>CM035145.1:16753055-17480555 GCA_020205605.1 Panax ginseng | reverse complement strand
GTAAGGACTATTAAAACCACTTCTAGAACTATCATTCCACACCTTTACTAAGATACTGCACATTCTCGCCTCCCGAGAAGAAAAATGGAACAAGGAAAAGGGTGAGCTCAACTAGCCCAAGAAGAATATTATGACTAAGATAATACGAGAACAAATTATCGTTAGTCTTCACAAAAAAAAAAATCTAATAGAATACAATAGACAAAAAGTTTAAAATCAATATTATGGTGAAAAAATAATAATTCATTAGAAGAGTTAAGTAGAGAATGCAAACTACTATCTTACATATATATGAATTTAAAAGTTCATCGCTCATCTTTTATCCTGTAACATCAATCAATATATATCTACATCAAATATTCATCTTTGTATTACTGCCAAAATATTCATTATATCATCATTTAGGGTGAGGATGATGAAAAATATTTTAAAGAAAACGAATCCAATGAAACAAAAGAGTAAATATTAAGGATTCAGTATTTCAATTTATTCCATGTCCAAAAATACCTCATAAATAATTATAGTGGAGTAAAATTCAAGAATGATCAAAACATGGATACAATCAAAGCTAGTATCCGAATAGATATTTTGGACAAAAGAAGAAAATTTCATTTTTGGTGAATAGTCTTTGTATTAAATGAATAGTCTTGCAGTATCGTGAATAAGTAACTCAGAGCATTAAAAGATAGAAATTTCATAAAAAACATCATTATGCTTCGTGAATAGTACTCGTGAATAGTAACTCGTGAATAGTAACTCATGAATAGTAACCCCGACATGAAAAAATTCCAAATTTGATAAAAAGTTCAGAACAATATTTGGGCATAATGATATTGAAGAAAATAATATCATTTAAGAAGAAACAACATCCCTTACCTCAGAAAGAATAGTACTTCTAGTTGGAATATCAGATATAGTGCTGAAGGAACTTGCACCGTATAGCAACACTCAAAGTATAAAAATACTCACAAAATACGCTCGATATTATAGAGAGAGAAATCTGTAGTTTCTAGTGTGATTTTCAATTCTAACCTAAGCACCCTATTTATAGGAAAATGCTTAGAACACCGAAACAGAAAATTTAATAAAATATTAATATATATATTAAAATTTCTACGCCAACCTTCCTAGATCTGATCTTAGCTCATTATGCACAAGTTGTAGCCCACAAAACAAACAAAAAAACGTTTTTATTAATAAAAATAATTAAAACTTTCAAAAATCAATTATTTCGGAACTACGAAACTTCAATAATTCATAATAAATAGCCCTTTTGTCAGAAAATTCAAATCTCGCAAATTTTTATAGGAAATTCAATTCTCTACAACTTTGCGGAAGAAAGTTTTTCAAATTCTAAACAAAATTGACCAAAAATTCATAAATCAAGCGATTTTACATTATAATCAAATTTCGATTAAGAAATGGGCCCATGACATGTTTAACATGTTTTAAACAACTTTTGCAACAAAAATACTCTTTCTCCTCATATACTCATATATCCCACATTCATTGCAAAAATATCATCATTATTATATTATAATAATATAATAAAATATTATTTTATCACAAAAGATAAAATATCGATTTTCAACAATTGTCACTTTAAAAATTTTCTCCATCTATATCCACATAAAATGAATATTTTTCTCATCATATAAATCAATAATTAATTATTCACAAATAATATTACAGAATCACAAAGATCTTGCAACCAGTAGTTCTGTGAAAGAGGGGATTTCTAATAAGAATTTCTCCTTCTTGGCCTAGCCTGATTAAGTGACCAAACCTCTTCTTAGATGTAACTTTCTAGACATTGACAATAATGTTTTCTAATAATATTATTCAGATAATATGAATTATTAGCTTCGATAATGGAAAATACTTGTGTAGTGACAATTATTGAAACAACGATAATATAAAATATCAACGCAACAATTATTGAATCAATAAAATAAAATCTTTGAGCAAAGAACTCTTTGTAACAATTATTGAGTAGTGTCTTCTTACGTAGAATCAATAATTGGTGCAATACCGTATCTTCTTTGTCGAACAACGCCAGATATTCTCGTGTTTTAACCACCGGGTATTCCAACGATTATTAATTGATAATAACTACGCCAATTATTTATAAACAACTTATACTTGTCGTTTTCTTCATCCAATCGCTTTTTAAGTTATGGGGCCCACAAAGAGTGCGTCGTCAATGCGAATATTCTCCGAACAACAAAGAATATTCCACGACCAAACGAATATTCTCAACAATAATGAATATTTTATAACCACCGCTTATTTAAAATATTTATGCATTTTACCCATAACTAACCACATTAATCAAATCAACCCTTACTAATTTATAAGATTTATTGGAACTGGAATTTTTACAGAATAAAGTGTTTTGGATGTCATTTGGATACATGTAAAAAATATGTCTGTACAGACTGTACAGGCATATTTTTTACATGTATTCAAATGACATCCAAAACACTTTATTCTGTAAAAATTTCAGTTTCAATAAATCTTATAAATTATTTAGGAGACATTTAAAAAAAATAAAAAAAAATTGGACCGATCGCAAGACCGGTCGCCAAAACAATGTCAGCATAGAATTACTCTTTTCAAAATTAAGGATTACAGATTGTCCAAAGAATAAAAAGTCTAATCATCGTACCGAATCATGTTTTATAAAAGTTTTGGACCCTGCCCATATCTACTCATGTTGGTATATATACTATGTTTAATTGGTATACCGTATATATAGTATAATTGGTATAGTATAATTGGTATGGTATGTTTTATAGTCAGGTTGGTATAGTATGTTTATAGTCATGTTGGTATAGTATATTTAAGGCATAAATATGAATTAGTATCGTAAATTATAGGTCATATTTTAAGTGATCTATAATTGTTGTTTGATTATTTTATCCCACATTAAATCAGATTTGTTTATTTTATGATTAAAAAACTTTTTTTTTTGCCACACCAGTTTCCTAAGACCCCACACAAGTTGCCACGTCAACAATTTCTAACGTTACATGTTCAATTTTTTGCAATTAGAAAAAATTAATAGTTTAATCATCTAATTGATAAAATTAAAAGGTGGATCACTGAAATAGAATATGGCCTATAGTTTAGGGTACTAATTCATATTTAAGCCTATATTTAATTGGTTTTGGTCATGTTGGTATAGCGTGAAGTCATGTTGGTATACTATGTTTTATGTTTAACTCTTAATAGTTCTGAATTTAATTGGGGGTAAAATTTTGTTTCAGTACTTTTATTGTCTCTTATACTCTGTTTATGAGTTTTGAACAGAAAAAAAAAGAATAGAAAATTTAAATTAGAATAGAAAAGAAAATAATAGAAAACTTAAAGTTTTCTTTTGTGTTGTTTCTGAGTTTTTAATAGAAAAGAATAGAAAATTTAAATTGAGGACATGAGTTGTAATTTAAAATTTATTATATTAAAAGTTGAGGATAAATTTAAAATTTAAAAGTTGTCATTCAGATGGTTTATACTTTTTAGGGAGTGTTTGTTTAGGTTTGAATAGTTGAACGGCTGAATCGGTCAGTCATTAAGTGCGTTTATTTGGGGTGGGGGAGGGAATCGTCTGAATGGCTGGATCGATCAGTCATTCAGACGATTTGGGCTTAATGGTTTAGTGTCATTTTTTGGCTGAATGGACTGAATGAATTTATTTTTTTTACAATATTAACTATTATATTAAGTAATATTAAATACATTTATAACAATTTTGAATTTGTTTAGAGGGGTAAAATAATAAAAATCTGTTATTCAGATGTTTCAGACATGTCAATTATCAAACAACTTTTTTCATTCAGGTTCAGATTCAGCTCATTCAGATTCAAATTCAAATTCATTCAGTTTTTATCAAACACTCCTTTAGTTACCAAACACTTTTTCAAATTCAAATGTTATTTCACTCAAATAATTTAATTTATTAAAATATATTAACTATTCAAATCTTAATTATTCAATTTTATCAAATACCATCTAAACTTGAACCATAATGTTAGCTTACTGAAAATTGTTTTTTAATTTCACTTTTTTTGAGCAGTCAATTACTGTTTAGGGGGCAAACAAATTCAAAAAATATCAGCTGGCATACATATGATCGCAAAAAGCTGATATATATTGACATCCTTAACATAATAATTAAATTAAAAAGACTGTGTAAAGATAATATAAATCAAGTCTTTTTAAAGTCAGTTTAGAATATTATTTCAAAATCTCAATTGATGTGTAATCTATTCAATTTCTTAAAATAATAAATATTATATATATTTAGTAGTACTTTTAAATTTTATTATTTGAATTTAAATAAATTTATATCAATTTTAAATTTAAAAATATCTTAAATTAATTTTTTAAAATTATAATTAATTCAATAACAAATGGAAAGTAGTGGAAAATAGAAGTAGGTTCATTAGCATGTACGTGATTGAATGGATATATATATTTGTGGTGCATGTGCATGTGTTCAGAGCTCAAGTTAGGTTTGAGGACTCAGGGATCCAGCAAAATATTTATAATACGTTTGAATTGAGAGAATAAAATAAATAAATAAAAATAGTATATTTGATGATCGTTTTAAAAGATAAATCATTTCAATATATAAAATGAAAATTCATTTCATCATTTTTTTTTTATTTTATGCGGAGAATGAGAAATAAAATTTATTTGAATGAAATGGATATATGCGATAATTTTGTCAACAATATATACTCACCACCAACAACAACCAAACATACATATAAAATACCTTAAAATCACTTCATTATGTTCTCTATTCTATTATTTCAATCCAAACGCATGTATATGTCAATTTCAATAAGCTATCTATCTATATGTTTAATCTAAAATGTCTGAAGGGATTGCTTTGAACTGGTTATTGCATCGTACTCCTTTTGTTTCCATGTATTATTGTATTTAATTTGATATTTTAAAGTTAATTTGAGATATATTTTTGGTTTCCTTTGATTAGCAAAAAACTAATTGATTACGAATGGAGCCGTATATCTTTGCCCATTCACTCAAACAACAACGTTCTTACTTCTCTAAAGACCTTTCTTTTTACAAAAAATATCTTGGTTTACAAACTAATAAAAATTATGGTTAACTTTTTGTGTATATTAAAAAAGATAATAAAATGATAAAATTATCTATATTTAAATTATTATTTAATTATATAATTTTCTGCACAACCGATGGAGACAAATTGTGGATAGTACTCCTTGAGGTTACATTAAAAGAGCAAGTTTTAGCTGATCGGACAAAGGATGTAGGCCAGTTATATACAAGGAAAAAAAGAGTAATTTAACCCCCAACAAAAGAATTTTACTGAATATATATAGGAAATTATTAAATCCACACTTAAAAATGTTATTTTCACAATAAAAGTGTAGTTATAGATCCTATTGCGACGATTTTCACCATTGCTATACATCTACAACGACACTTTTATTATAAAAATAACAAAAATTGTTATGAATTTAACAATTCCCTATATATATTATCCAAATGACAGATTTAGGATCCTTCCGTGGACATTACACCTCAACAAGTTGTTTCACTAACTGATTATGTCATATGTGTGTTGCTACGACATTAGTTCCTTTATTTATATATAAAGACCACTGAATTGAGGCCCAACCCAAGGATTATCCATTAAACAAAGGAACAATTACATATTATAGTACATTTATAAAAGTAATTATAAAAAGCATACACTAATAAAATAATTATAAAAATATGACATTTCATCATATATATTTACAATACTAATATAATTAAGAGTCCTTAATTTAAGGGATAAATATTAATGGGCTGATATGGCAAAAAGTTGTTTTTTTTAATCGCGTGATAACCGCCTATCATTTGTACGGGACTCTACAGTTAGCAAACCCTTTTGCACATGCTGAAACCCTTGTTCTCTCCTCTGTCGCGACTAAACGTAATCGGAGTTAAAAACTATTGTTTCCGGTGATTGTTGTTCATCTATGTTCGTGTGTTCTTCATCTCTATCATATTTGTTTAGTTGTTCGGCATACTCATTGAGTTGTTCGTCATTGTCGTTGTTACTCGTTACTCGTCTGGTTCATTGTCGTTGTCGTTGTTATTCGTCAGGTTCATTGTCGTTGTTACTCGTTATTCTTCTCCATTGATCGATTCTGGTGTTTATTATTGCTTCAAGTGAGTATTTTCTTATTAAGTTTAATGTATTATATATTAAAGTAGTTTACTAAAAGAATGGAGTATTCATTATTTTGGTTTGTGTTGTTTTTATATTTTGTATACAATGGTTGATACAAGGAATGATACAAGTAAGAAGGATGGAAAGAGGAAAAGGATCGTGGAGGGTGATTCTATTAAGAACTTGAAGAAGTTTGTTGTGGAGAGCAAGGTGAAGGATGTAGGTAATAAATCGAGTAAGAATGATAGTAGTTTGGTGATACATAGTGATATCAAACATTCCGAAGTGCAATTAGATTCTTATTTTGATGTCCCTGTTAAGAATGAAGCTCAAGTGCTTATCCAGAAGATAATTCCAACTCAACGAATTTAAAGGTGTGTTAATTTAAATATTGTTATTGTTTACTGTATAATGCTTAATTAGTTACTGTATAATGCTTAATTGGTTACTGCATAATATTAATGATTAATGCTTGGTAACCACATGATTGGTAACCAATGTATTAGACAATAACCACCATGTTGCATGAAGGTAACCAAAACTGACTTGGGTACTGTCTTATGATGTCTTGATTACTGTCTAATGATGTCTTGGTTACTGTCTTATGAGTGTCTTGGTAACTGTCTAATGATGTCTTGGTTACTGTCTAATGATGTCTTGGTTACTGTCTTATGAGTGTCTTGATTACTGTCTAATGATGTCTTGGTTACTGTCTTATGATGTCTTGGTTACTGTCTTATGATGTTTTGGTTACTGTCTAATGCTGTCTTGGTTACTGTATTATGTGTGTCTTGTTTACTGTCTAATGATGTCTTGGTTACTGTCTTATGATGTCTTGGTTACTGTCTAATGATATTTTGGTTACTGTCTAACCAATATATTGTCTAAAAATTTGTATTAGTTCTTCGTCTGACATTGTATTAGTTCTTGTATAATCTTTGAATGGAGTTCTTGACTAATCTTTGTTTTTGGTTCTTCGCATAATATTTCTGACTAATGATTGGTAAGCACATGGTTGGTAACCAATGTATTAGACAGTAACCAGCATGTTGCATGAAGGTAACCAAGACAGCATTAATAAGTAACCAATTTACATTGGTTACCTTCTTGCAACATGTTGTTTACTGTATAATGCTGTATTGGTTACTATCTAATGATTTATTGGTTGCTGTCTAACTATTATATTGTGTAATCTTTGTCTTGGTTCTTCGTATTATGTGTGTCTTGTTCTTGTCTAAATGATGTCTTGAGTTCTTCGCTTTATGATGATGTCTTGGTTCTTTGTCTAATGATGTTTTGGTTCTTGTCCTACCAATATATTGTCTAAAGTTTGTATTAGTTCTTGTGCAACATTGTATTAGTTCTTGTATAATCTTTGAATGGGTTCTTGATTAATCTTTGTTTTAGTTCTTGCATAATATTTCGACTAATGATTGGTAAGCACATGGTTGGTAACCAATGTATTAGGCGATAACCAAAGATGTTAGATGAAGATAACCAAGACAAAGATTAATAAGTAATTAGTTTACATTAGTTACCTTTTTGTAACATCTTTGTTTTTTTCTTTGTATAATCTTTGTCTTGATTCTTGTCTAATGATTTATTGGTTCTTTGTCTAACTATTATATTGTGTAATCTTTGTCTTGGTTCTTGTCTAATCTTTGGATTGGTTATTGATTAACGATGTTTTGTTTAATAACTAAAGCTATATTGGTTACTTATCTATGTTGTTTTGGTTCTTTATCATATGATTGGTTGGTTAACTTTGTAAATCGATTTTGTTTACTTACGCTTATGGGATCTTTATTACGAGGAATGGAATGTAAAAATTCACCTAAAAGTGATATATTGGTGCGACATGGAAGTCCCCAGTATCATTGCAAATAAATTGTATAAAAGTCGACTAGATAAATTTAAGGCAACATGTTTTGGAAATTTTCTTGAGTTTGGCGAGCACCAAATATATTCCAGATTATTCACCACGCTCTTTGTGAGGAGGTTCACGAGAGGATAACGGTGAAATATGATTTTTGTTCGGAGAGAAAAGGGCCAGGTTCGGTTTGCCTGAGTTTTGTATGATATCTAGGTTGAGATGGAAAGGTGAGGATGATATAACTCCATATAAAGGTATGGAGAATGTAAGACCCCAAATAATTAATAAATGAAATTTAATTTCCTCTAATTATTATTTTGAAATAGTAAGGGTTGATGTGATTAATGTAGATAGTTATGGGTAAAATCATGCAAATATTTCAAAATAAGCAAGTGGTTATAAAATATTCATTGTTGTCGGGAATATTCGTTTGGTCGTGGAATATTAAATGCAGTCGGAGAATATTAAATGCACGGCGTAGCGACCATGTGTAGGCCCCATAACTTGAAAGCTATTAAAGGAAGAAAACGACAAATATAAGTTGTTTAAAAATAATTCACGTAGTTATTCTGGTTACACTTTGTTGGAATACCCGGTGGTTAAAACACGATGTCTGGCGTTGTTGCACAAGATGGCACTGCGGTATTGCACCAATTATTGACTCTTACGTGAAGGCACTACTCAATAATGGTTACGATAATTCTTTATTCGATATTTTATTGGTTCAATAATTGTTGCGTTGATATTTTATATTCTTTGTTGTTTCATAATTGTCATTACACAAGTATTTTTTATTATCGAAGCAATAATTCATATTATCTCGAATAATATTATTAGATAACATTATTGGCAATGTCTAGAAAGTTACATCAAGGAGAGGTTTGGTCACCTAATTTAATTGGCTTGGCATGAAGAGAAATTCTTATTGGAAAGCCCTCTTTCTCAGAAGGCGCACGGTTGTCGATATTGTGATTCTGTAATATTATTTGTGAATAATTAATTATTGATTCACATGATGAGGAAAATATTGATTTTATGTGGATATAGATGGAGAAAATTTTTAATGTGACAATTGTTGAAAATTGAAATTTTATCTTTTTCTGATAAAATAATTCATTTAAATATATATATATTATATTTTAATAATATAATAATGGTGATATTTTTACAACGAATGTGAGATATATGAGTATACAAGGAGGAAGAGTATTTTTGTTGCAATAAATATTTAAAACATGTTAAACATGTCGGTGGATCCCATTTATTGACTGAAATTTGATTATAGCCTCTAAAATCACTCGTTTATGAATTTCGGTCAATTTCTGTTTGAAATTTGGAAAAACTTTCTTCTGCAAAGTTGTAGAGAATTGAATTTCCTATAAAAATACGCGAGATTCGAATTTTCTGACAAAAGGGCTATTTATTGTGAATTATTGAAGTTCTGAAACTACGAAATAATTGATTTTTGGAAGTTTAAAATATTTAAAGAATAAAAACGTTTTTTTTGTTTATGGGCAGCCTAGCATGTGATGTAAATGCTGAATTCAAAATCTAGAAAGTATACGTAGGAAATTGTAATATATATAATATTATTATATTAAATTTTTCTGCTTTGGTGTTCTAAGCATTTTCCTATAAATAGGGTGCTTAGGTTAGAATTGAAAATTACACCAGAAACTGAAGTTTTCTCTCTTTATATTATCGGTAGATTCTTGTGAGTATTTTGAGTATACTTTGAGTATTGCTATACGGTGAAAGTTCAAGTTATAACTTTATATCCAGATTCCAGTTAAATCTTGTCTTTCCAGTAAGGGATATTATTTTTTTTAAATAATGATATTATTTCTTCAATATCATTATCTTTGAAATATTGATCTGAAGTTTTTATCAAATTTGGAACTTTTGGTGTAGATTCTTATTCACGTGTCTGACTTTATTCACGTATCTGATCTTATTCACGAATCTGCCTTATTCATCGAAAAATGAAAATTTTTCTTTTAAGTCCAAAATATCTATTCGGATACTAGCTTTGATTGTATCCATGTTTTGATCATTCTTGAATTTTACACCACTATGATTATTTTTGAGGTATTCTTGGGCGTGGATAAAACAAAAGTACGAATCCTTAATCCTTAATCCTTGTCATTTTGTTTCCTTTGGATTCGTTTTTTTAAAAAAAATATTTTCATCATCCTCGGTCTTAAATGATGATATTATTGAATATCTTTGGCTTTGTAGTGCAAAGATAAATGATTTCGATGAATATCTTTGACCCGTGAGTGCAAAGATGAATAGGTGTTTAGATTAACATGACCCGGTGATGAATATCCTTGGCACTTAGTGCAAGGATGAATATATGATTCGGATATATATTGATTGATGTTACGAGGATAAAAATATTGATGATGGATTTGTTAAATTCATAGATATTAGTAGATTTCATCCTCTACGTAACTCTTACATGAATTAATATTTTCATTGCGAGTATTAATTTAAAACTTGTTGTCTATTGTATTACATTAGATTTTTCCTGTTGAAGACTAACGATAATTTGTTACGTATTATCTTAGTCATAATATTCTTTCTTTGGCTAGTTGAGCTCACCCTTTTCCTTTTTGTTCCATTTTTCTTCTCGGGAGGCGAGAATGTAATGCGAGTGCAGTCGGGGTATGGAATGATGGTTTTAGAGAGTTGTTTAGTTGTCCTCACCATTTTGTAAAATAATGTATCAATAATTATGATGAGGATTTATTTGTATGTGGATATTATCTAGATGGCAATATCTCGTATTTAAACTCACAGTTTATATGTTGTAACAATAAAGTTGTAGTTATTTACGTACCTTGTTTTTTTGACAACTCGAATGGGTGATGTATACTGTTTTTTTTTATGTCACGGGAGAATATCTTATTAGTAAGTTTTTGGTGTGAAAACATGTGACACGTAGTAGTATAGGTAGGATATATATAGGAAGCGGTTTTTGATGATGATGGCGAGGCTATTAAGATGTCTATGATATTTTTGGTCTTTAGTTTCATTATGTGCACATTTTACGAAAATTACATTGATGGGGCGATGGTTAATTTTTTATGTTCTGGCGATGTTAGTAGTTTTCCTTGGGGAAAGTTACTTTTGAGATGACAAAGTACTCTTTGTCTAATGCTTTGAAGAGGCGTTATAGGAAAAGAAAGAATGGTGTTTCAACATACAATTTTACATGGATCATTACACCAAAGCTGTCTGAAGTTGAATGGGCTTAGTATGTATTCCAAGTTTTATGTTTGAAACTATTCAGACATTTAAAAGTCGGGGTATATGTCTGATAATGAGCATCAAATCGGATGTCGTTTATTCGAGATGGAAGGAGTTAATGAAGCCATTGAGATGGCGGCTTAAGCGGATGCTTCGTCATTGCATATACCCAGAGCTTTGAATAATAACATGAAAAATGAAGCAGAAAAATACATTGTCTAACCAAAATTATCGACTAAAATAAACCATCATTATATTGTACTATATCTAATGTACAAGATATATCATTATATCATCCTCACATTTCCATCTCAACGAGATATCATACAAAACTTCGAAAATATCTGACCGAACGACCTTTTTTCTATAGAACAAAAACCACATTTCACCGTCGTCCCTCTCGGTGAACCTCCCTCACAAGAGCGTGGTGAATAATGCAGGGAATATATTTGGTGCTCGCCAAACTCAAGAAAATTCCCAAAACATGTTGCCTTAAATTTATCTAGCTGACTCTTATTCAATTTATTTGCAATGATCTTTGGGGACTTCCGTATGCACACCAATATATCACTTTTTGGTGAATTTTACTGTTCCAATCCTCGTAATAAAGATCACATAGCGCAAGTAAACAAAATCGATTTACAAAGTTAACCAACCAATTATATGATAGTAACGAAAACAACATGACAAGTAACCAATATAGCTTTAGTCATTAAACAAAACATCGTTAATCAATAACCAATCCAAAGTTAGGCGGTAACGAAGACGACATTACACAATATAATAGTTAGGCGACAACCAATAAATCATTAGGCGGTAACCAAGACAACATTATCGATGGCGGCATGTTGCAAAAAGGTAACGATATAAGGCGGTTTACTTATTAATGATGTCTTGGTTATCTTCATCTGACATCTTTTGATTCTTTATCTAATACATTGATTACCAACCATGTCTTTACCAATCATTAGTCATAAATATTATCGATAACCAAAACGGCATTAGTCGATAACCCATTCGACATTATCGATAACCAATACAATGTTGCCGCGATAACCAATCACGACTTTAGACAATATATTGGTTGAGCGATAACAAAACATCATTAGGCGATAACAAGACATCATAAAAGCGATAACTAAGACATCATTAGGCGATAAACAAGACACACATAATCTGATAACCAAGACAACATTACACAATATAATAGTTAGGCGACAACCAATAAATCATTGAGGCGATAACCAATACGACATTATACGATTAAACAACATGTTGCGAGAAGGTAACCATGTAAATTGGTTACTTATTAATCTTGTCTTGGTTACCTTCATCTAACATCTTTGATTCTTTGTCTAATACATTGAGTTTACCAACCATGTGCTTACCAATCATTAATCGAAATATTATCAAATAACCAAAACGGCATTAATCGATAACCCATTCGGCATTATCTGATAACCAATACAATGTTGCCTGATAACTAATACTGACTTTAGACAATATATTGGTTAAACGAGAACTAAAAACATTATTAGAGCGATAACGAAGACATCATATAGCGATAACGAAGACATCATTAGGCGATAAACAAGACACACATGTCTGATAACGAAGACGGCATTATTAGACGATAACCAAAAACATCATATAGCGATAACGAAGACATCGTAAAGACAATAACGAAGACATCATTGAGGCGATAATCAAGACACTTTCGTAAGACGATAACTAAGACATCATAAAGACGATAACCAAGACATCATTGAAGCGATAACGAAGACACTCATAAGACGATAACGAAGACATCATTAGACAAATAACCAAGACATCATAAAGACGGTACCCAAGTCGGTTTTGGTTACCTTCGTACGCAACGTGGTGGTTATTATCTAATCATTGGTTATCAATCATGTGGTTACCAAGCATTAATCATTAATATTATCAAGAACCAATTAAACATTATCTGATAAACAATAACAATATTTAAATTAACACACCTTTAAAATTAGTTGAGTTGGAATTATCTTACGGATAAGCACTTGAAACCCATTCTTGATGGGGACATCAAAATCGAATCTAATTGCCTTGGAATGTTTAATATCACTATGTATCACCAAACTACTATCATTCTTACTCGATTTATTACCTACATCCTTCCCTTTCCCTTCCCTTATATCCACAACAAACTTCTTCAAGTTCTTAATAGAATCACCTCTCACGATCCTTTTCCTTTTCCATCCTTCTTATTTGTATCATTCCTTGTATCAATCATTACATACAAAACATAAAAAACAACACTGAACCAAAATAATGAATACTCAATTACATTAGTAAACTACTTTAATATATAATACATTAAACTTAATAAGAAAATACTCACTTGAAAGCGATAATAAACACCAGAGTCGTCGATGGAGAAAAAATAACGAGTAACAACGACAATGAACCCGAGACGATAACAACGACAATGAACCCGACGAGTAATAACAATGACAATGACAATGAACCCGAACGAGTAACGCAGTAACAACGACAATGCTTGAACAACTAAACAAATATGATAGAGATGAAGAACACACGAACACGGATGAACAACAATCACCGAAAACAAGAGTTTTTAACTCAGATTCGTTTAATCATGACAGAGGAGAGAACAAGGGTTTGACATGTGCAAAAGGGTTTGAAAGCTGGCTGTAGAGTCCGTCTGAATGATGAGCGGTTATCACGCGATTCAAAAAAAATAACTTTTTGTCATGTCAGCCCATTAATATTTATCCCTTAAATTAAGGACTCTTAATTATATTAGTATTGTAAATATATATGATGAAATGTCATATTTTTATAATTATTTTATTAGTGTATGTTTTTTATAATTACTTTCATAAATGTACTATAATATGTAATTGTTCTTAAATATTTAAGAATAGGCCCAGTATACTGTTGGTTTAGACTTTTAGCCTTGTTCCACTAAAAAACTTGCAGGAAGCCTAAAAATGGCCCAATTATTACTTGTTGCAACGTATGTACCCACAATAGACTGGGCCTGGCTTAATAGATCATCTGAAGCTAACTTGAAGAATTATGATATGATATGGCGGTGAAGTTAGCTGGGTAGCAACTTCATTTTCACATCAGCATTTGTATTTAGAAAAAAGGTGACAAGGGGGGAGGGTATATAAGTAGATAAGATATATGTAGGAATTAGGACCACATTATAATTAAGGAGCAAGTTTCATGTTTTGAGTTGAACACTGGTCCTCCCTCTCTCATCTCTCCCCCCTTTATACGCTTCTTCCTCCTAAAAGTTAAGCTATAAAGTGTCTCATTATCCTATTTGATTCCCATGCGTATATATATTTACTTACCTACCTGCCTGCCTGCCTCCCTCCCTCATATATACTCCATCGAATACTCCTATCACAATCAACTTACTCTTGATGTATCAGACACCCAACATTTATTTTTACGTTAATTATCCTTCTTAAATTTGATGATGCATCCTATAATCCCTTCCTTAATTAATTTCCAACCCCTTTACACTCAAATTTCATCTTCAAATTTTAATGTGTCACACACACACACATGGAAAGCTACATATATATATTTGTGTTGTCTTGTATTGCTTAAATATTGAATTATATAACATATGGTTCACATGATTCAATAAAGTTTTGTCAACAAACAAACCAACTAACTTATTGGGTGTGGGTGTGGGTGTGTGGGTGTGTGGGTGTGTGGGTGTGTGTGTGGGTGGGGGGGGGGGGGAGAGGGGGAATGGGTCACATTCATCAAATGCAAGGGGTATTTTTGCATTTCCAAGTGATAAGATCACGTACGTACGTATATATACAACAAGTTTCTATTTCCCAAGATAGTATAGTATATATTCTCTTTATAGAAAAATTAATTATATATTCGATCTCTTCCTAAGCTGGGAAATTATATACTCCCTCCGTTCTAAGATAAAAATTCTGGTAGACTTTTTACGTATATTAAGAAGAGGAATAAAATGATAAAATTGTCCATAATAATGTCATTAAATATGGAGAGAGAATTAGAATAAGAAAAGTATGAGATATTTAAAATGTGTAAAAATTTGGTTATTAAAGGAAAGTGGACATTTAACATGGGACTATCCAAAATAGTAATAAGGACTTTTATCTTGGGACGGAGGGAGTAACAAAATGAGCTAAAACAGTTAATTAGTTGCCCTTAATTCCATGATCAGCAATTATAATTATTTTTCTTTTGTTCCAAAATAAGATTAGACTACAACATTTGTACTAGTAGTCCTTTCTATTAAATCATCAGACTAGGAAAAATAGTTTTATCAAACAACTTTACACCTTATTTATTAAATGTCTCACTATAAATACAAATCAAATGAAATTCTCTAGCTCTTATTCTCTACGTAGAGGACATTAAGTTACACATTTTATATTTACTTAAATTATGTCCACAAATGAGTTTTATCAAACTGAAATGTGACATGTAATAAATCAAAAAAATATAAAATAAGGTGCAATATATATCAAACAATTAGCAAAGTTTGAATCCAACTACTATATATATATATATATATATATATATATATATATATATATATGGAAGAATTAATACACAATCAAGCAAGTCCACAAGTAAAATCTAGAAAAGCTATACATCTCATGAGTAGCCCTCAAGATGTTTGCTCACTTCCAGTACTATTGAATGGGAGCTTGCAACCCCATTGATTGCCACGACTTGAATCATCTCAACAGACAGACACCTTATGCATGGCAAGTAAAACATATATTTCTAATATAAGTCATTTAATTTAGAGAGATTAAAGTTGAGTAGAAATTTAAACTAAAATTCTAAATATAATTTTTAAGTTAAAATTTATTATATGATTAAGTAATTAAAAGGACTCGTATAAAAAATAAAATTGTTACAAAATAATAAATTAATATTAAAGTTTGTAAAATTATAATTAAAGAGAGTTTTAGTTAAATTAATTCTAACATTATATACATTATATAGATTGAAGCATACAATTAAGTATTTTTCTTGTATCTAAATTTTAGATCTGTACTAAAGATGAAAGGCGAAAACTTAAAAATTAAGTTTTGTGTTATTATATAAAGAGCAAGGATCAAGAGCATTTTTCTTAAATAATATTTATTCTTAAATAGCACTCCTTTATTAAAATCAAATCGTTTTGGAGTGGTCGCGAGTGGCATTTTTATAAATAAAAGGAAAACAAATTGGACCACTCTCTTTTAAGTCACTCCAAAACGACGTAATTTTAATAAATGAATGTTATTTAAGAGGAATGCTCTTGATCCTTACTCATTATATAAATGTATATAAATATAGATGTGACTAATTAAATTCACTCATGTATTAATTTCAACAATTTCTTTCTTCTTCATAAGTGAGTCATCGGTCAAGAGTTGTTTCTCTTCACTTAAACTTTTTTTATATATTCAAACTACAATAAACACGTACCATTTCTAATCTAGTAACTTCTCCTCCTTCAACAGCATGTGCCATTCATCAAGAATTCAACCATCATTCATGTCTTTGAAAAAGGTTCATTAATTGTTCGATCGGGATCGATCGATCATTTTCAATAGCTCTTAATTATACCATTTATTTTTATTTATTTATTTATTTTATTTTATTTTTTAAGTTGAGTTGGGTTGGATTGGGTTGGGTTGGGGTGGGATGCCACGTAACATAAAATAAGTCGGTCTTATTTAAGTTGAAGTTACCAATTACTTATACTATTTTCCATGAATTCCAAGGTAGGCTAGGAATATATATATATATATATATATATATATATATATATAGTGGATCAGATCCAGATTCCTGGATTTGATCAAAAATGGATTCGATTTTTTTATTTTTTTTACTTTTTTTTAAATAACTAAAAAAAATTTAATATTTTATGGGCCAAAATTTTTCCATAATATGAGTGTTTTAGGGGTGATTTGGATACCTATACCAAAAAATGGTGAGTGCAATGCCGCATAAACTATACATACATGTTTTGTTATAGATACCCAAATAACGCCCAAAATATTGTATTATGAAAAAATTTCAAGTCCATAAAATATTAAATATTTTTTTAATGTTTTAAAAAAAAAAAAAAAAAAAAAAAGACGGACGGGACTAAAATTGGACGTCCTGACCTGAATCGACTCTATATATATATATATATATATATATATATATATACACATTATTATCAATGGATCAAGTCCTGACTCCGGACCGATCAAAAACTACCCCAAATTTGTTTTTTGTTTTTTTTTTTGTAAATAACTAAAAAATATTTAATATTTATGGGCCCCGAATTTTTCATAATAAAAGTGTTTTGGGGTGATTTGAATACCTATACCAAAAATGGTGAATACATGTTGACCGTACCACCATATTTTCTTATCGCACTCCAAATCACGACCAAAACTCTTTATTATGAAAAAATTCAATTCCATAAAATATTAAATATTTTTTAGTTGTTTAAAAAAAAAAAAATCCGAGACGGATAAAATTGAGCGTCCGGACTCTATATATGTGGATATGATCCATGCAGAAGCATTTGTTATGGAGGAAATTTAGGCAAATAAAGATCATATTCGTCCATTCTATAAATCAAGAGGCGAAGATTAAAAATAACAATACCACTTATTACCGGACCGCCTCTAGCAGTCTCTGTTGAATCGATTAAAGCCCTTTACGCTTACTTGGTGTAGCGTCGCTTAAAAAATTGTGATGTCCAATATTGCCCTTGAGTCCACCGGTTAGTTGGTGATTGCTCGCCAAGTGTATTTTGTAATAAGCGTCGCTTACTCAACTATCAACAAACAAGAAAAGAAGCGAGAAAACGTTTTCCACGATTGTGGTGTCACCAAATTTCACCACAAAGACACTCGTAGTATTCTTTACACTTTTTCCCCTTTGCCTCCTCGTGACATCTCATCATCTCTCTTCCTTATAAAACCTCACCCTTCACACGTGGCGCCCCCAAATTAGGTATACATCACCCATCTTGGGTAGCCAGATATACGTGATGCAAATTCAAATACAACTTACTAATACAACTGTATGGTATTGTATGATTCGACGAAACATAAATCTGTGAGTTTGAATACAAATATTATCTACTAGAGATTATATAAACTCAAAAGGAGAACTCATTATAATTATTATCACACTATTTCACAGAATAGTGAGGACTACTAAGGCTATCCTCTAGACCATTACTCCGCTTCCAGACTGCGTCTCAAATTTATATTCTCATTTTCTCAAGAGAACAATGAAAGAAAGAAAGGTGAGCTCAACTAGCCCAAAGAAGAAATATTATGACTAAGATAATGCGAGAATAAATTATCATTAGTCTCCAACAATGTTAAACCGATAAAATATAATAGACATCAAGTTTAACTGCAGCGGAACAAGCAATCCATTAAAAGAGCCAAATAAAAAATAAAATCTACTATCTTTTATAATTAAAAGGTTTTTCATCATTGTTATCGCTGAGACTCGACAATAAATATTTCACATCGTCGAATCACCCTGCCACTCTGGCCAGGATATTCTTTAAGATCACGACCACAATTATCCATACACTACGGGCCAAGAATATTTGTGTATTCATTAATGGTCATGATTATGCCAACAATCGTCCATCAATGCACTACGGGACAATGAGGACTTTACCATATTATTTGTAACATTATGGTCATAATTACAATAGAATAATCCTCAGTCATAATCATACCAAATTCATCTACGCACTACAGGTGCCACATATGACTTTCAACATAATATAAACATGAGGATGATGACAATGATATAAGAATTCAATAAAACATGTTCAAGAATTAATTTGTCCAAGAACTACTAATGTCCAAATTGTCGGTGATGATCTTCGCTTTGTAGAGTAAAATTCAAGAATGATCGGAAGAATATTTCCATGAAAAGATCTTTAGATGAAACGCAAATATCGAGGATATTCTACTAATTTCATGGAGTATAGAAGTCAAAACTATAACCAACCGAGTATAATAAAGAATGGAATAACAAAAGAAATCACCATGAATGCGGTATTGCGCATGAGGCAAAAGTTATTCCAATGAATACTAAATAACGGAACTAGGTCGGAGGCGAAATTACATACTTAGACCGGCTGATGTTCCAAATGAGAATAATAAAGAATGGAATAACAACGAAATCACCATGCATGCGGTACTTGGCATGACATGGGTTATTCCAACAAAATACTAATAAGGGACGGAATCAGTCCCACGTAAAAGCGCACAAAAGCGAGGATATTCAAAATGAATAATAATAAAGATTTTAACCAGTCCCAAGCATAAAACGCATGCATGTGGATATTCCAATGAGAATAATAAAGATTTAATCAGTGCAAGCGTAAAGCGCATTATGATGATATTCCAACGAAATAGTAAAAGCGGAATAATAGAAGAATGTCACCGAGTATAGGGTAGTATCAGGTGTATCTGAGTTATTCAAATGAATAATAAAGCGATGGAATAACAACAGTTCTCTTCATGAATAAGAAAGAATAACACCCCTTACGAATACAACAAATAATATTCCCTACCTTAAGAAGAAAAGTCTTGGATATATAAGTAGTGAAGTAGCGAGAATACTTTCTTCTTTCTCTATAGTCTATCTCTAGAGTTCAAAGAATTGTAAGAAAATAATGAAGGAATGAGCTTATTTATAAAAAAATGGATCAGATAAGTAGAACTAACTCATGAACGGTCCAAATTGATTTACTTTAATCGACAATCCATATTTAAAGCAAAATCTTTTAAATTTAATATATTATATTATATTTATAATCTAATAAAACAAATAAATTTATAAAAGATTTTACTATGCAAACACTATCACGAGCACTTATGTAAATACTATGCATAATAAAATATAATATATTCTAATTATTGTCTAATAAAAATGATAGCTTTATAAAAGTATTACATTTTATATAAAAAAAATTTACTATGTAAAACACTATCGCAGACATTTATGCGACACACTATACATAATAGAATATAATATATTCTATTTATAGAACAACTTTATAAAAGTATTTTATTTTATATAAAAGATTTTCGTATTATTACATTAATAATACCAACAAAAGCTGAGTGACTTATCACGTAAGCATCAATAATCAATACCGTGGTGTACTACTTATGCAACCACGCGTATTCATTGTATTTTTTAACACAAGGTGTTTGAACAGATAACGATAAAACTTTCGCCAGTTATTTTCATAAAGTATTTTTGTAGTTTTCTCTCGATCAGACAATAATTCCGTTGTTAGGGTCCACCGATGAATTGTGCTTAGATATCTGAATATGCCTGTTAAAATGAATATTCTCACGACCAATCGAATATTATATAACAACTTGCGTACTTTGAAAAATTTATAAATATTACCCACAACTATAACATTATATCAATTTCACTCCATAATATTCAAAAATAATATTCATAAAAAATTCATCTTTATTCAAAAAGTTGGAGTTTTACATTCATTTTCTCTCTCCTCTCACTCCACAACAAAAAACACACTAGTACACTACACACATTTGTTGTAAGACCCCAACTTTTATAAATAAAGATGAATTTTTTATAAATATTATTTTTGAATATTATGGAGTAAATTTGATATAATGTTATAGTTGTGGGTAATATTTATAAATTTTGCAAAGTAAGCAAATTGTTATAAAATATTCGTTTGGTCTGGGAATATTCTTTTTAATGTCGGGGAATATTCGCATGACTGCTGACAATCATTGGTGGACCCCATAAATGTAATTATTATTTGATTGAGAAACGACAAAAATACTTTATAAAAATAACGACGGAGGTGTAAGACCCCGATTTTTTTTTTTAAATAAATGGAATTTCTTTTATTTATTATGTTGAAATAGTAAGGGTTGATTTGATTAATGTGAAAAGTTATGAGTAAAATGCGCAAATATTTTAAATAAGCGTGTGGTTATAAAATATTCATTGTTGTGGGAATATTAAATGCTTGTCGAGAATATTAAATGCGGCCATGCGCAACCTTTATGGGCCCCATAAGCGGAAAGCAATTGGAGGAAGAAAGCGACAAGAATAAGTTGTTTATAAATAGCAGGCGTGGTTATTTACCAATTATCTTGGTTGAATCTGAAAGTGGTTAAAACACGATGTCTGGCGTTGTTGCAAGAAGATACTGCACGCGGTATTGCACCAATTATTGATTCTTACGTAAGAAGGCACTACTCAATAATTATTACGATAATTCTTGATTCGATATTTTATTTTATTGATTCAATAATTGTTATGTTGATATTTTATATTATTGTTGTTTTAATAATTGTCACTACACAGTATTTTCCATTATCGGATCAATAATTCATATTATCTGAATAATATTATTAGATAACATTATTGGCAATGTCTAAAAAGTTCTGTCTAAGGAGAGGTTTGGTTATCTAATTGCGCGCTAGTAAGGAGAGAACCTTATTGGAAAGCCCCCTCTTTCCTGGGAACTGCCTGGTTGTAAATAATGTGATTCTGTAATATTATTTATGAATAATTAATTATTGATTTATATGATCAGGCAAATATTGATTTTATGAGGATAGGAGAAAATTTTTAATGTGACAATTGTTGAAAATTAATATTTTATCTTTTTCTGATAAAATAACTCTTTTAAATATATTATTTTAATAATATATTAACGATGATATTTTTACAATGAATGTGGGATATATGAGTATATGAGGAGGAAGAGTATTTTTGTGGCATTAAATGTTTACCACATATTTTGTGTGTTGGTGGACACAATTATTGACCGAAATTTGATTATACCTTGTAAAATCCCCCGTTTGTGGATTTCGGTCAATTTCTGTTTGGAATTTGGAAAAACTTTCTTACGTAAAGTTGTAGAGAATTGAATTTCTTATAAAAACTCATGAGATTCAATTTTTCTGATAAAAGGCTATTTATTATGAATTATTGAAGTTTTGAGTTAAAATAATTGATTTTTGGAGTTTTAATTAATTATTTTGAGAAAAACGTTTTTGGTGAGTTTGTGAACCTCATTTAACATGTGCTATAGCTGAAATCAGATTTCAAAGGTGGGCTAAGGAATTTTGTTTATAAATAATATTATTATATTCAATTTTACTTTGGTGTTACAAGCATTTTCCTATAAATAGGAGAGCTTAGGTTAGAATTGAAAATCACACACCGAACCCAAATTTTCTCTATTTCTCTCTCGATATTTTGAGCATATTCTTATGAGTATACTTTGAGTGTTGATATACGGTGCAAGTTCAAGTCATGCTTTATATCAGGTGTTTTGACTAAATCTTGTCTTTTCGAGGTAAGGGATGTTATTTTATTAAAGAAATGATATTATTTCTTTAATATCATTATCTTAGAAATATTGGTTGAAACTTTTATCAAATTTGAAACTTTTTCATGTAAGAGTTCTTATTCATGAGTTCTTATTCACGATCTATTCACGAAGCATGATGATGTTTTTATGAAATTTCTATCTTTTGGTGTCGGAGTTACTATTTACGTATCGACACTTATTCACGTATCTGACACTATTCACGAATCGACCTTATTCACGGAAAAATTAAATTTTTCTTTTCGTCCAAAATATCTATTATGGATACTAAACTTTAATTGTATCCATGTTTTGATCATTCTTGAATTTTACTTGATTATGATTATTTATGAAGTATTTTTGAACTCGGATTGTTTAAAATCTGAATCCATAATACTTGTTCTTTTGTTTCAATTGGATTCGTTTTCTTTAAAATTATTTTAATCATCCTCGATCTAAATGATGATGTTCTTCAATATCTTTGGCACATAAAGAAGGTTGATTTTCTTATGAATATCTTTGGCCGTAGTGCAAAGATGAGCAGTGTTGAGATAAACATATGACCGATCGATGAATATCTTTTTGGCCTTTAGTGCAAAGATGAGCAGTGTTGAGATGAACATGTGGCCGATGAATATATCTTTGGCTTTGTAGTGCAAAGATGGTTATTTGATTTGAGATGAATATTGATTGATGTTACGAGGATAAAATATTAATGATGGATTTATTAAATTCATAGATTATAGTAGATTTCATTCTCTACGTAACTCTTTTATGAATTATTATTTCAATGCGAATATTGATCTGAAACTTGTTGTCTATTGTATTCTATCGAGTTTTCCTGTTGAAAACTAACGATAATTTGTTGTACATTATCTTAGTCATAACATTTTTACTTGGGCTAGTTGAGCTCACCCTTTTCTTTTGTTCCATTTTTCTTCTCGAGGCGAGATTATAGCGAGGAACTAGTCGGGGTGTGGAGTGATGGTTCAGAGATAGTTTGTTTTAGTAGTCCTCACTATTACAGCAAAATATCTTGTATCAATAATGAGGATTTATTTGAGTGTGGATATTGTCAGAAGATAATATTTGTATTTAAACTCATAGTATATAGGTTGTCGTATTTTGCACGACAAATATATTAATAAAGTTGTAGTTATTTCTGTACCATGTTATTGACGACTCAGAATGGGTTGGGTGGAATGGACCTATTTTGGGGGCGTCACAGGAGGTGTTACCGTTAAAATTGTTGAACTACCCGGTAGTAAAAGTACAATAATACGCGTGGTTGCATAGCAGTAGTAGCTGGTGATTGATTATTGATCTTCACGTGAGAAATCACTCAAATTATATACTCAATTATTGCTATAGTAATTGTTGCATCATATCTCTTATATTATTGATTCAATTATTGTCACAATATCATCTCAGATAATATGTTATATTATTAAATCAATAATTGAGACGACAAGTTATAAATGATTAATAATTGTTGAAAGATTAAATATGTGTTGATTAAAAATAAAATGATTTGTGGTAATATTTATTCAATCCTTGATGTATATAAAAGAGTATATTATGAGACATTTGTGGTAAGTTTGGTTATTTTATGGGGGCCCATATGTCATCATCTAAGAGTCTCTTCGTAAATAAGTAATTACCTTCGCCAATCGATAAAACTACCCTTACCGGACGTCAAACCACTTGTCGTTTCATATTAAAGGCGTCGAACCAATTGTCGTTTCACATTACAGTGTCGAACCACTTTTCTTTTCACATCACCGGTCGTCAAGCCACTTGCCTTTTCACATTTCAAGTGCTAAGCTAGAAATCTTCTATAAATAGAGGCCTAGTGCTTCATTATTTTTCACGAATTTATTCAAGCTATAGAGAAAGTATAGAGAGAAAGAAGAAAAGTATTCTTTCTTTACTACTTCTGCGGTATTGATGTCTTACTAATGTAAGGGTGTTATTCTTTCTTATTCATGAAGAAAAGCTGTTGTTATTCCATTGCTTATTATTACATTGGAATAACTTTTGTATCTGTGATTTACCTATATTTGGTGACATTCTTCTATTATTACATTGGAACATCCTCGCATGCGTGGTTTTACACCGACCGGTTCCGTCTTTATTATTATTACATTGGAACATCCTATCTACTCGTGTTTTACACGGACACAGGTTCCGTCTTTATTATTATTACATTGGAACATCCACATGCATGTGTTTTACACCGACGACTTCGATTTAAATCTTTATTATTATCCTGTTGGAACATCCATGTACGTGTGTTTTTACCGGACTTTGGTTTCGTCTTTTATTATTACTCGCTGGAACATCCTATCGATTGCAAAATTTGCGACACGGTTACATTATTATGATTACATTTGGAATAACTCATTATACATCAAGCATCTGCGTGCGTGGTGATTTCTTTTGTTATTTCATTCTTTATTATACTCAGGTTGGTTAAAATTTTGACTTACATACTCCATGAAATTAGTAGAATATCCTTGATATTTGCGTTTCATCCATATCTTTTCATGAAAATATTCTTTTGATCATTCTTGAATTTTACTCTAAAAAGCGATTATGTTGATAATTTGGACATTATTAGTTCTGGATAAATTAATTCTTGAACATGTTTTATTGAATTCTTATATCATTGTCATCATCCTCATGTTTATATTATGTTAAAAAGTCATCTACACGTGGCTGTAATGCATAGATGAACTTGGTATGATTATGACTGAGGATTATTCTTATAATCATGGTAGTAATGTTGTAAATGATGTGGTAAAGTTATCATTGACCGTAGTGCATTGATGGACAATTGTTGGCATGATTATGACCATTAATGAATACACGAATGTCGCTTGTCATAGTCATGGATAATTTGTGGTATTGATACTAAAGAATATCATTAGTAGTAGTGAATGGGTGATTCGATGATGTGTATTATTTATTAAGTTTGAGTCCAATGATAAAAGTCACTAAAAACCTTTTAAATCATAAAAGATAGTAGATTTTATTCTCTACTTGACCCTTTTAATGAATTAACATTAAATTGCAGTTAAACTTGATGTTGTTATATTTTATCGGTTTAACAACATTGAAGGAAACTAACGATAATTTATTCGCATTATCTTAGTCGTAATATTTCTTCTTGGCCAATAGTTGAGCTCACCCTTTCTTTCACTTGTTTCTTTTTAGGAAATAAGAACATAGCGAGGGACTAGTCGAGAGAGCGGAGTGACGGTCAGGAAGGATAAGATTAGTAGTCCTCATTATTCTGTAAAATAGTGTGTTAATAATTGTAATGAGAACTCCTTTTAAGTTTGTATAATCTCTAGTAGACAATAATTGTATTCAAACTCACAGTTATGTTTTATCGTATTGTAATGACAGTTGTATTAGTAAGTTGTATTTGAATTTGTACCATGTATTTGACGACCCATGATGGGTGATGTATACCTAATTTTGGGGGCGTCACATTTTCTCTCTCATTGCTTGTCGCCGGAAAAATACTTCCGGATCATTCCGAAATTGCCACCACAAACTGTCGTTCCAATCCTACAAATTAAAATAGTTTCACTCTTGCATTCAATTTGCTTTGGCCACAAAACAAAATCGATGACAGTGTTGTTCTCAGTAACTGACCGGTTTTATTTGGTTTTTTCTGTTTTGTTGTTCTTTGCTTCTTCACTACTGTTGCTACAGAGACAGAGAGTCAACTCGGAGCCGACTCAGGACAAGCAAGCGCTCCTTGCTTTTATCTCCCAAATCCTCCACGAGAATCGCCTACAATGGAACCGGTCAGATTCGGCCTGCAACTGGGTTGATGTCAAATGCGACCTCAATCAATCCTATGTCTCCACCCTCCGACTTCTCGGCGTCGGCCTGGTGGGCCCGATTCCGTCCAACACACTCGGTAACTTGACTCCGCTCCAATCGTCTCACCGGACAACTCCCTTCCGACTGCTCAAACCTCAAATTCCTCCGCAGTCTCTACCTACAAGACAACCAATTTTTCGGCGAGTTCCCATTGACTCTACCCGAATTAACTCGGCTAACTCGTTTAGATTCCACCAGCAACTTTACCGGCAAAATTCCATTCTCCGTCAACAATCTCACCCACTTAACCGAACTATTACTGGAAAACAACAGTCGGAGGAAGAGAGGGACAGTCGGAGGGAGATAGGAAGGGAGGGTTTATGCGAAGTCGCAGGGGGAATCACAGTCGCTACTTTGTTTCCGGTATTTGATATGTTGGGACAAATTGGTCCTCTAATTTTAAATTAAGCGTACGCTACACCAAGTAGCGTAAGGGGCTTTAATCAATTTCGCGTACGTTAGATGGTCCAGCGTAAGGGTATTGTTATTTTTTAATCTTCGCCCTTGATTTATAGAATGGACAGATATGATGTTATTTGCCCAAATTTCCTCTATAGCAAATATTTGCTATGAATCATATCCCTATATATATATATATATATATATATATATATATATATATAGTTCGGTTCAGATCAAATGCATAGAATTTTAGTCCGTCGGATTTTTTTTTTTTTGCTTTTTTTTAAACAACTAAAAAAAATATTTAATATTTTATGGAATTGAAAATTTTCCATAATACAATATTTTGAGCGTGATTTGGGTACCTATAACAAAATATGTATGCACAGTCTGTGCAAACGGTACCACCATTTTTTGGTATAGGTATCCAAATCACCCCCAAAATATTGTATTATGAAAAAATTTCAATTCTATAAAATATTAAATATTTTTTTTAGTTGTTTTAAAAAAAAAGCAAAAAAAAAAAAAATGGGTCCGTTTTTTATCGCTGTGTATATATATATATACTGTATAACCCTATATTTGTATATGTATTCAAATTATATCTAAAAAACTATATTTTATAAAAATTTCTGTTAAAATAAATATTATATATTATTTAGAAATCACTAGAAAAAAAAATAAAAAATATCCAATAAACCTGTCTACAAAACCTTTGTGCGTAGCATTGCTCTTAAACTTGTGAGTAATAATTAATTATTCAAGGACCCAAAATGAATTAGAAGAGTGGGACCCACGCAACAAAGTGTGGTGGTGCCCCGTACGTACCCTTTTCTGGTGGAAACTATATATATGCATGGCATGGCATGGTCCTATCCTATCCTATATAAATCCATCCTAATTAAGTAGTATATCTCTGCAATTAGTTAGTTAGTTAGGGTTGTTTCTGTGGTGGGATGACCAAAACGTTTGCTGTTAGCTACCGATTACTGGAGAAGGTGACCGTTTAAACTTTTGTCGGCACTTTCCCACCACCTCCTCCTGTTAATTTATATTTTAATTTTATATACATACATATTCAAATTATTAAAAATATTTTATAAATAAAACTTAATAATTGTCTTATATTTTGAAAACTTATTTTTGACTCAACTTGGTGCAGGTGTACCAAGACCAAGGAATAGATGGTAGTAAAAAGTAATAGTATACTATACCTATTATATGGTAGGCTAGGCTTCCTTAAATAGGAATTAAGCTTGTTGGTTTTAATTGTCCCCACTGCCCTAGCTACTACGGAAGTGATTAGTATGAAATTTATTTTTAAATAAATTGGTTAATTGATCAATAGAATATTGACACGTAAAAAAAGTTTTATGTGTGTCAATATTTTATTGGTCAATTGATCAATTTACTCAAAAATTAAGTTCATACTAACCGGATCCCTCTACTACTCCATATATGTTAACAATAAGCCTTGTACTGAGTTACTCCTATAATGGAGAGATACTTAATTATAAACTATAGAACAAATATGTTATTTAAATAAAAAAAAGATTAATCACTATAAAATTAATTTTGAGAATGGAGATCTAGCTAGCTAGCTACTACCTTATTATTATTACGAAAGTGGTTAGCATTAAATTTATTTTTGGATAAATTAATCAATTGACCAATAAAATGTTAATACGCAGATAAAATTTTACGTGTGTCAGCATTCTATTAGTTAATTAACCAACTTACTTAAAAAATAAAATAAATAAACTTCACGAAAAATCGAATCCTATTATTACAATGCAATGGTCCTCTTTTAGAATGCAAAAGTTTTGACACATTTAATATTACATTCAATGAATAAGGAAATCAGGACTTCGTGACACATGCTATTGCTATTGTTTATGTTGTAACATCCACGTGTAGCCTTCCCATTGGGTTTTCCCTCATTAGCCTATATACATACATACAAGAATAGAATTCACCAAATATAACAAATTAATTTTGAGTCTTGACCATGGTCATGCCTTGGAGAATTAGAAATTTCTTATCATAAAAAGTGAAAAGGGTATTTAACTTAATTTATACCTACCTCATATACCAAACTGTTCCTTTTTATTACTAAGTTTTCATACTATTTACCAACGATTTTATGCTAATTAAAACTAAAAAATATGAGCAGTTGAAAATATATATATATATTTCGAATTATTATAATTAATAGCAGTGATCAACAACCTCAAAATAAATATAAAAAAATTCTAGCTCATATATATTTTAAAATATTGGTGTACGTTTAAATTTGATAAAAAGTCAATATATAAAAATTGGATATATACAACTTAGGTATACGGCATGCATGGACCCTGGCGTTTTCAAAAAATGGATTTTAGTAATAATTTTCTTTTCTTTTCCCTATATATAAATTTGTGGAGTAGTGAATTAATGTTTGTTTTGAATTTGGGACGTGTGTAAGCAGGTGTAGGGTAAAGCCAAACATATTTAATTCCTTGTTAATTTACCTATGGACTATGGGTTATGAAGGAGGAGATGTAGTTAATAATTTTACATGATGATGATGATGATGATGATGATGATGATGATGGTATTGAGTGCAAAAGCTGTCGTAAATATCTTACAAAATCCAGCCTATACCCAACCCACTCTGGAATATTATGGAAGGACCTACACACCCATACTTAGGTGGTTGAGACCCATTATTTATAATACTAATAATGCTAATAATAATAAAATGCAACAAATTGCATTATTCCCCCATCCCATGCCTTAACAAAAAAACAACTTCTTTAGTTTATTAGTGACTTCACCAATGACCAAAAAACCAAACCAACCTCCAAATAAAACATGGACACACACTACTCATATTTGCACCCTCATAATAATCAAATGAGTTTATATAAATTATAATTTTAAAATTTCATAAATTATAAAAACTCTTTTTTGCCTAAAATTATCAACTCTTCTGTTAATTTCCCTTAAAAGGAAAGAAAACATGTTTATATAAATATATAAAGTCAAAGAATTTAATTACAATGAAGAAGAATATTGCATAGGGGTAAGATTAAGGATGGTGGAATAAGAGTGTAATAACAATTGCAACCATTGAAATAACAATCAAGGCATGGATAATCCACTTGTAATAAAAAGCCAGAGATATATTGAAAAAGACGAAATGATTGTTTAAAGCCATACGATTTTATACTAACTATTACGAGTATATATAAATGATGGCATTATGTAAAGCAGCAAATAAAATAAAGATTGCATTAAATTTATATATCTACTAATTAAAACCGACCGCCCGAGTTATGGCACCCCGACCTTTTTGCTTCTTCGTTTCAGACAGGAATTAAAGCATATATTACCTATCTCCTCCTCCTCCTCCTCCTCCTCCTCCTCACATGCACTATAGCCCAAAAGTGTTAAAAGAAACAAAACATATTCTTTGATCTATATATTAAACTATATAAGCATTCCTCATCTCATCAAGACCGACCCAAAAATAGTAATTAATTAAGCCAAAGAAAAGAGAAAGAATCTTGTATAAAGATGATTGATTGATTGATTAAGAGAGCAGCAAAATGATTGAAAATAACAAATGAAATTTCGTCGTTAATTAATTGGACAACTTAATTCACCATTGTTATATATCCTCAAGGACCTCAACAACAAGGTGATTCACTAACCATATATATATTTAATAACTAGACAACATGCATTGGATACTAATTAATAAAGAACTAATCATACAAGCTGCAGCCTTTTCGATTACTATCTAATATACCAGTAAACATACTTATTTATCAGTCATGAAAATAGATTAGGAGGAAGAAGAAGAACCACTGCCATTAGTAACAACAACAGGATCAGGACTAACATTATCATTATTATGGTAGTGGTGATCCTGCAGCTGACCGGTGTTTTCTCGACTTACGCTGCCGCCGTTGTTTGCGTGATTAGTGTCATTGTTGTAAGTAGTACCACCATTGGTGTTAGCAATGTTATCTCTCTTACCAAGAGTGCTTTTATTATTATGCATCCACACCTTCAAAACCCCTCTGTCCACTCCAATTTCGCTGCACAACTCGGCAATCGCCGCCTCGTCTCGTTTCTGGATCTTCCATCCCACCCTTTCCGAGAATTCGAACATTTGGTCCTTCTGATTTTGGGTGAATTTTGTTCTAAACCGCTTCCGGCCATTTGGGTGTGGCGCAATTGGAGCTGTTGCGTGGCCTACGATTGGGTTGTTCTCCGGCTGCGCGCCCGGTAAGCCGGCGCTGAGGGCAAGCAGCATGTGGGGAGCGGAGGCCGGGTAGGAGGATGAGATCGGTGGTGGGGATGGGGAACTGGGGCTGCCGCCCCGCGGAGGCGGAGGGCGGTGGCGGTGGTGGGGCTGGTACTCGATAACGGCGCTGTTCGGTGGCGGCGGGAGCGGGTCCTCAGGCTCACGGCGGTGGAAGTTGCGGTGGCAACCGCAAGCCGCGCATTTTAGCGAGGTGGGGTCAGTACGGATGGCGGAGGGAGAAGGCATGAACTCGCCGCAGCCGTCCAAGGCGTGGCCGCCTAAGCTGGCGGCATGGTTCTTGAGACATTCCCTGTAAATGAGAAGAATAGGCGGTGGGTTGTGGTGGTGATGGTGGATAGAGTGGTGGCGCTTGAGAAGGCCGTTGGTGAAGGATAAGGGCTTGGTGGGTTGGAGCCGGGAAGGGGTTTCTGTGTCTGATTCAGGGGTTTTGATAGTGGAGGGTGTTGTAGTAGCAGGAGCAGTAGTAGTGGTTATGTCCATGGCTAAAACATCTAGTAGGGGGTGGCGTGGGGAGGTTAAGGGGCTCTTTAAGAGCTGATTAAATTTGGTGTTAGGGTTTTGAGGAAAATAGTCCATCTTTATCCATATTCACACACAAGTATTGTTGAGGTGGAGGTAGTAAAGAAGAAGAGAGCTTAGATAGATGATGTGAGAAAGAGAAGAATAAGAAAGAGGTTTGTTTTGGGTTTTGGTTTTGATGATGATGATGATGATGATCAGACTGTAGATAATAAAAATCTGGGGTTTGTGGTTCTCCTTCTTAACCCACTATATATTTTTAACTCGGGTTCTTCTAATCTCTTCTCTGGTTGTGTTGTTGTCTAATCTTAATATATAAAATACTTATCAATTATACCGTATAATCTCTCAATTCATAATTAATATAAGTATATATATATGGAGTAGTATTAAAGTATTTCATGTGTACAATATATATATATTTTTTGTACAATATAGTATATCATTTCCTTCCTTGACTCGCACATTCATTTCACTGTACTATCTGTTTTTTGACTCACCGGGCTGATCCATTCAGTTACGAGTTGTCTCCATGCTACTAGATTTTGGGACCATTTTTTACTAGTCTCTCTACCCTCAGCTAAAAGTTAGCTAAGGTTGTGAAAACCAACTTGTAAAGAACAAATTAATTTCTGTGGTTTGAAACAATGTACTACGTTGGAGTGGAGTGGATGCATGCCTGTGTTATGGACCGAGTTAACCAGGTGAGTTGTAGTATTATTAATAATAGTAATAATCTGGGTTAGCCGAGGTGATTTGTTTTACGTACTACTCCTACCGGCTAATAAATAAATTGTAGTTCCTCTGTTCCTAAATAACTGATATTTTAAAAAGATTATTTTATTTTAAAATATTTGATGTTTTAAAAATGTTTTAAAATATTAAATAATTTTTTAATTTGTGTTTAACATCCTTAAATAATAAGTAATTTAAGAACAAAGTAAGTAATAAGAAAAGGGTGAAATGAAAACTGAAGCAAGCAGGACGTTCAGGTCTGAGGCATTTACTGAACACACACATTAATTTGTTAAAGTTTGCCAGTAAGCAGCTGCACCGCTTTAACACTCCACTCCACGTCCCCCCTTCCCTTCCCTTCCCTTCCCTTCCCATCCCTTCCTTTCTCTCTCCTCTTTAATTTCAACCCCCTGCAATTTTATTTTATTATTCTTACAAAACTAACCTCTCTTACTCTTAAACTTTCTCTTTCTCTCTCCAAATTTATTACTCCTCTTAAAACCCAAAACTACCCTTCCTCCACAAGGCTTTATGTTTACCATCCAACGTGTACTCTGAATCTGTGAAACGTAATTGTATGTTAATCAAATGAGCAAAATTGTCTTTCCACGTACGGCCCCGTCCAAAAATACGAAAGCATTTTTGTCGGCCGATGGAATTTTCGCCTTGACACTAACACAATTAAACATTTCGGACTTCAATCAAACCTTAATTATTTCATATTCAAATCGACTCGATATAAACAACTTAATATTGGACTCGACTACTGACCTCAGTTTATTTCCAGCTATGTCTCGGCCATCTGAAACGACGCCGTAGTATTGGTTTTTTTGGATTCATGCATGAGCTAAGAGCTTGTTCGGTGGGAAGGGATGATAATTATCCCATTCTTTTGCTGATACGAGTTTTTGGAGTTTACTGCATGAGAAACGAGTAGTTAGCCATTAAATAATCGTACTTAGCTTTTGGAAATGTATGTTAAGTAATTGACACGTGTGATGCAGCAGGACACGTGGAACATTTTGCTCTAGCTGGCACGAACTACTGCTGCCTACGCTGTTAAGGTTAAATTGACTATTAATTGCCATTTTTAGCTAACAAGTTTTATTAAAAGAATATTAGTAGTATTAGTGAAGAGAGTTATAATATCGTACTTGCTGCCCTACAATACGGTCTTACTTTCCATGAACCAAAACCGTTGAGTGCACTGAATTTGGAGTAGTATTTAAATACTACTAGTATTATTTTCTTTTTTTTAAAAAAAATATTACTGGGTACAAATTTTTAAATGTTTTTAAACAAAAAGTTTTAGAGATTTAATGACATCAGCTATCCAATCATACAGCAGCTAAGGTTTAATCATCGATCACTGTGTTTATCTCACCAACAGGCAACACTTATATCAACTAGTAAATCTTTATAGCGGAAAATGGAAAGCGGCCCACATAAAAGTTACTCCTATCAATTAGTGATAAAATATTAGAAATTATATTAATATATAAATTTGTTTTACTAAAAAATAATTCAAATTAGTTTATAAATTTAAATTACAAAGTTTAAAATCAAAATAAAACTGTTAAAGTACATATATAAATAAAAAATTAATATTTTTATATATATTTTTACACGATCTTCTGTATTTTATGAGTATACAGTAAATTCCGCTTAGTTATAACAAAAAAATATATAAAATTATCAAAATTACACGTAAACCTCTCTCTAAATATAGGCATATAGCTCAGACGTACGGGTGACAAGTAGACCATCTCTCACCTCACCATACCATGTGACTCTCTCTTTATATATATTATACGTACTATAATTATTACTACTTCATCCAGGCCAGGGGGAGTGGAGGGGAGGTGACAATGGAAATGACAAGTCAAACATATTTAAATTTTATTTTTCCTATTTGTAACCGGACGTTCCTCTACCCCCATGCTACTCAACAGCAGATAGGGAGATGTCATATCCAATTGATTTATTAGTCTTTTTGTAAAGTAAGATATCTTAGGTCTCGAATTAATAATAATAATAATAATAAAACTGTAATATTGTTATTAGAAATTGCAATATTATTTGTCCTAATTTCTGTCTTTATTCCGTCAATCGAAATAGCAAACAGTTGAGGATTTGATTTCCTATTTTGATCGTCTTCATTTATATAATATATACATACTAACAACAGTTCCGTTATTCCGGTATTATGAATGGTGGAAGTTATCCTAAATTTTTGACGATCTAAATAATTTATTAAAATGAACAAAAAATTTAAAATTATTTATATTTTATTATATAGATTCTACATTAGGCAACATAAAATTTCAAAATGTAACATAGGTTAAACGGACTTACCCAAGAGGGAATTTTTAGTTGTTTTCTAAGAAAACGGAATTACCCAAGAGACAAATAAATCATGTAAAGCAAAAATACACCATAAGTAATACTACTCCCTCCGTTCCCAAATAAATGTTTTAATTGATTTCGGTACGTTAATTAATAATATATTTTTTTATCTAAATTATTCTTTTGAAATATTTTTTAATTGAAGTATTTCTCCATTTTTTTATGAAGTATTACTTCTTTTCATGTGAATTAATTTCCTAGGTCATTCTTTTTGTTATTCACACATTCCTAATAAGTACTAAAAATTTGAATAAATAGAGAAAAAAAGTCTAGAGAGACATTAAATAAAAAACATAATTTACTGGTAATATGAGAGAAAAGTGGTATAATAATTTATCAGTTCACAATGTAAACTATTTCTCATTTATTCAATTTCCAACAAAAGTTGAATAAAAAGATTATGAGGGTATCAATGAAAAAATATGATAAATATAATTACAAAAATAAAAATAAGACATTTATTATCAAACATCTTACTACAAAAGAAATTAAGACATTTAATACGAGACAGAAAGTAATAAATTGGGCCTGTTGGGCCATGATCCTTTTCCTTATTGGGCCAGACTTAATGGGCTCCTCCCTGGGGTTATGATTATTCTTTCCTATTAATGAATTAGGATCACGATGTAGTAATTTCTTAGATGAGTATGGTTCCACTTGAACTTTGGCCAGGGGTGTAGATTGGGGATAGAACTTTGATCATTATCTCTGCGTTGCATTTAATAAAGATTGAATGAGCTTAGTCGGTTTGAAAATTCATGGGCCCGAAAAGTCGATTCATCTGAGACAAACCGGGACTTTGGGGATATAAAGCAAGGATGACATACGGTGAAAGGTAACTCATAAATTATTGCTCTCGAAGTCACTAGATATTTATTCCTCCATTGTTAACCTTATGATCGCTTTATCTTGATTCTAACGGGTTATCCCCAAGCGGTCTGGCGAAATCGACTTTTGGTGTTGACTATGTTTCTTGTCTCGAGGATCGGGACGTCTTCACGTGATTGGGGCGTGGAAAAGATCCTGGCGTTAACATTGGCGCCATGAGGAGGCGTTTCTACAGTGTTCTTGAAGTTTTCAATCACAAATTGTAGCATTTGCTTCTACGTCGGAATCCATGGTGAAGAAGAGTAAAGCGATTACCTCTAAAGGATACCCCGATGGCTATGACTTCGTCTACACAATGAGTATCTGTCGAGGATTGATTGGGTCCTTCAAAGAATGCTCATCTTTGATCTTTGCTTCCAGCGGGTTTACGAGGGTTCTCGTTAGAGAGCCCGGATGATCTTTGGAAGAAGATTGATTTTCTTTGCCTGAGAGAATACGACCATGGTCGGAAAAAGGGTAGAAGACATCTGCTTAGAATCCTATACCAAAGTGGTCGGGGTGACGAATGCCGTCAAGTTAGAAAGAACTCTACACTTTAAAGACATGTCTCGAGGCCTTCCTGGGGATCGAAGCGAACCCACATGACCATTTTCTGATTGATTGGCCAAGAAGGGTATTCCGCCTATTGGTCTTGGGATTATGGTCGAGCGAGTAGATGAAGACCCAACAACCATTTTTCCGATTGATTGGTAGAAGGGTATTACGCCTATTGGTCTTGGGATTATAGTCGAGCGAGTCGATGAAGACCCAATGACCCATTTTCTGATTGATTGGTTGAGAAGGGTATTCCTCCTATTGGTCTTTGGGATTATGGTCGCAGCAGACGAAGGCTCGCCACGATGATGAGAAAGTTTCACCGAAGTAGATCCAAAATCACACTCACGAGAATCCACCGAGGCACACCTGTGTACACACTTGTCTTGAGATGCCCATCTAAAATTTGTCGAGTTGATTCGGCCACAAAATGCACCCATATTCCTAAGCATTCAAGAAGGTACCTCATCCTAGGGGTTCTCGGGACTATGGGACAAGCGAGGCGAGGAGTAATTCAAGAATATATTCACCCGAGAACACAAAAAAGGCACTCTCTGCCTTGAGTGTTCTCGCCAACAACAAGGACTCATCACCAAAGCAGATCTATAAGCCGCACTCCACAATCCAAACACTTTGGTAAATATTTCCAAGGTCGGTTGACATTATGGTCCAAAGTGATAATAGTTAAAGAAAAGTGAGGAGTCCGAAACAAAGCCGCTGCGATTCTTGGCGGAAGTAGAGTTCGTGGGTATTGCATGCGAGATGGATATTCTATTTGGGACATCGATATAGCGAAAGCTATCAAGAGTCGATCACAATAACAATTCCACTCGCCGGTGCATTATCGGCCACTCTGAATCTTATAACTTTGATGGCGGATGGCGTCTTTCCTTCCGGATCGATCTTTGTACGAAGACCAAGTACAAGAGTGTCCATTTTGTTCTCATTGATGAGAATCTTTATCGAAGGACCTTTTTCGTCATCATTACTTAAACATTTGGTTCCATCCAAGGCGGGGTGTGTTCTTCTTGGAAGTTCACAAAGATATTCGTGACAATTATTGGCACGAAGTTGTTGACTTCTGAAGCATTTCGGCTGACTTCTTGAAAGAACCTGGGATTCAACCTGAAAAAGACTTGGGTATTCTACTTTGGACCTATCTCCCACTATTGAGGAATTTGAGGCGTGAGTCGAAAAAATGTTGTTTGGAGGGTTCATGTGGATATTTGTCGACCAAATGGTTCGATCCCATCGACCACCAAAAGGCTATATTTCGATTTTATCTCCTATACCTCTTGTTATCCTGGGGGTAGTCGTCTTTGGGTCCATTGCTTGGGGATCGGGTTAACAAACGTCACCATGGGATCGAAGTTTAAAACATTCATAAAGAACTTAGTAGCTCATCCATATTCGACAGCACAAAAAATGCCACCTCGGAGTTAGGAGGTTTGGGAGGACTCGTGACCATTCGATGGTAGCCTCTTGACGGAGGTCACTTTGGCATTGTCGGGGCCGCTTGGGGTGGCGATTGTCGTCATAGACTTAGACTTCGTCCTGCCCTTCGTGGTAAAGCGAATGTCATCTTTTAGTTTCGATAGGAGGTTCGGGAGGACTCGGCCGCCATTCGATGGCGACCCATTTGTTGTTCTACCCGGTGGTAGACAAAGGATCTATATTGATTTTACCGGGTGGTAAATCAATGGTCATTATTGGTCTGGTCTGTTTGTCCTATGGTCACTACTGATTGTAAGGAGGTATGGTAGGACTCACGGCCATTCGATGGCGATCCATTTGTTGTTCTACCCCGAGTGGTAGACGAGGGATCTATATTGATTTTACAGTGGTAAATCAATGGTCACTATTGGTCCCGGTCCTATTTGTCCTATGGTCACTACTGGTGTAAGGAGGTATGGTAGGACTCGGCCCCAGCCATTCGATGGCGACCCATTTGTTGTTACACCGGTGGTGAGCATAAAGGATCTATATTGATTTTACCAGGGTTGGTAAGTCGATTGTCACAATTGGTCCTTATATCTTGGTCCTTATATACTTGTTCTACCCCGGTGGTTGTAAGACCCGACTTATTATAAATAAAATTGAATTTTCCTTTATTCATTATTCTAAATTAATAAGGGTTAATTTGATATAATTATTTTGTTGTGGGTGAAATGTGCAAAGTTTACAAAATAAGCAAGTGGTTATAAAATATTCATTATTGTTTTAGAATATTCGTTTGGTGGTGGAATATTCTTTTTGTCGGGAATCTCAAATCTGACAGTAGCCATCATTAATGGGCCCATGCTTTAAAAAAACGATTGGATGAAGGAAAACGACAAAGATTGAGTTTTATAAATAACGACGTAAATTGTTACTGATTAACAACTTTGTTGGTTACACAGGTGGTTAAAATCTGATGTCTGGCGTGGTTGCCGCGATGCTGCGGTATTGCATGAGATTATTAAATTATTCGATTATAAATGGACTTTTGGATCATGGGTATTTAAGTGAAGCATTAGATGTTTTGAGTAGGATAGTGGTTGAGTGTCTGACATGGGATGAAGTCACTTATATAACCATTTTTGGCCTTTGTGCCCGACTTAAAGATTCAAATCTGGGTATGCAAGTTCATAACCACTTATTGAAGAGCAATGTTGAGTTTGATTTGTATGTCACTAGTGCAATTATAGACATGTATGGGAAATGTGGCCAGATTTCATTTGCAAGAAGAGTTTTTGATGGGTTACATACTCGAAATGTTCTCATGGACAACAATCATGACTGCTTACTTGCAAAATGATTACTTTGAGGAAGCATTGAAACTATTCTTACACATGGAACTTGAGGATATTGTACCTAATGACTACACCTTCGCTGTGGTGTTGAATGCTAGTGCTAATTTATCAGCATTGGGGTACGGTAACTCATTACATGCATATGCCGAGAAGTCAGGATTTAAGGGTCACGTTATTGTCGATAATGCTTTGATCAACATGTAATCAAAGTCTGGCTGCATTGAACTTGCTAATAAAGTGTTTACAGATATGATATATCGAGACTCCATTTCTTGGAACTCAATGATATCAGGATATGCTCATCACGGGCTAGGTAAAGAAGCTTTGGCTGTGTTTCATGACATGCTTGCTGCAGAACAGAACCCTAACTATGTAACGTTTATTGGGGTTCTCTCTGCTTGTGGACATCTTGGTCGAGTACAAGAAGGATTGTATTATTTGCATGAATTAATGATACAGATGGGTATAAAACCTGGGTTGGAGCACTATACTTGTATTGTTGGACTTTTTAGTAAGGCTGGACTACTCAATGAAGCTGAAAATTTCATGAGGACCACTCCAATCAATTGGGATGTTGTTGCATGGCGTACTTTGCTTAATGCTTGCCATGTACATCGGAATTATGGTCTAGGAAAGCAAGTTGCAGAAGTTGTCTTGAATATGTACCCCCATGATGTGGGTACTTATACCCTGTTGTCTAATATGCATGCCAAGGCAAAGAGGTGGGATGGAGTTGCAAATGTTCGGAAGTTGATGAGGGAAAGGAACATAAAGAAAGAACCTGGATTGAGTTGGACAGAGATAAGAAACAATACCTGTGTCTTTGTTGCAGACGACAAAAGCCACCCAGAGTTTAATCAGATTCATGAGAAGGTTAAGGAACTTTTGGATAAGATAAAACATTTGGGTTATGTGCCAGATATTGCTACTGTACTTCATGATGTGGAGGAAGAACAGAAGGAAGAATATCTTAGTTACCACAGTGAGAAGCTGGCCATAGCTTATGCTCTGATGAAAACACCTCCTGATGCACATATCCGTGTCATTAAGAACTTACGTATGTGTGATGATTGTCATTCGGCTGTAAAACTTATATCAAAGGTCACAAATAGGATTATAATTGTAAGAGATGTCAACCGTTTCCACTGTTTTCAAGATGGTTGCTGTTCCTGCCGAGATTACTGGTGACAGTTTCTGAGGATGTATAAGTTGTATAATGGGTGACCAGAGCATAAATTGAGTTTTTGTTATAATAATGGATGAAGTGGTACCAAAGAGAGAGAAGGGGAAAATGCAGCAAATGGTAGATCATTAACTTAAACTAGCACCAGAAACTAAATCTCTGCCACCCAGTTGTGAAAAGAAGTCTGGATATAACTTACCCTCAAAGCCAGTAAAGCAAACTGTAGTTTGCTAGTTCGTCAGCTTCACCAACACCTTCTATAGATGAAAATCAACTTCCAAGAGCCATGTGTGTTAACGAGAATCTACAATCTTCAGTCTGGGGTAAGATAGACCCGTGAGTAGATAGAAGGTTTTATAGTTTGCATTTACTGCAATCAGGGAGTCTTCTTCCAGAGCTACATGATACCCAAGCCATAGGTACAGCTCAGATCTTTGGTTCAATGAGAGGCTGTCTTCAAAACATAATCAAAACCTGAGCAGTCCCCTGCATTGCAGCAACACCAAACTTTTCTTGAACTCCCTCTGTCCAGCAACAAGTGTACCATTTTCAATAAAATTACTAAGAAAGTAGGTCTCTTCAGAAAGCAGGGTGTATAAATTTAACTTTATGGATTCTTCAGAATTTAGATACCAAACAATCATAGTTAAGGAGAACCAATTTGTTACTTGTTGGCCCTGAGTCTGCTGATTTTATGACCATTGCTATAATCATTTACTATGTAGTATGTACCAAATTCTTAAGCAGAGACTATAAGAAGGTATAATCTAGATTTTTTGTTACAAGTCACTTCTCTATTTTACTTGTTTATGGGATCGAACTTTAGTTTCTTTTCCTACCACTATTAAGCATAGGCAATTAGGCATGTAATTTCCCGACCATATTGGAGCTAGATATGGATCGGAAATAGATGGTTTCTCTAATTATTTTTGAGGTTATTTATTTATATACTTGGATAAATATGAACGTAAAGGTGATAATAATGAAATAAAAATAACAAAGAGACGTGCTGAGATGAATGTATTGAATTAAAGTTAAGGTATGTTCTGAATCTCAAGTCTTTCAGAAAGAATAAAATTCAGCAGAAGCAGTTCTCCATTAATTTTACAAATTCTTGGAAATCTATCCTCCCATCTCCGTTTTGATCAAACACGCTGATCATCCGCTTGCAGTTCTCCATTTGTGATCTGTCTTCCGATCCCAGAGCACTGAGAACTGTTTGCAACTCCTTGCATCAATAAAACCATCTCTGTTTTCATCAAACACATCAAAAGCTCCCTTCACCTCATCCAAGCTAGGCTCTTTCTCTTGGAATAGACGAGAAAATTCATCCGAACCAAACCTCTGCTGAAGCTTTGCATCTTCATTAGGGTGGCAAAAAATCCCAAGCCTTCCCATCACCATCTCCACCTCTTCTCCACGTACACTCCCATCATCATCTATTTCTCTTTCGTTTAAGCAAGGCCTCCTTTCGGACAACACAACCACATCTTGCTTCCTTTTCCCCACATTATTCGTATAACTATCCGATAACCCGAGTTGATACTCGATAAAAAAGTGAGATCTTGAGAAAAACTTGTAAATTCTTGCTACCAAGTTGATAATAATTTGGAAGAAGAAAAACTCAACCAATCCAAGAATCGATAGCTTCTCCACCGGAAACTGATTTAGATAGCTGATCATCAGAGCCATGGCTAATGGTGTGTGTATATATATTAATATATGTATATGTATATAAATTCCTTGCAAATTAAAGAACAAAAAAGAATGGTTGGTTTCCCAAGTAATGAGATTTTGAGTTTGCTTGGGATTGTAAAAGAATGAATGGGTTATTTATATATAGATAGATAGATATGAGTTATGAGTGTGTGAAATGGTCAGCTTTCATTGTAAGGGAAAGTGCAGAGTATTTGGAAAGCGGCGGGAAAAGAAAACATGAAGAAATGGTCGTGAAATGCCAGAGGAAGTTCTCAACTCCTACATTGTAGGAGGCGTTTGAGAAAAATTTAGGACTTGTGGCCGGCTTTTCTCGTCTCTTCTTTCCAGGTTATTATCTTATTCGACCCGACTTTTTGGGCCGGTATTTTGTGTATTTGTGAGTACAAACCAACAAAAAGAAAGATCCTTAATTTATTTACCAATTAACACATGTACTATCTATCTATTTTGCCTTTAAATTCTTTATACATCATATTTTATAAAGATAAAATGTGCATACATTTAGCTAACTATATCAAAACATGATCCTCAATCATATACCAAAAATAATTATTATATTAAGTTATTTATTTCTTAATTAAGAGCATTCTTTTTTACATTATAAGTTATTTAAAAATTAAATTAAAGACTAGAATACATAAAATAAACGGCATTTGGTGGCTTTTAATTTTTTGTTAACTTGTAAAAAAAAATTCATATCAAAACGACGTCGTTTTGATACACAAACAAAAAAAAGTTGTGGTACCATCAATCTTCTTTTTAATGTGTTATCAATCCCACAAAGAAAATCCTCACGAAAAAATTCTCATAGAGATCCGGATCCAAGTTGATCAATTGACCAATACAAATCTTGACACGCAGAGAGAGATCACTTTTTGATCGATTTATTGACTATATTAATTAATTGACCAAAATTAACTTCATACTAATCACCTAATATATCACTATTAAAAAGAAAACACCCTACTTTCGTGGGAGCTGGATTCTTACTTTCTTAGCAGTCATCCCTATTAGGGTGGAGTATGAATTTTCCACAAAATTTAATACTTCATGAGGATTTAAATATAAGTCTCCCAATCTTATCTTATATTTATGATTATTAAATTTGAATGTGTTACACACATAATGAAAGCAAATGAAGAAGTTTATGAAAAGTTCAATTTTTTTTTATTAAGGAAATTTTCAAAGGATTAACGCTCTGTTTTCGAGTTTTGAACAGAAAAAAAAAGAATAGAAAACTTAAATTAGAACAAAAAAGAAAAGAATAGAAAGCTTAAAGTTTTTCTTTGTGTTGTTTCTGAGTTTTTAATGGAAAAGGATAGAAAATTTAAAATTGAGGACATGAGTTGTAATTTAAAATTTATTATATTAAAAGTTGAGGATAATATGAGAATTATACAAATATTACTTATTCTAATTTCTTTTTCGTCCAAATTATGCCAATTTTAGACGGAAAACTTTGGCAGGAAAAGTGACCAAGTTTTCTATCCATTTCTTTTCTTTTCCGTTTATTAAAAAACTCAGAAATATAAGAATTGAAAAAAAAATTTAAATTTTTTGCCTATTTCTTTTTTTTATGTCCATTTTAAAATTCAGAAACAAAACGTAAATAAAAGGGTGGAGGGTCCTAAACTGGTATCATTATTATTATTATTATTATTATTATTATTATTATTTATTTTGTATATTTTTCTCCATGCTTTTGTCTCCTAGCTATACTTTTGACTTATGGTTGTTAATTTGGATTGTGATGGCCTAAAACTTTGTCGTTATTCAAGTTTAACTTTTTGGCAAGGGAAAAAGTCTTGCCCATTATTTGGAGTCAAAGTATCGAACCAAAAATGAAGAAACTACTGCGGCATTTCCACTCCTACCTTTGATGAAGACATTAATCCACCCCCACTAACTCCTCATTGCCATGCTGCTTACTTCAGTGACTGACTGAGTGACTGCAATTCAACCTATCATATCTAAATTTGGTGATTGAAAATCAGAGATCTGGTTATCATGAAGTTTATTATTTTGGTAAGTTGGTCAATTGACCAATAGAATGCTGACACACATAAAACCTCGCCTGCGTGTCAGGATTTTATTGGCCAATTGACCAACTTACCCAAAAATAAACTTCATACTAACCACTCCGAAAAACAGTAACAAAATAATTTATTTGTCCCACAAAAAAATTCTACTTTTTTTTAAAAAAAATTGATAAAAACGCTCTCTTTTTATTGTATATAATTTAAAATGTCACCATGTCATCAAGTTTATCATCATAATTTCATTATCATGTCATCACAATTAAGTTATAAGTCGATTATTATTCTGAAGATAAACATGATAATAAATAAATAAATACTTAATGTTTTCAAAATTTATAAATAAAACTATTTTTTTGCAACAATTGTAGAATTAGATACACATGCATTCTCATGATATATAGTAGTAGTAGAAATATTAATTAGTAGTAGATTCAGCTCAACTTAGCTGATTACAATTGTAAGACCCCAGCTTATTATAAATAAAATTGAATTTTCCTTTATTCATTATTCTAAATTAATAAGGGTTAATTTGATATAATTCTTTTGTTATGGGTGAAATGTGCAAAGTTTACAAAATAAGCAAGTGGTTATAAAATATTCATTATTGTCGGGGAATATTCGTTTGGTCGTGGAATATTCTTTTTTGTCGGAATCTCCGTATAACCACAATGCCTATGATCATTAGTGGGCCCATAACGGAAAAGCGGTTGGATGAAGGAAAACGACAAAGATTGAGTTTTATAAATAACGACGTAAATTGTTACTGCTTAACATTTGTTGGGTTACCCAGTGGTTAAAATACAAGATGTCTGCTGTGGTTGCACAAAGAAGCATACCTGTATTGCACAATATTATTGAATTATTGATCCTTACGTAAAAGGCCTTACTCAATAATTATTACAGATGAATTCTTGTTCAATATTATATTTTATTAATTCAATAATTCTTTGCGTTGATATTTTGTATTGGTGTTGTTTCAATAATTGTCATTACACAAGATTTTTCCATTATCAAATCAATAATTCATATTATTTGAATAATATTATCGAGATAACATTATTGGCAATGTCTAGAAAGTTACTCTACAGGAGAGGTTTGGTCACCTAATTACGCCACCAGGTAGTGGAGAAATCCTTATTGGAAAGTCCCTCTTTCCTCAGGAGCGGCACCGGTTGTCAATCTTGTGATTCTGTAATATTATTAATTATTGATTATTATGATAAAGAAAATATTTATTTTATGTGGATATAGATGGAGAAAATTTTAATGTGACAATTGTTGAAAATTAATATTTTATCTTTTTCGATAAAATAATTCATTTAAATATATTATTTTAATAATATATTAACGATGATATTTTTATAATGAATGTGGGATATATGAGTATATGAGGAGGTAGAATATTTTGTGGCATTAAATGTTTAACATATGTTTTGTGTGTTCGGTGGACACAATTCTTGACCAAAAATTGATTATAGATCGTAAAATCGCTTGGTTTGTGAATTTGGTCAATTTACATTTGGAATTTGGAAAAATTTTCTTACGCAAAGTTGTAGAGAATGGAATTTCCCATGGAAAACGCGAGATTTGAATTTTCCGATAAAAGGGATATTTATTGTGAATTATTGATGTTTTGAGTTCAAATAATTGATTTTTGGAAATTGTAATTATTATTTTCAAGAAAAACGTTTTTCAAAGGTTGGTGAGCATCTTTAACATGTGGTTGGTGGCTAAAATCAGATTCCTTGGTGGTGGGCTTGAATATTTGGTAAATAATAATATATTTTATTAATTTAGTCTCCTTTGCGTTCTAACATTTTCCATAAATAGAGGCTAAGTTAGAATTGAAAATCACACCAGAAACTAAGTTTTCTCTCTTTCTCTCTCTAAATTATCGAGCGTATTCTTGTGAGTATACTTTGAGTGTTGCTATACTGGTCTGGGTTTCATCGAAGACTATACTTAGAAATTCAATCGAAATGCGGTTATTTTGAGGTAAAGGGGTATTATTTTCTTCTTAAATGATATTTTTCTTCAATATCATTATGCAAAGTATTGGTGAACCTTTTATCAAATTTGGAACTTGTTGTGTCGGGAGTTCTTATTCACGATATCTGGCCTTTTCACGTATATCGATACTATTCACGAATACGGCAAGATTATTCAATAGAAAATAAAAATTTTTCTTTTTGTCAAAATATCTATTCTCGGATACTAGCTTTGATTGTATCCATGTTTTGATCATTCTTGAATTTTACACCAATATGATTATTTTCAAGTATTTTTTGGACATGGGTAAAACAAAGTACGAATCTTTAATCCTTAATCCTCATCATTTTGTTTCAATTGGATTCGTTTTTTTTAAGCGTTTTTCATCATCCTCACCCCTAAATGGTGATATAAATGAATAATCTTTGGCACAGAGTGCAAGATGAACGATTAATCGATGAATATCTTTGGCAGAGTAGTGAAGATGAGCAGTGTTGAGAGATGAACATGACCAATTTGGTGATATGAAATGAATATCTTTGGCACGTAGTGCAAAGATGATTAAAGATGTATATTGATTGTTATTACGAGGATAAACTATTGATGATGGACTTTTAAACCTTAGAAGACGGTAGAATTCTTTCTCTACGTGACTCTTCTAATGGATTGTTGTTTCATTGCATTTGTTGATCTAAAACTTGTTGTGCATTGTATTCTATTAGATTTTTCCTGTTGAAGACTAACGATAATTTGTTGTATATTATCTTAGTCATAATATTCTTTACCTGGCTAGTTGAGCTCACCCTTTTCCTTTTGTTCCATTTTTCTTCTCGGGAGGTGAGAACATAAGCAGGATTGAGTGGGGTATGGAGTGATGGTTTTAGGAAGATGTTTTAATTGTCCTCACTATTTCGTAAAATAGTGTATGAATAATTAATGAGGACTTATTTGGGTGTGTATATTGTCTAGAGACAATATTTGTATTCAAACTCATAAAGTTTGTTGTCATTATTCTACACGACATCATCAGTATTATCAAAGTTGTAGTTTGCTTTCATACCATGTATTTTGGCGACTCGAATGGGTGTTGTATACCTATTTTGGGGCGTCACAATTGGTATCGAGCTTAGGGATATGATCTCCAGCGGAGATCGGGGAATAGAACTAGGAGGGAGAGGAGTAAATCCTTCGCTAGTGTGTCCTACCTAAGCTTATTTGTTGCTTCTCGGTCATAATATAGGATATTATGTGATATGTTAATTTGTTTAATTAACCCTTGTTTTATGGCGATGATTTAAGAATGGGCTGCTGAGAACGTTAACAATGGAGTTTATGAGGCCGTGGAGACGCCAGACTTTCACCAACGAGGAGAACGTGCAACAGTAGCAATGTTCCTCCCGTGAACAACGCCATCGAGCAAATGATGAACGACGGGATGTTTAGAAGCTTTTTGCGGTTCATGCAAAATCGATATGAGGAGACTGCGTGTACAAAATACGGGTGGAAATGATGGCAATGCACTCATTCATGCATCACAAAAGCGGTTTAAGGAGTTGGGACCACCAGATTTCCATGGAAAGTTCGGATCCGATCAAGGCGTAAACATGGGTCAAGCAAATTACCAAGATATTCGATGTCTTGGGGTGCACGGAGAGAAACGAAGGTTTCATTCGCCACCTTTATGTTTCGTGGTGAAGCGCATTCACTGGTGGGAATCACGTGAAGCATACCCACCAGATGCACTTAACATGTCTTGGGAAAGATTTGAAACCTGTTCAATGACAAGTACTTTCGGAAAGTATTCATCATATGAAGGAGGTAGAGTTTATTAGACTTGAATGGAACAACATGACGGTGTCTCGATCTGAGGCAAGGTTCGCGAGAATTATCCAGTTTTGCACCTCATTTGGTGGAGAATGAGGAACGAATGACGCGTATGTTTCGAGAGGTCTAAAACCGATTCGTCAATACCTTATCTCTCATAAATTTTCTCTCAGATTCGGATGTTGTCAATGAGGCTCGATTATTAGAAGCGAGATAGTGAGTATACTCAACCGAGGGACCACTGATCGTGTAGTCATCGAACGATGATAACCGGTGAGGAGAAAAGAATCTGAAAAAAAGCGGTAACCACTTTCGGTGGTAATCGTGGACATGATAATAGGAGAGGTGACTCAAGTGGAAATTTCGGAAAGAGAAGATTCAACAATGACGGAAGACATCAACAAAGACACCAAAGACTGACAACAAATGCTTTGGGGAGGAGAACGAATGGCCAGCTTAGATGTTACAAATCACGGAAAGGAGTGACATATCATTGGCTGTCCACAACAATCCAAGGTATGTTACAATTGTGGAAAGAAGGCCACATCGCTCAAGATTGTACTATAGTGAAACCAAGTTCAATGAGAGTCTTTGATTCCAAAGCGTCATCCGGATAAGTCGAAATCGGTTGTTCTGGAAGAGCTTTTGTCGTGGATGGCCAAAATGTGAGGAACCCAAACGAGGTGATCACGGGTAAGCTAATCTTGAATTCTTGCGAAGTTTATACCTTTACTAGATCTGGGGTTTTACCCATTCTTTTATCTCTCTCGCTTGTGCTCAACGCTTTAAACTTGACTCGGGAGAAATTAGATTTTGATTTATCTGTTGAAACTCCGTTGGGTGAAACCTTCATTACATCTACAGCTTTATAAATCTTGCATGATCCAAGTTGGCACTATCACATTACACACTGTGATCTTATCTCTTTAAAGATACTTGCTTTTGATGTGATTTTAGGAATTGATTGGTTAACCACTCATCATGCCAAAATTGATTATTTTAAATAAGGTTGTTAGTTTTCATATTCTAACCAACATTGCCATACTAATTCAAACCACTAAACCACTAAAATCGACCATTTGTCATATCAAGCCACAAAGCTATTCGTTTATTGAAAAATGGATGTCAAGCTCTCTTAGCCCATGTTATGGATTTGAATAAAGACAAGTCAGATTTGAATAATATTTCTGTGGTTAGAGAATTCCCTGATGCATTTCCTGAAGAGCTTCCCGGTCTACCCCCAGAACGTGATGTTGAATTATTTATTGACCTTGAACCGGGTACAAAGCCTATTTCTAAAACCCCATATCGAGTGGCTCCTATTGAACTTCGTGGAGTTAAAAGTCCAACTACGAGAAATTATTAGACATCGGTTTCATTCGTCCTAAGACGTCTCCTTGGGGTGCTCCTGTTTTATTCGTAAAGAAGAAAGAAGCGGAGTATGCGACTTCATTGACTATCGAGAATTGAACCATGTCACCATCAAGAATAGGTATCCGCCACCTCGCATTGATGACCATTCGACTAGTTACAAGGAGCGCAATTCTTTTCAAAGATCGATCTTAGCTTACGGATATCATCAATTTGAAGATTAAAACCGAGGATATTCCAAAGCGGCATTCGGGACTCGATCTGGGCATTATGAATTCTTGGTCATGTCTTTTTTGGATTGACTAATGCTCCTGCTGCTTTCATGGATATGATGAACCGTGTATTTAAGGAATATTTGGATCAGTTCGTTGTTGTCTTTATTGATGACATCCTCATCTATTCCAAAAGTCGTGAAGATCATGAGCACCATTTGAAGATGGTACTATAAAGACTTCGTGAACACAAGCTTTATGTCAAGCTGAAGAAATACGAGTTCTGGCTTGAGGAAGTAGCATTCCTTGGGCACGTGGTGTCAAAACAAGGAGTATCTGTTGACCAGTGAAAGATTGAAGCAATACAAAGTTGGAACAACCCAAGTCGAATCAAGACGCAGATTTATGAGCTTAGCTGGTTATTATCGGAGATTTGTGGAAGGATTTTCTCGAATCGCTACTCCGTTAACTCAGCTGACTTGGAAGGATGCAAAATTCTTATGGAGCGAGGAATGCGAGAAGAGCTTCCAAGAGCTCAAGAGAAGACTCATTTCGGCACCTGTTCTGACAATACCATCTGGTTCAGATGGATTTGTTATCTACAGCGATGCTTATGGCAAGGGGTTAGGATGTGTTCTCATGCAACATGGGAAAGTCATAGCCTATGCCTCACGACAACTCAAAGAATATGAGAGGAATTATCCTACTCATGATCCAGAGTTAGCAATGAAATGGTTCGCGTTGAAGAGATATGGAACACTACTTATGCGGGGAGAAAGTAGAGATTTATACGGATCATAAAAGCCTCAAATATTTCTTCACCCAAAAGAACTCAACATGCAAGCAACGACGTTGGTTTGGAGTCATTAAAAGATTACGATCACACTATTTAATATCATCCCGAAAAGCGAACGTAGTAATGGTGACGCATTAAGTAGAAGATCATATGCAAAGTCGAAAAGCGATATTGTCAACGCAAGAAAGCCATTTTGTATGACTTGCAAAAGGATGGAGGTAGAATTAAAGACTCAGGGACCCACATAATGATGGCGAATATACAAGAGAATCGACTTTTTAATCGATAAAGTTAAAGTTCGCTTCTCGAGCTACGGACACAAGGCGTCGTATGAAGAAGAAAAGTGCGAAGGGAGCTATTCCTAAGCAAGAATTGATGAGGAAGGAATACTTGAGTCAATTCTAGACTTTGCGTTCCTAACGATTACGACTGAAGCATAAAATCATGATGGAGGCACACAATACCCCATTTGCGAATCCATCTCAGGAGTACCAAATGTATCATGATATTCGACATACATTTTGGTGGAACAATATGAAGAGAGAGATTGCGGAGTTTATCTCAAGATGTTTAACTTTGTCGGCGTGTAAAGGCGGAGCATCAAGTGCCAAAAGGTCCATTGCAACCACTTGAGATTAGGAATGGAAATGGGAACACATTACTATGGATTTTGTTACTGTGTCTTCCCAAAGTTTCTCAAGGCGTAGATGCAATTTGGGTTATTGTTGATAGATTAACCAAGTCGCCCATTTCAACTTCTACGTCTGTGAGACTTATCCCCTTGAACGTCTTGCTCGTATGTACTGAATGAGATTATGCGATTGCATGGCATGCCGAAGATCCATAGTTTTGGGATCGTGACCCGAGATTCACTTCAAGATTTTGGGTTAGCTTGCGAGAAAGCTATGGCGCACGATTCTGATTGATTCGGCAAAGATACCATCCTCAAACAGACGGACAATCGAGAGGACTATTCAAACCCTTGAAGATCTATTAAGACTACGTGTCCTAGATTTCAAAGGAAGTTGGGATAAGTACTCTACCACCGGTGGAATTCTCCTACAACAACAGTTATCGCCAGCAAGTATAGGCATTGTTCCATTTGAGGCGTTGTATGGATTTAAAAATGTCGTTCTCGATATCTTTGGGGCGAGGTGGGAGAAGCAATATTTTGGGACCGTAATTAAATGCATGACTACGAAAAGATCCAAATGATTCGACAACGTATTCAAACTTCACAAGATCGACAAAAGAGTTATGTTGATCTTCATAGAAAGGGCGTGGAGTTTAATATTGGAGATCATGTATTGTTACGTATTGCTCCATGGAAAGGAGTTACAAGATTTGGAAAAAGAGGAAAGCTCAATCCAAGGTTTGTTGGTCCATTTGAGATTCTTGACCGAATAGGAAACGTAGCCTATAGACTCGCGTTACCTCCAAGTATGTCTCGTGTTCACAATGTATTCCACATATCTATGCTTCGTAAATATGTGAAAGACCCGAACCACATTATTGCGTTAGAACCGAGGCAGAGATAGTGAAGATTTAACCTACGAGGAAATACTGTTGAGATTTTGGATAGGAAAGAGAGCATGTCTTCATACGAAGGTTATACCACAAGTTAAGGTTTTGTGGAGAAACCATGCGATTGAGGAAATGACATGGGAGTTGGAATCGGAGATGAAAGCGAGTACCTCACCTTTTGATATACCAGAATGCGTCGTCGTCAATTTCGAGGACGAAATTTCATAAGGAGGAGAGGTTGTAAGACCCCACTTATTATAAATAAAATTGAATTTTCCTTTATTCATTATTCTAAATTAATAAGGGTTAATTTGATATAATTCTTTTGTTATGGGTGAAATGTGCAAAGTTTACAAAATAAGCAAGTGGTTATAAAATATTCATTATTGTTAGGGAATATTCGTTTAGTCGTGGAATATTCTTTTTTTTCGAGAATCTCCGTCTGACCAGTATTGATCATTGGTGGGCCCATAACGGAAAAAACGGTTGGATGAAGGAAAACGACAAAGATTGAGTTTTATAAATAACGACGTAAATTATTACAGAATTAACACCGTTGGGTTACTCGGTGGTTAAAATACGATGTCTGGCGTGGTTGCATGATGCGAAGACACGATATTGCATAGATATTATTGAATTATTGATCCTTACGTTAGAAGGCACTACTCAATAATTGTTACGATGAATTCTTTATTGATATTATATTTTATTAATTCAATAATTGCTGCGTTGATATTTTGTATTGTTGTTGTTTCAATAATTGTCATTACACAGTATTTTCCATTATCAAATCAATAATTCATATTATTTGAATAATATTATCAGATAACATTATTGGCAATGTCTAGAAAGTTCTGTCTAAGGAGAGGTTTGGTCACCTAATTGCGCGCCAGTAAGGAGAAATCCTTATTGGAAAGCCCCCTCTTTCCTGGGAACGGCCTGATTGTCAGTACTGTGATTCTGTAATATTATTAATTATTGATTATTATGATAAAGAAAATATTTATTTTATGTGGATATAGATGGAGAAAATTTTTAATGTGACAATTGTTGAAAATTAATATTTTATCTTTTTCTGATAAAATAATTCATTTAAATATATTATTTTAATAATATATTAACGGTGATATTTTTATAATGAATGTGGGATATATGAGTATATGAGGAGGTAGAGTATTTTGTGGCATTAAATGTTTAACATATGTTTTGTGTGTCGGTGGACACAATTCTTGTAGAAAATTGATTATAGGCGTAAAATCGCCTGTTTGTGAATTTCGGTCAATTTACATTTGGAATTTGGAAAAATTTTCTTCTATAAAGTTGTAGAGAATGGAATTTCCCATGGAAAAAGCGAGATTTGAATTTTTCTGATAAAGGGATATTTATTGTGAATTATTGATGTTTTGAGTTCAAAATAATTGATTTTAAAATTGTAATTATTATTTTCAAGAAAAACGTTTTTCAAAGGTTGGTGAGCATCTTTAACATGTGGTTGGTGGCTAAAATCAGATTCCTTGGTGGTGGGCTTGAATATTTGGTAAATAATAATATATTTTATTAATTTAGTCTCCTTTGGCGTTCTAACATTTTCCTATAAATAGAGGGCTAAGTTAGAATTGAAAATCACACCAGAAACTAAGTTTTCTCTCTTTCTCTCTCTAAATTATCGAGCGTATTCTTGTGAGTATACTTTGAGTGTTCTTTATCGGTCTTGGGTTTACATCAAGACTTTATCTAGAAATTCAAATCGGAAATACGGTTATTTTGAGGTAAAGGGGTATTATTTTCTTCTTAAATGATATTTTTTCTTCAATATCATTATCTTAGAAGTATTGGTGAACCTTTTATCAAATTTGGAACTTGTTGTGTCGGGGTTCTTATTCACGATACGGCCTTTTCACGATATCTGATCTTATTCACGAATCTGACCTTATTCAATTAAAAATAAAATTTTTCTTTTTGTCCAAAATATCTATTCGGATACTAGCTTTGATTGTATCCATGTTTTGATCATTCTTGAATTTTACACCAATATGATTATTTTCAAGTATTTTTGGACATGGGTAAAACAAAGTCTGAATCTTTAATCCTTAATCCTTGTCATTTTGTTTCACTTTGGATTCGTTTTCTTTAAAAACGTTTTCATCATCCTCGATCCTAAATGGTGATATAAATGAATAATCTTTGGCACATGGTGCAAAGATGAGCGATTAATCGATGAATATCTTTGGCACCGTAGTCTGAAAGATGAGCAGTGTTGAGATGAACATGACCAATTGGTGATCTGAAATGAATATCTTTGGCTGTAGTAGTGCAAAGATGATTAAAGATGTATATTGATTGTTATTACAGGGATAAACTATTGATGATGGACTTTTAAACCTTAGAAGACAGTAGAATTCTTTCTCTACGTGACTCTTCTAATGGATTGTTGTTTCCGCTGCATTTGTTGATCTAAAACTTGTTGTCTATTGTATTCTATTAGATTTTTCCCTGTTGAAGACTAACGATAATTTGTTGTATATTATCTTAGTCATAATATTCTTTACTGGGCTAGTTGAGCTCACCCTTTTCCTTTTTGTTCCATTTTTCTTCTCAGGAGGTGAGAACATAGCAGGATTGAGTCGGGGTATGGAGTGATGGTTTTAGGAAGATGTTTTAGCTGTCCTCACTATTTCTGTAAAATAGTGTATGAATAATTAATGAGGACTTATTTGGGTGTGTATATTGTCTAGAAGACAATATTTGTATTCAAACTCACAGTTGTATTGTCGTATTCTACACGACATCTGTATTATCAAAGTTGTAGTTTGCTTTCTATACCATGTATTTTGGCGACTCAGAATGGGTGTTGTATACCTATTTTGGGGGCGTCACAGTTGGTATCAGAGCTTAGGGATATGATCTCTGGCGGAGATCGGGGAATAGAACTAGGAGGGAGGAGACGAGTAAATCCTTCGCTAGTGTGTCCTACCTAAGCTTATTTGTTGCTCTTCCATCATAATATAGGATATTATGTGATATGTTAATTTGTTTAATTAACCCTTGTTTTATATGGCGATGTTAAGAATGGTCTGCGAGAAGCGTTAACAATGGAGTTTATGAGGCCAGGTGGAGACGCCGGTCTTTCACTAACGAGGAGAACGTCTGCAACAGTGGCAATGTTCCTCCTGTGAACAACGCTTGGCGAGCAAATGATGAGCAGCGGGATGTTTAGAAGCTTTTTGCGCCATGCAAAATCGAATGAGAGAGACTTCGTGTACAAAATACGGGTGGAAATGATGGCAATGCCTACGATGCATCACGACAAGCAAGCGGTTTAAGGAGTTGGGCCCACCAGATTTCCATGGAAAGCGGATCCGATCAAAGGCGAAACATGGGTCAAGCAAATTACCAAGATATTCGATGTCTTGGGGTGCGGAGAGAATGAAGAAGGTTCCATTCGCCACCTTTATGTTTCGTGGTGAAGCGATTCTTGGTGGGAATCGTGAAGCATACCCAACCGGATGCACTTAACATGTCTTGGGAAAGATTTGAAAACTGTTCAATGACAAGTACTTTCCGAAAGTATTCATCATATGAAGGAGGTAGAGTTTATTAGACTTGAGCGAACAACATGGCGGTGTCTCGATCTGAGGCAAGGTTCGCAGAATTATCGAGTTTGCACCTCATTTGGTGGAGAATGAGGAACGAATGACGCGTATGTTTTACGAGAGGTCTAAAACCGGAGATTAAATCGATACCTTATCTCTCATAAATTTTCTCTGTATTCGAGATGTTGTCAGCGGGGCTCGATTATTAGAAGCGAGATAGTGAGTATACTCAACCGGGGACCCTGAATCGTAGTAGTCATCGAATCGATGATAACCAAATGGAGGAAAGAATCTGAAAAAGCGGTAACCACTCGGTGGTAATCGTGGACATGATAATAGGAGAGGTGACTCAAGTGGAAATTTCGAAAGAAGATTCAACAATGACGGGAAGACATCAACAAAGACACGGCAAAGACCAACAACAAATGCTAGGGGAGGAGAATCGACCGCCATTAGATGTTACAAATGCGGAAAGGAGTGACATATCATTGAAACTGTCCCACACAATCCAAGGTATGTTACAAACCGTGGAAAGGAAGGCCACATCGCTCAAGATTGTACTATAGTGAAACCAAGTTCACGAGTCTTGATTCCAAAGGTCATCCGGATAAGTCGAAATCGGTTCTGGAAGAGCTTTTGTCGTGACCGGTGGCCAAAATGTGAGGAACCCAAACGAGGTGATCACGGGTAAGCTAATCTTGAATTCTTGCGAAGTTTATACCTTCTTAGATCTGGTTTTACCCATTCTTTTATCTCTCGCCTTGTGCTCAACGTTTAAACTTGACTCAGGAGAAATTAGATTTTGATTTATCTGTTGAAACTCAGTTGGGTGAAACCTTCATTACATCTACAGGTTTATAAATCTTGCATGATCCAAGTTGGCACTATCACATTACTGTTGATCTTATCTCTTTAAAGATACTTGCTTTTGATGTGATTTTAGGAATTGATTGGTTAACCACTCATCATGCCAAAATTGATTATTTTAAATAAGGTTGTTAGTTTTCATATTCCTAACTAACTTTGTCATACGAATTCAAACCACTAAACCACTAAAATCGATCAACATGTCGTATCAAGCCACAAAGCTATTCGTTTATTGAAAAATGGATGTCAAGCTCTCTTAGCCCATGTTATGGATTTGAATAAAGACAAGTCGATTTGAATAATATTTACGTGGTTAGAGAATTCCACGATGCATTTCTGAAGAGCTTCCGATTACACCCCGAGCGTGATGTTGAATTATTTATTGACCTTGAACCGGATACAAAGCCTATTTCTAAAACCCCATATCGAGTGGCTCTATTGAACTTCGGGAGTTAAAAGTCCAACTACTGAGAATTATTAGACATCGGTTTCATTCGGTCCCTAATCGTCTCCTTGGGGTGCTCTGTTTTATTAAGTAAAGAAGAAAGACGGGAGTATGCGACTTTGTATTGACTATCGAGAATTGAACCATGTCACCATCAAGAATAGGTATCCGCTACCTCGCATTGATGACCTGTTCGACTAGTTACAAGGAGCGCAATTCTTTTCAAAGATCGATCTTCGTTCTGGATATCATCAGCTGAAGATTAAAACTGAGGATATTCCAAAGACGGCATTCAGGACTCGATACGGGCATTATGAATTCTTGGTCATGTCTTTTGGATTGACTAATGCTCCTGCTGCTTTCATGGATATGATGAACCGTGTATTTAAGGAATATTTGGATCAGTTCGTTGTTGTCTTTATTGATGACATCCTCATCTATTCCAAAAGTCGTGAAGATCATGAGCACCATTTGAAGATGGTACTATAAAGACTTCGTGAACACAAGCTTTATGTCGTTTGAAGAAATCGAAGTTCGGCTTGAGGAAGTAGCATTCCTTGGGCACGTGGTGTCAAAACAAGGAGTATCTGTTGACCCAAATAAGATTGAAGCAATACAAAGTTGGGAAGCACCGAAGTCGAGAATCAAGATCTGTGATTTATGAAACTTATTGGTTATTATCGGAGATTTGTGGAAGGATTTTCTCGAATCGCTACTCTCAGATTAACTCACCGACTTGGAAGGATGCAAAATTCTTATGGAGCGAGGAATGCGAGAAGAGCTTCCAAGAGCTCAAGAGAAGACTCATTTCGGCTGTTACGTGAATACCATCCGGTTCGGATGGATTTGTTATCTACAATGATGCTTATGGCGCGAGGGGTTAGGATGTGTTCTCATACAACATGGGAAAGTCATAGCCTATGCCTCACGACAACTCAAAGAATATGAGAGGAATTATCCTACTCATGATCCGGAGTTAGCGGCAATGTCGTGTTCGTTGAAGATATGGAGACACTACTTGTGCGGGGAGAAAGTAGAGATTTATACGGATCATAAAAGCCTCAAATATTTCTTCACCCAAAAAGAACTCAACATGCGGCAGCGACGACGTTGGTGGAGTCATAAAAGATTACGATCACACTATTTAATATCATCCCGAAAAGCGAGCGTAGTAGGCGGCGCATTAAGTAGAAGATCATATGCAAAGACGAAAGTGCGATATTGTCAACGCAAAGGCCCATTTTGTATGACTTGCAAAGGATGGAGGTAGAATTAAAGACTCAGGGACCCACATAATGATGGCGAATATACAAGTAGAATCGACTTTTAATCGATAAAGTTAAAGTTCGCTTTCAAGCTACGGACACAGGGGGCGATGCGTATGAAGAAGAAAGTCAAGGAGCTATTAGGAAGCGAAGAATTGATGAGGAAGGAATACTTGAGTCAATTCTAGACTTTGCGTTCTAACGATTCTCGACACAAGCATAAAATCATGATGGAGGCACACAATACCCCATTTGCAATCCATCACAGGAGTACCAAAATGTATCATGATATTCACATACATTTTGGTGGAACAATATGAAGAGAGAGATTGCGGAGTTTATCTCAAGATGTTTAACTTGTCGGCGTGTAAAGGCGGAGCATCAAGTGCCAAAAGGTCCATTCTGACCACTTGAGATTAGGAATGGAAATGGGAACACATTACTATGGATTTTGTTACAGAGTCTTCCCAAAGTTTCTCAAGGCGTGAATGCAATTTGGGTTATTGTTGATAGATTAACCAAGTCCGCCCATTTCTTACTGGACCGTCTGTGAGACTTATCCCTTGAACGCGTCTTGCTTCAGATGTACACGAATGAGATTATGCGATTGCATGGCATGCCGGATCCATAGTTTTGGATCGTGACCCGAGATTCACTTCAAGATTTTGGGTTAGCTTGCAGAAAGCTATGGGCGCGGATTCTGATTGATTCAAAGATACCATCCTCAAACAGACGGACAATCGAGAGAGGACTATTCAAACCCTTGAAGATCTATTAAGACTCGTATCCTAGATTTCAAAGGAAGTTGGGATAAGTACTTACCACTTGGTGGAATTCTCCTACAACAACATTATCAAGCAAGTATAGGCATTGTTCCATTTGAGGCGTTGTATGGATTTAAAAATGTAGCTCTCCAAAGATCTTTGGGGCGAGGTGGGAGAAGCAATATTTTGGGACCGAAATTGAAATGCACGTGACTACGAAAAAGATCCAAATGATTCGACAACGTATTCAAACTTCACAAGATCGACAAAAAGAGTTATCTTGATCTTCATAGAAAGACGTGGAGTTTAATATTGGAGATCATGTATTATTACGTATTGCTCCATGGAAAGGAGTTACAAGATTTGGAAAAAGAGAAAGCTCAATCCAAGGTTTGTTGGTCCATTTGAGATTCTTGACCAAGAATAGGAAACGTAGCCTATAGACTCGCGTTACCTCCAAGTATGTCTCGTGTTCACATGTATTCCACATATCTATGCTTCAGAAATATGTGAAAGACCCGAACCACATTATTGCATTAGAACCCATTTGAGATAAATGAAGATTTAACCTACGAGGAAATACTGTTGAGATTTTGGATAGGAAAAAGCATGTCTTACGCATTGAAGGTTATACCACAAGTTAAGGTTTTGTGGAGAAACCATGCAATTGAGGAAATGACATGGGAGTTGGAATCGGAGATGAAAGCGAGTACCTCACCTTTTGATATATCAGTGCGTCGTCGATTTCGAGGACGAAATTTCATAAGGAGGAGAGGTTGTAAGACCCGAAATTATTATAAATAAAATTGAATTTTCCTTTATTCATTATTCTAAATTAATAAGGGTTAATTTGATATAATTCTTTTGTTATGGGTGAAATGTGCAAAGTTTACAAAATAAGCAAGTGGTTATAAAATATTCATTATTGTCGGGGAATATTCGTTTGGTCGTGGAATATTCTTTTTGTCGGAATCTCCGTCTGCACGGCGCGCGATCGTTATTGGGCCCATATAACGAAAAATGGTTCGATGAAGGAAAAACGACAAAGATTGAGTTTTATAAATAACGGCGTAAATTGTTACCAATTAACATGTTGGGCTACCCGGTGGTTAAAATCTGATGTCTGGCGTGGTTTAGCTTGCGATGACACTACGGTATTACGATGTATTATTGAATTATTGATCCTTACGTTAAAGCACTACTCAATAATTATTACGATGAATTCTTTATTCAATATTATATTTTATTAATTCAATAATTCCTGCGTTGATATTTTGTATTGTTGTTGTTTTTCAATAATTGTCATTACTGATATTTTCCATTATCAAATCAATAATTCATATTATTTGAATAATATTATCGAGATAACATTATTGGCAATGTCTAGAAAGTTACATCTAAGGAGAGGTTTGGTCACCTAATTGCTGCGTCGATGAGAGAAATCCTTATTGGAAAGCCCCTCTTTTCCAGGAGCTACACGGTTGTCAATCTTGTGATTACTGTAATATTATTAATTATTGATTATTATGATAAAGAAAATATTTATTTTATGTGGATATAGATGGAGAAAATTTTTAATGTGACAATTGTTGAAAATTAATATTTTATCTTTTTCGATAAAATAATTCATTTAAATATATTATTTTAATAATATATTAATTATGTGATATTTTTATAATGAATGTGGGATATATGAGTATATGAGGAGGTAGAGTATTTTGTGGCATTAAATGTTTAACATATGTTTTGTGTGTGGTGGACACAATTCTTGATAGAAAATTGATTATAGGCGTAAAAATCGCCTGGTTTGTGAATTTCGGTCAATTTACATTTGGAATTTGGAAAAATTTTCTTCTACGCAAAGTTGTAGAGAATGGAATTTCCCATGGAAAAACGCGAGATTTGAATTTTTTTACGATAAAAGGGATATTTATTGTGAATTATTGATGTTTGGAGTTCAAAATAATTGATTTTTGGAAATTGTAATTATTATTTTCAAGAAAAACATTTTTCAAAGGTTGGTGAGCATCTTTAACATGTGGTTGGTGGCTAAAATCAGATTCCTTGGTGGTGGGCTTGAATATTTGGTAAATAATAATATATTTTATTAATTTAGTCTCCTTGCGTTAACATTTTCCTATAAATAGAGGCTAAGTTAGAATTGAAAATCACACCGAAACTAAGTTTTCTCTTTCTCTCTCTAAATTATCGAAATTTATTCTTGTGAGTATACTTTGAGTGTTGCTATATCTGGGTCTTGCGGGTTTACATCGACTATTATCTGAAAATTCAATCGAAATGCGGTTATTTTGAGGTAAGGGTATTATTTTCTTCTTAAATGATATTTTTCTTCAATATCATTATCCAAAAGTATTGGTGAACCTTTTATCAAATTTGGAACTTGTTGTGTCGGGGTTACTTATTCACGTATACTACCTTTATTCACGAATCTGACTATTCATTCACCGAAAAATAAAAATTTTTCTTTTTGTCCAAAATATCTATTCTGGATACTAGCTTTGATTGTATCCATGTTTTGATCATTCTTGAATTTTACACCAATATGATTATTTTCGAAGTATTTTTGGACATGGGTAAAACAAAGTACGAATCTTTAATCCTTAATCTTTGTCATTTTGTTTCACTGGATTCGTTTCTTTAAAAACGTTTTTCATCATCCTCAGTCCTAAATGGTGATATAAATGAATATCTTTGGCCTGTAGTGCAAAGATGAACGATTAACTGATGAATATCTTTGGCTCAGTAGTGCAAAAGATGAGCAGTGTTGAGATGAACATGACCAACCTGGTGATATGAATGAATATCTTTGGCACAGAGTGCAAAGATGATTAAAGATGTATATTGATTGTTATTACAGGATAAACTATTGATGATGGACTTTTAAACCTTAGAAGACGGTAGAATTCTTTCTCTACGTGACTCTTCTAATGGATTCTTTATTCCATTGCATTTGTTGATCTAAAACTTGTTGTATTGTATTCTATTAGATTTTTCCTGTTGAAGACTAACGATAATTTGTTGTATATTATCTTAGTCATAATATTCTTTTATTGGGCTAGTTGAGCTCACCCTTTTCCTTTTTGTTCCATTTTTCTTCTCGGGAGGTGAGAACATAGCGAGGATTGAGTCGGGGTATGGAGTGATGGTTTTAGGAAGATGTTTTAGTATTGTCCTCACTATTTACGTAAAATAGTGTATGAATAATTAATGAGGACTTATTTGGGTGTGTATATTGTCAGAAGACAATATTTGTATTCAAACTCACAGTTGTATTGTCGTATTATACACGACATCTGTATTATCAAAGTTGTAGTTTGCTTTCATACCATGTATTTTGGCGACTCGAGAATGGGTGTTGTATACCTATTTTGGGGGCGTCACAATGAGTGAAAGCAAGATCTTTTTGTAAAAGGAGGATCAAATAGAATTCACTTCACGTATATGACCGATCTCACACTTGATGAACGATAAGTATGCATTACTTTATTTTGTTCAAGTGTTGAGTTCGGATTATATTATCATTGTTCTTAGCTGTTATATAGTTTGCTTAATTATTGACTAACGGTTTAAAATAAGAGGCACTTGCACAGTTTTCAAGTTGATTGATGATTCATTATTGACAAGAAATGGTCATACAGAAGTAATAAGGCATGAAGTTGATATTTCATTAAATATTAACTGTTACATAAAGTTAGAATTTTCACAGAAAGTTCTACAACTAGAGATAAGGAGAGGTCATCTTCAAGCTTCTTCCTTGTCATCGTCACCATCTAAAGAGTCTAGAAGAGATGGATCTACCTTGGCCCGAGCTTTTTCTTGCCTTTACTTCGACAGATTTCATATCCTTTCACATACATATGGACGATCTTATTGTTCAGCTCGGCGGATTTTCTGTATTCTGCCTGGATATCCCTACGAAATTTTTCGGTCAGTGGCGGACTCAAATTCTTAAGGGCCCGAAGCTCTTTGAGCTCTTCTTCGAGCTTCTGACGATGTGCCAGATGCTTTGATCCTTTAGCTTGACAGATCGATATTTGTATCAGTGATGACCCGATGAGTGGCCTTTGTCGTTTTTAGTTCTTCTTTGATCTTGTCGATATCCTTCCGAAGGCATTCATTGTTGAAGAGAGCAATATCAAGATTGTTTCTTTCTTTTGCCAACACAAACTTTCGGATGGCGTTATCTTTTTGGCATTCTCTTCGGCATTCTCTTTGGTATCTTCTTGACTTTTTATATTTGAGACTTGAGGTACCGTGAAACGATGTTGTTTACTTGCGGATGACTAATATTAATCAATCAGTTCAGATTGATGGTCGAATCTCAACTTTCTTTAGTCTGGTATTTCACTCTTTCACCTATCAATTCCATGATGGAATTATTGCCGAACCGATGATCATCGGTGTCGCCACAGCTTCGGGCCTAGATTCATAAGAAAATGGTTTTTGTGGCGAAGGTCTGAGTCGTTCGGGAGGCGGTGAAATATTTGTTGTTGTATGTCCGGCTGGAGCAGGTTCTTCAATTGGACTTTCGATCTTAATTTATGCTGCTATTTGATGTTCACCAGATGGGCCTCGGTAAGTTGTATCTTGGGCCTTTGTTGATCTCATTATAATTCCTTTTATTCTGGACCGATTCCACTTATACTCTTTCATTAAACCTCCTGTTTAATAAAAGACTGAGGGGCAATGTTGGGCCATGATCCTTTTCCTTATTGGGCTAGACTTAATGGGCTCCTCCCTGGGGTTATGATTATTCTTGCCCTATTGGTCCGGATGCAGTGGGCCGAATTACTAGATGAGTATGGTTCCACTTGGGCTTTGACCGGTGTAGATTGGGGATAGAACTTTGACTGTCATCTCTGCATTGCATTTAATAAAGATTGAGACGAGGCTTAGTCAATTTGAAAATTTGTGGGCCCGAAAAGTCAGTTGCATTCAGGACAAACCGGACTTTGGGGATATAAAGCAAGGATGACACACGGTGAAAGGTAACTCATAAATTATTGCTCTCAAGTCACTAAATATTTATTCCTCCATTGTTAACCTTGTGATCGCTCAGACCGACTCTCACGCATGGAAGTATCCCCAAGCGGTCCTGTAAATCAAGCTTTTGGTGTTGAATATGTTTACTGTGCAGGATCAGGACGTCTTACGTGATTGGGACGTGGAGAAAGATCCTGGCGTTAACAGGGCCCATTTGGAGGCTGAGAGTTGCAAGAACATCCTTCCGTGATCTGTAGAGCAATTGCAACAGTGCAAAACCCCTCTATGGCTGCACTAGGGTGAAAATGATCTCGGATCGAGTCGAATGGTAATTTATTCATATTTTATTTGAAAATTTTATCAGGTTCTCGAATACGAATACAATTTTGTAATATTCGAATTTGAACTGTTTTTTTATACTCAAGTACTTGACTCAACACGTTTTTTAATTGAGCTACTTGTGAGCATTTGAGATATACACGAATCAAAGCTGAATCATTTATATTATGATAATTTAGATAAAATTAACTCTCTTAGCAATTTAAAATTATTTAAATTAAATCTCGAGCCTTGTAAAAAAGTAATGAGATGATATTACCACTCTGAAATTAATGGGTGAACGTATACAAGAAACATAAAAATCCCTTCCGCTTCTCAAAGTATATAGAGAATTTAATTGTGAAATACTACTACCTCCATTCCATAATAATTGACTTTTTAAAATAAAAAAATTTGTTTCAATTTAATTGTCATTTACACATTTTTAGGAGAATAAATTATTTATTTTTATATATCATTCTTAACTTCTCTCATTGTCCCAAAAAAAAATTCTCCCTTGTATTAGTAGTTTTCAACTCCCCATAAAAAGGTAGACATGAAATTTCATATAAATTTTAAATATTAAATAATTTTTTTAATTCACGTGGATTAAGTTAAAAATGACTATTATTATGGAATGAAAATAGTATATGTTAAATAAATAGTATACTAAATATTGTTTATGAGTAAGTATCAACGAACATATATTGAGTATAGGTAAGAAAAATTCGATACTCTAAATTAACGAACATTATTCGACTCGTATAACTCAGTATAAGTATTCGAGTATGAAAATAGATTCACATTTGACTCGTTTAAGTACCGAATCAAAATCTAGCTCAAATTTATCTAATCGGGTTTCAAATCACTCGATTTTATTTTCAACCCTTGGCTGCATTTAGGACTCATTTTGTATAGGTATGGGCACGACAGTTTGATGTAGTATATTTTTCTCAAAGTTGAAATTATTTTAGTATTAATTTGAAACAATTTAAATTCGAAATTACTCTTATATTTTCACAAATAAGGGAGTATTATATAAAAATTCGATATTTTTGTTCTTAAATTATAGAAATAATATTAGCCCATCCGTCTCATAAAAAGACTATAAAAAGAGTAGTTTTTATGGATAAATTGGCACCAAGTTTATGTTACTAGGCAATTTCAAATAAGTTTAGCAGAAAAATATTTTTAATGCCAAAATTAAAATTGTTAGATTGACTATAAGTTTTGTTAATATCAGGTTATGAAGAATGAAGATGAAGGTCCAAATATTCTCCTTAGATTATAGGGTCCTTAACACAAATATACAACAATTAGAAAATAATTACAAAAATAAAACACACATAAAATAATTACAAAAATAACAGAACAAAATATACTACGTTGCTAAAATCACGTCATTAACTCCTACACGTCATTTATGGAGATAACTGATCAACGCCAAATAAATCGGAGAAGAGAAAGTCTTACGTCATGACACTGACTCGATATCGGAAAAAGATTTAACATCCTGTCGCGACGCAACTCATAATCGGAGAAGAAGAAAACTGTTGTCGCGACGAATCTGTAAGATCGAAAATAGCATACAAAATCAACGCCGCCTTCAAGATCAGTAACCAAAAACATTGTTGTAGTGATTGTTGAATACAAAATCAACATCAGTTTAGATTCAAATACTGTGGTATGTAAGTTTAAAACTTATAAGCATATAGATACCTATAGTTACTACGAATTACTAAATTGATTACCTTTCTTAAGTTTTTCGAACTTAAATTGTCACAAAGTTTGAATACTGAAAGTTGTGCTTGCAAAATGTATTTGAAAACATGTTTTATATTATTGTTACTATGGTTATATAAATTGATTCTTGTTTAATGTTGGTTTGTTATCGATTATTTTGTATTGAGTTCTTGTGTAACATTATACCGTCCTAATCTTTGTCTTGAATTCTTGATTAATCTATTTTTTAGTTCTTCGCATAATATTACTAATTAATGCTGACTTGGTTACTATGTAATATTATATTGGTTACTGACAAATATTGACTTGTTTACTGTGTAACACTATAATGGTTATTAACTAATTCTGAATTGGTTACTGTATAAAATTATTATAATGCTGACTTGGTTACTGTGTAAAAATATTATTTAGTGACTCAAATGCGACTTGGTTCTTGAATAATGCAAACTTAATTACTTTACGGTGATTAATTGGATCTTTAGATTATTAATTTCAAGCATATTAATGTACACTTCTACTTATGTTTTTTATATTAATGGTTACTTGTTATCCAAATTGGTTACATTCTTACAAAAGTCTGCCTTTAGTTGGTAATAAATAAATTATACTGGTTGTTTTTTTATTGTAAAATGCAAGGAAAACCCTATTTTTACTGGTTGTTTTTGATTCTTGATTAATCTTTGATTCAGTTCTTGTGTAACATTATATGGTTCTTGAATATTCTTTGAGTTAGTTCTTTGTGTAAAATTATAATGGTTACTGACTAATACTGACATGGATACTGTTTTATATTATATTGCTTCTTGTCTAATCTTTATTTATTACTATGTAAAATTATAATGGTTACTCAATATAGTCTTTGACCTGAATTCTCGTAAAATTATAATGTTATATTCTTTTGTAATTGTTTCATTTATATTGGATGTTACTTATTGACTACATTGTATTGGTTACATGGACTAATAGTAACCAATACACCAAATTTGATGTTTGGACTAATAGTAACCAATACACCTTTAAGTACATATTGATATTTTTTATATTATTTGTTTTTGCTGTAAAATGCATGTCAAATATGTTCTATGTTATGGATGCTAAGTAAATATATGTTGGTTACTGTCTAATCTGGATTTGGTTACTATATATGCTGACTTGTTTATTGTGTAATATTACCATGGTTACTACATAATATTACTGTGTTTTATACTGATTTTTTTATATTGATGGTTACTGATTAACTACATTGGTTACCTTTATACACCTGTTAGTCTTTAATTTATAACAAAATCATTACTGATTATTTTGGTTGTAAAATGAATGTAAAAATATTTTTTATAATCTTGGCTACTAATTACATGTATCTTGGTTCTCAGATAATATGTATTTAGATCTTTGAAAGGTATTTATTTGGTTACTTTCTATAATGTTATTGAGTTTTATAATTACTTTTTTATATTGGTAGTTACTTATTGACTACATTGGTTACCTTCATTACTACAATCATTAATCGATTATATATATATATATATATATATATATATATATATTAAGTTATTATATACTATTTAATTGGTTACGATTATAATGTTTATTTGGTTGCGGTGACAATTTGACAATTTTCTCATCAAGTTTGGAGTGTCGGATTTTGGCGCTTTGAGAGCCTAATTTCATTGGAAATGGGTCAACGATTAAAAGTCACCAAACTTTCTTTGGTGAACTGCATGGTTTTTTGGTCGAATTCCATCATTTAGGCCTTCAAATTTGCATGTAAAAATTTGATTTATTTTCTGGTTGCTAAGATTATGTAGTTTGGTTACTGTTTAATATTAATTTGGTTACTTTACAATGTTTATTCAGGTTGTCGATTACAATGGAGACTCGATAACATAAATACAACAAATTTAATTGTTTACAGTAATATATAATTGTTTACTGTTAGTAACCATTAACCACATGATTGGTAACATTTTTGATGGTGTATAGTAACCAAAATTGTTATTGATTAATATTTTGATTTTTAATTCCATCATGAGTTGTCAATATAAAGTAAACATATACATTAAACAATTGGTAACTGTTCTAAAATATTTTTATGTAACTTTGGTTACCCTTCTAAAATAAAATGGTTACCTCTATATTCATATTTAGTTACCAACTGAACCATTTCCAAATAACTTTTATAACTATGTAATTTAAAAGTATCCATCAACTAGATAAATGGGAGCCATCACATGTACATTAAGTACTTGATAACTGTTTTGATATAAGTTTTTAATTATTTGGTTACTAACAAAAACTAAAATGGTTACCACTTATATGCAAGTTTGGATACCAACCGCACTTCTCAAACTATTTTTATTTTAATATGAGATCTATAAGTGACCATATATATAAATGGAAACTCTCATATGTACATTTAACAATTGATGTTTGTCCCGATACATAAGTTAGAATTATCTCGTTACTAATAACAAGAAACCATAATGTAACATAATAAAACAAGAACCACATAATTATATGATAAGTAACGAGCAGTTTTTAATGGTAACCAAAATGCAAATATCATGTAATGAAACCCAGCTTTAGGCAATCCATGTATACTAAACTATTACATATTAACTAGAATAAAAATAAAAGTAACCAAAATCTCACATCGAGGGCACAATAATAATAAGTAGTCAAACCATAAGTAACAATTGAATTAAAAACATAATAAAGAAGTAACCAAATAGTTATATGAAAAGTAATCGAACATATTTTAATAAGTAACCAAAAATGTAAACAACTCAGTATATTCAACTCGGTTTAGACAACCCATGTATACTCTAACATGTACATTTAACACTTGATATATGTCCCGATCTGAAGCTTGTAATTATCTCGTTACTACCAAAAAATAAAATGGTTACCATTCTATACATGTTTGGTTACCAATCGCACTTTAAAATAATATATTCCATTTACATAAGCTCCAATAAACATTACATACTCACTAACCATAACAAATGGTTATGGATATCCAACAAAAATCAAAGTCTGAAAACACAATTCATAATGACAAGACAACGACGACAACCGAACTAATCAAAATCAAAGGTACAAATCTTCTTGAAATTTGAGCTTTTTTTGGTCTTGCTTCTTTACTTTCTTCTTCATAATGCTTCTCATTCTCTAGAAAAGACTTCCGCATTATGAACACAGTGGGAAGAAGAAGACCTTGGGATTAGTGAATAGAGATCCCATGAAGGATGTGTTTGTGGAAATGAAAGTAGAACTAGAAGAGCATAAACCTTGTAGAAGATATTTGAAGAAATTTACAAAATAATACATCAATGTATACTTAAGCAAATACATGGTTTATTATGACTTGAGTTTATTATTTACAAAAATAATACATCTACAAACTAATGATGTCTTAAACTTCTCCAACCCGACTTGGGTTCAATTTCTTGGTAATAATATTGGGGACTTCCATGCCACACCAATATATAACTTTTCCACGAAATTTTCTATTGCATTCTTTCATAATAAAGATCCCATAACTGCAAATAAACAAAATCGATTACACAATCATTAGTAACCAATATAAACAATATTTATACCATAAACATTTACGTAGTAACCAACAAATAATATCATATTAACCAAAATATAATATAACAATTACACAAAGAGGCAAAACAGATTTATAAAAAGTAGCCAACATCCCACATTATACGCACAATAATAGTTATCATATCATAATATAACAATAACCATAACATAATAAAGTAGTAACCAAACATTTATATTATATAATCTAATGGTAACCAAAATATAAACAACATATAAATACAGAGACAGCTTTTATGTAGTAACCAAAACAAATTATATATATAGTATTAATCAAAACATAATTTAAAGGTCACCAAAATCGAAAGGTTATATGATAGTAACGAAACCATGTTTTAATGGTAACCAACACATAAACAACATATAGACCAAACCAGGTTTAGTCAACCAATGTATACTAAAGCAAATACTTGGTAACCAAAAAATCATAAGCTAACAATAGAATAAAAGAACATACTAAAGAAGTAATCAAACAGGTTATATGATAAGAACGAACCATGTTTTAATGGTAACCAACACATAAACAACATGTAGACCAAACCCAGTTTAGTCAACCAATGTATACTAAGCAAATACATGGTAACCAAAAAATCATAAGCTAACAGTAACAAAGAAAATATTAAAGAAGTAACCAAACAGTTATATGTTAGTAACCAAAATATATTTTAATGGTAACCAATACATAAACAACATATAGACCAAACACAGTTTAGTCACCCATGTATACTAACCAAATACATGGTAACCAGAACAACACAAAATAGTAACCAAATTGCCAACTCAAGGGAACAAAAATGGTATCCAAATCATAAACTAACAAAGAAAAAAAATATACTAAAGAAATGTAACTCAACATTTATATGATAGTAAATTAAAACATGTTTTAATGATAACCAATACATAAACAACATGTACACCAAAAACCGGTTTAGTCAACCATGTATACTAAGTAAATACATGGTAACCATAACAACATAAAAAAAGTAACCAAAATACTAAATCGAGGGAACAAAATGGTATCCAAATCAATAGAGGTTTAAAACAATGTTAATCAAGCTGAGAAGACTGCATTTGAGATAGAAATGGTTTACATACTCTTATATAATTGATAATACAAATTCCGATCTCAAATTTCCAAAAAATTATATATTTTTCCTCATTTTACAAAATCCCCAATAATTCTCTCAAAATAACAAAATGTATAATTTTCCACAATTTTCCCAAAAATCAATGCAAGGTAAACAAAAGAATTAGGCTGCAGAAATGTGTCATTCATATATCCTTCAAAAAAGTCACTATGTTAAAAATTTGAGCACCAAACTCCACAAATAGACAACTAACGAGAAATTCATTGTATTCAAATCTTGTCTGACTTATAACATCAAAACATAGAAACAAAAAACCTATAAAATAAGAGAATAACCATATGGGTACTTATAGCATTTAGAATAAATTAGAAACGTCAACAATCAAAACTACACCAGAAGGAAGTTATCTGTTTGCGGTGAGGAGAGAGAAAGCGAGAAAATCACGTATTAGCCTGAAAACATAGCCTTTCACGTATTGCTTTCATGGCATGGTAATGGAAGAAAAACGACGACCAAAGGGCTTCGAGAGGAGAGAGAGAAGTAGTAAGGGAGAAGAGAGAAAAAGTAAAAAAGCGGATAGAGAGAGACCAATAAAAGATCGAAACTAATTTGTTATGTTAAATTCATTAATATCAATCCCTTAATTTAAGGAATTTTAATTGTATTAGGATTGAAAATAAAAATGATGAAGTGTAGTATTTTTGTAATTATTTTATGTATGTATGATTTTTATAATTATTTTCAAAAATATACTAATATATGTAATTGTTCCTAGATTATAAAGATAAATTAGTGTAATAAATTATTAAAAAAAGAACAAGTAGTTGAAATGGGAGATTTTAAGAACAAATAAAGCCCATACGGTTGAAAAGCCCATATACACTGCAGAAAATAAACATCCCAATTCAATCTTCACGATTTCGTTTTTAGATGCGACAAAAGTTGAGTTTCCCGCCCAAATAGAATAGTTCATCGTTTCATATATTTACTCATCTGCTCACTCGATTCGTTTGCTGAATTGCTGCTAATGGTGGTCTGACTGCGAACCGATTTGGAGAGTCCAAATTTTGTTCTCTGGTAGCAAAACCGATTGAAACCTTATTTTTCGAAACAATCAGGAACGTGAAATGGGCATTGAGATGGAATCGACGACCAACGAGTCCATGGCAACCCACTCGGACTCAACTCGAGGAGGGAGATCTAGAGATCCCAGGCTGTTTATTAGCAAAATGGAAATGGAAAACTTTAAATCCTACGCTGGTAAACAAATTGTCGGTCCTTTCCACAAGGTTAGGGTTTATATCTGTGTGGACGTGTATGCATCTGTCTACCTTAATTTAGAAATTCGATGCTGTTTTATATTTCTTTTGGTTTCATTGAATTGGCGAACAGAGCTTTTCGGCAGTGGTTGGGCCAAATGGTAGCGGGAAAAGCAATGTGATTGATGCTATGCTTTTCGTCTTTGGAAAGAGAGCCAAGCAGGTTAGAAATTTACTGCAATCTGGTTACTTTTCTCTCTTTATTTTGTCATCTTTGGCATTTTCTGGTGTTTTTACAGCTGAGAAATGAAATAAATTGATTGCTTTTGGTTTTCTAAATGTCACCATAAATTTAAACAAATTTATGTGCAGATGCGTTTTAACAAAGTGTCAGAGCTGATTCACAATTCTACAAACCATCAGAATCTGGAGTGTGCTAGTGTCACTGTATACTTTCAGGAGATCATTGATTTGGTAATTTTTATTGTCAATTTTCGGTTTAGGGCCTTCATTCCCCTCATTATATGGTGTGTAAAGAAGTTTCATTTCTTTTGCTTATAGGAGGACGATACCTATGAAGTTGTTCCAGGGAGTGAATTCAGTATAACACGTAAGGCATATCGAAGTAATAGCTCTGACTATTTTATTAACAATAATTCAAGTACTTTTACTCTGGTTACAAAGAAGTTGAAAGAGAAAGGAGTGGACTTGGACAATAACCGTTTTTTGATTCTTCAGGTTTGCAGTTAGTTATGTTTTGTTGTAGTTTGAGTAAAAAGTTTTATCTAGTGTTTTAAATCATTATTGTTGGCTTTTTATTAGGGTGAAGTTGAGCAGATATCATTAATGAAACCAAAGGCTCAAGGTCCCCATGATGAAGGTTTTCTTGAATATCTCGAAGATATAATTGGAACTAACAAATATGTTGAAAAGATCGACGAATCATCTAAAGAGTGAGTTTTATGATTTATTTCAAACATACCTGTTATCCCTGTATATACATTTATCCTCTATCGTACACCATATGTATATTTTTGGTAACTGCACATAAATTGTTGTTACTTAACTGTACAAAATACAACGTCTATAAGTGCACGATTCAATAAGTTCATTATAAATGGATGTGTTAGGAAGATAAAATCTCCAATAGAGATGAACTAACATCATAAAACCAATGTTGTCAATTTTAAAGCATGCACTAGTGTTTAGTAGGACGACTGATCATATCTGGTCAAACTATTCAAATGCTGGTCACATGATTTATCTATATATTTGTATTCTTACACGAATAACTCTTCGTCACGCACTTTGATTTCTGAATGAGTTCATCTACCTTTTATGGATGCACCTCAAGTTTCTAACACATACAAGGTTTTTTCTCCCTTACTCATAGGCTAGAAGCCCTTAGTGAGAGAAGGTCTGGGGTTGTGCAGATGGTTAAGTTAGCAGAGAAAGAAAGAGAGAGCTTGGAGGTATTCTTTTGTTTATGCAGAGTTTTACATTATCCGTGAGTTGTACTTTACTTAATCAGACAACTTTTTTCATATCATCAGAATGTGAAGAACGAAGCAGAAGCCTACATGCTCAAGGAGTTGTCACTATTGAAATGGCAAGAAAAAGCCACAAACCTGGCTGCTGAGGAAAATACTGCTCAAACGAGGGAAGTACAAGCAAAACTTTCCTACCTGGAAGAAAATCTTAAAAGTGAAAGGTAGTCTGGATTATAAAAGAGTTGACAGATTTTGATAAAATTGCTTGAATTGAAGATTTTTTTCAGTAGTCGTTTGAATGTAAATTGGGCATTTATTCTCAGGGAAAAGATTAAAGTAAAACACAATACATTGAAGGAACTTGAGGCTATGCACTTGGAAAAAGCAAAGCTTCAAGAGGTATGCAGACATCGGTTTAAGTTTTTTGTGTGGTAGTGTTATTAGAAAACTTTGCATGGTATTTTCTAGCTTGTAGTCTCATGAGAGAAAATGCACTCATCTCTAGATCCCTATGGCATATCTTAGGCATGTTGTCATTTATGGTAATGATTTTTGCCTTAAATTCAGTTTGTCTTGGTTCAGATGTTCTGATTCAACTTTTGCAAGATGTGTTCTTAACCTTTTTTTTTTTGGTTGGAAATCTAGGAACTTGATAGTGATCTTAGACACTGCAAGGATGAGTTCAAGGAGTTTGAAAAGCAGGATGTAAAATACCGTGAAGATTTCAAGCATGTGAAACAAAAGATTAAAAAACTAGATGATAAGCTTGAAAAGGCAAGTGAACAAGTGGTCATCACATGTATCCAACTGATTCATGCATCTTACTTTTAGATTTTGTTTTAGGATTCAGTAAAGATCACTGACATCACAAAGGAGTCTGAGGAGTCAACTGATCTGATTCCACAACTGGAGGGTGATATTCCTAAACTGCAAAAGCTTTTGGCAGATGAAGAGAGAATATTAGAAGAAATTAAGGAGAACTCAAAAGGTTGTCATTTTTTTTATTGAAAGAGCTTTATATGTGAAATACTTAATCCAAGGTCCATAAATATTTCCTTGGATTATTTTCTAATTTCTATTGACTTGTAAATTTGTTAACTTTTTGTGTACATATTTTCTAATAGCACTACTGAACTTGTCCATATCCCATATTCCTTAAATTTTCGTCAACATATCACACCAAACATGTCCTGCCATTATACGTTTTGCATTATAAGGTGTTGTAATTCATTTGAAATTAGTGTAGTGATGATGATATTTGCAAATTAACTTGGTGCTAGCAATAGGGTGTAAAATTTTCCAGATAAAATCAAGAACTAAGCCAACCAAACTAACTTTTGTTTAAAATGGTTTGCCTTTGCATTTTTTTATTTCTGTTTTGGGTTATTAAAGAGAGAACCGATACTTTTGGTTGGTTACGTGTTAAATAGTTAGAATGCCAAATAACCCAATAACCAAGCCTCAATCATATAAGTTTTAGTAATGTTTAAAATACTTATTTTTGGGCTATTTTGCCACTTCATTTTGCTTAGTTGTTTTTACTATGTATGTGCTTTAATTTTAGTTGTTTGCCACTATTGTGTTCATTGTGAGCATCATTAATCAAATTATGGTTGCCAAAACATGTAAATTATTATATATTACTTTGAGTTTTTTGTCTTTCTTATATGATTTTTATTCGGGGGATGACAAGGAAGGTAGAGAACATACATTGTCCTTGCTCTATTGAACTTCAGAATAAATATTATAGTACTCAACTAATCAGAGACAAACCGAAGCTTGTGTTCAGCGGGTTTGGTTCCAATCACAGTTGAGCTAGTTAGGGTTACTAGTATAGATCAATCATATTTAGGTTTGATACCTTGTAAATGTCAAATTAAACAAAATTTATACAAGGTGGGTCACATGGTGTAAGTTCTTCAAAATTTTAATTTGTGTTTTTTCATTCCCGTGAAAATCAACTAATGTTGTAAGAATTCATCATTTTATCAGGCACTTGTGTTCAGAAAAGTTTATTTTTCAGAAGATTTTGAATAAGCCGATACACTTTTATAATTGTCTTACTATCTTTGTGGAGATGATGGATGAAAAATTTCAATTCTAGAATCTTCTTTGAAATTTTAGAGTTGGACTAACTTTGCAGTGAAGTTTGTGATTTACTAAAGTATTACCTTTTTACCTTGCTTCACATATGTATTTACACTGAGCTGTTAAATTTAACTGTTTATTCCTAATTTTCGTACACTGGCGACATTTAGTTACTTGAGATTTTAAATAATTGTGATGGGAAAATTAATTATGGGTTTTCAATTGGTGTGCAATACAGTGGAAACTGAGATGTACCATAATGAGCTTGCAAAGGTCCGTGACGAACTGGAACCCTGGGAAAAGCAGTTGATTGAGCACAAGGGAAAACTCGAAGTTGCATTCAGTGAGAGCAAACTATTGAATGAGAAGGTGAGATTACGAGATCAATATTTAATTGGAAAAATTCTTTTGAAAATAGGATAGAAGGTGATTGGTTCTTTGTTATGGTGATGAGAAGATTTTAAATGACTTTGTTGCCATCACATGTTAGAGAGATATTTCTATATTCTATATGGGGCCATGATAAGTGATGAAATTTGCTGTACTATGACAAATCATTGTTAATATCGTGAATAGAGGTGGCGCACACGCTGTGATCAATATCAACCTGAATATTCAAAAATTACTCTTGCAGGCTGACTATTAGCAGCTGAAGGTATTAATTTATTGCTTCATTTAACATCAGCACCAATTTGAAGGCCTTGATAGATAATAATTTGAATGGTAATATGTTTGCATAAAAGTAATTTGATGCTACCTTTCCCATGGCCAAAGTAATTTTTCATTTGACAATGTCCAATCTCTATGGTCACCCACCCTGATAATACCTTTGCATCTAGTTTTGTTAATTGGGGTTAGTAAATTTGCTATTATGGTCTATGGTAGAGTTGTATGTCATATTTGTCTGAACTTGATTTGAATGTTCAGCATGAAGCTGGTCGTGCTGCGTATGAGGATGCTAAGAAGCAGTTAAATGACATAAATCTAAACATCGAAACAAAGACTTTGAGCATGGAAAATATGCAAAGTGAATTGGAGAAAAATAAGCTTGATTCTTTGGAAAATCGCAAAGTGGAACAGGCATGTTTTCTTAATATTTTGTTTATTGTATTACAATTTCTGTTTATCTTTTTCCCATCATTGGACATGGTGAGAATATTTGAGGCTTCGCAGGAATGCCTAAAAGAGCAAGAAGCACTAGTTCCTCTTGAACAAGCTACAAGACAAAAGGTTACAGAGCTCCTATCTGTTATGGAATCTGAAAAGAGTCAGGGATCGGTCTTGAAAGCAATAATGCAAGCTAAAGAGTCGAATGATATAGATGGAATTTATGGACGAATGGGTGATCTAGGCGCTATAGATGGTGAGGGTTTCGTATATATAGTGTCCATACAATATACATTCATCTTTCCATGGTTGAAAGCAAAAGCATTATGAGTCTACAACAGTGAATATATCAAAATTTTGAAAGTCTAATTACAAAACTTTTACACTGTTCAGTTCCAGAATTTGAGAAATGAAAAGAGACCTATAGACTGATTTAGAAGGTATAATATAAATATCCAAATTCTTTTCTTCTCTCTATCTTCTAGGAGCTGTCAGCATCCTTAGTCTTTGTTGTGCTTGGAGTACCCATTGTTGTTAGTTGGTCATATCTCTTAAAGGGGAGTAAATTGAACTTTATGGTAATGTGAACTCAGATTCTTCAAAAAGTTAGTCTGCAGATGGTTAAATGCATTCTAATATGAGAGCAATAAGTGAGTCACTTGTTTTTTCTTTTAGATCTATTGATGGGTCTGTCCAGTTATTTCATTGCTTAGAATTTGATCATATGCCATTCTTATATCTGGTTTTGTGTATAAATGCTCTTTTTAGGATGGCTTGTAAGACTCCCCTCTGTCCCATTTTTAGTGCCATTGACCAAAAATAAAGATATAGTAGAAAATATAATATAATAAAAATATTGAAGTTTAATATGCATGTATTTTGTCATGTTTAGGAATCCATGATGAATTTCACCAAAATGGGAAGTCGTATATTAATGCATTTGAGGCATGCATTAAAATTTCACCAATAATGGGAATTATGGGAGGGCGGGATAATTTATTCTGTGCTGACTATTTTTTTAATTCCATTGTTTGGCTGTATTTTTCCTTGCAGTAAAATATGACATTGCCATTTCAACTGCATGTCCTGGACTTGATTATATTGTAGTAGAAACAACTGCTGCTGCACAAGCATGCGTGGAGTTACTACGTCGGAAGAATCTTGGTGTTGCAACTTTCATGATTTTGGTAACTATTCTCCTATTAAAAACAAGATTCTCAGCACTACTCCTTAAATAAATCCTTTGTTTTGACTTCAACTGTATGGTTGTAAAAGCCAAATGTATCATTTGCTTGCTTCCTACATCACCAAACTCAATCATGATTTATATTTTACCTTCCTATACATGTGCATTCTTTCATTTTAACATTTAATGATCGTTGGCACACAATTAAATAATATTTAAACCTCTGGTTTTTGAATAACTAAAATCTTGACATGGGGAGGTTTCTTGGTGAAGTGATCTTTATGGACCCTTTGCAGGTACATGCTGACCTATGCTTATCTTTTGCTAATTTCTCTTGCAGGAAAAACAAGCTAATCATTTATCAAGACTTAAGGAAAAAGTAAGCACTCCAGAAGGAGTTCCACGCCTTTTTGACTTGATCAAGGTGCAAGATGAGAGAATGAAACTTGCTTTCTTTGCAGCTATGGGGAACACTGTTGTAGCCAAAGATATTGATCAGGTATGTTCTGCTTATTATACACACACACACACACACATATATATCTTTAGTTGATTTTTAAAGACCATTTATGGAATAAAAATGAGAATAATTTGTGCTTGGTTACTACCTGAAGGGCCAAAAAAGTACCATTTTTCCTTACTTAATTCTGATATGAATTAGTGGTATTTTGGGTTTTGAACAACAGTTACTGAGCTGCTTATCAGTCTAGAAACATTCTGAGTTAGAATTTAGTCATTAAGCTGCTTATAGTTTAGGAAATATTTTTTATGCTTAATTGCTAGAACCACATACTTTATTATGCACATTTTTAATTGGAAAGCAGAGGTAAACTACGTAAAAGAGTATAAATTCTCCAATGCTGCTACACAAATGATGATAAAACTTACATCTCCAAAACAGAGATAAATGGTACCAATTGCTTCCCAGAAAAACTTTCAAAAATAGTGGAATGCATTCAACTCTACTCAGATTTGAGTTTGTTGCACGAACTTAATTGTGTAGTTTTTGTGGGTTACCTTTTATACTTCATATAAATCTCATCTTGGGTTTGACAAATTTTGTGAATTTTTAGGCAACCCGTATTGCATATGGTGGAGATATAGAATTTCGTCGTGTTGTAACATTGGAGGGTGCTCTTTTTGAAAAATCTGGTACAATGAGTGGTGGAGGAAGCAAGCCACGTGGTGGTAAGATGGGAACATCTATTCGAGTCTCCAGTGTCTCTAGAGAAGTTGTTGCAAATGCCGAGAATGAGCTCTCTGTGTTGGTTGCAAAATTAGATATGATATGCCAAAAAATTGCTCATGCGGGAAGACGTTACCAGGCATTGGAGAAAGCAGTTTCACATATTGAAATGGATTTAGCCAAATGCCAAAAAGAGGTAAAACTTTGTATAAACTGTCCACCATTTTGGCCTTCTATATTAATGAGAGACTAATGTAGTCAACTCTTTTATCACATGACAGATTGACAGTTTGACATCCCAACATGCTTATCTAGAAAAACAACTCGATTCACTGAAGGTTGCGTCAGAGCCAAAGAAGGATGAGCTTGATACATTGGAAAAACTCGCCAAAATCATCACTAAAGAAGAAAAGGAAATTGCTAGGCTCACACAAGGTTCTAAAAATCTCAAGGAGAAGGTAAGGGATGATTACCTATCATTTGCATCACTAATTGACAGTTTTTAGAATTGTATATTACGGAAGTGGGTGGTCATTCTCCTTGGCCATCATGTAGTTGTATTATCATTATCTTTTCCAAAAGTTGCTTATTATTTCTTCAACCATCCATTCTAGGCTTTGGAGCTCCAGAATAAAATAGAGAATGCTGGTGGGGAAAAATTAAAAGGCCAAAAGTCAAAGGTTAACAAGATTCAGTCCGTAAGTATATGCTAGACTTGTTTATGCAAAGATTACGTAGATAAGTACTTCCACCAATTAATGTTGTCTGCTTTTCAGGATATTGATAAGAAGAGCACAGATATCAACCGTCACAAAGTTCAAATAGAAACAGGTAAGAAAATGATCAAGAAACTAACAAAGGGGATTGAGGATTCAAAGAAGGAGAGGGAACGAATTGTTTTGGAGAAGGAAACATTGCTTTCCACCTTCAAAGAGATAGAACAGAAGGCATTTTCCGTCCAGGAAAATTATAAGAAAACACAGGAGGTTGTGTATCTTTATAATAACTTTTTGCCTTTTGGCATCTACTAAGCTAATTTAGTTAAATGGGTTCCTCGCAACTTATATTTGATTTATCCTGGATTTTTGCAGCGAATTGATCAACATAAAGATGGGCTTGAGAAATCAAAATCTGAATATGAAGAATTGAAGAAAACTGTGGATGAGTTGCGGGCATCTGAGGTTTTATGCCAGTTAGATCTCTATTTGATACATTTCGTTGTCAATTTATTATGTTACACAGCGTCATTAATGAACAGGTTGATGCTGACTACAAGCTGAAAGATATGAAGAAGATATACAAGGAGTTGGAAATGAAAGGAAAAGGATACAAGAAAAAGCTTGATGATTTGCATAATGATCTCTCAAAGCAAATGGAACAGTAAGCATTAGCCTATGACATATATAGGGAGGTGCACGATTCCTTAAAATTATATTTAACCTCCTTTTCTTTTATTGTTTCTGGTGTTTGGTTGGTTGCAGGATCCAGAAAGATTTAGTGGACCCGGAAAAGCTTCAAGCAACACTGGCAGATGAAAGTCTAGCTGAAGCTTGTGACCTTAGAAAGGGTCTTGAGATGGCGACACTGATTGAAGCACAATTGAAAGAGATGAATCCAAATCTTGATTCCATCTCAGAGTATGCATTCTGTTCACACATGAAGTAAGACTCTTGTGTTTTTTTAACTGTTTTACTTTGCTAAGGGTACTCAGTATGGCAGATATCGAACAAAAGTGTCCTTGTACAATGAACGAGTGGTGGATCTTAATTCTGTAACCCAGCAGCGTGATGATGTAAAAAGGCAATATGATGAATGGAGAAAGAAAAGGCAAGGCTTCCCTTTCAGCATACTCTCTGTCATCTTCTCTCATATATTGACACAATTATTTATTGATATTAACCAATTACTTCAGGTTAGATGAGTTCATGGCTGGATTTAACACAATTTCATTAAAGCTAAAAGAAATGTATCAGGTTTGCCCTCAATGTTTAATTCTTCTCTTTCTCTCTCTTGTTTGGCCACAGAGTTTCAGATGGTCATGCATCTCCCTTTTGTTTCTGTTCAGTTGGGATTGCAATGGCTGAATTACTAGAATCTGAATCTATAAAGTTTTTGTACCTAGTGGGTGCATTTTATCCTTTCCACCTCCCTCCAGTGGGGAAAAGAACTTACTCCTTTCTTAATTCTTTACGACTTATTTATCAGTTCTGTTCATTTGCCCTATTTCTGGTGGTCTGGTGCTTGTAGTTCAGAATTCCCTATAATCGGTTTTGTCAAGCTTTCCTTTCCTTTTTTGTCAATGACTAGAGTTCTTATCATCTGTCGACAGATGATCACGCTTGGAGGTGATGCAGAACTTGAGCTAGTGGACTCTTTAGATCCTTTCTCTGAAGGTGTCGTTTTCAGTGTCAGACCACCTAAGAAGAGCTGGAAGAATATTGCAAACTTATCTGGCGGCGAGAAGGTATCCTTTGAAAACTGAAAAGCGTTGATGGCTCTTTGGTCCTTTAATTTGTATTATAACGTGATTGGCTTATTGATTTCAGACTCTCAGCTCATTAGCTCTTGTTTTTGCCCTTCACCACTACAAACCTACACCACTTTATGTGATGGATGAGATTGATGCTGCTCTTGGTGCGTCTTCATGGTTTATATGTATTCATTTTTTGATTTTTTTTTTACCCTTCTTTATGAGGTTTCCCTAGTCACAATTTACTTTTTTTGGTTTATATGGATGACAGATTTTAAAAATGTTTCAATTGTGGGGCATTATGTAAAAGATCGTACAAAGGATGCCCAATTTATAATCATAAGGTATGTTTGCTGATATTTTGGTGGTTGTAGTATGTGTTTATATTCAACTTGTTTTTAATATTCCAACTGAAGTGCAGCCTTAGGAACAACATGTTTGAGTTGGCAGATCGACTTGTTGGAATTTACAAAACTGACAATTGCACAAAGAGCATCACCATCAACCCAGCAAGTTTTGTGATTTGTGAAAAAGCTGTATAAAGGAAGAGTTCCTTAATTTGCATTTAAGTTCACTCCCATGTCCAGTTGTAGTTCACTGCTAATTTTGTTTTAGTGTATTTGTTAAAAAAACATCAGTCATATGAATTATTACAGCATATATATATATATTTATTTATGTGAAGGATGTATATAAGTTAGGAAATTTGCATTTGTAGTTGTTCAGTGACTATTTAATGCAGCGTTTGTGTTCTGTGACTCGTGCCTGAGAACAAAGGATTGGTTAAGATGGTAAACAGTAATGAAAGGATTGTTGAAAAATTTATCATAAAGAAGTGTAGCTGTGTTTTTGTTGAGGAAAATAATTGAAGTTGGGGCTGTAAGAAGATAATTTGAAATTTATTTTATGATGTAGTGAAATTTGAATCGCAATAATCATTATTAGTATACTACTATTTGTTTTTGTTTGCTGGTATATTTATTCAACGGTGGAAATCCGTGTCACTTGCTTTTGTCGCTTCCAAAGTCTTTTCATTAGCACCATATGCATCTATGTGCATCAGATGAGTGGTTAAACGAAGGCTGCCTAAATGCTAATTAAACGAATGTTAAACACTTGTGTTGGGTCCACACTTTGCTCAAACAAACATGTTTTGCTCCGGCCTCCATGGAATGGAATGGAATATATATATTGGACGGATTTAGAGCAGTGTTCTTAAATAACGTTTTTTTTATTAAAATTACGTAATTTTAAAGATTTTTTTAAATATTTCCTCTTCGTTTTTTTTTTTTTGCCAAAAGGTTAAAATGATTAAAACACAGACTAATAAAAAACTATATTTACACTCTTTTTTACCCTTGCCTGGTTGGAAAAAAAACAGTAGAGTAATAGAAGAACAGCAATTTGACATGTGAAATTTGAAACCTTATCCGAGCGAGCGAGCGTCTTTTATGGTTTTTGGCAAAGAGAGGGCTGTAGCGAAATAATTTAGCGAGGCTAACCAGAACCCCCCTTCCATGATTTTCAATCTAGTGGGACCCAATTTCCAACGAACCTCCAAACGGAGACATTCCGGTCGCTTGTCGCTTTGGTTTTTCCATTTCCATTTCCATTTCCATTTCAAACTCTAAACGCATCTTCTTCATCGAATCTGTTTCTTCTTCAATCCCATTACCATCACTTGAGCTTTTTAATCTCCCAATTTCCTCAACTTGGTTTCCTTTGGTCTCCACTAAAATCATCTCTTCTGTTATGTTGTGTGAGATCCTAAACTATAACTAGTTCTTTGCGCCAAAAGATCGAACATATAAATGGCATCATTGGCTTCTCTTCCGTTTTCGGTTGACACTGCCATGGAAAGTTCTATTCTTCTTCATAGTGGGAGCTATGGTCGACTAATGTTACCAGTATCTGTTTGTCGCCCTAGAAAATCTCTTGATTTTTGCACTTCAAATGATTTGACAATTGGCTCTTTCAAAGTTATGGGTGATGATTCGTCCAAGTGGAAGATCAAACGTCTGAAGGCAACGGGAAAGAGCTCAGGGGAAGTTGAGGATGGGGAAGATCCAGAGGATGCTCTTCAGGCCACAATTGAAAAGAGCAAGAAACTCCTAGCCGTGCAAAGGGACCTACTTGATCAGGTTTTTCTTACTATATTTCTTCCTTCAGTGAATCTACTAATAACTTTTTCAGTTTTCACTATGTTATAATTGTTTAGTTTGTGTGGTTATTATCTTTTACCGGTACAATTTAAGGGTGTTTGGTAATAGTTTGGATATCTGAAATGTGCTGAATTGTGGGTTTATTTGCTATTCTTTAGACAAGTTGAGCTGTTGGATCTCTGTTGTTAAGAGTTCAGTCGGTTTATTAGTCCAAGCTCCTATAATTCTTGGTTAAAATCAAGTCTCATCGAATTTTGATAGCCTAAAATCTTTACAGGGTTACTATATGTTTCTCACCGAGTAGAAAACAGGTTTATCCACTAGTCTCTTAAGGGTGTGTATATGTTTATTTCCTTCTTTTTGTAGCAGCCTTTGGTCTAAATCACTCATCCACTTTGACCCTGCTAACTCCTCAAATAGATAAACTCGTTATGATTAACTACCAGGCTGCCAGGCTCTGGTCTAAAGAACATTTGGCTGTGTGCAAATTTGAATCTATGGCTTAGTTTTGTTCTTACCAATTCTTTAATCTCTCCAAATTCCTACTTTAGGTTTTGTTACTTGTGGCTGTGTGGAGTTCAACTGGTCAGTCTAATTCAATTTCCTTATCTTATCGTCTCTTTTCATCATATGTTGAAGAAAATGCACTTACTCAACTTCATTTCGGATTGCAGATTGCAGAAAGAAGGAAACTGGTTTCATCTATAAATAGTAGCATGATTAATGCAAAAGGCGATGGAGTTTCTTTAGAAGACGGGGATGAATCTTTTGCAGCTATAGATATTGCTTCAAATGATGTTTCCGATACTTATGAACACTATGATCAGGGTTTTCTATCTAGTAGTAGTGTTAATACAACAGTAAATGAGTTGCAGGAAGATCTATCCCTAGCTATCAATGAAGATTTATTTGAAAATGCAAAACATGAAAAAGGATTGCCCCTGAAAAGCTCTTCGGATTTGGATTCCTCCAAACAGTTGATAGCCACTGCTTCAAAGGTCGTAGTCTCCGATGAGTTGCCTGCCTTTCTTTCGGCTTCCACTGCCACATCAAGTCTGAAGCATGAGAGTTATGAAAATTTGAAAGAATCACGTGTAGAGGAGACCGGTCATGAAGCAAATGCTCCCAAATATGAAGATGTAAAGCCCCCTCCATTGGCTGGGGTTAATGTGATGAATGTTATATTGGTTGCTGCAGAATGTGCCCCTTGGATTAAAACAGGTACTCTCGTTAAAATAGTACTGGCTGCTTATGCACAGATGTCCTAGTGAAGAGGTTTCATAACCTCCATTCGTAAGAAGTAACTATATTCTAGTGGAAAGTAAGAAACCAATATGCGTATTTTATTTGTTTCTAATATTCTTTCCTTTTCCCTTGAAGATGACTGGAGAATGAACCGGCTAATAATCAGTGTAGTAACAAGTTTGGTGTACAGTTTATGATTCCCTTGGGGAATATAAGAGAAATTAAGTACAAATCTTGGAGAGAACATATGTAAAAAGTATGAGAAAGATTAACTTGAACTGTCCTTTTCAAGGTAAAAGTGATCACAATAAAAAGAAATATAAAGAAAATATTGATGTTTATCCATTTTACCATGAAGCTAGGGGTTATAAACTTACAGTCCCTTTTGTGGCGTTGGCGATCTAATTTATGGTCTATTTACCTTTTGTGTTGCACGTTCTCTTGGTTGTTTTCCAAGTTTTATGATTTACACTTATATTTGTTTTGAAGAAATTGAAATCTCGCAATAATATATAAATAGATACATAGCAAAATATTATTAGTGCCTATTGTAAGCCTTCAAGCCTGTATATATATATATATATATATATATATATATATATATATATATATATATATATTTTGTGTATGTACATTTTATTATTTTCAGTGCAACTATAAGAATAACTTTCAAAGAGTTCTCTTAGGTGGGCTTGGAGATGTTCTTTGGGGCTTTACCAAAGGCGTTAGCTCATGTGGCACAGGGTTATGGTAATTCTGTAATATCTTTATTGTTAGCAACATAGTGGTAGGGTAAAGTATCTTTGCATAAAGCAGCTTATGGTCAAAGTTAAAATTGGACTGTAAAAATTTCAACTTAGGCAATTATTTAAGCTTCACTGGACTGTGTGTATGTTTCTATTCGCATCAATTTCAATCGTGTCAATGATAATATTCTTATTAAGTTGATCTTTATTCCATTAATGTGTATTTCTGACAATATGATGAAGTTGACTTCTGTCAAATTGAAAGACATCTAATTTGATTAGGGAATTATAAAATGAAACGCATATAAAAACAAAAATATGGACATGATCGACACATTATTTCTTTAAGATACAAAATTTGGATATGTAGAGGATACCACAGGATGCACGCACACGAATATTATACTCATTTTATTATTGGTAATCTCAACATTCTATTCATATTCCTTTACTGAAGTCTTTAGTTGGTCATAATGTTGATTGATATACTATTTGTTTTATTTTTTATTTTTTATTTTTGAAAATAATATTTGTTTGGCATAAAAGAATTTTAAAAAGCTATATGTTAGATTCAGAATTTGTTTATGGCTCTGTAACGAGTATCCAAGAATATGTATGATGTATCGGTATTCATCGATTCGATACCTGTCCAATATGAATATGTTGCGATCTTATAAATGTTCATACTTCCCAAGTGGCCAAGTCATGAAGGACTTTCAAGTGACACACCTTACACCGTTTATAACCTATGAGTTTTTCTATTTAATTGAGTTTATCATATTTATTGATTATGATATATATATATATATATATATTTGGAAACTTATAGGTCGTGGCACCTCTCTATGGCAATTATGCTGAACCTCAGAATACAGGGATCAGGAAAATGTATAAGGTAGATGGGCAGGTATGCGACCTATTGAAGCACTTAATGTGCCTCATTTTGTACTATTGTACGATCTACTTAACTAAATTTATATTGAAACAGTGACAAAGTTTGGCTTTTGTAGGATATGGAGGTGACTTACTTCCAAGCCTATATTGATGGGGTGGATTTTGTGTTCATTGAAAGTCCTAAGTTTCGGCATATAGGAGACAATATATATGGAGGGAATCGTACGGTAAGATATTTTGAAACTAGCTCTAACTAATCTTCATGACAGAGTCTGGCTGGTTGATGATCTCAGATTTTCTAATCAATTGGCATCACTCATTATATACTGTGGTCTCTTGCCTTAAACCCCTCATTGTTTGCCTCCCACTAGAATGTATATCTTTCAAGTTTCAAAACTTTGATGTATTTAACCTTTCACTTTCCTAGAAATTTTACCTTCACCACAACTTAATGTTGAAGAAGAGTAATCAATCTCCCATTACATTTGTTCTTCCAGGTCACATCTTGAATCTGTTTACTGGAAGTTGCATTACCTGATATGTACTAGTTAGACCATAGATCTATATATTATAGAGTATTTGGCTATTTGCTAATATCTGGTCTAGTGGGAATAATGTCTTCATTATTATTTTTCTAAGCTTCTTAACATAATTTTGTTGCTCACTCTTGCAGGATATTTTAAAACGCATGGTTTTATTCTGCAAAGCAGCAGTTGAGGTATGACTTAAGCTGTGCCATGTTACACATAGTTTTCCAGGATAGCCATTCAGATTGCTTTGTTCTTGTTAAATAAGGTCATGAGTGGTTAATGATATACATTAAAGGAATGCTAAAAAATAAGTATACAGTAAAATGGGAGACGATGAAATTTGATTAGCATTAATTGTTGGATTTTTGACAAGTCCAGTAATAGCTTAACCGTTTGTTCCACACTTCGCATGAATGCACTTGTTCAATTTGTTATACAATTTCTGATATTCCGAAATGCCATATAAAATGGAGAACTGGTGATTTTCAGGTTCCTTGGTACGTTCCATGTGGTGGGGTCTGCTATGGAGATGGAAATTTAGTTTTCATCGCAAATGATTGGCATACTGCCTTGTTGCCAGTCTACCTAAAGGCATATTATCGTGACAATGGATTGATGAAGTATACAAGGTGCATCCTTGTGATTCATAACATTGCCCACCAGGTTTGTTCCACAATTTTTATGAGCTTGTCTTTTTTTTATTTTGTCAAATATTGCATAAATCCGCGTTGTGCTGCTTGTGGTAAATCTTCTCTAAATTTGTGCTGACTGATTCAGTTTGATTTTTACTTTTACTATTTTCTGTACTGTTTTAATAGGATTTGCTTATATTTGTCTGCGATACCTCGCATTTTTATTAGTTGCTGCCTTCATATACTTGTACCTACTGGACACGCCAACCTATTGAAATTTTTAGGATTTGATTATATTAGTCTGCGATACTTATTAGTCCCTGCTTTCATATATTTGTACCTGTTCATGCCAACCTATTGGAATATTTATCCTTCTATAACTGCTTGCGCACTATTGGAGTGCTGTATCTTACTATTTTAATAATGCTTACCCTCCAGTTATGTTTTCACCTGAACTGTTGAAAACAAAGCAACATATAAAATTGCATAAAGTTTGACCTCACTGGTACGAGATCTATTCCTAGAATGATGTATCTATTTCCAAATCATGTTTAGTTTTCTCTAAATGTGTCCTTGAATATTTAATTGTTAAGCTTCAAACACAAAGCAACCACCATAAAACTGCTGTTCTCAGTTGAATTTAATATATATTGTCTCAATCTTCTTTAAACCATATACTTCTTGTATTTTTAATTCTCTTTATCTTGTAATGCTTTTACACTGCATCCATCTTGTAATGCTTTTTTACACTGCATCCAGGGTCGTGGTCCTGTGGATGACTTTTCCTTTTTGGATCTTCCACCACATTACTTGGACCTTTTTAGAATGTATGACCCAGTAGGAGGCGAACACTTCAATATATTTGCAGCTGGTTTAAAGACAGCAGATCGTGTTGTTACAGTAAGTCATGGATATGCTTGGGAGCTGAAAACACCTGAAGGTGGTTGGGGTCTGCATGGAATAATAAACGAGAACGACTGGAAATTAAAGGGAATTGTGAATGGGATTGACACGAAAGACTGGAATCCTCAGGTGGATATTCACCTGACTTCCGATGGTTACGCAAACTACTCTTTAGAGTCCCTTCAGACTGGCAAGCCACAATGCAAGGCAGCATTACAGAAGGAACTTGGTTTTCCCATTCGTAGTGACGTCCCATTGATTGGTTTCATTGGGAGGCTTGACCAACAGAAAGGTGTTGATCTGATAACTGAGGCAGTTCCTTGGATGGTAGATCAGGATGTGCAGCTGGTCATGTTGGGCACTGGGAGGCCTGACCTAGAGCAGATGCTCAGGAAAATTGAGAATCAGCATCATGACAAAATTAGAGGATGGGTTGGCTTCTCTGTGAAGACTGCTCATCGGATAACTGCTGGTGCTGACGTATTGCTGATGCCATCAAGATTTGAGCCTTGTGGCTTGAATCAGCTTTATGCAATGTCATATGGGACTGTACCAGTTGTACATGCTGTGGGTGGATTGCGAGATACTGTACAGCCGTTTAATCCTTATGATGAGTCGGGGGTTGGGTGGACATTTGATAGGGCTGAGGCGGGACAGCTAATCCACGCATTGGGAAACTGTTTACTGACTTACCGCCAGTACAAGAAAAGTTGGGAGGGGATTCAGAGACGGGGGATGATGCAAGACCTCAGTTGGAATAATGCCGCTCAGAATTATGAGGAAGTCCTTGTTGCTGCTAAGCACCAGTGGTGAGTTTTGGTGGAGTAGAATCGGGTGTGGCAAGTAACCATATGCATCTGATTATTCTATTCGGATTCATCTATACTGAAGCAATTCTGATGCACAGGTAATTTCTAGAAAAGGAACTGCAGTATTCTACTGGTTATCAAATATTGTGTACTGTTTCCTTTTTCTGCAATGGTTGGTAACAGTAACATGAATCCTTAGTTCCTTGACACTATTCATTTTATCCACCTATATATTGTCTTGTACAATGACCAAATTAGTTTTTAGTCAAACCCCCCAAAAAAAAAAAAAAAAAAAAGAAAAGAAGAAGAAGAAAAAAAGAAGGCAATTTCCTGAATCTTGTTTTGCCAAATCTTTGGGTTGACATGACGGTAATTGTAACGTGTCGGTTGGTGAAGTGATTACTAAAATTGAGTTTGCAATCGTTTAGGTTTTATCTTATGTTGTTTCAAGGTAATAAAAAATCCATGGCCATCTACATATTTTCCCCTGTTCGAGTAGTTTTGCCAAAGGGAGTATTTTGGAAGTAACGTAATATTTATTTATTAAAATAAAAAAAGTTATATCTGTTTAGTGAAGATGTTATATTTCATGTTGTTTGTAGTGTACATGCATATGTATGTTTGATTGTTTGTTATGAAAATTTCTCTTGTTTATCAAAAAACATACATATGCAGGAGTCCTGTCTGTCTGCCGCACACGTGGTGGTGGGAGATCAACTTTTCTCCTTTTACCCTTTTAAATAAATAAAGCAGGCGAACAGCAGCCACTAAACTAAACTAGATTCTTGAGCTTTTTCCTTTCAGCCAGGAGCTGAAGCACACGTGTAACAAGACAGACACGTGAACACACCTGATACGGTTTTTCTAACTTTTTTACTGGTACAACCTTTTTAGGTTGGAATATGGTCTGACGTGGTGCGCAGTTTACTGAATTAAGGGTCAATGTGGGGTCCATTTACAGCCTATGTAGATGTAGATGTAGATGTCCTCCTCGGCCTTGGTTTTTTCTCCTCGGAGACAGACAGGTGGAGGAATTTTTTTTATTTTTAAACCCAAGGAAATCGCCAAATACTTATAATTGAAAGAAGATAGTAAATCAAATACTCTACTAAAAAATTACTACTACTTTAATTGTCTTCTTTAGACACCGTTTTTGACTTCGTAAACAAATTTGAAACCTAAAAATGAATATAAAAATAGTCCTTTGCTTTTCAATTTTTTTAATAATTAATATTCTCCGTTTTTAAAAGATTATCGTTTTAGAATAAAAAATTTGTTGTTTACAATTTTCAAAGAGAATAAATTATTTATTTTTTTATATTACCTCTACCTTCTCTCATTGTCCTAAAAAATTCTCTCCCTTTGTATTAATAGTTTTCAATTTTTCATAAAGGGGTAGTGATGAAATTATAAATAAATTTTAATTGTTAAATGATAGTATTGAATGACTTTCTTAATTCATATGTAAAAATCTTAAACGATAATATTTTAAGAAAGGAGATAATAATTCATAACAAACAAAGTATTAAAGTCTACTTTTCTTTTCACTTTTTTTTAATTTTACAAGTAGATATTAGATTCTAAACAAACAGTCAAAATAGACTTGATATCACTGTATTTGTTTTTTTTTTAATTTTAAAATGAATGAAAAAAAAAGAAAATAGACTTAATATCACTATATCAATATTATGAGATTAATAAGTGTAAAGTAACATTCACCAGAAACTAGGATACACTAACAGTGAATACACGAGCATCGGTAACATCATGATACATCATTAAAATAAAAGATAATGATAATAAAGTGTTGTTATATACGCTGAACAATACATGGAAATTTTAATTTTTAAACTATAAATATTAAAATTAAAATGATATATATTATAAATATTTACGTCGATTGTCAGATATTACTGGTAACATTTTAAGAGATGTGTATAATAAGTATTAAAATTATAATTTTTTGTATGACCAGTTGACCACTATCTCTTTATCTCTCTCTCTCTCACACACACACTAACTAAGAAGTAAAAAAAACTTATTTTATGTATTAACTTTAACATTCTTGGTTACTCTTCTTCTGGTTTACAACCCATGAATCACGATGCCTAATTTAAAATCATTAAATTAAGATTACTTATCCGGATGGATGTCTAAAATACTTCCTCCGTTCCAAATTAACTGTTAAGTTTTAATTTTTTAAAATCAAATTGATTATTTTTAGAATTAATAATTAAGCATATATAAATATATTCCTAAAATTATAAAAATTAGGATTAGTAATAAATTGTATATACTTTCTTTTGGTTATAATCTTTTTGTCTATATTTTAGCAAAAATAATAAAAGATTAGTTTTAAAAATGGTCAATTTTGTAAGACCTCAAATTATTAATAAATGAAATTTATTTTCCTCTATTTATTATTTTGAAATAGTAAGGATTGATTTGATTAATGTGGCAAAATAGGTCCATTCCATCCAACCCATTCTCGAGTCGCCAAATACACGGGTACGTAAATAACTACAACTTTATTAATACATTTGTCGTCAAGCAAAATACGACAACATATATATATATTGAGTTTAAATACAATTATTGCCTTTCTGATAATATACATACCCAAATAAATCCCCATCATAATTATTGATACATTATTTTACAACAAATGGTGAGGACTACTAAACAACTCTCCCTAGAATTTTCATTCCATACCCCTCTGACTTTCGCTATATTCTCGCCTCCCCGAGAAGAAAAATGGAACAAAAGGAAAAGGGTGAGCTCGACTAGCCCAAAGAAGAATAATATTATGACTAAGATAATATACAACAAAAATATCGTTAGTCTTCAACAGGAAAAATATAATAGAATACAATAGACAACAAGTTTTAAATCAATATTCGCAGCTGAAATAATAATTCATTGTAAGAGTTAAGAGAGAATGCAAACTACTATCTTCTATGTATGAATTTTAAAGTTCATCGCCTATTTTTATCCCCTCGTAACATCAATCAATATATATCTGATCAAATATTCATCCTCGCACTACAAAAGCAAGGACATTCACCACTGGTCATGTTCATCTAAACACTGCTCATCTTTGCACTACCAAAGATATTCATCGAAATCATTCATCTTCAACTACGCCAAAGATATTCATCGAAATCATTCATCTTTGCACTACGCGCCAAAGATATTCATCATAAATCATTCATCTTTGCACTACGCGCCAAAGATATTCATCATAAATCATTCATCTTCGCACTACAGCCAAAGATATTCAATAATATCATCATTTAAGACCGAGGATGATGAAAATATTTTTTAAAAAACGAATCCAAAGGAAACAAAATGACAAGGATTAAGGATTAAGGATTCGTATTTTTTTTATCCACGCCCAAAAATACCTCAAAAATAATCATAGTGGTGTAAAATTCAAGAATGATCAAAACATGGATACAATCAAAACCAGATCCGTATTAGATATTTTGGACAAAAAGAAGAAATTTCATTTTTCATGAATAAAGGTCAATAAGTAATATACGTGAATAGTAACTCTACACCAAAAGATAGAAATTTCACAAAAAACATCTTCACGCTTCACTTAATAAGACTCGTGAATAAGAATCGTGAATAAGAACTCATGAATAAGAACTCGTGAATAAGAATCATGAATAAGAACTCCCATATGAAAAAGTTCCAAATTTGATAAAAAGTTTCAACTAATATTTCAAAGATAATGATATCAAGAAATAATATCATTCGAAAGAAAATAACATCCCTTACCTCGAAAGACAAGATTTAAATAAAAAACACCTGACATAAAGCATGACTTGAACTTCAGACCGTATAACAATACTCAAAGTATACTCAAAATACTCACAAGAATACGCCGATAATATAGAGAGAAAAACTTCAGCTTCGTGTGATTTTCAATTCTAACCCAAGACCTATTTATAGAAATCGCTAGAACACCAAAGTAGAAAAATTTAATATAATATTAATATATTATATAACAATTCCTACGCACTCATTCTAGAGTTTGATTTCAGCCACTTAGCATTTCTCACATGCCACCTTCTAGAAAAACTAATAAAAAACGTTTTTATAAATAAATAATTAAAACTTCCAAAATCAATTCTTTCTTGAGCTTTAGTACTTCAATAATTCATAATAAATAGCCCTTTTATCAGAAAATTTGAATCTCATGAGTTTTTATAGGAAATTCAATTTCTACAACTTTGCGTAAGAAAGTTTTTTTTTCAAATTCCAAATGTAAATTGACCAAATCCACAAACCAAGCGATTTTACAAGCTATAATCAAATTTCAAATAATAAATGGGGTCCAATTTACATGTTTAACATGTTTTAAACATTTTTGGTAACAAATAATACTCCTCCTCCACATATACTCATATATCCCACATTCATCGTAAAAATATCATCGTAATATATTATTAAAATAATATATTTAAATGAATTATTTTATCAAAAAAAGATAAAATATTAATTTTCAACAATTGTTACTATAAAAAAATTTCTCCATCTATATCCACATAAAATCAATATTTTCCTCATCATATGAATCAATAATTAATTATTCACAAATAATATTACGTAATCACAATATCGACAACCAGCAGCCCTGTGAGCAGGGGGCTTCCAATAAGAATTTCTCCTTATCGCTGCCAAGCAATTAGTGACCAAACCTCTCCTTAGATGTAACTTTCTAGACATTGCCAATAATGTTATCTAATAATATTATTCAGATAATATGAATTATTGCTTCGATAATGAAAAATACCGTAAATGACAATTATCAAACAACAAAGAATATAAAATATCAACGCAAAGAATTATTGAATCAATAAAATAAAATACCGAATAAGAATTATCGTAACCATTATCGAGTAGGCCTTCACGTAAGAATCAATAATTGGTGCAATACCGCAGCGCTATCGCAAATAACGCCAGACATCGTGTTTTTAACCACCGGTATTCCAACAAAGGTAAATCTGTGAATAACTACGCCTGCTATTTTTAAACAACTTATTTTTGTCGCTTTCTTCCTCCAATCGCTTCACATGGGGCTCACACATGGTCATACCGTCGCATTTAATATTCCCCTCAACAAAGATTTAATATTCCACGACCAAACGAATATTCTCCTACAATAATGAATATTATATCACCACTTGCTTATTTAAAATATTTATGATTTTACCCATAACTAACCACATTAATCAAATCCACCCTTACTATTTCAAAATAATAAATAAAGGAAATTCCTTTTATTTAAAAAATTTCTGGTCTTACAACCTCCCTCCTTATGAAATTTCGCCTCTCGAAATCGACGTGACGCACTGGTGTTTTTCAAAAGATGAAAATACCTCGCTTTCATTTCCGCTTCCAACTCTCGTGTCATTTCCTCAATAAAGATGGTTTCTCCACAAAACTTTAACTTGTGGTATAACCTTCGTATGTAGGATATGCCCTTCCTATCCAAGATCTTGACAGTACCTCCTCATACGTTAAGTCTTCTACCATCTCGCACGGCTCTAACTCAATGACGTGGTTCGGTCGTCCACATATTTACGTAACATCGATACGTGAAAAACGCGCATGAACACGCCATATACTTTGCAGAAAACGAGTCTATAGGCCACAGCCCTATTCGATCGAGAATGAATTAATAAATCAAGGTTTAAGCTTTCCTCACTTCACCGATTCTCGCTTTTGAAATAACAACTTCAGACCTCCTTCTTCAAATTCATCACCGGTAGTAGCTTTCGAATAAATTTAACTTTATCGATTAAAGTCGATTATACTCAGATATCATCACGCGGGTACCTAGAGTTTTCATCTCCATCTCTATTATTTGTAAATTATACGAAATTAGTTTTTTGACAATATCGCACTCAGATTGTAGATACCGATCTTCTACTCAACACGCCGCCACCACGCTCACTTTTCCAGATGGTACGGTCGTAATACGTAAATAAATGAGTCTCCTCTCGAGTTCTTCAAGCTTTTCCCACATTCCTCGCTTCCATTCAAATTTTGTATCTCTACGAGTCACCATAGTATTGGAATAAATGATTCGAGAATATCCTTCAACGAATCTCCGATAATAACCAACTAAGCTTCTGAAAGCTACGATTTCGACATCGACTTAGGTTGCTTCTCAACCGCGACTCACATCCCAATCTTGATAAGACGTTACAAATGACACCTATCGCTTTACTATCGCATCTAATATGGCATCCTCTACGAGAGTCCGGCTCAAATAGATTCCACAAAGCGAAGTCACCAGATAGAGGCTCGTATCAACTTCACAAATGGGTTTTAACTCCTCAAGTTCAATAGAGCCATTCGATATGAGATTTTAGAAATGGGTTTTGTACCGGATTTAAAGTCGATACAAATTCAATATCACGCCTCGGGAGTAGGCCAAGAAATTCTTCAGAAATACGCCAGAAAAATCAATAACAACAGAATATTATTCAAATCGACGTGTCTTTATTCAAATCCATAACATGGACTAAGAAAGCTCGACATTCGCTTTTCAATAAACAAATGGCTTTATAATTTAATATGAAAGAGTTTGACTTCAATGGTTTGGTTGTTTGAATTCAATAACAAAGTCATTTAAGAATATGAAAACTAACAACCTTACGAAAAGCAATCAATTTTGGCATATGATGAGTAGTTAACCTTAAAATCACATCAAAACAAATATCTCTATAGAAATAAGGTTAACAGTAATGTGATAAGGCCAACCTCAATCAAGCAAGATTTCTAAACAACTGATGTAATAAAAGTTTCTCTTAACTGAGTCTCCACAGATAGTCAAAGTCTAATTTCTCCGTAGTCAAGTTCAAACGCTGAACGCAAGCAAGAGAGAGATAAAAGAATGGGTAGAACCCCAGATTCAGTAAGGTATAAACTTCGCAAGAATTTATAATTAACTAACCTGCGTATAAACTCGTCGTTCCTCGATTTTGACCGGCCACGACAAAACGCCTTCTAGAACCGCTGACTTTTCTTCTCGACATCCTTTCGAGTCACCATCCTCACTGGACTTGGTTTCGCTACAGACACAATCTCGAGCTATATGTCCTTCCTTTCCACAATTATAGCATACCGAACTCATAGGGCGCTTGACCGATATGTCCTCTTTCCCGTGATTTATAAAGATACGACCGGTGGTCGCTTCTCCTCCTCGAACTAAATTGTCATTGGGCGCCGACGCCTTCACATGATTATTGTTGAACCTTCTTCTTGAAATGTCCACTGAGTCACCTCTCCTATTATTATGGCCACGATTACCACCCGAGTGGTTACCGCTTTTTGTCCGTATTCTTTCCTCCCCATCGTCATCGCTTCGATAATCACTGCCACCGATATGACCTCGTCAGGTCCCCTCATTGAACATACTCAAGTATCACGCCTAATAATCGAGCCCTCATTTACAACATCCTAATATAAAGAAAATTTATGAGAGATAAGATATTGTCGATCTCTCGGTTTTAGACCCCTCGTAAACATACGCTGCCATTCGCTCTCATTTTCCACCAAATGAGGTGCAAACTCGACAACTCCGCAAACTTCGCCATACCGAGACACCGCCATGTTGTTCTCGCCCCAATTAATAAACTCCACTTCCTTCATACGACGTAACACTTTCGTGAAAGTATTTGTCATTAAATAGTTTCAAACGCCTCCCACGACATGCCGAAAGGCAAATGATGGGTACGCTTCACGCATCCCCACCAAGAATCCGCCTTCGCCACTTTAACATAAAGGTGGCGAATGGAACCTTCGTTCTCCGCATCCCAAACATCGAATATCTTGGTGATTTGCTTGACCCATGTTTCCGCCATGATCGGATCAAAGCTTTCCTTAAATTCGTGGGTCCCAACTTTTTAAACCGCTTTCATCGTGATAACCCGTGAATTGCTATCATTTCTCCTATGTTTTGAACACGAGTCTCCTCGCCTGATTTTGCATGAACCGCAAAAAGCTTCTAAACATCCCGCTGCTTATCGCCCGCTTCGCAGTTGTTGTTATAGGAGGTACATTGTCACCGTCAGACGCTCTCCCTCGCTGATAAGACAGCATCTCCACTTGGCCTCATTCACTCCATCATAATATTCTCACGACATTCTCAACATCATTATAAAACAAGGGTTAATTAAACAAATTAACAAATCACATAATACCCCTATATTACGACTAACCAACAAATAAGCTTTAGTAGGACACACTAAATAAGGATTTACTCGCCTCTCCCTCCTAGTTTCTATTCCTCGATCTCCGCCAGAGATCATATCCCTAAGCTCGATACCAACCGTGACGCCCCCAAAATAGGTCCATTCCATCCAACCCATTCTTGAGTCGCCAAATACATGGTACAGAAATAACTACAACTTTATTAATACATTTGTCGTGCAAAATACGACAACATATATACTCGTGAGTTTAAATACAATTATTGCCTTCTGCATAATATACATACCCAAATAAATCCCCATCATAATTATTGATACATTATTTTACAACAATGGTGAGGACTACTAAACAACTCTCCCTAGAATTTTCATTCCATACCCCAACTCGCATTCGCTATATTCTCGCCTCCCCGAAGAAAAAAATGGAACAAAAAGGAAAAGGGTGAGCTCGACTAGCCCAAAGAAGAATATTATGACTAAGATAATATACAACAAAATTATCGTTAGTCTTCAACAGGAAAAATATAATAGTAATACAATAGACAACAAGTTTTAAATCAATATTCGCAATGAAATAATAATTCATTAAAGAGTTAAGAGAGAATGCAAACTACTATCTTCTATGTATGAATTTTAAAGTTCATCGCCTATTTTTATCCCCGTAACATCAATCAATATATATCCGATCAAATATTCATCCTCGCACTACAAAAGCCCAGGACATTCACCAAATGGTCATGTTCATCTAAACACTGCTCATCTTCAGCACTACGCGCCAAAGATATTCATCGAAATCATTCATCTTTGCACTACGCCCAAAGATATTCATCGAAAATTCATCTCATTCATCATAAATCATTCATCTTTGCACTACGCCAAAGATATTCATCATAAATCATTCATCTTCACACTACAGCCAAAGATATTCAATAATATCATCATTTAAGACCGAGGATGATGAAAAATATTTTTTTAAAGAAACGAATCCAAAGGAAACAAAATGACAAGGATTAAGGATTAAGGATTCGTATTTTGTTTTATCCACGCCCAAAAATACCTCAAAAATAATCATAGTGGTGTAAAATTCAAGAATGATCAAAACATGGATACAATCAAAACCAGATCCATATTAGATATTTTGACAAAAAGAAGAAATTTCATTTTTCTATGAATAAAGGCCGATAATACGATGAATAAGAATCTCCGACACCAAAAAAGATAGAAATTTCACAAAAAACATCTTCACGCTTCATGAATAAGACTCGTAATAAGAATCGTGAATAAGAACTCATGAATAAGAACTCGTGAATAAGAACTCATGAATAAGAACTCCCCGATACGAAAAAGTTCCAAATTTGATAAAAAGTTTCAACCAATATTTCAAAGATAATGATATTGAAGAAATAATATCATTCGAGAAGAAAATAACATCCCTTACCTCGAAAGACAAGATTTAAATAAACACCTTGACATAAAGCATGACTTGAACTCAGACCGTATAACAATACTCAAAGTATACTCAAAATACTCACAAGAATACGCCGATAATATAGAGAGAGAAAACTTCAGCTTCGTGTGATTTTCAATTCTAACCCAAGACCTATTTATAGAAATCGCTAGAATAACCAAAGTAGAAAATTTAATATAATATTAATATATTATATAACAATTCCTACGCACTCATTCTAGAGTTTGATTTCAGCCACTTAGCATTTCTCACATGCCACCTTCTAGAAAAACTAATAAAAAACGTTTTTATATAATAAAAATAATTAAAACTTCCAAAATCAATTCTTTCTTGAGTTTTAAACTCAATAATTCATAATAAATAGCCCTTTTATCAGAAAATTTGAATCTCATGAGTTTTTATAGGAAATTCAATTCTCTACAACTTTGCGTAAGAAAGTTTTTTCAAATTCCAAATGTAAATTGACCGAAATCCACAAACCAAGCGATTTTACAAGCTATAATCAAATTTCAAATAATAAATGGGGTCCACCGACATGTTTAACATGTTTTAAACATTTTTGTAACAACAACAATACCTCCTCCACATATACTCATATATCCCACATTCATCGTAAAATATCATCATAATATATTATTAAAATAATATATTTAAATGAATTATTTTATCAAAAAAAAATAAAATATTAATTTTCAACAATTGTTACTATAAAAATTTTCCCATCTATATCCACATAAAATCAATATTTTCTCATCATATGAATCAATAATTAATTATTCACAAATAATATTACGTAATCACAATATCGACAACCAGCAGCTCCTCAGAAAGAGGGGCTTTCCAATAAGAATTTCTCCTTATCATGCCGCAATTAGTGACCAAACCTCTCCTTAGATGTAACTTTCTAGACATTGCCAATAATGTTATCTAATAATATTATTCAGATAATATGAATTATTGCTTCGATAATGAAAAATACTTGTAGAATGACAATTATCAAAACAACAAAGAATATAAAATATCAACGCAAAGAATTATCGAATCAATAAAATAAAATATCGAATAAAGAATTATCGTAACCATTATCGAGTAGTGGCCTTCACGTAAGAATCAATAATTGGTGCAATACCGCGCGCTATCGCGGTAATAACGCCAGACATCGTGTTTTTAACCACCGGTATTCCAACAAAGGTAAATCTGAATAACTACGCCAAGTATTTTTAAACAACTTATTTTTGTCGCTTTCTTCCCAATCGCTTTCCGCATGGGGCCCACACATGGTCATACTGGTCATTTCTATTTATTCCATTCCCGAATAAAGATTTAATATTCCACCACCAAACGAATATTCTCCCACAAATAATGAATATTATATCACCACTTGCTTATTTAAAATATTTATGATTTTACCCATAACTAACCACATTAATCAAATCCAATCTTACTATTTCAAAATAATAAATAAAGGAAATTCCTTTTATTTAAAAAAATTTTATTTTAATAAATTTTCTCGCTTTGTCTCTTATTTGGTGTCGGGGTTACTATTCACGATACTGAGACTATTCACGATACTTACACTATTCACGAATACTTTGACACTATTCATTGAAAAATAAAATTTTTCTTTTCGCTCTAAAATATCTATCAGGATACTATAAATTTTGATCAGATCCATATTTTGATCATTCTTAAATTTTACACCACTATGATTATTTTTGAGGTATTTTTGGACACGGATAAAATAAAGTACTTAATCCTTAATCCTTAATCCTCATCATTTGTTTCAATCGGATTCGCTTCTTAAAAATATTTTCATCATCCTCGCCTTTAAATGATGATATTATTGAATATCTTTGGCCCCAGAAGTCAGAAGATGAATGATTTCGATGAATATCTTTGGCCCGTAAGGCAGATGAACAGTGTTTAGATGAAATACGACCAAACCGATGAATATCTTTGGCCCAGTGAAAAAAGTTGAATATTTGATTCCGTATATATATATCGATTGATGTTACGGGGATAAAAGATAGATTTATGAACTTTTAAATTCATACATGTAAGATAGTAAATTTCATCATCTACTTAACTCTTCTAATGAATTATTATTTTCATTGCGAATATTGATTTAAAATTTGTTGTCTATTGTATTCTATTAGATTTTTCTCTGCTTGGAGACTAAAGATAATTTGTTGTATATTATCTTAGTCATAATATCTTTATCTTGAAATTAATTGAGCTCACCCTTTTCTTTTTTTGTTCTATTTTTCTTCTCAGAGAGAGATATATATAGCGAAATTTGAGTGGGGATGTAATGATGGATCTAGAGAGAGTTGTTTAGTAGTCCTCATCATTTTGTAAAATAATGTATCAATAATTATGATGAAGATTTATTTGTATGCTGATATTGTCTGCAGATAGCAATATCTCAGATTTAAACTCACAGCTTTTCTTCAGAATAATAAAGTTATAGTTGTTTCGCATCTACGATTGACAACTCGTATAGGTGGTATGATACCTATTTCAAAAAAGGTGTCATAAATTTGATTTTAAAAAATTAAAACTGAGCAATTAATTTAGGGCGGAAGGAATAATAAATAAAAAAGAAAAGATTACTTATCCGGACTATGTGGCCTGGTGTGACTGACCAGATGAAAAGAAGCAGCGAGTTTTGGAAAGGAAACCATTGGGTAGGATTAGGAAGGAAGGAGACTCCAAATTAAATTTAAAGCACAACCATTCTTGTCCACATAAAACCTCAAAAAGCAAATATTCATACATTTTATTTTATAAGAGAATTATTAAATTCACAAAAGAAAATATTATTTCTATAATAAAAATGTTGCTATAAATTTTATAACGACGATTTTTACCGTCGTTATACATCTACAACGATATTTTTGTTATAAAAATAACAAAAAATATTATAAATTTAACATTTTCCATTTTAGAATACTAGTCCAGTAAAAAGTACGGCGACTTTTTGTAAAGGAAAAAGGGGTAGCCGAGGAATTGGCATTGCTTACTCATCTCCACTTTATGCATCAACTTGTTAAATTGAGAAACAAAAAGTGGAGAGAGAGAAAGTGCAGATCTCAAGACCACATAGAACTTGTGGCTCACAATTGATTTCTTCTGCTGACGTGGCTATCCCACCTGGTTAGACTACATCAAGAAAATGTACAACAAACCAAATACTCATGTACTCTCTCTCTCTCGGAATTCGGAGTCCCAACATCCCCAACCCAAATCATCCAATCCAACTCAGTGACTGGCCCAAATCCCTAAATCTCCGGATTAATAGTGTCTCTCTAAAGTTAGTATCCTTCAATAACGGAAGACTAATGTTGGAAGCCAAAGATCCTGCAATAAAGCTCTTTGGAAAGACGATTCAGCTGCCGGAGATTGTGGCGCCGCCGGTGGGTTCTGGCGGGGTTAATCCGTCTTCTTCTGCGGAAGCTCCTCTACATGACGGTCCACCTAGTGAAGATCGTCCTTCGTCGCCCAATTCTTCAACTGAGGAACATAACTCCGACGGAGTCGGGGAAGACCAAGAAGCAGAGAAGGTATGGTTTGGATTGATTGTTTTTAGTTATAAAAATGACCCATTTCTTCAAACATGGAAAGGAATAATGGGTCGATCTTAGTTTTATGTAATTTGATAAATCTTTGACTTTGGCTTTAAACCCTGTATTTGGAAATTTAGGGTGTAATTTGGGTTTTTGGATGAAGTAGTTTTCTCAATTAAGATGGAAAATATAAAGCTTTGTGCTGAAAACTAGAATAATTTGGTACGTGTGGAAAGTAATTAAGGTTTACTTTATCTGAGCTCTCCTAATTTGTAGTTATACTTTTTAGGTCCTCTTATGGATTAGTTCTGAACAATCACAACGTTTCAAGCAGTAGTCCCGATCTGTATACTATATATAGAAATTGTTTAATGTCTTCAACAGTTGAAGTTGATTATAATTTCCTCCATACACTTGATTGAGTTCTTTTTCATTCTTTGGCTCCTGTGTAGTTTGGTTTTTGCAGTTTTGCTGTTAAGGATTTGTTTGACTTGTGTAGTTATTAAAATTATTTGCTCGTAACCTGCTTGCTCTTTACGGATTATTTTGAAATTTTGATAGAGATAACTCTTTGTTTTTTTACTATAATTGGGAAGTTTTGTTTGGATTCTATATCATGGCTCATGATTTTTAAAGGGAATTTGTTGTGTTTTTTGTTTCATGAAATTAACAAGTTGATCAAATTTTCCCTGTATGAGTTTATGATAATTGACTTTGTACTGCAGATAGTTGTGATAAGCTTTTCTTTATTAACTTTTGGTGTTGTTTCTTCTGTTGTTACTACACTCCCTGAAATGGGATGAGGATGTTTGGGGTTATTCTCAATTGTGTCCTAAATAAAGAACTGTGTCAATTTCTTGGTGATCATCAATTAGATGAATTGGTTGCGGCTCAGTATGCTACAAATCCTGTCTTGTACATTTCTACATTTTCTTTGTGCCCTTTTAGCTTGTCATGAGACTGAGTAGAAAGAATGACACTATAAATACGATAGTGGAGAGTTTAATCCCTCCCTTGTTATTACAGTATTTAATATTAATATTTCATTCTCAGATTTATCTTGCTTAACAGCTAATCTAAAGCTTGGCTGAGATGAATTGAGTTCTGATTTTTGAACGAAAAATTTATATCGAATTCAATTCTTTAAGTGGATTAGTTTCTCGTTATCTGTTCTTGTTATTCAAATTAGATGCACGCATATGTTATACTGAATTTATTTGTCATATTGCAAGAAAAGAAAATCTAGCCAATGATTTATCAATTTAGTAGTTACCCTTGTCATTCTATAGAACTCTTCGGCAGGCTAATTCTAACACTTGAACGGATTCATTTCAGGATATGACAGCGGAATCACTGACCGATACTAAAGAGGAGGATGAAGCCCAACCTATGATGTCGGAGGAGTCTAAAGATCCAAATACAACTCCAATTGTAAACGAGAACACCAAACCACGTGATAGTGAAGCTGCAGATGTGGATTATCCAAACACTGAAGAAGCACAGAGTGAGACAAGTAATTCACAAGAGAAGACACTGAAGAAACCAGACAAGATACTCCCATGTCCCCGTTGTAATAGCATGGAAACTAAATTCTGTTACTACAATAACTATAACGTTAACCAACCCCGACACTTTTGCAAGAATTGTCAGAGATATTGGACAGCTGGGGGGACTATGAGGAATGTGCCTGTAGGTGCTGGTCGCCGCAAAAATAAGTACTCAGCCTCTCAATATCGCCATGTAGCCGTCTCAGAAGCTCTTCAGAATGCCCGAGTAGATCTTCCAAATGGAATCCACCATCCTGCTCAAAAGACCAATGGTAATGTCCTTACATTTGGCTCTGACACACCCCTCTGTGAGTCGATGACTTCTGTTCTGAAAATTTCTGGAAAGACAATGCTGAATGGCTCACAGAATGGCTTCCTCAAACCAGAAGAAGTCAGAATTCCTGTTTCTTACGGACCTGGAGAAATTGTGGATGATCACTCAAGTGGATCTTCAGTCACTGCACCAAATTCAAAGGACGAGGTTGGTAAACCAGGGTTACAAAATCCAGTAATTCAAAGTTGTCAAAGCTTCCCGCCTCAGTTACCATGTTACCCTGGTGCCCCTTGGCCTTATCCATGGAATACAGGTCAATGGAACTCTCCTGTAACCCAAGTATCCCCACCTGGTTTCTGCCATCCTGGTTTTCCTATGCCATTCTACTCTTCTGCACCTTATTGGGGTTGTAATGTACCAGTACCAGGCCCTTGGAACGTCCACTGGCTTACCCCTACAAATTTGTCTCCAAGCCAAGCTGCTCCTTCTGTTCTCAATTCCCCAACATTAGGAAAACATTCAAGGGATGAGACCATGCCTAAATCAACTGGCTCCTTTGATGAGGATTCAGTAAAGGAGAACAATCCCGAGAAGTGCCTTTGGGTCCCAAAAACATTGAGAATTGATGATCCAGGAGAAGCTGCAAAGAGCTCTATATGGGCGACATTGGGGATAAAAAATGAAAGAGCCGATGTAGTTAGTGGAGGAGGCCTCTTTAAGGCTTTCCAATCAAAAGAAAATGAAAAAGGCCATATCTCCAATCCCTCCTCGGTACTACACGCCAATCCGGCAGCAATGTCCAGATCACAAAGCTTCCGTGAAAGCACATAAGCAGGTAGGTATGTTTGTACAGTTCTATACGACTTCTGGCAATGAAAGGACAAGGCCATCGATTCACAAAGTTGTGCATGGATGTCCGCTGTTCTGATTCATTAGCCTCGAATGTAAAAAACAGTTTTTGCATAAAGATCATCAGCTGGGAGCAAGAGCAGGGGAATCCTGCACCGTCTTTTCAACTGGAGAGATACAATTGATTAGTTTAAATAGCCAGTAGCCACTGACTTCTACTTCTCTTCAGGTAAAAGATTAAATAGTTGGGTCTTGATTTCAGATGAATGGTTGTTTCCAGTTTTGTGTTCAAAAATTAATATGTAGAGAGCATAATAAGTTTTTGTACCATAAGCCATATGTGTGCCGTACTATAAATTTCTACTTTTGTTCTTAATAATTCCCATTAAATATTAATGATTGATGTCTTGGTATTTTCTTTACATAGAATTTTCATAGCAAAACATCTTTAAGTTCACTGCTTGTTTCGAGGAAAACAAGTTCAAACACGTTATCGATGCAAATAAATCTGATACTTAAAGATCCATTAGTTTAAGGTCCAGAATCTTGTTACAAGATCTTTGCCTACGGATTAAAATTGAGTTTATTTATTTTATTATGAGAAGTTTTTTTTTAATTTTATTTTATGTGAAGTTTGTTTGTGAAACAACCTGAATCTTAATTAATGTCTCATCTTGCATGCCAAATGCCAATTACTCCCGAGATTCATGCTTTGATTAGTGTACGAATCTATTCCAAATTTTATTTTATTCATAGTCAACTCATTAGTCCAAGTATAATAATTTGATAGTCCATAATTTTTTTGTGATTTTCATATTTTCTTGGTCCTAAATTTTAATATTTACAAAACTCAACAACCAAGGTGTTAAAATGAGTTAAACAATTCTAGCTAAATTTGTACTCGCTCGATTAAAAGTTTCAATTCGAATTCGACTCAAAATATAAACGATTTAAATATGAATAAATTTTAAAGTTCGATAAATTACTTGAATCTCTTTAAATTGTAATTTTCTATTAATATTCGAATCATATTCGCTCAAAAAGTTTAAATTTTTTGTACTCGTTTCGAGGTCGTGCTCGACTCGGTAGCTAAACGAGAGTCAGTCAAACTTTATTTCATATTCGATAAATGTTATGAACCAAATCTGAACAATTCAATACTAGTTTCGACTCAATTTATTTACACCCCTATCAACACCTCAAAAATTAAGTTTCTCACAAAATTCTAGTACATATTTATTATTATAAAGATAAAAGGTATCATTTATTATTAAGAATTGAGAAAAAAATAAAAGTATTATTAAAGATACTAAGAATTGAGCAAAGATGAGAGGAAAAAAAATTAACGTATCATTTGGTACTAAGAATTGAGCAAAGATAAAGGAAAAAAAAAACTTTTGGGGTACCAAGTTACCAAATTTTTATAAGTAAATTTGATAGTTCCACAAGTTTTGTCTCATATGAGTTAGACTCCATTTATTATTCATGTGAGAAAAAACTTGTGAAACTATCAAATTTACTTATAGAAATTCATAAAATATTGCTCAAATATGTCATATTTAAAACTTAGTTAATAAGTCATTTCTAAGCTCTCGTACTTTGCATGAGTTATTGTTGGTCGTATTTCGCTATCAATATATGCGTGTCAAGTAATAAAGAGTAACTAGAATATCGTTCCCACAGAGAATTATTTAATAAAAATCATCAAACACTAACCCATAACTAATTTAATCTTATTTAAACGAATGATTTAGTATTTTGAATTAAAATAATTAATTAAACTAATACTAACTATCCCTAGAATGAAACTAGATAATGAAGACTTGATACTATAATTTCACCTATTATTTCATTTAAATTAATACACTTCCTGTTAAATCAAATTAATTATACTGGATTGTTAATCAAGAACATGAAGGTAAAATATGATCATCTCTCGATGTACCATATCCATATCACACTAAATTCACAGTTAATAGAATGAATGTGAACACCCTAATTAACTAATCCACTATATCTCTATGTGAATTACAATTAAAGAAGGTTGAAGTACAAGTTCTAAACAGTTTGCATGCGGTGCATAGGTATAGCTATATCCTAAGCACGAATCAATTTCATATGGATTATCACGGTAATTGATAGCTAGACAATTAAGCAATTGAATACAAATCATAATAGACAATCCAATAATGATTAGCAAAACTAACAAGGAGCATATCAAAGTAAACTACACAACAATATCCATTATAATCTCAAAATAGAGTTTAATTCATGATTGAAGTGAAATCCAATATCCATAATTGTTTATACATTGAAAGATAACAATTAGAAGTAAGAGAAAGTAGGAATTAAGAAATGCAACTTGCTTCAGTTTTGAATTTCCAATGATCTCCAATTGCTTCAATCTTCAACTCTAATCTAATATAGGATTTTATCTAATCTACTATAATTTAACCTAATCTAAATAGAAAAGTAGAATTTCTAATGATAATATATACAAGATGATGATCCCAAAAGAAGGAATATATGTTTACATACTGATATCCTTCTATATATAAGTCCTAATTGACCCCTACTTCAAGCTACAACTCAATTGATCCATTAAATGAAAGTCAAATTGCTAATCAAATCGGGTTTTATGCGCGATTCATACGCCCCATAGAAGCCATTTAGGGCGCAGATTCTTGCCAGACACCGATTCTGTTACCGTTTTTTTTGTAGAACGACCATAACTTTTGATCCAGGAGGAGTTACGAAGCCTGTCAAATTGAAGATTTCGACGAGCTCTACAACTTTCATTCTTTGAGATTTGAGAGATAATGGACAGATGAAGGTTGAAATTGGGTTGGAAGTGATTGTTATGTAAATGAATGACAACTCCAAACTTTGAGGTTTAACGTCCGTTGGTACAAATGTCATAACTCTCGCATCCGAACTCCGATTGGGATGATTAAAGATGTTCCAGAAAGCTAAGAAGTAGCTCTACATTAAAATCCAAGTTCCAAGCCAAGAACATGAATGAACATGAAATCCAAGTTCCAAACGATGTCTGGATTGCATTTCTTTGCTTTTTCATACCAATAGTCGCTCACACAGTTCCCAAGCATAAGATCTACAAAATAAACACAAAATACATGAAAAATAACTATGAAACATAGGTTTAAACAATTAATTCTCGGATAAGTAGGTATAAAAACTACTTATCAATTATTAAACTTGTATCCACAAAATACCATTCTTTAACTATCAACAAATAAGATCGAATTTGGAGAATAATAATTACTTTCACTTTTATAAAATGATTTTTTTTCCTAATCAATTTATGAAATTTTAAATTGAAATTTATTGTGAATTTGTTTGATTTAAACGCAATAGTTAAAATAAATTCACATTAAATTTTAAAAATTAAGAATTTGTGAATTAATTATGATCGAACAAAGTCAAAATGGAGCAGAGGAAATAATAAGTACACGGAAAAAATAGATACAAAAAGAAATGTGCGATTTTCATATTTATAAAAATTCATGAGACCCAATTGCGACGGATCCCGAGCGAGCACCATTTTGAGTTATGACTCTCGCCTTATTTTGGCGGAATATACAAATAAATGGATTGGCCTACGAAACGAAACGGTGGAAAAATGCGTACTACACCGCCATTACGCTCCAGCGCGCTTCTCAACTTAACCGCCTCTTTTCTCTTCAAGCCAAACAATACTCATATGCCCTTTTCTTTCAAGGACACTATCAAGTTCCTAAAAGATTCAGCTGACGCTAAAAACCTCAAGTTTGGTAAAGTTATTCATGCCCACTTGATTATATCAAACCAAGCCTCTCAAGACCATGTGTTTCAGACAAATTCTTTAATCAACCTTTATTCCAAATGTGGTCAGCTCAAATTTGCTCGTCACCTGTTTGATAGATTGCCCCAACGGAACATAGTTTCTTGGAGTGCGCTGATGACGGGGTTTCTTCAAAACGGGTTTGCTTCGGAAGTTCTTAAATTGTTCAAAACTATGGTTTTAGTGGATCATATTCGTCCAAATGAGTACATTTTAGCTACGGTTCTATCTTCTTGTTCTGGTGGTGGGAGGATTTTAGAGGGCCAACAATATCATGGGTATGTGTTGAAGTCTGGATTAGTGTTCTATCGGTATGTCAAGAATGCACTTCTAAGAATGTATTCGACGTGTTCGGATATTGGAGGAGCTATGGGGGTTTTGTACTCTGTGCCTGGTTCAGATATCATAACCTATAATTCGATTATAAATGGACTTTTGGATCATGGGTATTTAAGTGAAGCATTAGATGTTTTGAGTAGGATAGTGGTTGAGTGTCTGACATGGGATGGAGTCACTTATATAACCATTTTTGGCCTTTGTGCCCGACTTAAAGATTCAAATCTGGGTATGCAAGTTCATAACCACTTATTGAAGAGCAATGTTGAGTTTGATTTGTATGTCACTAGTGCAATTATAGACATGTATGGGAAATGTGGCCAGATTTCATTTGCAAGAAGAGTTTTTGATGGGTTACATACTCGAAATGTTGTCTCATGGACAACAATCATGACTGCTTACTTGCAAAATGATTACTTTGAGGAAGCATTGAAACTATTCTTACACATGGAACTTGAGGATATTGTACCTAATGACTACACCTTCGCTGTGGTGTTGAATGCTAGTGCTAGTTTATCAGCATTGGGGTACGGTAACTCATTACATGCATATGCCGAGAAGTCAGGATTTAAGGGTCACGTTATTGTCGATAATGCTTTGATCAACATGTATTCAAAGTCTGGCTGCATTGAACTTGCTAATAAAGTGTTTACAGATATGATATATCGAGACTCCATTTCTTGGAACTCAATGATATCAGGATATGCTCATCACGGGCTAGGTAAAGAAGCTTTGGCTGTGTTTCATGACATGCTTGCTGCAGAACAGAACCCTAACTATGTAACGCTTATTGGGGTTCTCTCTGCTTGTGGACATCTTGGTCGAGTACAAGAAGGATTGTATTATTTGCATGAATTAATGATACAGATGGGTATAAAACCTGGGTTGGAGCACTATACTTGTATTGTTGGACTTTTTAGTAAGGCTGGACTACTCAATGAAGCTGAAAATTTCATGAGGACCACTCCAATCAATTGGGATGTTGTTGCATGGCGTACTTTGCTTAATGCTTGCCATGTACATCGGAATTATGGTCTAGGAAAGCAAGTTGCAGAAGTTGTCTTGAATATGTACCCCCATGATGTGGGTACTTATACCCTGTTGTCTAATATGCATGCCAAGGCAAAGAGGTGGGATGGAGTTGCAAATGTTCGGAAGTTGATGAGGAAAGGAACATAAAGAAAGAACCTGGATTGAGTTGGACAGAGATAAGAAACAATACCTGTGTCTTTGTTGCAGACGACAAAAGCCACCCAGAGTTTAATCAGATTCATGAGAAGGTTAAGGAACTTTTGGATAAGATAAAACATTTGGGTTATGTGCCAGATATTGCTACTGTACTTCATGATGTGGAGGAAGAACAGAAGGAAGAATATCTTAGTTACCACAGTGAGAAGCTGGCCATAGCTTATGCTCTGATGAAAACACCTCCTGATGCACATATCCGTGTCATTAAGAACTTACGTATGTGTGATGATTGTCATTCGCTGTAAAACTTATATCAAAGGTCACAAATAGGATTATAATTGTAAGAGATGTCAACCGCTTTCCACTGTTTTCAAGATGGTTGCTGTTCCTGCCGAGATTACTGGTGACAGTTTCTGAGGATGTATAAGTTGTATAATGGGTGACCAGAGCATAAATTGAGTTTTTGTTATAATAATGGATGAAGTGGTACCAAAGAGAGAGAAGGGAAAATGCAGCAAATGGTAGATCATTAACTTAAACTAGCACCAGAAACTAAATCTCTGCCACCCAGTTGTGAAAAGAAGTCTGGATATAACTTACCCTCAAAGCCAGTAAAGCAAACTGTAGTTTGCTAGTTCGTCAGCTTCACCAACACCTTCTATAGATGAAAATCAACTTCCAAGAGCCATGTGTGTTAACGAGAATCTACAATCTTCAGTCTGGGGTAAGATAGACCCGTGAGTAGATAGAAGGTTTTATAGTTTGCATTTACTGCAATCAGGGAGTCTTCTTCCAGAGCTACATGATACCCAAGCCATAGGTACAGCTCAGATCTTTGGTTCAATGAGAGGCTGTCTTCAAAACATAATCAAAACCTGAGCAGTCCCCTGCATTGCAGCAACACCAAACTTTTCTTGAACTCCTCTGTCCAGCAACAAGTGTACCATTTTCAATAAAATTACTAAGAAAGTAGGTCTCTTCAGAAAGCAGGGTGTATAAATTTAACTTTATGGATTCTTCAGAATTTAGATACCAAACAATCATAGTTAAGGAGAACCAATTTGTTACTTGTTGGCCCTGAGTCTGCTGATTTTATGACCATTGCTATAATCATTTACTATGTAGTATGTACCAAATTCTTAAGCAGAGACTATAAGAAGGTATAATCTAGATTTTTGTTACAAGTCACTTCTCTATTTTACTTGTTTATGGGATCGAACTTTAGTTTCTTTTCCTACCACTATTAAGCATAGGCAATTAGGCATGTAATTTCCCGACCATATTGGAGCTAGATATGGATCGGAAATAGATGGTTTCTCTAATTATTTTTGAGGTTATTTATTTATATACTTGGATAAATATGAACGTAAAGGTGATAATAATGAAATAAAAATAACAAAGAGACGTGCTGAGATGAATGTATTGAATTAAAGTTAAGGTATGTTCTGAATCTCAAGTCTTTCAGAAAGAATAAAATTCAGCAGAAGCAGTTCTCCATTAATTTTACAAATTCTTGGAAATCTATCCTCCCATCTCCGTTTTGATCAAACACGCTGATCATCCGCTTGCAGTTCTCCATTTGTGATCTGTCTTCCGATCCCAGAGCACTGAGAACTGTTTGCAACTCCCTTGCATCAATAAAACCATCTCTGTTTTCATCAAACACATCAAAAGCTCCCTTCACCTCATCCAAGCTAGGCTCTTTCTCTTGGAATAGACGAGAAAATTCATCCGAACCAAACCTCTGCTGAAGCTTTGCATCTTCATTAGGGTGGCAAAAAATCCCAAGCCTTCCCATCACCATCTCCACCTCTTCTCCACGTACACTCCCATCATCATCTATTTCTCTTTCGTTTAAGCAAGGCCTCCTTTCGGACAACACAACCACATCTTGCTTCCTTTTCCCCACATTATTCGTATAACTATCCGATAACCCGAGTTGATACTCGATAAAAAAGTGAGATCTTGAGAAAAACTTGTAAATTCTTGCTACCAAGTTGATAATAATTTGGAAGAAGAAAAACTCAACCAATCCAAGAATCGATAGCTTCTCCACCGGAAACTGATTTAGATAGCTGATCATCAGAGCCATGGCTAATGGTGTGTGTATATATATTAATATATGTATATGTATATAAATTCCTTGCAAATTAAAGAACAAAAAAGAATGGTTGGTTTCCCAAGTAATGAGATTTTGAGTTTGCTTGGGATTGTAAAAGAATGAATGGGTTATTTATATATAGATAGATAGATATGAGTTATGAGTGTGTGAAATGGTCAGCTTTCATTGTAAGGGAAAGTGCAGAGTATTTGGAAAGCGGCGGGAAAAGAAAACATGAAGAAATGGTCGTGAAATGCCAGAGGAAGTTCTCAACTCCTACATTGTAGGAGGCGTTTGAGAAAAATTTAGGACTTGTGGCCGGCTTTTCTCGTCTCTTCTTTCCAGGTTATTATCTTATTCGACCCGACTTTTTGGGCCGGTATTTTGTGTATTTGTGAGTACAAACCAACAAAAAGAAAGATCCTTAATTTATTTACCAATTAACACATGTACTATCTATCTATTTTGCCTTTAAATTCTTTATACATCATATTTTATAAAGATAAAATGTGCATACATTTAGCTAACTATATCAAAACATGATCCTCAATCATATACCAAAAATAATTATTATATTAAGTTATTTATTTCTTAATTAAGAGCATTCTTTTTTACATTATAAGTTATTTAAAAATTAAATTAAAGACTAGAATACATAAAATAAACGGCATTTGGTGGCTTTTAATTTTTTGTTAACTTGTAAAAAAAAATTCATATCAAAACGACGTCGTTTTGATACACAAACAAAAAAAAGAGTTGTGAGCCATTGAATCTTCTTTTTAATGTGTTATCAATCCCACAGCAAAATCCTCACAGAAAAATTCTCATAGAGGATCCGGATCCAAGTTGATCAATTGACCAATACAGTGCTGACACGCAGAGAGAGATCACTTTTTGATCGACGTATTGACTATATTAATTAATTGACCAAAATTAACTTCATACTAATCACCTAATATATCACTATTAAAAAGAAAACACCCTACTTTCGTGGGAGCTGGATTCTTACTTTCTTAGCAGTCATCCCTATTAGGGTGGAGTATGAATTTTCCACAAAATTTAATACTTCATGAGGATTTAAATATAAGTCTCCCAATCTTATCTTATATTTATGATTATTAAATTTGAATGTGTTACACACATAATGAAAGCAAATGAAGAAGTTTATGAAAAGTTCAATTTTTTTTTATTAAGGAAATTTTCAAAGGATTAACGCTCTGTTTTCGAGTTTTGAACAGAAAAAAAAAGAATAGAAAACTTAAATTAGAACAAAAAAGAAAAGAATAGAAAACTTAAAGTTTTTCTTTGTGTTGTTTCTGAGTTTTTAATGGAAAAGGATAGAAAATTTAAAATTGAGGACATGAGTTGTAATTTAAAATTTATTATATTAAAAGTTGAGGATAATATGAGAATTATACAAATATTACTTATTCTAATTTCTTTTTTCGTCCAAATTATGCTAATTTTAGACGGAAAAAACTTGGGCGAGAAAAAGTGACCAAGTTTTCTATCCATTTCTTTTCTTTTCCGCTTATTAAAAAACTCTGAAATATAAGAATTGAAAAAAAAATTTAAATTTTTTGCCTATTTCTTTTTTTTTTATGTCCATTTTAAAATTCAGAAACAAAACGTAAATAAAAGGGTGGAGGGTCCTAAACTGGTATCATTATTATTATTATTATTATTATTATTATTATTATTTATTTTGTATATTTTTCTCCATGCTTTTGTCTCCTAGCTATACTTTTGACTTATGGTTGTTAATTTGGATTGTGATGGCCTAAAACTTTGTCGTTATTCAAGTTTAACTTTTTGGCAAGGGAAAAAGTCTTGCCCATTATTTGGAGTCAAAGTATCGAACCAAAAATGAAGAAACTACTGCGGCATTTCCACTCCTACCTTTGATGAAGACATTAATCCACCCCCACTAACTCCTCATTGCCATGCTGCTTACTTCAGTGACTGACTGAGTGACTGCAATTCAACCTATCATATCTAAATTTGGTGATTGAAAATCGTAGATTCTATTATCACGAAGTTTATTATTTTGAAGTTGGTAATTGACCAATAAATCTTGACACACATAAAACCTCGCACAAGTGTCGATTTTATTTACCAATCAACCAACTTACCCAAAAAATAAACTTCATACTAACCAATTCAAAAAAACAAGAATAAAATAATTTATTTGTCCCACAAAAAAATTCTACTTTTTTTAAAAAATTGATAAAAACGCTCTCTTTTTTATTGTATATAATTTAAAATGTCACCATGTCATCAAGTTTATCATCATAATTTCATTATCATGTCATCACAATTAAGTTATAAGTCGATTATTATTACAAGATAAACATGATAATAAATAAATAAATACTTAATGTTTTCAAAATTTATAAATAAAACTATTTTTTTTGCAACAATTGTAGAATTAGATACACATGCATTCTCATGATATATAGTAGTAGTAGAAAATATTAATTAGTAGTAGATTCATTTTTCAACTTAGTGATTACAATTATAAGACCCTCAATTTTATTATAAATAAAATTGAATTTTCTTTTATTCATTATTCTAAATTAATAAGGGTTAATTTGATATAATTCTTTTTGTTATGGGTGAAATGTGCAAAGTTTACAAAATAAGCAAGTGGTTATAAAATATTCATTATTGTTTGGGAATATTCGTTTGGTCGTGGAATATTCTTTTTGTTGTTTTAATCTCGTCCGCATGACCTTACTAAATCATTAGGTGGGCCCCATAACGGAAAAACTATTGGATGAAGGAAAACGACAAAGATTGAGTTTTATAAATAACGACGTAAATTGTTACCGCTAATTAACCTTTGTTGGGTTACACCGTGGTTAAAATACTGAATACGCGCGTGGTTGCACAAGAAGACACTACCAGTATTACAGATTATTGAATTATTGATCCTTACGTAGAGAAAGCACTACTCAATAATTATTACGATGCATTCGCTCAATATTATATTTTATTAATTCAATAATTGTTGCGTTGATATTTTGTATTCTTTGTTGTTTCAATAATTGTCATTACACAAGATTTTCCATTATCAAATCAATAATTCATATTATTTGAATAATATTATCGATAACATTATTGGCAATGTCTAGAAAGTTCGCTCTAAGGAGAGGTTTGGTCACCTAATCAAGGCCAAAGAAGTGAGAAATCCTTATTGGAAAGCCCCTCTTTCCCAGGAACTACCGTTGGTTGTCGATCTTGTGATTCTCGTAATATTATTAATTATTGATTATTATGATAAAGAAAATATTTATTTTATGTGGATATAGATGGAGAAAATATTTAATGTGACAATTGTTGAAAATTAATATTTTATCTTTTTCTCGATAAAATAATTCATTTAAATATATTATTTTAATAATATATTAATTGGTGATATTTTTATAATGAATGTGGGATATATGAGTATATGAGGAGGTAGAGTATTTTGTGGCATTAAATGTTTAACATATGTTTTGTGTGTCGGTGGACACAATTCTTCTTAATAGAAAATTGATTATAGATCGTAAAATCGCCTGGCTTGTGAATTTCAATCAATTTCGCTTGGAATTTGGAAAAATTTTCTTACTCAAAGTTGTAGAGAATGGAATTTTCCATGGAAATTCGCGAGATTTGAATTTTTTGATAAAAGGAATATTTATTGTGAATTATTGATGTTTCGGAGTTCCGAAATAATTGATTTTTGAAAATTGTAATTATTATTTTCAAGAAAAACGTTTTTCAAAGGTTGGTGAGCATCTTTAACATGTGGTTGGTGGCTAAAATCAGATTCCTTGGTGGTGGGCTTGAATATTTGGTAAATAATAATATATTTTATTAATTTAGTCTCTTTGGCGCTGCTCTAACATTTTCCTATAAATAGAGGCTAAGTTAGAATTGAAAATCACACCGTAAACTAAGTTTTCTCTCTTTCTCTCTCTAAATTATCGAGCGTATTCTGTGAGTATACTTTGAGTGTTCTTTATCTGACGGTGCGGGTTTTACAAGACTATATCTAAATTCAAATCAAGATTTGGTTATTTTGAGGTAAGAGGTATTATTTTCTTCTTAAATGATATTTTTCTTCAATATCATTATGCCAATTATTGGTGAACCTTTTATCAAATTTGGAACTTGTTGTGTCGGGTTACTATTCACGATACTATCACGACTATTCACGATATCGACACTATTCACGAATACTTAAGACTATTCAATTAAAAATAAAAATTTTTCTTTTGTCCAAAATATCTATTCGGATACTAGCTTTGATTGTATCCATGTTTTGATCATTCTTGAATTTTACACCAATATGATTATTTTTGAAGTATTTTTGGACATGGGTAAAACAAAGTACGAATCCTTAATCCTTAATCCTTGTCATTTTGTTTCACCGGATTCGCTTTTTTAAAACGCGTTTCATCATCCTCACCCCTAAATGGTGATATAAATGAATATCTTTGGCCCAGAGTGCAAAGATGAACGATTAATCGATGAATATCTTTAATTTTGTAGTGTGCAGATGAACAGTGTTGAGATGAACATGACCAACCCAAGATATGAAATGAATATCTTTGGCTCAGTGCAAAGATGATTAAAGATGTATATTGATTGTTATTACGGGATAAACTATCGATGATGGACTTTTAAACCTTAGAAGACGGTAGAATTCTTTCTCTACGTGACTCTTCTAATGGATTCTTGCTTCACGCATTTGTTGATCTAAAACTTGTTGTCTATTGTATTCTATTAGATTTTTCCTGTTGAAGACTAACGATAATTTGTTGTATATTATCTTAGTCATAATATTCTTTACCGGGCTAGTTGAGCTCACCCTTTTCTTTTTTGTTCCATTTTTCTTCTCATGAGGTGAGAACATATAGAGGATCGAGCCTGGGGTATGGAGTGATGATTTTAGGAAGATGTTTTAGTCATCCCTCACTATTTCGTAAAATAGTGTATGAATAATTAATGAGGACTTATTTGGGTGTGTATATTGTCTAGAAGACAATATTTGTATTCAAACTCACAACAGATTGTCGTGCGTATTTTACACATACATCCAGATTGTCAAAGTTGTAGTTTGCTTTCTATACCATGTATTTTGACGACTCAAAATGGGTGTTGTATACCTATTTTGAGGGCGTCACAACAATGACCTTACACAAGCACCACCTCTTTTGAGATGACAATGTCATCATACATTATACTATTAATCACTATACTATTAGTTACTATTATACACTAAATAAGAGAATACTATTTTCACACGAGTTCTTTCTTCTCATACGAGAAAAAGCTATATAAAAATATTAAAACATACGTAAAAATATAAGTTTCCTTTTTAATATTTCAAATCAAACTGCCTGCTCATCGATATCATGGAAATACCCTCCCTCCCTCTCACTCAATCACTCAATCTCTCTCTCTCTCTCTCTCTCTATATATATATGTATGTATATATATAGATATAGATATACTATATGGTTATGAAAAAGTGGCATGCATGACTGGTTTTTAAAATTGGGCACCAGAATAGGTCTGCCCGAAAGACCAGCCAGCAGGGGCAACGTTGTAAGAGACCACACTGCGGCCATCACTTGTGGTGACCCTGAAAGATAGGCTCTGTCCATTGAGGTAGCTGTTGCTCTGCCAATTTTGTCCCCAATTCCTTGACATTGGTTGCCACCGAGTTGTTGAACCCTTTATATATACTGAATTTACATCTCCAGCCCCTCCAACGTTGGTTATTAGAACTAGGTTGAAGTAGGAGTGACCATTAATGGTAAACCTAATACCTCCACTCCTCATGCAGGGTACCCTACAAATCAATACGTACATCCATCAACTAAATGACCTTACACATTTGAGTTTATATGACACCTACATGCAGTGGGACATAAAGCATTACTCCTCTACCTAATTTTGAAACTATACCAACCCATAGATGCATGTTATGCTAACCAAAGTGAAAAGGGTCATTAAAATAGCTAGGTACCTTCTGTAAGCAACGGGGACAATCCCAGCTCTGTATTGAGCAATGCGAAGGAAAACAGGCTCAGAGAGATCAAAGTGGTGGTTCGGAGGGTCGCAACAGCCGCCCGGCGGACAGAAGTTTGTGGCGGTGACTGTGATTATACCGCCAAGGCACCACTGTGGATCATTCACACACATAAGCTGAAAGCATGCTCCACAGCTCAATCCATTGTTAAACAGGGCTGTGCTCAGTGCTGCTGTATTTGTCCCATATCCCTGGCTGTAAAGATTTCCATACCCACAAGCCCCACCTGCATATATAAATATGACAAATTACCATGCCATAAAAAATGTACTATAATAATGTAAGGCTATTGATATTGTGAGAGCTAAAATATTGTTGATGTCACTTAAGGTATTGAGTGTCACAAATTAAAATAATTATTAAAATTGAGTTGTCTAAATTAAAAGTTAGTTTTGTAGCATACCCATTGTTCCTGAAGCATCACCACCTCCATAAAAGGTGGCATGAGCATTTATCCAACCACTATAATACCCCTCAACGGTTGAGACAATCGAAAGAAATCCCACTAATAATAAAATTCCAATGGATATTATAGTCATCCTCAAAATTCTGCTGCACAAACAAATGGAGATTCTTTGATTAGAGTACCCAACCTGTTGGCTGTTGTTCAAAAAAGACAAGTACTGTTACAAGAAAATAGGATTTGAAAGAAGTTGTGAGGAAATGAAGAGAGATTTCCAAGGGAATAAATAGGTGATTGATTTTGTAATGTTATGTTTTGGAAGTTGTGAGTTTGAGGGCTGACACTTAAATTCAGTACCCGGATGCATGGGACCGTTATTTTTATGAGAAGTCATTTCTCAATAGTGATAGAAATCTGGGTACATGTACAGGTCCGTTTTTGTATTAATGGTTTCTCTCTCTTAATTTCCAAGGTAAGATTTGTTTTTCTGTGGTTGTCGGGTTGGGGTTGCCGGCTGCCATAATGCTCAAGTAATTAATTAAGCTACATATATACTTTTTCTTCTTTTTTTTTTTGTCTTTGGTAATTGCAGCCTTGTATATTAGTAGAATTTGGTACTAGAGCATATATGGTTATAGAGGGCTGTGTTAATGTCAAGATGTTCTGTCACGTCCCAATCACGTAAGACGTCCCGATTCTACATAGTAAACACGATCAACACACAAAGCTTGACGATGGGCCTGATTCGTCGATAGCTCGGCGTGAGAGAGTAAGTCTGTTGATCACAAGGTTAACAATGGAGGATGAAAATGTCTAGCGTCAGATAGAGATAAAAATGTATGCGTGCATTTTTGTTAGAAGACTCCTTGCACAGTTATACTCTCATGCTCGATTTTTTGTGCCACCAACCCCGATCCGACACGCCCCCATTCCTCTATGGTCTCAAATGGGATGCATGCGCAGTTGTCACTTTTTTCCTTGTATCAGACTACGCCACGTACCGGATAAAATCCCATCCACATTAATGATCTGCAGACTTTTGGTCAATTGCTCTCCTTTTTCATCATTACAAGTCAAATGCTTAGATATAAAAAGATTTAATAGACCAACCCATTGACCCGGTCCAATATTAAAGAGATATAAGGTAAGGATTAGGCCCAATAACTTTAAGACCCAATAGACTATTTAAATAAATAAGCCCAAACCGCAAGGCCCAGTAGGTAAAATATCATGACCCAACATTGCCCCCTAGTTTTCTATTAAATAGGATATTTAATGGGAAACTATAAGTGGTCTATGACTTTATTGGGTTCAATAGGATCGAAATAAACCCAAACTAAAATTTACCAAGGCCCAAATGGTTAAAGATAAATTGAAAAGATGGATTAAAACCGGAAGCCCAAATGAAAAGTCCAACCTGCTAAATATCTAAAACTCAATGCGGACGCAACCTTTCAAATTCGTAATCATGACTGTCAATTTAATGTGCCGCCCTCTATTACTGAGTAACCGTCAGTATAAAAGATAAACTTTACCAAATTAGACAATTTTACCTGTCAATTTGAATTTCGGACGCTCAAACTCCCTTCTTCCTTCCAAAGCTTTTCTTGCCTCCTCTGCAAATAGCCAACAATGGTGGTCATCAATACAAACCAGACGTCTCCAATCGTAGTCCCCTCACGATCGTCTCAACCTAACTTGGACATAGGGCTTCGAGCTCCAACCCCCAATCATACTTCCCTAGCGAAGAAGAAAGAATCGCTTTAACCCCTACTTACCCTTCCTCAATTCTTTATAAGCAAGGAAATGTTTACCCATGCGAACTCTGCATCTACTGTCACTAAGATTGAATTACGAAAGCTTCGCGATCGATGCCATATTCCGGATACTCATCTGATAAGAGTTCCTAGGTCTGGGGAAAAAATATATCAAAGGCCTGAAGGATGGACAGTTGTCCAAGTGACAATTCTCGAAAAAGGAGCCAGGTTCCCTCTACACCCATTTCTAATGACCATTCTAGGGTTCGTTGGCGTTGGGTTCACCCAATTAGCGCCGAATTCTTATATTCATATTCTGGCCTTCATTGCATTCTGTCATGAAGCCGGAGTCGAACCCACTCTTGACTTCTTTTTTACTGTTTATAAAATCGGTCAATCTCGCGAAAGAGGGTTCAAAGTCATAAGCAAGCAGGCATCGAGAACATGAGAGAAATTTGAAAGACGTTCATTGGTGAACACTCCTTCGAGCAACAGGGGGTGGCATGAAAAATGGTTTTATGTTAAGGGACCTAAAATTTCCTCCTTACCGAACTGGGCCACTGATGTGAAGACTTCTGCTAATTTTGGAGACATTTTCGAGGAACGCGAGGCTGAAATGATAGGTCTATTTGACAATTTCCCGAAAGGAAGAGTGGAAATACGGACTTCTATCTAAGCAAGCGTGGTTATACAACCACAAATGTAAGTATGGATTTACTTTATCAGTATTTTGGAAAATTGCTATGGTATAGATTTTGATGTAAAACTGTTAATCTTCTGCAGTAACTTTGATCAAACCATTGTCTTCGGAGGTGAAGAAGTTGGAGGATTTTCTAGGTGGAAAGTCCGTAGAAGTCATTGCCGAATCATCCCAACAGGAAATCCCACCCGAAGATGATGTAGTTAGAAAATCTGCAAAAGTCGGTGCTGAACCTTCACAACCGGAAGCCTCTTCCCAATTCAAACCACCTACCGAGACACCTCCTACCGAAGTACCTCAAGCCAACGTTGAATCCTGAACCCTTGAGCCAGAAACTAAAGAGCCCATTTTACCAGAAATACAACTCAAACCACCTCGAAGGAAGAGGGGTGCCCGAAAGCCCAAACAGATCTACATACCATCAGATTCCGAAGGTTTTTCTGAATCTGAACCAAATGTCAATCCAATACCCTCACCTATCGCCGAATCGGTACCGTCAACCGTTGACTTACCACCACCCATCACTGAACCAACACCGCCAGTCACTGCCCCCACACCACCAATCATTGACCCAACACCATCAGCTGCTGACCCAACACCACCAGCTGCTGACCCAACGCCACCAGTTCTTGAGTCAGTGCAGCCAACTATTGACCTGCCGCCGCCGATTGTCAAACCCACAACAGTTCGAAGGAGTCTACTCAATTTATCTGCAGACGATCGTAGACAGCTCCTTCGAATCAAGAAGTTGAAGACCCATGTCACTCCTCTGACTGCCGAAGACCTGAGGGTGCCTTCTTCGAGTGTTCTCCCCCCAATAACCCCAGTGGAGACTCGAACTGTTAATGAAGAAGAGCGAACTGAACCCGCTGCAACTCCATCTCGAAAGAGTAAACGGCCATCTGACAGTCATCCAAGTTCGACACCTGTACTTCTGCCGGTTCGAGACCCTACTCCAGCTCAATCTTCTTCTACCGAAAATATATACATGGATCTTTCCCCCGTCCGCGACCAACCTGTACCTCCCCCCTCGAGGTCTTCATCACAAAATTTTCACGATGAGGCTACTGGAGCGCCGACCTTATGGCCTCGGTTCAATGTTAACTTTCCCTTTCGACTTTTCGATGCCTTCGTCCAGGAAACAGACGATCACCGGTTTAACAACCATACGAATGGGAACTTTCTTGACGAAGGCATGAGCTATTTGGCAAAGGTAATTGATAATTCTCTTGGTTATACATTTCTTTTCTTGTTTAAGTATCTGAGATTAACTGGGTGTTGTCAAATATGTGCAGGTGAATGCAGTCTTCAGACGTTTACGTCCCAGACATATAAATGCCGAATCCGATGAGGAGACTCTGAGAAGGGAGAACAACCTGTTGAAGGCTACCTTGACTTAGGAGAGAGGTGAGCATGAAGCCACTCTTCATGCCAATGAAGGCCTTCAGAGGGAATTGGCCCAAACCAAGGGGGATCTGAAGGATACTTATGATGCACTGAGCTCGACCAGAAAAGAACTGAAGACGTCAAAAGCCAGTGAACAGAGATTGGCCGATATGAATGTCAGATTTGTTGCAGAGACCGAAGCCTTAAAGATTACTAATGAGGGACTTGCTATAGCTAATCAAAACTTGTCGACACAACTCGGCCAAGTTCAGACGAAGGCTCGGGACGATAGGAAAACTCATAGGGTGAAACGCCGTAAACTTCGTAGAAAGATTAAGGTACTTCGGGAACAGGATCCTCCCATGATCAAAGAATTGCTCAAGCAGATTCAGGAGGACTATCGGACTTCTGATGAGCTCGGTGCAGAGATTATGAAAGTATACTACGAAGGATTCGAAGACTGCCGAGGTCAATGCAAGGAAAAGCTGGTGGCAACCCAAGTAGATCCGGCCTTGCTCGATTTTGAAAATGATGTATAAATAGGATCTTATTGCTTCTGATCTTTAGAATTTTGTGCAAAAATTTTGTAAAGAAATTTAAGTTGACTTGTTTAAGTGTTTAATGAAATTTTAATTTTCTTTACTATGACTTCTGTTTACTTCGTTTCTTGTCAATAATTCAGCATTAATGATCTTGAATGAACTTAGCTTAACTACAAATCGGATAAAGGCGATAAGCGAGTTAAGTTAAGAAATGAAATGCCTTGAATGAATCGAACCGAACTTAACACTTGTATAAATAAAGTAATGTATACTTATCGCTTCCGTGTGAGACGATCATGTGTGAGGTGAATTGGTGATCCTCTTTGTACCATCAAGATCTTGTTTACCACTCGGGGGTAGAAACAAGTATATAAGGACATTTGTTTACCACTTTCGGGGTAGAACAATTTTATAAGGGTCATGGAATTTGTCTACCACACGGGGTAACAAATTCATAAGTGGCACTCTCAATGATAAAAGGTCACATCGAATGGCCAAATGAGTTCTACCATACTTCCTTACTTCTATGCCCATTTACCACTGGGGGTAAATCAAAGTTAAAAGGACCATGGAATTTGTCTACATGCAGGTATAACAAAATCATAAGGACACTCCCACCAAGAAGAAATTACCATCGAATGGTCACGAGTCCACCCCGAATCCTCCTTACTTGTTTACCCATTGATTTACCACCCTTAAAAAACAATATTAAAAGATCATAGGATTTGACTACCACACTGGGTAACAAATAAATGGGCTGCCATCGAATGGCCAGCGAGTCCTACCATACCTCCTTACACCATTGTGAACTTAGGACAAATAGGAAGAAGATCAGTTGTGAAAAAGTGACTTTTTATTGATGGTGAGCAATCATGTACAGACTTCCGGTAAACTGACTCGATCTCTACTGAAAGTATTTTCGGAGTCTGCCGGCGTGCCAAATGTTCTTAATCTCGGATCCATCCAATGCCTTCAATCGGTAAGTTCCTGACTTTGGTACTTCGATTACTTCATAAGGTCCTTCCCAATCGGTGTCGACGCTTCCCCCACGCTCATGCACAGTAGATGCTTGACTTCTCCGGGACGAAGTCCCCACTTCGATCTACGGAGCTTTACCCCTTTGTTGTAATGCTTGGCAACTCTCCTCTGGTAGGCTGGTAACTTGATCAAAGCCACTTCTCTGACTTCTTCTAACAGATCCAAGTTGGCCTTTAGTCCTTCGTCATTGTAGATCTCTCTGAACTGACTGACGCGAAGACTTGGAGATCCAATCTCGACTGGGACCAAGACATCAGTACCATAGGACAATCTGAAAGGTGAATCTCTTGTCGTAGTCCTCGGTGTAGTTCGGTGCCTACAATACACTGATCAGCTCTTTCGGCCATCTTCCTTTTGCTTCGTCCAATCTGCGCTTGATCCCGTTCAGCAGCTTTCTGTTAGTCACCTCAACCTGTCCATTTAACTGTGGATGAGCCACCGAAGTCTTCCTGTGTTGGATCCCCAATTCTTTCAAAAATCCTTCGATTTTGATCCCACGAATCAAGCGTCCAGTTGTGCGATATCACCGCTTTAGGAATTCCGAAGCGAAACACTACGGATTCTTTTATGAACTTCAAACATTCTTGTTCTGTTATCAACCGAAGTGGCTTCGCCTCTACCCATTTGGTCATGTAATCAATAAAACTTCATGACAAAACTAACTCGTCCTTTAGCTTTCTAAGAATCGGACCCGATATATTAACCCCAGACAAAGAAAGGGTATAGGAGATAGAATCAAGTATAGCTCTTCTGGTGGCTGATGTGGGATTGGACTGTTGAGCTGGCATTTCTCACACTTCTTTACATACTCCGTAGCTTCCTTAAAGATCGTTGGCTATTAATATCCCTACCGAAGAACTTTGTATGCCAGTGACTTAGCAGCCATGTGATCACCGTAAATGCCCTCGTGGACTTCCCGAAGAGTATACTCAGCTTCAGACGGAACCAAACACTTTAATAATGGTGACGAAAATGCCCTTCGATAAAGATCCCCATCAATAAGAACGAAGTTGGCACTTTTGTACTTGATCTTCTTTCTTTAGCATCTGGTCCGAAGGAAGGACGCCATCTGCCAAATATTCGATGTAGGGAGTCATCCAGCAGTCAGATCGTTCGATACACATCACCGCTTCATGCTGGATACTCGGCTGCTGCAAAACCTCCAAATAAACGGACCCATTAAAAACAACAGCATCCGTAGTGGCTAACTTTGACAATGCATCGGTGATAGAATTGTTGTTGCGTTCTACGCCTTGAAACTCATAGGAAGTGAAGTACTGAAGTCGATCTTTCAACTCTGCTAAATACTTGACCATTCTCGCCCCCCGAACTTCATAATCTCCTGATAACTGCTTGACGACCAGCTGAGAATCACTGTAAATAATCAACTTCTGCACCTCTAGACTCTTCTTCCAAATTAACCCCCATTAAGACCGCTTCATATTCGACCTCGTTGTTAGTTGCTTTGAATCCAAATCTGATAGCTTGCTGAACCCTGAACCCCTCCGGGCTTGTCAAGATAATCCTCAATACCATCGACATCCGCGGGTAGAGATCCATCGAAGATCAAATGTCCACAATTTTGACCATCTTTGAAGAATGCGCAATCGCTTTCATTGGATGTCTCGGCTTCAACCAGCCAACATCTCGCTTCTGAGAATCGAACACTCCACTACAAAAATCGGCCAAGCTTGACCTTTAATAGCGCCTGGGATGATATTCGATGAAGAATTGGGATAATTCCATGGTTCATGCTGATAATCTTCCCGAGACTTCTGGCTTGCTCATCACCTTCTTCAATGGTTGATCCGTGTAGACCACCAGGAGTCGACCTTGAAAATATTGCCGAAGCTTTCGACTAGCAATTATTAAAGCAAAGGCAAATTTTTCTATATTGGGGTACCTGGTTTCAGCATCTTTTAGGACATGGCTGACATAATAGACCGGACGCCGCTTTCCAATCGACCTCCCGAATCAAACACCGCCCGATCGCCAAACGAATCGCCGCCAGATATAAGTATAAGGTCTCAAATTTTAACGAGTTTCATCAATAAAAGAGAAAGAAAGATTTGTCTTTATGCCTTGAAAGCATCTTCACACTCAAAGTCCACTGAAAGGTCTTCGATTTTTGGTCCTTTCAACGTGTCGAAGAAAGCGCACACCTCTTTCTTGATTTAGACATAAACATCCTCAACGCCGCAATCCTACCACCGGATGTTGAACGTCTTTGAAAGACCGAGGAGTCTTCATGTCTAGGATGGCTTCAGATTTTTTCGGATGACTTCAATGCCCCTTTGGACCGACTAGATAACCCAAGAACTTCCCAAGACCGAGTCCGAAGGTACATTTGTGTGGGTTGAGCCTCAATTTTGATGGCGATCGTTTTGAAAGCATTCCTCTAGGTCATCCAGATGCTTTTGAACAATCATGCTTTTCACAATCATGTCATCTACATATACTTCCATATTCTTTCCCAAATTTAACACCATGGAAGATAAAGTTAATCATTCTCTGCAGTAAGTGGCCCCAACATTTATCGGTAGAGGTCATCTTCTTATAAAGGCGTGCCGAGCGAATTGTGTGATGAATGTTGTCTTTGGAATATCTTCCTTGTACATAGATATTTGATGATAACCTAAAAAGCATCCATAAAGCTTAGTAGTGCATATCCCAAAGTTGCATCAATAAGTTGATCAATATGGGGTAAAGGATAGAAGTCTTTCGCATGCTTTGTTCAGTCGATGTAGTCGTCTGACTCGCCATTTCCGTTCGCTTCTCGCACCAACACTACATTTGCCATCCACTGGATAGTCGATTTCAAAAATGAAGTCGGCGGCTATCAGCTTTGCAATTTCCTCATCGATGATCTTTTGACGTTCGGGTGCAAAGATCCGCCTTTTCTGCCGAACTGGGTTCTTCGATGGATCTACGTCTAAATGATGCTCGGCGATTCTTCTGCTGATCCCAGGCATATCTTGTGGTTCCCATGCAAAGATGTCTGCATAACATCGAAGAAGTTCCATGAGATTTGTTCGGAGAGGTTCTGGAAAACCCAAACCAATCTTCACTGTCTTATCCTTCTTTCCCAGGACCAATTCAATCTCCTCTGTCTCCCCTGCGGGAATAACTGATGGCTCCGAACTGTTTTTTGTGAAGGGCTCGATCTCAATTGCCATAGTTTGCTTATGCTTGCTGACCCCAACTCCCAAGTGAAATGACAAATAAGTTAGATACTTGATCGGGCCGATCCAAATCCCTGACCCTCCTCTCCTACTCCATGTCTTGTAGGAACTTGATCTTAAAATGAGGAATGGAAGTCACTTTGCTGGAGAGCGACCAAAAGTAGAGTCTTCCTAAAATGGCATTGTAGTAAGTAGAATCTATATGCACAACATAGAACTTGCATGTTATTTCTACTCTGCGTGGAGCGGTACCAAAGATGACTGACAGCTCAATAGTTCCGTCCCACTCGACCCGGGTCATTCTTTGAAGCCATCTGAGAGGAGCCTCCTGTCCAACCTCTATCTTCTGTCCATCAAGATGCATCCTTTGGTAAGCATGAGCATATAGAATATCCACCGAAGACCCGTTGTCTATCATTATACGCTTCACGTCTACTGAACCCACTTGCGCAGATGATCACCAGTGCTCCTTCATGGGGTTCGATGGGCTCAAGGATAATCTGCATCGGTAAAGATATAACAGTTCGAAAAGGTCTATCAATCTTGGGGAGCACCACATGTGACATGATGAATCCAGATACCCTCCTCTTTTCTTTCCTACCAACTTTCCGATGTCCCCCCATTATTACGTCAATGACATGTCTTGGTGGTTGATTAAGGGCAAAATTTGTATGGGAGGATTTGTTTGAACCATCCGAACCGCAGGGGGTTGGCATTACATTGCTCGGTTGATCTCTCCCGGCCACATATTGAATCAGCAAACCACTTTGAACCTTCCTCCCCACAAAATCTCTCAAATTACAGCATTCATTGGTATCGTGACCCGTAGCTTGATGATAGCCACAATACTTCCGAGTGTTGCCTTGCCCTGGCTTGAAGTTATCACGAGGCGACTCGAAGAACGGTAGGCCCCTGATCTGATCTAGAATTACTGATCTATCTGTGTTCAACTTGGTATACACCTTATTCACCTTCTGGGCGGATGGGCGATTACCTCCTTGTCACCAAGTGTTATTGAATTTTTTAGAGCTGCCTTCCGATCGATCATTGTACCCCCCCTTTCTTCTGCTCGACATCGGCTTTAGGAGCATCCGCCTCCTTATTTTGGTCCGAGGAAGGTCGTTTTAGACTGTTCATAGCCTCCTCCACTACGATATAACCTTCCGTTTTATCAAAGGCTTCTGCTAAACTCTTCGGATGATGAAACATCAGCTTCTTCACCAACTTCTCTGACTTTACTAGGTCCAAACCGTTCTGAAACAACCCCACAGCTTGGAGATCGTTCAAATCGGATACCTGACCAACGGCTTCTCGAAACCTCTTCACATACTGACCCAACGACTCATTAGTGTATTGTCTGACCTGTGCCAGAGAACCCGTGGGCTTCCCTCTTCTTCGGTTACTCCCAAAGCGAGTGTGGAACTTGTCGCAGAGCTCGGACCATGATGAGATTGAATCTGCAGGCAGAGTCCTCATCCATTGTCTGGCATCCTTTCTTAACGTCGTAACAAACGTGTGACATTTAAGCGAAGATCAAGAAAATCATAGTAATCCATCACCCCAAAATGCTTGGCTATGGTCATAAGGATCCCCCGATCCATCATAACTTTTCATGTGAGGCAACTTCTTGGTGGTGTCCGCCTTCTCCTTAAGAATGTCCGAATAAAATGGGGATGCTTTCTTTCCCGGAGTATCCTTCACCTGTTGGACCTCAGCTAACTATTTTCGGAGCTCCTTCAATTCTTTTACTAGATACTCCACTCCTTCTGGTTGTGATGACACTTCTTTCTCTGATGACTCCTTCCTCTTTTGAGTAGATCGGTCTTTAACCACAATACCCCCAATTTTCGAAGGACTTTTATGATGACGGTTTCCAGAGCGGAGTGCCTTAGGTGGATTTTCTGGTGTACGACCCCTAAATCTGCTTCATCTCTGGGTCCGGTGACTGTGGTGAGAATGTGCAATAACGAGCACCCTCTTTGTATTCTTGGGAGTATGTTCTCTGGATCGGCCTCTTTGTTCACTTCTTTACCTGCTCCCTGTAACCGATATGATGGTGCGCTCCCTTCGATTTTCGAGGAGTAGGGCTTCGATCTTCTTCTTTCTCGATGTTGGCCTTGAGTTTCACGTCCCGAATGAGCGGGTTCCTTCCCACTTCGATGCCCACGCTTCTTGGATCGAAACGTGAATCGGACGCTTCATCTCTCAACTCTTCCATCCGAGACATCCGCTTTCATTTATATCCTTTGCTTTCTTCGTAAAGTGCCTCCACGGCCCTATCTATCTGCTTTTTCCGCCATCTTAACCAATGGGAGGCCTTTTCATCTTTGTCGTCTCGGTATTGAGTTCTAGGCGAGGTGCCTTCTACTCGTTTTCGACCATGACTAGATCCTTTCTCCGTCGTGAAAATTAGCTTCCTTTTAGTTTTGCTCACAACCTTCTGTCGAGAATCTTCTTTGCGAACGTTTGAATATTGTCTTTGGCATGAACACTTAATGTAGGTCCCAAACGATCCTTTACGGACACTCTCTTAATGCTTGTCTCACCGACATTTATCGGTACCGTCCTTCGTGTAGGTGTTCTACTCTTCCCCATGATCACCGGCGTAGAAACGGCCGGAATGTGTGATTGAAAAATACTCGACACTAGAACTCGACCCTCCTTCTAGTGTGCCATGTTAACGCCAAGATCTTACGCCACGTCCCAATCACGTAAAGACGCCCGATCCTGCAAGATAAGAACACGATCAACACACAAAGCTTGCGGTTGGATCGTCGGGGATAACTTCCGTGAGAGTAAGTCTGATGAAGGTCACAAGGGTTAACAATAGAGGATGAAAATGTCTAGCGTCTAGAGAGATAAAAATGTATGCGTACCTTTTGTTAGAAGACTCCCTTGCTAGGTTATACTCTTATGCTCGGTTTTTTGTGCCACCAACCCTGATTTGACACAGCCCCCCATTCCTCTATGGTCTCAGCCGGATGCATGCAGGTTGTCACCTTTTTCCTACTGTACCTGCCGCCGACTGGATAAAATTTCATCCACATTAATGATCTGTAGACTTTTGGTCAACTGCTCTCCTTTTTCATCATTACAAGTCAAAGGCTTAGATATAAAAAGATTTAATAGACCAACTCATTGACCCGGTCCAATATTAAAGAGATATAAGGTAAGGATTAGGCCCAATAACTTTAAGACCCAATAGACTACTTAAATAAATAAGCCCAAACCACAAGGTTCAGTAAGTAAAATATCATGACTCAACAGGCTGAAATCATGAAACCCTGATTTAATTTTATATAATAATCCATGTGTGGTAAATTTTGGGAGGGAGGGAGGGAGGGAGGGAGCAATTATATATATGAATATCTGAGTTTCTGAATTCAGTAACATGTGAAGAAAAAAAAATGATGTTTTCATGTCTAGTCCATTCGTCATTTAATACAGTGTCTCTCCATCACATGCCATTGTACTCCGCATAGACACGCGTAGCAACAGAAATACGTACCTTTACTGCATGCCCGATCAACACTTAATTAGTTAGTATACGACACTTGGATAGCTATCATTTTCATTAAGAAGAATGATATATCACTTAAACAAAGCTTCCCAATAATCATTAATTAATTAGGTGAGGAATTAACTTTGTTGAAGTAGAACTGTAATGTAATGCTTCTGTTTTTATGAATTAATTAGATCCTTGTGGATGGAGGGATGATGCTATGTGATTGATGGTCTTTTTTATGTGTCATCAAAACCAAGAAAGATATCAACTTTGATTCATAGATGATTAATTTATAGAGTATCCATATATTTGTTGAAGTAAATTGCAAATAATTTCGAGATGAAGGGTGATGGATGACAAATGACAAACAGGGGTGACCCTTGCATGTAAATCAGAGGGGTTTTGGGGGGAGGGGGTCCAGAGGAGATGTTGAAATTAGGTTGTGGTTTAGGCACCAACCAAACAATTCCTGAACCAGAGATATGTGAAGGTGGTTACACAGTTAAATCACTGTTTGCTTCCAATTTCTTCCTCCTCCTTTTAATTAGTGCATGGCTAACCCTTATGGACCATATACCATTAAAGGTGGCAACCACCCAAGGGACACATATGGACATGGGAAGTAAATATGGAGGTCAAGGCTATGGACCGAGTCCTTAATTAGATCATTAATGTTTTTAATTAGATCGATAGAGATCATTAAATCGTATAAGAAAACAAGCACTTATTTATAGACTGAATTAGATTAAGATTTTAGCACCCAAGATTAGGTGGAGATGACAGGAGTAGAATGTGGCTGGGACAAAGCATGAAATGAAACGGTCTCCTCCTCATAAATTAGGTGGTGTGATTATGCTACCGGATAAATATATTTGTCCACTGCATTACTCCAAGAGCCCCACCTGCGCCCGCGGGGATTAAATAATTTATATTAACATTATAAACAAACATCTCATTCTCTCCATGTGATGTTATGAAAATGTTCCCTATATCTAAAAATGAAAGCCCTATTTATTATGTTTTCTGACTTGACTCATTTGCAAATTTTAAAGACAAAATGTTGCCACCCCAAAATTATTGAATATTTAATGTAAACTTAATGATATGTTAAATAAAATTATAATGATAAACTCAATTGAGTGATAATTAAAATTCTGACAAAAGCGACTTACATGTGCAATGAAGGGAGGGAGTATTGACCCTACTTATTACACATATCTCCTAAAAAGTTGTCACCAATACTCATCCCCGTAATTTAAAATTAAAAATTCTACCTAAACATTTGCAATCATAAAATTTTAAATTGAACATATACTCTGATAAATTACTAATACCTCCAATCCCCACTGCTCCACAACTATCCATCCCTTTCCTATGAAGAGCAAACTTTGTTACCTTGTTTGTACACGATTACCCTTCTCATGCTAAAGTAAGTTCAAGGTTCATTCGGATAATAATGCCTTGCTATATCTAGGCTTTCTGAATAAGATCACTCCAAAATCTGTTCCCACTTCAATAACCGAAACATGTGTGCATGATTACAATTTACAACCCATATTCAAGATTATTCCAAGTCTAATGAGTAATGATCATATGCCTCACTTGCCCAAGTAAGTGCTGAGGGTCAAGGTCTCCTTAGAGAGTTGAGCGTAGTAGGGGTTGGGGCATTAGCCTTTGGGCTGACCCAAGGATTCTATAACCAAATAAAAAATACCACTGACAACATTTTTGATTATGCTATTAGAACTTCAACACAAAAAAGTACAATTTAGCATCAACAAATCACAGGGTTAACAAGGAAAATGCACCAGAGTTGTGTAAGGTGCAATAAAAATTCAAGGTATGATGACCCTTGGTTGGGCTTCCAAACTCAAGAAAGAAGGGGGAAAAACAGTTTTTCTAGCATACCAATCTTTGGCAGGACAATGATACAGCTAACTGTAGTAAGGAGGGTGAATTTGCGGTGAGGAACCACCAGGTGGCAAATTTAATTGATGTGCAGGCTGAGCTCCTCTTACTGAAGGAGCACTGGGATGAAATTGGCTGGTATGTCCATGAGGTGAAAACCCACCAGGAGTGGCTGCAGTGGCATAAGCTGGAACAGATGGGGATGCGTATGTTTGACCAGGAAATGTGCTGGGAACTGAAACATAAGATGACCTGCCCGCCTGCCTGGTTGGATCCCAAGAGGGAGTTTGTCCACTATGACCTTGAGGCTGCACAGAACCACTAGCAGTATACGCATTCCCAGGAAACGAAGAAGCAGCCTGAGGATTCTGCCATCCCGTTGCTGCAGCAGGTATACCGGAAGATTGTTGTATTGCAAGAACACCTGATTCTGGGACCGTGTAATCCCGACTTTTGTCACTATAGGCCTATAGGGAAAAAAATGTTTCCAATAAAATTCAAGCAAAGAGAAGATGATGATGACTGACGGAACCAAATGTACAGGAAAAGCATCAAGAATCATACAATGGGAACCAAATGTTTTACTCGATCAACGGACCCACTTTTTCCTCTTAATTTTTCTCATTTAACATATATTCAAAAGCACATATTTATACCTTTACATTGAGATCAGTATGACGAGAGTATGATAGATGAAGCTTACAATAGCCACCATCATATATGCAGTGTCCCTCTAAAGCATCTTTGGCAACTGCTGCAGTGCTAATATCTGATAACAGAACATGTCATAAATCAGTCAACATGCTGCCCAAAAGAAGCAAGTAAAATAGCAGAGATCATACTCGCAGAAAATAGATATTTTAACATAAATGAAAAGCCAAATATATCAAAACCAAGGACATATCTAAAAGGAGAATAAATCAACAAGTAGAATAACACTATTGAGTGTCAAGAAGAACACTGGGAAGAAATGTGCAAAATAGAGAGAGCTTAGCAACAACAAAGCCTAAATCTAAGCTGCAGAATAGCACATTTTAATTAAATTCCATCTATCAAGCTCTCCACAGAAGCAAGTGGCACCTTAAAATCAATCTAGAAAGGAATTGTGTTTTTTTTTCTGTAGCTAAAAGAAAATTGATCTACAAAAAAAAATTTGAACATGTAATTTTCACAAGTCTCAGTTTTTCTACTTGACCAGCTTAAAAGAGCTTGCGGTATCCAAAGTTAACAAACAAAGAAATTGATTCCACAAGGCTTGTTACATTTTACAGATTCGAGAAACCGGAAAGGGATTAAAAAATAGTGATAATAACTTGTTACATTTTTCGTGATTTCACTTTTTGCACCCAAAGTGGGTTTTGCTCCCACTTTTCCTGAAACAACAAGCAACTTCGAAACAGGATTTTTTATAGATCTAAAAATAAAAAAATTTAAAAACAAAAATTGGAAGCAAAAACTGTATGGACCTTAAATTCCAAATTTGAAGATAATTTAAGCATATAGAAAGAATTTTTTATTATTATTAAAACTAAAATACCCCACTGTCTTAAAATCTTTTTTTTTTATAAAAAAATTGTCTTCTCAATCTTGTATAGCATTACACTCATAAATAACCCTGGTTCCTGGTGCTTCTTCAGTTGCAAGAGACTACGTTGCCAAGAAAATTATGAAAGCAAATCCTGTATCTTACTTGAAGATGCAAAAAAGAAACAATTATAGATTTAAAATTGTTAATTATGAAAAAGCAACTATTAGCAAAGTAATCTTTGCTAAAAATATCCCTTTTCCCAGGTTTGAGAGGGAAGACTAACCAGGATATTGAATTAGAGCCTGAGTTCCACCATTCTTCTCAAATATAGCAATTTTCTGGACCAAACCAAATGCAGAGAACACCTGAGGCGAAGGGGGGGGGGGGGGGGGGAATTGTTACAATTACACTAACATGCAGGGTAAAGATGGTTCATCAGTTTATGCAAGGAAATCATAGGTACGATTTTTCACCGTGTGAAGAACATCCACAGTGACAGCATATAGCATATTCTCAATCGATGCAAGAAGTACATTACTCTCAGGTTCTTTTTTCTTTCCGTCAGGACCTACAACAGGCTGAGATATTCATCTAGTCAGTGCTTGCTCTCACGCATAAGTAAATTGACGAGAATCCATAAAGATACCTGAACAAAACCCTCAATTGCAGTTGCATTCACAGGAAGATATGGATTTGTATAGTCCCTGTAGGATAAAGCAAATGATTACATAATGCATAATACAGATAACTGGTACTATAAACTACAAACAACAAATAGGAATAAGGTTTTATCCCCTTAAAACCAAAAAACAGGGGTACTTTCAAAGCTGTTGTAAAAAGAAAGAAAATCATATTTGATGCGGAATGTAGAAAGAAATGAAAACACGAGTCATGAATGAGCAATCAGGGAAAGATGATTGGCTCTACCGGATATTCTTGGAACTCTAGACACACCCACCCACATTCACATACTCCGACACACATACACAAAACGATATGAAAGAAAGAGTTACAGAAAACTACCTCATTTAGCAAGAGTAGAAGCCACAATTGGACTAAATTTTAAAAAACATATCAGGCTTTGAATTAGTGATTTACAGATTTCAAAAATAACCACGACTAAAAGTGTACGGGTTGATGTCTGCAAATATTTTTCAAGAGGGATACATAGCTCATCAAAAGTCGATCTTTTACGGGTTATCATTGACGGATGTTGCAATTCTACGGTTAAACCCACATGGATGTCATTTCCAATAATGAAGTTCAGAAAAACACAGACTTTGGAGGTGGTAAAGAAAACTTCTGAAAAACTAAGGTTGGTACTTTACAACATCATAGATTGTGGAGGCCGTATATACTAATCCCATGACTTGCAATTCAAGGAATACATTACACATATTTATTTCAACTAAGACCACAGTTAAGCAGTTGAACAAGTAAAAAGACCAACTAACTACCTCCAAGCTATTAAAGACCATTGCTCTAAGACCTTAAGATTTAAGGAATTGACTCAATTATGGATACTGCTTTAAAACTCCCCATCATGTGCAAGCCCCTCTTGCATATGGACAGACTCATAATGCAAAAATCAGACAAAATGCAACTGAACTTGCATGTTATAACATAAAGGGGATCAATTGGAAGAAAATAAAATTGACCAAACACCTTACAAACTCAGAGCTATGAAAACATGTTAAGCAACCAGGTAGAGTCTAGAGAAGAGGCTCAACAATGTATATCAACTTATCAAGCTTTTAAAGATGTAAGAGAATTCAATACTTTATGTACAAGACCTTTAAGCCAATTAAGGAATCTCATATCCAATTTCTCAAGTTGGAACATCTGAATTTTATATTGCTACTTTGAAGTCTGATTAAGAGGATTTTTTATTTTATTTTATTTTTTTTTTTTTTGGGGGGTTGTTGTAAACACGGCTTGCAGTTGGAGAAGTCCACAGAAACAACAAAATATGGGTGGACAGAACAAAAACGACGTACAGTGACTGGAATAGTACATTAGTACTGGAAGTAAAAGTTTCAATCTTAAGGAGCGTAAACGGAAGAAATAAAATGCAATTATTTTTAAATAAAAGACAAATAGTTAGTAAGGCAAAATGAAACACTGCTTCATAAAGCATTTGCAACACATGCACGCTGGGGAACTCCAACTTAATCAACTAAAGTGAATGTACAAGAATGCATCGAATCACTATTATAAGATTAAGGAAATTACTAAGTGGCCATGAAAAACAAATCTGTTTTAGCTGCTGAGCTTCCCTAACCCCTACATGACAGAGAACACGCACATCAATTAGCAAGACCTCAACAACAAAAGTAAGAAAGACACTAGCAGAATAATAAAATAGCTAAGCGTTAGCCTGAATAATTACAAAATGAAGACGCATTATTTAAGTTGCCTCATGAGTTCAATATTACCTGCTACGATGAGATTGGAACTTAATGTTCAGATCTGTGTGAGCAGAATATGAGATACGCAGATGGCAAGAACCAACATGGTCTGGAAGCAAGTACCTGAATTTTTTAAAGTAACAATTTCCTTGTTAAGCAAACCAAGAATTCCAAAATACTTCCAAGATAAATAAATGCAGAAGAAATGAGAAGGGGGGGGGATCAACAAATGAGAATTAGTTGAAACAAAATGCATGCCTCGGAATACTTCTTCCATCTAACGATTCCCTTGCTGATAAAGCAGTATCAGCATCACTGAATTGAATCAGTGCCTGAAAAAGTAATTAAGCAGATTGTTCAGAAATAGAGAGAGCAGCGAAAGTCTTCCAAAGATGAAATTAGCATATGACCTGAAAGCCTGCAGCCTTTTCAAAAGTAGCAATCTTGTGCACAAATCCAAAAGCGGAGAATACCTGCATTGAATTTCAATTAGATTTGAGCACAACCCAATGGAGAAGAGAGAAAAATACAAGGTGCAATATAAGAAACTATCCAGCAACCACTACATCAAGACAATAAATAAATACCAACAGATCAGAAATAAGTACAGAATGACACCTGTATATGTACGTGAAGATAGACCATAAAGCACATGACAATTATCCAGACTGTCTCCAACAAAAGAATTTAAATAAGAACCATCATCATCTGTGAGTTAACTGATTTCAATCAGAACTGACACAAGATACAAACAGGCACGATTGCAATAATAAATAGAGATAATTATAATTATTGGACTAGATCTGAGGCCAAAAGATTACCAGAATAACTGCAAGTGAATACAAATAGCAAGTATAAGACATAGAACCAAAAGGTAAATCTTGTCGACTAAATCAAGCAATGATCAATTTACCATCAATGAAAGAGTCAAACTAATAAACAAAATATTCGACAAAAGGGTATTATTTAAGCATGACATGGCCAGTTACCACTAATGGCATCTTTCTACAACTTGTGATAGCACTCACTAAGCCAACATAGAACGTAGAAAGTACAAGGGTACAACGAAATATGGTGCAAAACAATTAAAGGAAAGTTTTAAGCATGAGAGACTGTTGCCCATCAAGAAAAGTCTACTGCTAACTATAAGTTGAAGTGTCCCTAGATTCCTCCAAGTCATGTTGAAAACTCTTCCAAATATTGGGTCACCAAGACCATAAAACATATACATATCAACTCTTACCAAGTGAATGACATCAATGCTGACATCACCAGCTTCTACGCCCTCGATGGTTACCAGCAAAACATTTCCCGGAACATCACCTGGGCCCTTGTTGTTGACGATTTCATGTCTATTCGAGTACTGAATATACACAGTTTTTCCACGAACAGATGCAGGCTCTGAGGATGAGGCATAATATGTAACCATATTAATTGCCTGATTAAGATCTACCTGCAGTACAAAATAAAATAACTTTTCATCAGTCTAAATCTCCCACCTTTTATTTTTATTTATATTTTTTTTGTCTCTAATCTCCCACATAATAAAGGTATAGAAAAATAAACAATAATACACCAAATGATACAGCTGCGAGCACTAAAATACAAAAATAAACACATTAAGCAAAAAACAGAAAGGGGTCAAATGACTTGAAATAGTCTACAAAAGTTGCATTCAGAAGGTGAATTTGCAACAATGGAAAACCCCTGTAGCTTAATAGCAATTCAGCGAGTAAATTGAATAACAGGGCAAATTTTGGAAGTGCATCCTTGGAATCTAAGGATATCTTGATGACATACTAGGACTTATACGTGGACAGACATATAAGAAATTCTTACTTCTCTAATTGATAGAAATTCTCAATCCTGTTGGGGAGCCTGAGGAGTCCGTGACAAAAGTCTTAATGTTATTGTTGAACCAACTAGACCTAAAAGCTTAAATTGATAAGGTTTTGATTGAGCCTTGTATATTAAGCTTTCAAGTTCACAATCGAAGACCAATGTGGGACCAACAACTAACATGCTAACTTAACATCTCCCCCTTTCACATGATACCTTAGCAAATCCCCCCTTCACATGTGAGTTCCAAAACAATTAAACTGCCTCCCTAGGGTGAATTTATTCTCCAAACACTCAACACCTTGAGCAATTGCCAGGATCATTGAATCGTAGCTCTAATACTAAATTTATAGGCGAGCAGTGCCAGAGTCCCTAACAAAGGCTTTAATATTATTGTTGAACCAACACCAATTTGAGCCAAAAGCTTATCTACAAGTCTTGTGTCCACGCTTGTATCCTTCAACTTCAAAGACCGGTGTGGAAGGAGCCAACTTTAACTTGACAAATGTTACCACTTCCATAAATCAATGTTATCCCTATATATCATAGTTGTCATGGCGTCGTCTAGGCGTCCTGGCGTTGGAGAAGGTTAAGGCAACGCCTTGGACGCCGAGCCGCCAAGGCTCACGCATTGGTAGCGGGCCCAAATTAAGTAATCAAGTTATTTTTTACCACGACTCAACCCATGACCTTAACCTAACCCATGACCCTACTCCTTTGAATGAGAGTAATGCTCGTGAAGGAGACGGAAATGACAACTTTACTTGAGCCATGACTAAAAATAGAGTAGAGACTATGTTATTTATTATATTATGGGTTTTAGTGCATATAAAATTTTAGTGTAATATACTTTTGAAATAAAATAAATAATGTATAAATTGCACATTATTAACGACTTGTCGCCATACGAACGCCATGGCGGGCGCCTTATTGCCTAGGCGTCCTGCCAGTCAACTACCGTCGCGTCCTACCTTGACGCCGTGACAACTGACAACTATGCTATATATACAAGCTTTTACTACATAAATATATTTTTCCTCATTTCTCACCCTTTTTTTTCATTCAAGCAACAATTCAGAGAAAGTGACATTAACCAATATTAGGAAACAATAATTCAATAAGTGCAAAGCACAACATAAACCAATATTTACCCACTAAACTATTTAATTCAGTCGGTCATAAATACATACTATAATGCAAGCACATCTGAATTAACGAAAAAAACACATAAGTTTAGCCTCACAAAGTAGATATTTTAATAGAGAGAGCGGGGTAGTTACAAATTCGACAAAGGCCTGATTGCGATTGGCGCCAACATTGCACTTGGTGTTTACGATCTTGCCAAAGGGTTTGCACAGCTCGACGAGCTCTTCTTCAGTGCACTCCCACGGCAGGTTCCGCAAGTGGAGCACCTTCGACGGCGTCTGCGTGTACCTGAACTGAGGCTGCCCGGAATTCGACATTGGCCCGATTAATTAGTATTAGGGTTGGGGTTTGGGGCTGGGGTTTTGAAGAGTTGCTATGTGATTGAACGGACGTGAATTAGGGTTTATAGGGATAAGGATTAGTGGTATTCTGGGTTTTCTGATGTATTTATTCTGATTTGGGAGTTTCTCTGCTTTAAGGCTAGAACCAGAGCGCTACCGTGATAAACTTCACCGGCTTATGCGCACGGTATATTTTGTACTTATATATCGACACTTTGACTTTATGGGAACAAAAAACTTGGGAAGCAATATAACGTAAATACTTTGATGACAAACCTAGTAAAAAGTTGTTTACAAAAATGAAATGGTCGTCTGCTATAGTTAAATTCACCCATTTATATTAATTATATTTTGTAACATTATTTTTAAATAAATTTTTATAATTTTTATTTATCACCATAACAACACGTAAAAATCCCACTATTTTACAATATTTATATGTTGTGATATACTAAAAATATATATTTAAATTAAAAGAGCGGATGCAATAGTGATTTGTTAATTTTTTTATATATATTATTAACTCATGATACGCTTGGCACGAACTTTGTTTTGTTACAAAAAGTATTGTATTATTTTTGTTTATATTAATATATTAATTTTATTAATATTTTTTATTTTAAAATAAAAAATATAATTTAATTTTTGAGATCAAACTAAACTTCAAACTTTTATTACTCGTAAATTAATAAAACTTTTATTATATTCTTTCCATAATTACATGCGCAACACACATTTGTTAAAACTACGTTGTTTTAAACAGAACGGATCTAAAATATATCTTTTAAATAACATATATCTCTTAAATAGCATACATTTGTTAAAACTACGTCATTTTAAAGATTATTTTAAAAAAACAAAATAATATTAAAAGGTTTATTAATATAATGATACGACATTTAACTTGTGTCCTTTCTACATCTCCTTATGCAGCATCAATTCTGCAGTGCTGCTCATATGAAGTTACATATATATAGCTACTGGTGCTTTTCTATTTTCTTTCATTTGTTAATCACTGGAATTTGTTGTCAATTGCAGAGTGGTGGTTATGGAGGCTATAGTGGCTATTCTTCGGGACGTACGGGTAGTTCTGGCTTTTCTGCATCCACACTATGCTATTATTTCAGGGTCCTCTGTTAATAGGCAGCTTGTTGGAGTACAATTTGTTAGGTAGAGCCTGTGTTATGCCTTTAAGTTTGACCCTTGACGAACATGGAGTTCAAATAACATTTCATAAATCATAACCAAATTAGTTTGTTAATGTCCCGATATTGAAAAGGTTTGTTTTTTCTTGCTAGCTTCTACTTTTCTGCCAATGAGCCCTTCACGGTGAGAAGGGACATTGTGAACGCTGGAAGGTCACTGATACAAGATATAGTATTAATACTATCTTTATTTGATTTTACTTTATTCTTCTGGATAGACAAAAAGAAAGGTGGCTCAACTTGGGAGTGAGGCCTGTTGGTATACTTGCTCTATTGTGGGAATTCTATGTCTCATGAAGTACTACTGAAAGTCTACTTGAACGGGATCACTTGTTCTCATATTTTGGAATGTTTCATTTCTTATATAAATGAGGAGGATTCTTGTTTTGATTTGCTGATTGTTATAATTGATTATCATTTATATCTTAGAATTACTAGTCCCTGATCTTAAGCTTCTGTCACCAGGTTATCTGGGCATAACTCTGCTTTTCGGTGGAAGAGTTATGGACTTATGGTTACTAAAGTTTGATGACTGGGATCAAAGGTAGACGATGGTTTTTTCTTGAATGTTCCTAGCTCCTTCTTAGTTGGTTGCTAATTTGATCTAATTTGTATCAGCTCATGCTAAGTTTACCAGATTTTTCTAAATAACCTAGCCTATCTCCCATATATGAAAGTGTTGTTCTAATTTTCCCTTCCCTTACCCAACAAAACAGCCGAGATATCTGAAGCCCGAAGGCAGCTCACCCTATTTGATGAAGCCTCCAGCCTAAAACTAGAAGACCAGATGAAACAGAGTTTGGAAAACTCATGGCCCACCTTGATGCTTTTGTTAGGGGGACCAATAACTGAAGATCTTACATTCTATTGAAACTTGCCATGTTCAAACACCATATTTTACCAAGTTTAAAATCCTATCCTAAGAAACTTGTATATGCAGTATTTGTCTTGTCCATGTTTCCATCCCTAAGCAGGTTTATTAGTTTTAATAGTTCCCAGCTGTGTGTGTAGGAGTTCTATGCTTATTAATTTGTGTGGGTTGGACCAGTTCAAACATTGCAAGATTTCGAGTTGTCTGTATCACAGAGAGCTGATTTTATTTTATGCAGCGGATTGATAATTAAATATTTTTTTGCTAATTTCAGTCGCTGTCTCAGTCTCGATATGATTATACATTGAATTTCTTAGCCTATGTAGATTTTTCCTTTGCTTGTGATCGCAAAGTCTACCATAGTTGTATAGCTCATTTGTTTATAAACCTAATGCTTTTTACAGCTCTGATGGCTTGTTCATATCGCCAGTATATTTGAACACTAAATCTCCGCTGGCTCGCTTTATTTGAGCAACATTATTTTAAGATGTGAACTTAAAATTTATCTGAAATTTGGATGAAATACTCTCAACTGAAACAGTGATGAGGACACACCGCATAAAGCGCACCGCGACATTGTTGTTAGGTTAGATTTTTTATGCTGGCATCTGTTTGAAATTTCCACGATGACAGATTTTGATGACAAGAGGCTCATCTGGAGATATTTTGGAGCTGGTGAAACTTAAAATTGAATCAGGTGGTAGGTTTACTTTACATTTGACGGTGTGTTCTAGATTTTGATGGCTTATGTGTGGCTTTAATTGAACACAATCTAGATCATCTTTGCCATAAATTTCTTGGCTATGAGTTGTGTTATATTTCCTGTGCATACAACAGGTGACCTGTATGGCTAGGCGCATCTTTGGCAGGCCAATCTGCCTATGTGAGTGAATGAGTACAACTGCGATGACTTATTTCTCCCTCTCCCTCTTCCTCTCCTTCTCGTATGTATATACACACAACAAACACACATACTGAGTTTTTCGATTCCCCTTCCTCTACTGGGTGGGTACCTTTCCTCTTGGTACTGAGTTTCCATGCATTTCTTTCCTTTCTCATACGTTTTATGTTGGTAGGCCGTGTAACAAATATCATCTCATTAGAGAAAATTTTCTTCATGTGGTAAATGGACTAATCATTCCTTCTAAATAATACTGCACAATAGGATTGCATTCTCACTCATATTATGACATATATTGTTATGCCTTTCCATTTGGGGACACAGATGGGACCTTGTATGTGCGTGAAAATTGATCAAGAACCAGAGAACTAAGAAACATTGATACATGTGTCGGAATCTAGCAAACATTTTACCTGATTACCAATTTAGTGCTCTCATTTTTTTGGCTTCACTTGCTCATTATCTTGGCACTGTTTGGATTGATTGGAATCTTGAGCAGTTAGCCTCACCCTCTATCAGTTAAAGGTCTGGCTACTCTATTAGTCAAGCTTGGTGAACATATCATAGCGTTACTTTTATACACCAACTTTAATTAATGATAATAGCTGAACTGTCTCTACATGATTTTAACTAATGATGTTTCTTTACCATGTTGATTAAGTTAAGCGTCTGCAGTTTCTCCCGTTTAATTTGTGTTATGAATCTCATGAGAAGGAAGTAGAGGCAAAATTTGCTTTCTTTGGTTGGAGTCTTGTTGTGAAGTTGAAATTACCTGCCAGTTTTTGAAGCAAGCCGACAATACACACCAGGAGGCTTGAAGTAGTTCAATTGCCAAGGGAATGGAATACTAGAGGTGGTGTGTAAAACTAGGCAGAGTGCCAAATTCTATTTTCAGAACTGAAGTTGGTTACTCTGCAACATTGCCTTGCTGACTTACTCTACTACAAAGATGGTCATTTGAGACGATATAGAAGCTATTCAGTACATTGCGTGACGGGGTCTGGTGTCACATCCAAGTTCATGGTATATCTATACAAATATGTTTGGCAACTTAAATCCAAGCTTTTCAAATTGAAATTGATCATCAAACTTTGGAATGTTGTCTTTCTCCTTTGGGAAAATTCACTCTTCTTGGAGTCGATGCAGTGCGGGATTAATGGGACTGGCTGGTTTTCTGATTGTTGAGTCTTCCATATATTTAACTCTTTTAAAAAAATGGAAACTATTACGGCTGATTGCATGAAGCCATGAAGGTGTATTTGGGATTTGTTTGTTTCATCTAATGTCTTGCATGTGGGAGATGAGGTAATGTAATTCCTGCCAAGGATGACTCATGATATTCTGGCAAAATTTGAGACTACTGCCTTATTTTGTGGTCTATCCGTCTGGCGTCTGAAGACAAGTCATTTCTGGCTTGCCATATTTTCTCACGCTAGATTGTGATGACTAATGGCTTAAAATGCGGTCATGAGAGAGATGATGGGGACAATGAACATTACAATAATCGGTCAGTTTCAAAAACTAGTGTAATCTAGTAAAAATTCCAAACATTGTCAATGAAGAGAGATGGGGTTGAATTTCAGATGCAGCAGTTCAAAACTGCTCCATTTAAAACAAATAAAAGTATACCATCAAGGCAGTCATCATGATACTTGTTCCAGAAAGTTTTGATATGCTTGCCTCGTTGCTTGTTCTGGGACGTGAAGATTTCTAAATCCAAGACATGTAATTCGAATAGGATAAATATTTAATTTGAGCCTACCTAAAATATTTTTATCCTTGAAGGATATTAATAGAATAAGCAGTTATTAAGCAATGAAATACAAACTATTTCATTAACTCCACACCGGAATCCACTCCCACAAAAAATAAAGAAATCAATCATTCTCAAGAAGAAAATAAAAACCCAGAAAAAACAAACTCAAGGAGCACAACAAAAATTATCTATTATATATATACTCAACTCAACTCAACTAATGCTATTATATATTTTTCTATTTCTCATGGATTCTCACTTTCAGAGAAGGCAGCTCGAGTTGTATTCAACTATTGGACAAACAAACATCAACCCCTATTTAGGAAGATGCATACAATTCAACTAGGTTTATTGCATTTACAAATGTAAGAATTCTGCTTGGCAACCAACTCAATATCTATATTAAACTACAACAAATATCGCCAAGGTGAAAATTAGCAAATGAAAACTAGATACCAAATATTAAGCAAAAGCACTTGAGATGTAATAGTCACAAAACCAATATATAACAGCTAGCAAAATATCCAAAAATGAAACAGCTGAGGCCACAAAACCATCAAACATAAATAGAAAATATAATATCCTTTCAACTGGACCTAATTTGACTTTAAAAGAAATACTATGAAGAAGTTGATTTGGTAATTGCTCAACTAAATCTTTCTAGTTACGCCCAACACCCCAAACCCTGACAACACCGTCTGTGTATCCACTGAACAATGTGCTTCCATCAGAACTCCAACTCAAGCTTGTGCAGTATATAACCTGGCATTATAGGTTACAGCATGTAAGAATTATGGCCGATAAATGTAAAGTTAAACAAACACAATGATTCAATCTTGTAAAGAATATGCAATGTCAGCAAATATACAGTTCATGCATGAATAGAGAGACGAATGCCTACTATAAAATTACAACTGATATGAGAATCACACCATAGGTAGAATATTACAATTAGCAATCAACATATTACAATTAGCAATACAACTATACAATTACATGTTGAAACCATATCATAAAATTTATTTTTAATATCATAATTTTTTATTATTATCGTTCATTGTGTTGATCAAAATTATAAGATATAATCATACAATAAGAAGTTAAAGAGAAATAAAAAAACAGCTCTGAAACAATTAAAAAAATAAAATACTGAAGTACAAAAGTCTAAGAATTAAGTTATGGAAAATGCTAGGGCTCTCAATTTTTTTGTCTCGAATGTGCCTAAAATGATGTGGCATTGAATATGTCAAAAGGTACTTTATGATGTAGCTAACCACAACAGATTTACCTAACCAATGTACATCATTTGACACCAAAAATTAAAGATCCCTAGCCTTACACTTAAGTTATAAAAATAATGCAATAGATATCAGAACCCTTCATCAAATCATACATCTGTCTATGCATTGCAAAAATAAATAAGATATATTCGTTGGCCATTTATTTTTTTTATAAGAATCATCTACAATACAACTAATATTAAACAATATTTGACATTGTTCATTTATAAAAACATACCACTTAAGGTTGGCAAGTGATAATAAACCTTGAAAACCATTACATAACACAACACCAATACTCTTTCGAACTAGATGGGTCATAAGAAAAGATTATAAGGTCTTATCAAAGGTTATATTAGATAAACAAATACTATTAATGTAAACACAAAAAAAATCATAGACACATACATAATGCAATTATTAAAATGTTACAATCCAACAAGATCAATAAAGAAACAAGCACTGATAATAGTTTAGTATTTAGCAATCGCATATAAGATGATGCAGACAATTAGCAAATAACTAGTACAAAGATCCAATAATTAATTACTTCAAAGCTCCACACGATATATAAGCAGATTCTATATTTCTAAACCACATAATTACAAAAATAAAAGTTTTAATTTGAGTATATAACTATATATTATAAGAATCCTAAACCAAAAAAAGAGAGACAAATTACTGTCACATAGAATAGTAGAAATGTGTAACAAAAATAAAAATAACAGCAGACATCCTAAAAAATATACTGATAAATTTAAATAAACAATGTATACATATATATTTCTCACCACATCAATGCACTTATTTATACACGCCATTTAACCTTAGAAAGTGATATTAAACCTCGAAAACCATTACATAACTCAAACCCAAGCTATTTTTGAAAAAATACATCATCAGAAAAACAGAAAACCATATAAAACAATGCATTATCAAAACTAATAATGATCAACTACATTATACAATTGAGAGTAATTTTAATCCAAATAACAGGTATCAATATTTAATTGAACCATACAGTGATTACAAATAACAGCACAATAAAAACGTATACTAATAACAGGCAACCCTTTAATGAATACCCAATACCAGCATCGTTAATGGTTTAGTCTTACCAACAAAAAAAAAACAGATGAAAGACATAGGCAAGTAGCAAATAACTAGAATAAATTAGATAGATTATTTCACACCTCCACAAATGAAGGCAATTTATTTCTTTTCCAGAAACCTATATCAAACTTCTGAGTCATATATGTGATTACATAATTCAGAAAAACAAAAGTATTTGCTGGAGATGTACATTCTAAAACTGTAAATAGTAAATACCCATATATAATGCTAAACCACAAAAATATACATCATTAGTCAAGAAAAATATCGAAAAATATATCACGCACACAAAGACATACATATACACACACAAGGACAAAAATAACAGTAAACCTTACTATATGAAAATATATATTTAGATACATAGACACAAATTTTACCATATAAATGTTAATTCAAACCTACATCAATTAGTAGCAAATAGACAAGACATAGATAGAAAAATAACATGATTTAAACCCAAATAAAATGCATGTGCATACATGTAAAACATATAATTAAACCTGTACAATTAAACGCATATACATAAGAACAATCATAAAATAAAATTAGACCTTATTTTTGCCAGCATTGGTATGAGTAGCAGTTCCCTCAGCAGCCATGTCTGATTCAGCCTTCAAATCAACCCTAAGATCCACCACAATACTCTTACTCTCCAAATCCCATATCTTAATACTGGCCTCTGTGGCAGCACACAGCCAATACCTATTTGGGCTAAAACACAAAGCATGAACAATTGAACCAGCATCCAACGAATACAGCCTCTTCCCCTCAGCCAAATCCCAAAGCAAAATCACCCCATCTTTCCCCCCACTAGCGCACAGTGACCCATCAGGTGAAACCGCAACTGTATTCACATACCCGTTGTGACCGGGCAGTGTGGATCTCAGCTTACAGTTGGTCAAATTCCAGATTTTGACTGTTTTGTCCCACGAAGCAGAGACAATAGTAGGCTGGATCGTGTTCGGGCTGAACCGCACGCAGCTGACCCAGTCGTTATGGGCATCGCCGTCCTGGATGGTGTACTTGCATTCGCCCAAAGTGTTCCACAGTTTGATCGAACGGTCACGGGATGCGGACACGATCTGACGGTTGTCGATGGAGAATGCAACGGAGAGAACGTCTTTGGTGTGGCCGACGAATCGGCGGGCGGTAACACCGGTGCCGAGGTCCCAGAGGCGGAGCTCGCCGTCCCAGGATCCGGAGAGGGCGAACTGACCGTCGGATGAGAGGACGACGTCTTGGACGAAGTGGGAGTGGCCTTCCAAACGGCGTACAGCGATGCCGTAGGTTTTATCTTCCTTTGTGAGTTTCCAGACAATGATGGATTTGTCACGGGAGGAAGTGACGATCATGTCGGAGTTGTCAATTGGGGTGGCAATGGCCGTTACCCAGTCGGTGTGAGCCCTCATTGTTCCCTTCAGAATTAGTGATTCTGCCATTTTTGGGTTTTTTGCAAGCCTCTCTGTTCGTTTAGGGTTTTGGAAAGCGAGTGGCTGCGAGTTAAAACTATGGAGTGAATTTACAGTGGGGATTTTAGGGCTTTTGTCTTGTGGGCTTTGTTTGGCTGAGTAAACCGCGCGACGAGCGAGCTACCTCTCTCACAATCTAAATAAATTTTTTCCACGGTAAAAAAAAACAGATTTTTATTTTAATTTACAATATAAAATAAATGAAAGATTATTTAAATTTTGCATTTGGATCAACTGATTTATTTTTATATTAATTTTATTGTGGAGGGTAAAATAGAGGTTATAAAAAAACTTCAATAACAAAATTTTTACATGTGTTTGGAAGAAAGAAAAAAAGCGAAGGGTATGATAATTGAAAAAAAATGATTGAATTGATTTTAATATTCTTTCATCTTTATAATAAAAAAATATCAACAATATAATATTTAATAATTAGAAATGGTATTTTGCACAAGATAATGAGCTACTTTAATTAAGAGAAAAAAAATTATGTTCACCTCATAATATCTTTACTTTTGAAGATTGAACATTTTGAGAAGTCTCCATTTTAAGAGCTTATATATCTTTTTATTTTATTTTTAAGAGTGGAGCCCATTGTTAATAAAGTGATTAATTTAATTGTTTTCACTCTTTTTTTAATTAAAACAAAAGGTTATATTCACATTATAAGAATTATATTTTTAAAGTATTAATAGTTTTGACAATTTTTGAGCATTGAATCTGTCTAGTGGGTATGGGCTTAACTTTGCTACGTGAAGGTTTAGGTGGCTGAAGTTTGTGAGTTACTGGGTTGGGTATTTGGTGATTATCTTTCTTAGTTTGTTTTTGTCTGATTTGGTTAGGTGTATTGTTTAGGTCCGGCCTGTATGTTTATTTTGGGTTGGGCTTGCTCTGTATATATCTGTATTTGTTGTAGTCACGTCGTGTGTGCTCTTACGCTCTGTTTCTGAGTTTTAAAATGGACAAAAAAAAAAAAAAAAATGGACGAAAAATTTAAGTTTTCTTTCCAATTCTTATGTTTCTTAGTTTTTTAATAAACGGAAAATAAAAGAAATGGATAGAAAACTTGGCCACTTTTCCTGCCAAAGTTGGCATGATTTGGACGGAAAAGAAATTAAAATAAGTAATATTTTTATAATTCTCATATTATCCTCAACTTTTAATATAATAAATTTTAAATTACAACTCATGTCCTCAATTTTAAATTTTCTATCCTTTTCCATTAAAAACTCAAAAACAACACAAAGGAAAACTTTAAATTTTTTATTATTTTATTTTCTGTTCTAACTTTTGCGGTTCGTAAACCCATTCTATTATTTTTAGTCAGTTGGTTGTTTAATTTCAGATGTTCTTGTACTGGATGTTTAATTTAATGAAAGTTTTTAACAATTATAGAAGGAAAAAAAAACCCTCCTAACGTACAAAAATTTCAAAATAAATACAACTATTATTCAGATGTATATTCGTGTAAAAAAGTATAAAAAAATTGGTTGTTTAATTTCCTGCGTTGCAAAATATTTGAGGAGTTAATATTGTCAGAATATCTATCTATATATATATACTCCCTCCATTCCTATATATATATATATATATATATATATATATATATATAGCTCGTTTTAGATTTTTTTTTGTTATTCTTAATTATTTGTCGTTTGTGGTTATTTAGGAGAATTGATCACTATTTTTCCCAAATTACCCCTTATTAATCCACCTAATTTTTTGATCCATATTTATCATTATCCTATACTACTCAAGTGAGGTGAAGGGTATTATAGACAATTGATAGTATAATAAATATTTTTTAATTAGTATTTCTTAATTCTTGTGCACATGTCTAAAACGACTTATATTAAGGAAGGGAGGGAGTATATTATAGATTTAAGAGATTGATATTTTTAGGGTATTAGTAGTATAATTAATACCGTATTAATGAGGTTCAATATTGTCAAAACTCCTGAGTAGGATATATTAATAATGTGCAAACTAAAGTGGATTGGTTTGCACTGATTCCAACTAAAACTATTTATCGACTGAACCAACAGTGTTCACCTGCCTCGGCCATACTAAAGATGATGCGGCATCTCTCACCAATTAAATCTTACCATTTGTATTGCACAGCTTATTTTCCAAATTCTGCAAAGTTTGGTGGAGTTGGAAGATAAAGAGAATCACAATAATTCCAAATGACTAAAGGAATTTATAAAGGCAATCAGCGTTTGATAAAACAAATCTTAACAAAAAAAAAATGGCTTTAGTGAGTACATAATATATAATGTGTACTTGCCCAATACATGGCTATTTTAGTGGGGGTTCTCATTTCACCCACCAGGCCTTGTTTTGCTGGCTTTCACAACACCTATAAATTTGCATGTCATGGCCTTGTATCCAGCACAATATTCAGTTCAAGTATCACCTGATAGTCTTTTGTAGAAACCTCAATTAATATATCAACTTCGATCGTACGTAGCTATATATATTAATTCCCTTTAGGAAAAATGAAGGAAGGTGCTCTTGAGCTTGGTATGGCCTCTAAAGCTTCTACTTCTACCCCAAGATATGGGGCGAACAGAGGGGTGTCGATACTGGATTTTATTCTGAGACTAGCGGCCATCATCGGAACATTGGCAAGTGCGATTGCCATGGGAACAGCAGATGAAACACTTCCCTTTCTTACGCAGTTCATTCGGTTCAGAGCCGAGTATGATGATCTTCCAACACTCACGTACGTGTTTGTACTGTTAATATTTTAAGTGGCTAAAATATGTCATCCGCTAAATTATGATATTTGTGGAAAAAGTACATAAAGTGTACTATATGTAATAGTTAATTGTGTCGTCCCAACAGGTTTTTCGTGGTTGCAAATTCAATCGTGTGTGGGTATCTGCTTCTTTCTCTTGCCCTGTCCATCTTCCACATCGTGAGGAGTGGTGCACGAGGCAGTAGGATAATCTTGATGTTCTTTGATACGGTAATGCCTTTGCAACCTAGCTAGTTAATTAATGTGTAGCTTAATACCTACTAATGGTCAGAAAGAAATGGCATGCATGCATGCATGCATGAGGTTTTTCAAGAAAGAAAATATTTCAACTTATATAAACACCTGAAAAAATGACTATACTAAATTCTGGCTAGTAGAAGTCATCATTCCTTGAATCTGCTCTTTTAAAAACACCCTTCATATGATTAAATGTACAGAAGTTGTAATGATAGTTTTCTAGATAATGTTCTTTAACTAAAAGAAATTAAACATAATTGTGAATTAATTAAGGCTTTGCTGGGGCTTTTGACTGCCGGAGCTTCTGCAGCAGCAGCAATAATATACTTGGCACACAAGGGCAATACTAGAGCAAATTGGATTGCCATCTGCCAACAATATAACTCTTTCTGCGAGCGCATATCTGGCTCTCTGATCGGTTCATTTGCAGGAATTCTCGTATTTATACTGCTGATCTTGCTGTCTGCTGTAGCCCTTTCCCGACCTTAATTGTACATAGTACGTAGTGCACCATACATTGCGGCTTGCGCATTCAGTTTGTATTACTTCTTTTGAGTTCTGTAGTCGTTATTTCACCTATTCCCTCCCCCCACCCCCCACCCCCCGCCCCCCGCTTTTCATTCAGCGTGTATTATTTCTTTTGAGATCTGTTGTCGTTATTTCTCCTATTCTCCTGGATGGTAGGAACTCTCGGTTGTGGACTTGTGGTGTCTGTAGGGTTTTACAAGGGTCCAAATGTTTGTGGCTTGTGTTATCATGTTTTCTTTCCATGTTTCTGAACTGGATATATTGATTTCTATTGGTTATACTTGTGGTCTCTAAATTCAAGCAAAATTTGTCTATAAAGCAATTTTCCAAGAAAACAAAATACTACTATCTCTGCATCATTAACTTCACTGCATCACTTAAATTATGAAAAAAATTAAACATACATACATTGATTGGAGGACACTTGCACAAGAAAGGAATTAACATCTACTCATAGTGTGGTATAAAGTGAATATGATATACTCCCTCTGTTCCATATATAAAAAGAATCTCAATGTTCTCATACTCTTAATTTCATTATCAAGGTACAACTATTAACTAATTAATAACTTATTATTTTAGGGGTAATTAATTAAACATGTAACAACTAACAAAAGTATTGTAAATGAAACTATTTTTGAGAAACTGAAGTAGTATAATATAATTATATATATGATGAATTTTTATCACCTCTTCGCGGGTCAAAGTAAGCCTTTTCTTGAATTTGTTTGAGGTTTTGAATCTGGCAAGAAATGCAGGAGAGATTTGTTTGTCAGCTTCAGTTGGACTAACCCAGGTTGTTTCCTTATCATCCAACAACTTCCTCACCCTCTCAACTCCATCCGCTGACCCCGGCCCCTGAAGCATGCATGCATATATGTTTGAGAGTAATTAATACATAGTCACCATTCTCGATCAACCCATCTCAATCAATTCTAGCAACCGCTCATTTAATTTGTTCGTCTCACCAGTTCAACATTAATTATTATAAACTCTACATATATATATATACTCCAAGCAGAGTCCTCCATTTGGTTCGATCTCCATTGTATCTATAAACTCAAATGCTTCATTCAACAGCCATGAAATCCTAACCAGAATTCCATGTTGACACGAGTTTAATTTCTCTCTCATACATCAAAACAATGAAATTCTTAATATTTTTTTACTCTTTGATCATGATATGAGAAAAAGAGCAAAACATCCTAGACATATATGTCTGTTGTTGTCAAACTTTAGACCAGACCAAAGTCATCTGCCGGTAAATTGGCTGGCTCAAATCCAGTGGAATGCATGGCACGCCCTTTGTGCATGCTGTAGCTAGTTGGTAAAGTCTATATTTTGACCTACTTCTAGTTTCTCACTTGAATTCAAGAACCATGTGCTTGATTTAATTTTTTTTCTTTTGGGATTAGTACTATATATTTTTTTTTCTTAATGACCCTGAATTAATCAATTAATTTGGTTAAAGAAGTTGCCGAGTATGGCCAAAGATAATCTGCCAATCCATAGTAACCACATGGCTTATGCAAGTCGTACGTTACTTGTTTAATAAAGAATCATAGATAATAATTAATTGTTATAGACCTATTTAGACATAACATTCCTTGCCTTTAGGAAAAATTAATTCATTCAATCAGAAAGATAGGAATTACATGTATATATGGTACAGTTGAGGAGATATCTACCGTATTTAAAAATGAAACCTAACTTACAAACTTTCATAATAGAATAGAAAAATAAAAATAAAATAATTAAAAAATATATAATTGTCCAATACATGCTCCATCTCGCATCCAATTAGTATATTTGTGATCGCCATCACCATAAATGAAAACAATATTGTACAGAGAATTCAAGCCCCTAAAAGGAGAAAACTGGTTGCCACAAGAATGGAAATTAGGAGAAAACAAAATCTCACAAAAAGAAAAAATAAATTAACTTTGCAGAGGGATTGAGAAACAAACAACCAAGTAATAGATTAATGATAATAAATTAAAAATATGATTTACTATTACTTATCCATTTATCAGTACTGTAGATATGATTAACTAGAAAAGTATCCGTTCTCCGACTCGTCCCAGCTATATTCTCATGTCCTGAAGAGAACAGTGAAAGAAAGGGTGAGCTCAACTAGTCCAGTAAAAAATATTATGACTAAGATAATGCAGAATAAATTATCATTAGTCTCCAACAATGTTAAACTAATAAAATATAATAGACATCAAGTTTAACTGCAGCGGAACAAGCAATCCATTAAAAGAGTCAAGTAGAAAATAAAATCTACTAACTTTTATGATTAAAAAGGTTTTTCATCACTGTTATCGCTGAGACTCAGCTTAATAAATATTCCACATCATCGAATCACCCCTGCACTATGGCCAAGGATATTCTTTAGTATCACAACCACAATTATCCATGCATTATGGGCCAAGAATATTTGTGTATTCATTAATGGTCATGATCATGCCAACAACTGTCCATCAATGCACTACGGGCCAATGATGACTTTTACCACATCATTTGTAACATTACGGTCATGATTACAAAGAATAATCCACGGTCATAATCGGACCAAGTCCATCTATCTTGATCTGCAGCCACGATGACTTTCAACATAATATAAACATAAGGATGATGACAATGATATAAGAATTCAATAAAACAAGTTCAAGAATTAATTTGTCCAAGAACTACTAATGTCTAAATTATCAACATGATCTTTTGCTTTGTAAAGTAAAATTCAAGAATGATCGGAAGAATATTTCCATGAAAAGATCTTTGGATGAAGCCTTGAAATATCGAGGATATTCTACTAATTTCATGGAGTATAGAAGTCAAAACTTTAACCAACCGAGTATAATAAAGAATGGAATAACAAAAGAAATCACCGTAATGCGATGCTTGGCATGTAGGCGAGTTATTCAACGAATACTAAATAACGGAACCAAGTCGGGCAAAATTACACGCCGAGCGGGATGTTCCAACGAGAATAATAAAGAATGAAATAACAATGAAATCACCATGCATGCGGTGCTTGGCATAGACAAGTTATTCAACAGAGAATACTAATAAGGGCCGGAATCGGTCCGGCGTAAAACACACACGACGAGGATATTCCAATGAATAATAATAAAAAAGAACGGAACCCGGTCCGTGTAAAACGCCTTGACAGGATATTCCATAGAATAATAAAATTTTAATCGGTCCCAAAGTAAAGCGCATGATGAACAGGATATTACAACGAGAATAGTAAAGATGGAATAATAGAAGAATGTCACCAAGTATAGGGTGAAATAGCGTATCACGAGTTATTCCAATGAAATAATAAGCAATAGAATAACAACAGTTCTCTTCATTAATAAGAAAGAATAACACCTTACGAATCTGACAAATAATAATATTCCCTACCTTAAGAAGAAGAGTATTGGATATATAAGTAGTGAAGTAGCGAGAATACTTTCTTCATCTCTCTATAGTCTATCTCATAGTTTCTCTCTAAAGTTCAATGAATTAAATAAGAAAATAATGAAGGAATGAGCTTCATTTATAGGAAAATGGAATGCGTAGTAACTAATCCATGAACGGTCCAGTTGATTTACTTTAATCGACGGTCCATATTTAAAACAAAATTTTTAAATAAAATATAATATATTCTATTTATAATCTAATAAAATGAATAACTTTATAAAAATTTTACTATCTGAAACACTATCGCAGAGCCTTATCTGAAACACTATGCATAATAAAATATAATATATTCTAATTATTGTCTAATAAAAGCAGATAGCTTTATAAAAGTATTACATTTTATATAAAAAGTTTTACTATGTAAAAAACACTATCGCAGACACTATCAACACTATGCATAATAGAATATAATATATTACATTTATAGAATAACTTTATAAAAGTATTACATTTTTTATATAAAAAGATTTTTTGTATTATTACATTAATAATACCAACAAAAGCTGAGTGACTTATCACGTAAGCATCAATAATCAATACCGTGTGCTACTATGCAACCACGCGCGTATTCTTCGCATTTTTTAACCGGTGTTTCAACAGATTAACAGTAAAACTTCCGTAGTTATTTTCATAAAAAGTATTTTGTCATTTTTTCTCAATCCGATAATAATTACATTGTGGGATCCACCAATGATTATGTCGTTGTACTAATATTCCCTGTTAAAACGAATATTCCCTGACCAATCGAATATTATATAACAACTTGCGTACTTTTCAAAATTTATAAATATTACCCACAACTATTATATCAATTTCACTCCATAATATTCAAAATTAATATTTATAGAAAATTCATCTGTGACGCCCCCAAAATAGGTATACAACACCCATTCTGAGTCGCCAAAATACATGGTATAGAAAGCAAACTACAACTTTGATAATACAGATGTCGTGTAGAATACGACAATACAACTGTGAGTTTAAATACAAATATTATCTTTTAGACAATATACACACCCAAATAAGTCCTCATTAATTATTCATACACAATTTTACAGAAATAGTGAGGATAATTTAAAACATCTTCCTAGAACCATCACTCCATACCCAGACTCGATCTCGCTATGTTCTCACCTCCCGAGAAGAAAAATGGAACAAAAAGGAAAAGGGTGAGCTCAACTAGCCCGATAAAGAATATTATGACTAAGATAATATACAACAAATTATCGTTAGTCTTCAACGAGGAAAAATCTAATAGAATACAATAGGCAACAAGTTTTAGATCAACAAATGCGGTGAAACAACAATCCATTAGAAGAGTCACGTAGAAAAGAATTCTCTTTGTCTTTCTAAAGTTTAAAAGTCTATCATCAATAGTTTATCCTGTAATAACAATCAATATACATCTTTAATCATCTTTGCACTACTGGCCAAAGATATTCATTTATATCACCAATTGGTCATGTTCATCTCAACACTGCTCATCTTTTTACTACAGCCAAAGATATTCATCGATTAATCGTTCATCTTTGCACTACAGGGCCAAAGATATTCATTTATATCACCATTTAGGGTGAGGGATGATGAAAAATATTTTTAATGAAACGAATCTAGTGAAACAAAATGACAAGGATTAAGGATTAAGGATTAAGATTCGTTTTTGTTTTACCCATGTCCAAAAATACTTGAAAATAATCATATTGGTGTAAAATTCAAGAATGATCAAAACATGGATACAATCAAAGCTAGTATCCGAATAGATATTTTGGACAAAAAGAAAATTTTTATTTTTCGGTGAATAATCTTAAATGATAAGTGAATAATTATCGCGTCGTGAATAGTCTTGAGTATCGTGAATAAGAACCCCAGACACAACAAGCTCCAAATTTGATAAAAAGTTTACCAATACTTGACATAATGATATTGAAGAAAAATATCATTTAAGAAGAAAATAATACCCTTACCTCAAAATAATCGTCTTCTTATTTGAATTTAGGTATAGTCTTGTGAAACCAAGACCAGATAAATAGCAACACTCAAAGTATACTCACAAGAATACGCTCGATAATTTAGAGAGAAAGAAAAAACTTAGTTTACGGTGTGATTTTCAATTCTAACTTAAGCTTCATTTATAGGAAAATCTTTAGAACGCATGAAAGAGACTAAATTAATAAAATAATATATTAATTTTCCTTTCTTCTTACGCACCAACCAAGTTGCCAAACTAGACCAGCCAATTCTGAAATTCTTTGGCGTTTACATGTGTATTAACACCAACCAAAAGTGGGTCCCACCATATAATTTAATAAAAATTATTTTATTTTACGAAACTTCAATAATTCATAGAAAATAGCCCGTTTATCGAAAAAATTGAAACTCATGACTTTCCATGGGAAATTCCATTCTCTACAACTTTTCGAAAGACAATTTTTTCAAATTCCAAATGTAAATTGACCAAAAATCCACAAACAGGCGATTTTACGATTCTATAATCAATTTTAAATCGAAGAATTGTGTCCACCGACACACAAAACATATGTTAAATATTTAATGCCACAAAAATACTCTACCTCCTCATATACTCATATATCCCACATTCATTATAAAAATATCACCGTTAATATATTATTAAAATGAATTATTTTATCAGAAAAAGATAAAATATTAATTTTCAACAATTGTCACATTAAAAAAAAAATTCTCCATCTATATCCACATAAAATAAATATTTTCTTTATCATAATAATCAATAATTAATTATTTAAAATAATATTACGTAATCACAATCTTGACAACCGGTAGTTCCTCAGAAAGAGGGCTTTCCATAAGGATTTCTCTCTTACTTGGCCTTGATTAGGTGACCAAACCTCTCCTTAGATGTAACTTTCTAGACATTGCCAATAATGTAATCGATAATATTATTCAAATAATATGAATTATTGATTTGATAATGGAAAATCTTGTGTAATGACAATTATTGAAACAACAAATCTACAAAATATCAACGCAACAATTATTGAATCAATAAAATATAATATTGAGCGATAATTTCACCGTAACAATTATTGAGTAGTGCCTTCTTACGTAAGGATCAATAATTCAATAATCTTTATGCAATCTGGTAGTGTCTTCTTTGTGCGACCACGCGTATTCTTGTATTTTAACCACCGAGTAACTAACAAAGGTGTTAATTGGTAACAATTTACGTCGTTATTTATAAAACTCAATCTTTGTCGTTTTCCTTCATCCAACCGTTTTTTCCGTTATGGGCCCACCAATGACCTACTTGGCCGTCGTCAGAGATTCCCGACAAAAAGAATATTCCACGACCAAACGAATATTCCCAAACAATAATGAATATTTTATAACCACTTTAACTTATTTTGTAAACTTTGCACATTTCACCCATAACCAAAGAATTATATCAAATTAACCCTTATTAATTTAGAATAATGAATAAAGGAAAATTCAATTTTATTTATAATAAGTTGGGGTCTTACATCATCTTTATTCAAAAAGTTGGGGTTTTACAAGCAGCGCCCCCGAACTAATTTTTTTTAATACTTTATACTTTCAGGTTAGACAAATGCATCCAAATATCCAATTTAATAATACTAAAAAAAGGGGAAAATTACAATTGATTTCTGAAAATAAAACTGAGGTTGGAGAAATTGAAGAGAGTAATTTATGTTACCTGCAAGGGTACAAGGCTGCAAGAGAGCCACAGTAGAATAGAGTCGCACTCCAGTGTCCACACTAACGACTCGCCAGTCACCAGTACCCACTCTGACCACTCGCGAGAGGCTTTGATGGTTCACGGTTTAGCTTTTGCCTTTTGCGATTTGGCTTTGCCCTTTCTCTCTCTATTTTGTGGCTAAAGTGCCGAACGTGGTAGCTGACGTGTTGAGTAAAAGATCTTATATGAGTACGAATGCGATATTGTCAAAGACCCATTTCATATAACTTACAAATGATAGATATAAAGTTAAAGACTCTAGGGACTCACGTGATGATATCTGAAGTAGAAATGACTTTTATCGATAAAGTTAAAATCGCTCGCTACTGTACAAGAAGGTGATGAATATGAAGAAGGAGGTGCGAAGTTGTTATTCAAAAGCGAAATTGGCGATGTGAGGAAAGCTCAAACCTTCGATTTATTGTTCTATTTGAAATCCTCGATCGAGTAGGAACTGTGGCCTATAGACTCGTTTTACCGCCAAGTATGACGCGTGTTCATAACGTTTTTCACGTCACTACAAGAAAAAGACCTATCAGCGACCAAATATATCAGCGACCGCATATCCGGTCGCTGATAGTCTTAATCGCGACCGATATCAACTACCATATTATATTCCCGTAGCTACCTTATATCCGCGACCGAATGCGGTCGCTGATCGGTCGCCATAACAAATTTCCCACCCAAAAATTGGTAGGAAATGTTGGCGCGTAGTTTTTTTGCGACCACTTATAATCAGCGACCGCATGCGGTCGCTGATAAGTCCATGTCATTAAAAATCAGCGACCGCGTCGTCTCGGTCATTGATGGCGATCGTGATCATCCTTTTAATCTAACGGTCTTTTCGCTCGACGATGGCTTCGAAATCGAAAAGAAAAAAAAAAGAGGAGGCCAGAATAGGAGGCGAGGAAGAAGGGGGGGAAGAGGAGAAGAAGAAATCTTGTTCTTTGTCAGCGATTGGGTTGGCTTTCTCCTTGATTGGTGTTAGGTACCAAATTATATAACAAATATTTGATATATATATAGATATGTGTGTGTGTGTGTGTGTTATGTTATGTTATGTTTGAATATTTGGGTTTTCTTCTTTTTTCTTTCACTCAGTAGCTTGTGGGTTTCGATTGAATCGATTATTTGTTAATTTATGTGGTTCAAATGTTTGATTGAATGTATTAGTCTCCAATGTTAGTATAATGGGTTAGTCTCTACTGTTAATATTTTTTGTATAATGTTGGTATTTGTGTTTGGCACTTGGAATTATTTTGTATAATGTTAGTCTCTAATGTTAATATTTTTTTGTATAATGTTAGTTTAATGGGTTAGTCTCTAATGTTAATATTTTTGTATAATGTTGGTATTTGTGGTTTATGAGTTGGTATTTGTGTTTGGCACTTGGAATTATTTTGTATAATGTTAGTCTCTAATGTTAATATTTTTTTGTATAATGTTAGTTTAATGGGTTAGTCTCTAATGTTAATATTTTTTGTATAATGTTGGTATTTGTGGTTTATGAGTTGGTATTTGTGTTTGGCACTTGGAATTATTTTGTATAATGTTAGTCTCTAATGTTAATATTTTTTTGTATAATGTTAGTTTAATGGGTTAGTCTCTAATGATAATATTTTTTGTATAATGTTGGTATTTGTGGTTTATGAGTTGGTATTTGTGTTTGGCACTTGGAATTATTTTGTATAATGTTAGTCTCTAATGTTAATATTTTTTGTATAATGTTAGTTTAATGGGTTATTCTCTAATGTTAATATTTTTTGTATAATGTTGGTATTTGTGGTTCATGAGTTTGGTATTTGTGTTTGACACTTGGAATTATTATAGATTTCATACCTCTTGAGAGATATCTTTGTGGTCCAAATCTTGTTGGGTAGGGTAGGAGGATAATTGGGATTGACAAAATTTATGCTTAAGCATTTATTTCCCACCTAATGGCTTGTTGATTTTTAATGTCTTGTATTTGGGTTATTCTAGGTCACACGCTAGGGAGTGAGTTGGTCTATATAATTGTGGTATGAGGACCAATGCTATATACTTTTAAAGAAGAGGAGATGATATCGAATTGAATTAGTTGCACTTACATTAATAAATATCAAACCACTAACATTGGAGTCTAAGGGTATTTTAGCGATTAGGAATCTCGGAGGTATTGTTCAATGAAACTTTTGAATTGTTATCATTTACGATATTATCATTATGTGTTCATTGTGATTGAGTTAAGTCTCTTGCGCATTATAACGTTTTCCTCAATCGATTTATGTGATGTAATTTGCGATATAAAGAGGTTCTAGAAAGGGGGCTTTCAAAAAAGTATACTCAACACGTTAGTTTATCACTAAGACTCTCTACGCCAAGATAAGTTTGTTTGCTTTCTATTTCTTCTTTTTATTTTTAGTCAATTTGTATAGCCATCATATTATAGGTATTGATATTTATAGCAATTATTTGATGTAATAATATTTATAATGGAAGGCTTGGGGACTGTTAGTATAATTTAGTACTTAATCATGCCTAAAAGTACCTTGTATGAACCGTTTTGGATGTGAAGAAGTTAGTTAAGCGATACAAGCATGATAATGGATATAGGGTAATTTTATTATCATGATTTTAAAATTGTTTGAATGCCTAAAGGTTTCTTTTTCCTACATGTGGATTGTTTATGAAATTATAGTCAAATCTATGCCTATATGAGAACTATTATATCAAATTTTTTGCAACTAAAGTTTTAAGACAATTATGGAGTCCCTATATTGTCTACACATATCATTTAAAAGGTGTTCCTTAACTTAGTTATAGTGCATGTTGTGTATTGACCAAATTTCATGTTTAAAAGCCATGAAAAGTAAGCTTTAAGTGGCAACTAAGACTTAAGTATAGAATTCTCATACTTGGACCATGTGGGCAGAGTTTCAATAGTCATAATATGACATAAGTAAGCTACACAAGCTAAAAGAAACCAAGCTAAAACTGTTTTGAGCATTAAACTTGTGAAAAGTCACATTTTAAGTCCAAAAGTGGACTGTTTTTGGGTGACCTTTAGTGCACGATCTTATAAGACTATAATGAACTCATATAAAATTGCTAACTCATGCTTGTGATGATTTCTAATTATTACTGATGACCAAAGCTACTAAGAAAATCAAGTTAGGATCTATTAAGGGATGTTGGAGTGATGATGGGCTTGGGCTTGCATCATGAGAGGCCACACGAGGCCACACCAAGCTTAGTCGAAGCCTCACGGGGCCAAGCCAAGCTTAGTTGTTAGCATGGTAAGCTATTAGAAATTCATTAAGCCAAAATAAGCGATCTTGAACCCTGTTAGTGCAACAGAGAAGAGTAACTAGATTGACTTGGTCAATAAAGAGACTATTTTGGCTATAACAGAAAAAACAAGGGTATTTAACACTTATGTATACAAGAATAAAACTACAAAAGTATGCTCTCAAGTCATATGCTTACAAGTATGCTTAAATGTCATTCATATGCTTACAAGTATGCTCAAGTCATATGATTACAAGTATGCTTTCGAGTCATATGCTTACAAGTATGCTTAAGTTATATGCTTGAAAGTATTCTTAAATGTTAATCATATATCGTCTTACAAGTATGCTCAAGTTATATGGTTACAAGTATGCTCAAGTCATATGTTAACATTTATAGTGTTGTCTGTAGTAGGTACTGAGTGGAATCATGGACCTCTATTCGATCAGTAGTTGGATGTACACGACGAAAGTCAAGTGTGCAGATAAATCTTCTGGTTGAATTTAGAATTTGGTTGCCAAGTTTTTTTGGAGTATCGTATAGTCACCCTAATGTATGAATGGTAAATCATTGAATCGATGTCCATGTTTGAAGTGTAAGAATGTAAATTATATGGACGAGACACATGGTAAACTATCATTTACTTGTTTTACGGGTTCATGAGAAATTACGAAGAATCTTTGGTGGGCACATGGGGTAGAGAGAAGAGATGGTGGCATCACACAAGTACACAATTCAGGTGAGATACTCATCGTCGTATGAATGAAATGGTTCATGATATTGCGAGGCCGATTTTGATTGGGAGCAAAGCGAGAGCAACCTATGAATTACGATGCCAAAGACTTCTTTAAGTTGTTAGGCGAGGGTAGCGAGCCATTGTGGCATGGTTGCACCAAACACACTATATTGTCTGCGATGGCGACATTACTTAACATCAAGGTGATCACAACATGAGCCATGAGTGTTTTGAGTCACTCTTGAATGGCATTAAGAGTATGTTGCTGACGGTGAGAAAATTACACAGTAACTATTACTTTTGTAAGAAAATGGTGAAGAAGTTGGGTCTTGGATACCAAAAGATCGATGCATGTCCCAACGATTGCATGTTGTTTTATAAGGAAAATGAGCAGTTGACAAGGTGCGCGTTTTGCGGTCATGATCGGTTTAGGCCTAATAAAGAGGGTGTGACTACAAAAATATCAAGTATACCGTTTAAGATTCTAAGGTATTTTCCAATAACACATCGACTAAAAGATTGTACATGTCTTGAAGCAATTTGAAAAAGATTGTACATGTCTTTAGAAAAAGGGATACGTGTTGATGGACATGGAATCGTCGATATTGACCTCCATAGGTCTGCGTCTCCAACAAATGCTTATTTTACCAACTCAAGCGGTACAAGTTTACTATACTCCTAGTCCTGTTAGGAAAAGGGATAGGCCGCTTCTGATTGGCAAGTTGTAATTCATACTCCCGCCGTAGTCATGTCCAAGTAATAGGCGAGGATTTCTACCAAGAGGAAATGCTTGAGACCTCCTATAATAAATATAGAGGACAATAATGATGTAATCCGAGTTAGAGGTGGAGATGAACACGATGAATTGGATCCCGAGGCGATTATTATTGTGCGGATAATGCGGTGATATTGAGGAAGAGTTATTGGTGACATCGACCTACGAAATCGAAGAAGATGGTTATGAATCTCCGATACTTGTACAAAATGATTACGACTCATCGATAACGATTTTCATTAAAATGTATGTGTAGTTATAATTGTACAAAATGTATGTTTATGTTCATGTTCATGTTCATGTTTAGTTCATAATTATGTACCTTTCATTTATGTTCTCTATATAGGAATGTTCTCTATATCCTTAACTATATCATTTATAGTTGTTGTAGTTAACTATTTTGCAGTCATCTTTATGTATCTTTCACTTATGATAATCGTAGTTAACTATTTCATACAATTAATTGTCATTCATAATTTAATACTAACATCCTAATTTTTTTATTTATAGATGTCTTACGAACTGCAGACCTGAAAGCCTTGGGTTGGGTCGAGAACCCTAATCATGTCTTGAAGGCCCCGCTAATCCGGATGATCGCATTCTTATACTGATCATCCGTCCTCCTCCAGAAAAGCACGTAAGTTAAACATCGTGTATATATAAGGGTTAATATTTTCATTGTTATAAATATATTTTAATGTAAATTCTCAGTATATTGTAGTGATTTTCAAGATAGTAAAATTGTGAAGTGCATTTCATAATTATCTTCTGAGCCTGGCCTCGCTGGTGATTACATGGGCGACACACCTCTCGCCCATAAGGATCTGATTGGGTTTGAATTTCGGTATGTTTTTATTAATTATAATGATTATATTAATATAATATTCAAAGGATAATTTTAGTAATGTTATTATTGTTGTTTTATTTGCGAAAAGGTATAGATGGGAGGGCCTTGAGTTTTGATTCGTACATTATTACGCGGAAGTCATGTGATCCGTACCAAGGATAACTTAAATAAAGAACGACAAAAAGCCATTCACAATCTTAGATCGACCATCCGGGCCGGGAGAAGATTATATGCACAAGCATAGCCCACAGTGGTGCACCAGATCCATATAATTTGAGATGTGTGCCCATTGATGATGGAAGGTAGAAATTGGGTGAAAAAACGAAAAGACTGCCACCAATGAGCCTCGGGTGTATCCGGAAGGCGAAAAGGCTAAAGAGGAATACAAGTATGGCGATATTTCACAGTTCTGACATATCAACTTTGCCATGATACGTATTTACAAGTTTTAATATGTTTTCAATCATGAATTGTAGAAAATATATCCCATTTTTACTTAGTAATATTGTGTTATTTTTGTATAGAGTCTCGGTCTCAAGGTCGACTTTATCCATTGGGTTTGGATGTGTACGTATTACCCGTGATGGTGCACTTTGAGGCTATCCGGTGTAGCGATAATAAATTTTAACAACTTGATCTTTAATTAATGCTTACAAAATTAATTTATTTTAACTATTTAATTGTTAACATGATGACATGCAGGACACTTATAAGCGTTTATTGAATGGCTGCTATCCCGAAGGCACTCCACGTCCGTCTGTCGATCAAGAGTTGTGGGAGAGGGCGTCATTGTGAAGAAGAACTACGTTAAAGGTCGAGGACAACGGCAGCATTTACGCCCATCCTTGATGGGCTCATCTTTGCTTCTTACCCGATCTACCACGATTATCTAGCCATCCAAATTTGCTCATACTCCTACCGTATGTGAGAGCTATATGTCAAGATCGGGATCTTCCAAAGATCTTTGGGCGGACATCTGGGGGCTCTAAGTCTTTGGAGTTAAATTTGAAGCGGCGGGCAAATGGCAATGACATCACAACACCTGGGGATGGCGACGAGGTATAAAATCAATTTGTTGTATATTGTCGTAATATACCAATATTAACATAGTTAGTAAATATTTATAACTTGTTTTATTATTTTGTTAATATTACGGGGTGATCGAGGAGGCGGTGATGCTTGATTAGTACACTTTTTAGATTAGTTTTATAGTTATAATATAAGTTTGTACTTGTTTCATTCTTAGGATGTTTGTATATTATTACTTAAACAATTTTTAAAATGTTATTATATTTATTCAAAATCATATTGGTTTTGAATGGTTTATATTCTAGTTTAGTGTATGTGTTATATGATGGAATGATGGATGTTTATATTGTTGTGTATCGGTTATTGTGTGTATGTGTGTTGGGATAAAATGTTAAAAAGCAGTACGAGTTTTTGGGATTTATGCAAAAAACAAAGAAGATTCTGTTATTTTATTTTTTTAATATTAGCGACCGCGTGCGATCATCGATTCCGGTCATTGACCGTGAAACACGTCGACTTTAGCCATGTCCCATCTTGACTCGAATTAGCGATCGGATTTGCCATTTGATTGGCATTGATATCGGTCATTACTTAATCGATCATTAATAGTGGTCGTTGATGTGCATTTTAGCGACCAGATTTTGTCTTGACGCCTTTTAATGACCGCAATCGATCATGAGATAGATATCGGCGACCCAAAGTGATCACGATAAAGCGATCATTGATAAGCTTTTTTGTTATAGTGCGTATCGATGTTACGTAAATATGTGGACGACCCGAACCATGTTATTGAGTTAGAACCGCACGAGATAGCCGAAGACTTAACGTATGAAGAGGTACCTATCAAGATTTTGGATAGGAAGGAGCATGTCCTACGCACGAAGGTCATACCACAAGTTAAAGTTTTATGGAGAAACCATGTTATTGAGGAAATGACCTGGGAGTTGGAAACGGAAATGAAAGCGAGGTATCCTCATCTTTTGAAACACCACCATCGTCGTCGATTTCGAGGATGAAATTTCATAAGGAGGGGAGGTTGTAAGACCCCAAATTATTAAGAAATGAAATTTAATTTCCTCTATTTATCATTTTGAAATAGTAAGGGTTGATTTGATTAATATGGTTAGTTATGGGTAAAATGTGCAAATATTTCAAATAAACAAGTGGTTATAAAATACTCATTGTTGTCGGAGAATATTCGTTTGGTCGTAGAATATTCTTCTTTGTCGAGAATATTAAATGCAACGACGTAGCGACCCTTGATATGGGCCCCATAACTTGAAAAGCAATTGGATGAAGAAAATGACAAGTATAAGTTGTTTATAAATATAATCTAGCGATTATTCACAAGTATTATCTTGTTGGAATACCCGGTGGTTAAAACACGATGTCTGGCGTTGTTGAGCGATGCATACACAAGTATTGCACCAATTATTGATTCTTACGTAAGAAGGCCTTTTTACTCGATAATTATTACGATAATTACTTATTCGATATTTTATTTTATTGATTCAATAATTCTTTGCGTTGATTTTTTTATATTCTTCGTTATTTCAATAATTGTCACTACACACGATTTTTTTCATTATCTACAATAATTCATATTATCTGAATAATATTATTAGATAACATTATTGGCAATGTCTAGAAAGTTACATCAAGGAGAGGTTTGGTCACCTAATTACTTGTGTTAGTAAGGAGAAATCTTTATTGGAAAGCCCCCTCTTTCCTGGGAATGGCTTGGTTGCCAGTACTGTGATTCTGTAATATTATTTGTGAATAATTAATTATTGATTTAAATGATGAGAAAAATATTGATTTTATGTGGATATAGATGGAGAAAATTTTGAAAGTGACAATTGTTAAAAATTGATATTTTATCTTTTCTGATAAAATAATATTATATTATATTATTATAATATAATAATGGGGATATTTTTACAATGAATGTGAGATATATGAGTATATGAGGATGATGAGTATTTTTGTTGCAAGAGTTGTTTAAAACATGTTAAACATGTCTGTGGGCCTATTTCTTGACTGAAATTTGATTATAGCCTGTAAAATTGCCGTTTATGAATTTCGGTCAATTTCTGTTTGGAATTTGGAAAAACTTTCTTCTGCAAAGTTGTAGAGAATTGAATTTCCTATACAAAAAAGTGAGATTCAAATTTTCTGATAAAAGGGCTATTTATTATGAATTATTGAAGTTTCGAAGTTCCAGAATAATTGATTTTTGGAAGTTTAAAATATTTATAGTTAGAAAAACGTTTTTATTGTTTTGGTTGGCCCCCCATGTGTTGCAAATGGTTGAAATCAGATTTTCAAAGTAGGCGTAGGAAATTTTTTTAAAATATTAATATTATATTAAATTTTCTGCTTTGGTGTTCTAAGTATTTTCTTAAAAATAGGGTGCTTAGGTTAGAATTGAAAATCACACCAGAAACTAAAGATTTCTCTCTCTTTCTCTCTCTATAATATCGAGCGTATTTGTGAGTATTTTAGTACTTTGAGTATTCTTTATCGGTCAAGTTCTTTCAAAGACTTATATCCGAGATTCCATCAAGTACTTATTCTTTCCGAGGTAAGAATGTTATTTTCTTCTCAAATGATATTATTTCTTCAATATCATTATCTTTGAAATGTTGGTTGGAAATTTTTATCAAATTTAGAACTTTTTCATGTCGTGGTTCTTATTCATGAGTTCTTATTCACGAGTTCTTATTCACGAGTACTATTCACGTAAGCGTGATGATGTTTTTTTTGAAATTTTTATCTTTTGAGGTCGAAGTTACTATTCACGTGTCTGGCACTATTCACGTATCTGACCTTATTCACGAATACGACCTTATTCACGGAAAAATTAAATTTTCTTTTCGTGTCCAAAATTGTGCATTATGATTCCTATCTTTGATTGGATATATGTTTTGATCTTCATTCTTGAATTTTACTCCAATCAATTTTTATGAAGTATTTTTGAACTTGGATTATTTAAAATGCGATTCTTTAATACTTTTTTTTTTTTGTTTCACTTTGGATTCGTTTTCTTTAAAGTATTTCTTATAATCCTCGGTCTAAAATGATGATATTTCTTGAATATCTTTGGCTGTAGTGCAAGATGAATGATTTCTTGATGAATATCTTTGGCCCGTAGTGCAAAGATGAGCAGTGTTGAGATGAACATGGCCGATCGATTAATATATTTGGCCAGTAGTAGTGCAAAGATGAGCAGTGTTTAGATGAACATGACCGTGATGAATATCTTTTGCACATGGTGCAAAGATGAATATTTGATTCTAGATATATATTGATTGATGTTACGAGGATAAAATATCGACGATGAACTTTTAAATTCATATATAGAAGATAGTAGTTTGCATTCTCTACTTAACTCTTCAATGAATTATTATTTCATTGCGAAGATTGATTTAAAAGCGGTTATCTATTGTATTCTATTAGATATTTCCACATTGAGGACTAACGATAATTTGTTCTATATTATCTTAGACATAATGTTCTTTCTTTGGCTAGTTGAGCTCACCCTTTTCTTGTTGTTCCATTTTTCTTCTCGGAAAGGCGAGAATGTAGCAATCTTAGTAAGGGTGTGGAATAATGGTTACAGAAGTTGTTACAGTAGTCCTCATTATTCTGTAAAATAGTGTATTAATAATTGTAATGAGGACTTATTTGAGTGTGGATATTGTCTAGATGACAATATTTGTATTTAAACTCACAGTTTTTATGTTGTATTAATAAAGTTGTAGTTGTTTCTGTACCATGTATTTGGTGACTCAGAATGAGTGTTGTATACCTATTTCGGGGGCGTCACATAATTTATATACTTTTTCTTTAAAAAATAAAATTTTCTTCATATTTATCTTTAATATTACGAATATTTACATTAATAATTATGACCTAATTATGTCATTTTACAATAATTATGTTCCGCTTGGTGTCCCCTATCGTGGCCTCATGTCTGAACAGAAGAGACATGGCCCACATAGCCGATGCCAGCTCACCCAATTTCCTAGTTTCCTACTACTACTACTACTAGACTATTGGTAGAGTTAGGTTCCAGCTAACCAATCAGATCGCTCCAAAGTTTGGGTAGTGATTTTCGTCGGCACTGTCTTTTCCTTTTTATTCGGCTCTTGATAGGCTATTTGACTTTCTTACTAAATCTCAGCCGTCGGATGCTTATTATAGTTTCGGAAACGATTGAAATTCCTCAAGAGATGACAAATCACATGTTAGAATATTGGAGTATTAAATTACTTTCACGGTGGACTTTTTACAAATAAAATAAAATGATAAAATTATTTATATTTTAATTTAATTTTATAATTTTTTAATTATGATTAGTAAAATTTCATAAATATGCATAGAGAATAAAAATATGTCAATTAATACTATGAATATTATAAACAAATTATTATAATAAATAAATAATTTAAAATAAATAGATATTTAACTTAGAACTACTTAAAATAGAAATAAAAAAATTTATCCTTAAATTTTTCCTCGTACGGAATGCATTACTTTTTGGGCATTATTGAGTTTAAGTCCTTAATTAAGTATGCTTTCATAAAGTCCTTAAGTAAGTATAAACACGTTTAGTGATGATACCATTATAGGAGGAACGTATAGTCAAGAAGTTGGTAGATAATTAGAAAGGAGGAGGGTATTTTTAGTAGTATTACTATTACAGTTCTTGAAATGTAATGGAAATTAAATTAGCTACTTGTAGAGGAGTGTACCATCTGAAAGGTTAGGTAGTAAGTAATTACCGAGTATCAGCCACTTAATTAATGCCTTAATAAATGATTAGATAAGATAAGATAGAAAGGAATCTTAAATTAGTATCCAAATATATAATGTTATCCCGTGTAGAATTGAATAAAATAATATTTTTTTGATAAAAAAATTACATACAAAACAATGTGGATGGTAGTGATTGGTTATAATCATTGGACTCACTCATGTATGTGAAATACCATTCACTAATTACAGTTCAACACATCATTTATTACAGTAGCATCACTCAATTGAATATTTCTACTCCTATGTTAACAAACAAATACTCGTTCCGTCCCATAATATATGTTGTTTTAGATGATTTCATCTTCTTCAAATTATTTGATGTTTTATATAATCTAGGAGAATTAATCACAATCTTTCCAAAATTACCCCTCATGAAAAAATGCTTCAAATGAGAGAGTTTGAGATAAGTATATGGAAAAGGGTATTATAGACAATTAATACTATATTTAATGCTATAAATTATTTTTATAATTCTTGTGCACAACTCTAAAACATCATATATTATGGGACGGGGAGAAAGGGAAGACTAATTTTGATAAATCTTAATATTAAAGAGATTCATCTAAATAATTTTGCAAAATTTAAGGATATATATTCACGTATTTCTTCTTGCATATAATGAGTGTTTAGCTTAGCAATATTGGCATAGTAGTAAAGTTATGTCATCTCGAGAGCCATATTAATATATCATTAATCTCCAACAAGATAATTAATATTATCTTGTTACCCCTTCGTTTTCAGTCCATAAGAATTTTATAATGAATTGAAAATTTTAGAAAATTAATATTTTTACATAATCTTCTCTCACGTTTGAATATAAAAATAAAGTGGATTTCATCTTCATGTGAAAAAAAAATCGTATAAAAATATTAAAAATCCAAATTTTGTTGTGTAAGGAATTGATATTTTACTTGAGAATTTGATAGTTTCACAATAAAACTCACATTCATATTCATGTGAATAAAGTATTATAAAATTTACAAAATTTCATAGTGAAAAAAAATTTATATTGACCTCCATTAGCTAGGTGGAGTCTTGTACACATTAGCAAAGAAGAAGAAGAAGCAGCAGCAGCAGCAGCAAGGAAAGAGTTCAAAAAATTTATTATGTAGATGGATTCGGAAAAGAAGAAAGATACTGATTCAAATGAGCAATTTGAAGATGACGAATTTGATACTTGGTGTTAGGAAAAACAGAGCCTTTCCCTCGAACCCAAGCTTGGCAAGGTCGGCCGCAGCGCGCAAGTCTTGGTCGTTTCTTTTCCACAAAAGTGGGGTGTTCTTGGGGCCCAAATTGATGAGTAACTTTCTAGTATATAAACTTAATAATTCTTTAGTTCTTAATCGATGTGAGATTTGGCTTCCCACATGTATTTATTATCATTTTATCATTTTTAATGGTGATTTTTGAGAGTTAATATCTCATTCATCACTCGATGAATTTGAGTTTTCAAATAATACTTAATTTAATCTATTCATGGAGTAGAACACATTGATATGTAGAATCGTTACAAATAATTAATGATACCCATGTTAATTTAAGCTCAAATTCTAACAATTAGGACACATGGAAAAGGGTATTTTTAAAATTTCTTTAAAGTATGTGTGATGTACAATGGAGTTGTTTAAAATTTTCAGGAACTAGAAAGAAGTTTTTTAAGGATTTTTAGGTACAACAGACTGAACAGAGCAACAGTTGTAAATTTTTGTTGGGCACAATGATTGATGGATTTTAAATGAAGATGGAAGACAAAATTGCAGGTTATAGATGTGTTAGTCTTTGCTTTTAGTGGTTTTTGTTGTTGATTTGATTGTTAAATTTGTATTGCTAGATTTATGCAGTACCTGATTTGAAAAATCAATGCACAAGATAGTTAATCCAGATCTTGTGGATTCAGTTTTATTTTGCAAAAATAAATTTTTTACATTTTACTGATAAAAAAAACGGTGGTTATGTTGGAAAATGATGTGTATTTTGGCATGAAAATAATGTGATAAAAATTTGTCTAGCTGATATAAATACATATCCCAAGAAAGTAGTAGTATATAATTATAGTTAAATACTAGAATTATAATTATATCTTTATCATACAAGACGTACGTGCATAAATGAGATAGATAAGAATTAAGAAGGATTTTATTTTATTTTATCGCATATACTTTTACATTAGTCGCAATCAAACTTGGTCTCAACATGTATATCAATTTCTCAATTATAATTAGTCGATGACAGGGGACACAACACACTATGCATGAGCTTCTTACCGTGTCCAATTTTGCTAGCTTTTCTATTTGTTGGTTCCCACTACTTTGCAAAGATTATCCTTAACCACCCCACCCCTTCCTCTCGTGTTCTTGTACGTGTGTGAATGCCAAATAATTGTTGTATATATAATTCTGGTGAAGCCTTGAAAACACTTCATTTTTTTATAAAAATTAATGAATGTTTCCTTTGATTTTAACCATTTTTATACACATTTAACTACTTTAGAAATATGCAATCACATACTAAACACGAATATCACTTGATCACAACCTTGGCGTGTTAGTTTATTTAGTAGTAATAGTTTTGGTGATCGAGTGCCTAATGGCTAAACATGTTTGCTTGAGTTTCTATAGGTGCATGCCAATGTATATATAAAATAGTTGGTTGATAATTCCGTAATGTATGTGAACTCGTTGTTAAAACATACTACCAAATAGTTCGGGCTTTGGGTACCGGGCATCCACGTTGGGCAAATGAGTTTTTGTTTTTATTAAAATCCCGATTGTAAATATAATATAGACTAGAACTTTTCTACTTTGATGGTTAATTTTTTAAGATAAAGATTCGTAACATATATTGATTCTTCTTTCAAATAAATTCTATTTTTATTTTTCTTTGGAATTGTTGTATTTTGTGCACAAAACATATGATTCATTTAAAAGATGTGCTACTTAGTATCAGAATAGTACTCCGATACAAAAAGAATTATGGACCAGTTTTGTTACAAACAAGTGTGACTCGGCTTTTTCATTAATTAATTACATCCTCACATGATTTTTTTTATTTTTATTTCTTTCGGTGTTAATTCACATGCATAAATCTAGATGTTGTATTTTGTGCACGAAGCCTATGTATTCATTTATCAAGGCTAGAAAAATTAATTCGATTGCAAATGAAAATCTCATGATTTTTCTTTTTCCTATTTATATGATAAGAGGGATAGACGCAAGGGTAACTAACAACCTGCTATATATTACTCCATTTTTGTAACACTTGTCAAAATTGAAAAGAAACCTTAATAATGAAAAATTATACTAGATAAAAAGTCATAAGTAGTAGTACTAGAGTTTGTCAATGAGTACATAAATTAATACAAGGGTTATTATCACATATTCACATGTACTTCCGCTCCGCCCAATGAATTAAATGATAAATACCGAGATCATTTGACTTAATGATATTTAGGCTTAGGTTCTAGGTTCGATTCCTCCTAAATTAGGAGTAATATATATATGGATAATTACAGAAAAGTTGGACAGAATTGATTGCCATAAACAAACCAACAAGTTGCCTTACAATCCACGTTTCTTTTCTCTCCACAAAACCATTATTTATGGACTTGTGTTCTCTTCACAACACCTTCCAATCTTTCTGTTACACATTTGAGCCTTCCCCTCCTTTTCCCCACTGCCTATTATAATTTCATTTGCACCAGACCAGTATCATACTTATTGCTTCCCCTGTTTTCTTGATTTTAATTAATTCTCTTCTCTTTAGGAACCAATTTCGAATTCATATATTTCAAGATCAGGGTTTATCTACTTTTAGTAAGTATAGTCACAAGAATTCCAGAAAATAATAAAGTGTCAAGACTTGAAGAAGAATGGAAAATATTTCTCAAGAACAAATGGAATTGCCTCCTGGTTTTCGATTTCACCCGACAGATGAAGAGCTTATAACTCATTACCTAACCCCAAAAATTTATAACACCAGTTTTTCGGCTGCAGCAATTGGGGAGGTTGATTTGAACAAGGTTGAGCCTTGGGATCTGCCATGTACGTATATATATATATATATATATATCATATGTGCTATGATCTTATTCTTTATTGAACCAGGAGTAGTTCTAACTTTAAATTTATATCGTTTTGATTTAATGATTAAAGGGAAAGCGAAAATGGGTGAGAAGGAGTGGTATTTCTTTTGTGTGAGAGATAGAAAGTACCCAACTGGTTTGAGGACTAACAGGGCAACTGAATCTGGATATTGGAAGGCCACAGGCAAAGACAAGGAGATTTATAAGGTGAAAACGCTGGTCGGGATGAAGAAAACTTTGGTTTTCTACAAGGGAAGAGCTCCTAAAGGAGAAAAAACTAATTGGGTGATGCACGAATATAGACTCGAGGGAAAGTATAACCTCCCCAAAACCGCCAAAGTAAGGAGCTCATACTCTGTTTTATACTAGTACTAATTTTTCATTCACTAATGTTGTTTTTCCTTGTTTGTTTAACAGAAAGAATGGGTAATATCAAGAATATTTCATAAGAAAAAGATACATATATCTGGATTAGTGAGACTTGGGAATTGTGGTGACGAATTGAAGCCTTCTAATCTTCTTCCTTTGTTAGATATATCATCAAGCACAAGCACAACAATGGTGGCCGAGACCTCTCACGTGACCTGCTTCTCCGAACAAACAGAAGACATGAACCCTTCTGTATTTCCCTCCTCATCATCTCCATCAAAGCCCTTTGATTCCTCATTTCTCTCTCCAACAATCCCAATTTCAAACTCATTCTTTCCCACTCAAATTTCCCTCCAATACCCAGATTCTTTTTCTATACAAGATCAATCAATTCTCAGGTATTTCCTCTTAGAGTACAATGGGGAAGAATCAAAAATAAAGACGAATTCAAAAACAGACTTCTCACCGGACACCGGGGGAATGAGTACTGATATGTCATCAGTTGTCTCCAATCATGAAATGGGGCAGAGGTCTTCTGAAGATCAAGAATATCCCATCACTTCAGGTGGACCAGTGGACCTTGATTGTCTATGGAATTATTGAATTTGAAGATGGGATTTTGGAATTGAATGGAGCAAAAGAATATACCTAGCTAGATAGAGAGGAAGTGGAAGAAGAAGAAGAAGCTAGAAGATTACATGATCCTTTAGCAATCATTGGTGTTACAGAATTGTTGTGTTGTTTTGTCTATAATTATAGATTTCCTGGAGGATATATACCAGTAATAGGAAATGAATCGTCTTGTATCATAAACTCAATTAACTGTCTATTTTTTTCTTGGGGTCTCCTAATTTTAAATCTTATCAATGATCAATTCATGGAGTAATAGAACTTCAATTTCAAATATGATAAATTAAATTTTGTTTTTGTTTTTTCTTTCAATTGCATCTAGTCAATGTTTTCTTTTAATTTAACATAATCTGTAATTTGTTAATTTCTCTTTAATTTGTTTATTGATATTCAAGTATCCTATACAAGAGGACTTAATTAGTTAGTTAGGACTTAATTATATATATATATATATATATATATATATATATATATATATATATATATATATATATATATATCATCGAACCATCGTAATAACATATAAACCGCTTATCATGCTCATACCGACGGATCAAATCGTCGTCCGATCCGTCTTTTAAAAGTGGTGTGGTATGCACTAAAAAGCGGACTATAAAAAATAATATATATATATATATATATATCAATAAAATACAAATGATTTTGAATTTTTCATTTCACTCAATAAATTATTTAGGCCTGCTTCAAAATTTAAGATAAATCTCACTGTTTAAATACAGTCTTTTAAAGCGGACGGGCCAAACTAAGATATATATATAAATTGATTAGTTAGGGAACGATATAACCGGGCTGGGCCAGTATGGTTGCTCATCCTATCTCATCAGTCAATTCCAGGATTTTATGTTAGGCCACCAAGTAGGTTTCCATGGTTGATTAAGACAGAATTTTAAAGTACACCGTGTGTTAGAAAAGTAACTCAAAAATCAATACATATTTTTATCCAAAGTATTTGGCTCGAGTGATATTACTCAATTCATGTTATCTATGAAGTTGGGAATGAGTCCTAACATGTCAAGGCAAGATGAAAATTCATATATCGAAGGTCAGCACTGTATCTGTATTGATCAATTAATCATCTTACCATAAAATTTACTCTATGATAACCGAATTCGTATTTGTCATCTTCATGTACTTAATTATCATCATTCAATAAAGAGAAACAAATAAGGTATGTAAAAAATCATATCAAATCTACAAATAAATAAAGTCAAACCCTTAACAAAATCATGAGTTTGAAAAAACAAACCCTAAAGTTTCTCTATACCTTTCACTTCATGTACCTACCATCAGATTCAAAAATTTTTTATGAAGAAATAAGTATAATGTGAACAATTAATAAATATAAAATCAAATTATATGTGAACAAATTAACTATATCAATTTTAGAAGAAACGTGGGTAACTTCTTAATTTCAAAAACTAGATACTGAGTGAGAAAAAAAAAGGGAAAGAAATTCTAGATAAAAAACAAATAAAAGAAATTACTGTCTTAATTTAGAAATTTAAAAAATATGTTAATGACAACTAATTGGCGTAAAAGAAGAGAGGAAAAAGATAGGAGTTACAATTTTTTAAGCCCAAAATAAACAAAAGTAACTGTTTAAAGCTTCAGACTTTATTAACAATTTGAAAAACTACATGGGCAATGGATAAAAATACAAATAAATAAAATTATAAAATATTTATGTCTAATTTTCATTTCCGCATGTAAGAGCTCTAACTATTTCACTTATTGTCTTATAGTGTATATGTTTGGCCATTTTATTTAAAAAAAAAAAAAACATAAATGTCTGAATAATATACACTATATGTCTGAGAATATGCATTGACATGCAGCTTCCACCTTTGAAATATGCTGTCCTTTTACTAAATTTATACATTTTTCCACAAAAATGAAACAAACTTTATTTCATAGAATGCATGTACGATACGGATCTATTAAGGGAGCAATATAAGCCGCTGTTCCTTTTAGATTTTTTTCCGATATAGGGTAAGGGCAAAAATGTAATTGAATAAATTAATGGAAGAATTAAATTTAGAGGGGCAAAAAAAAAATCATTCATATTCTAAATATAAGTACAGACAAACGTAAATTCGTTCTACTTTTGTCTTTTAAATTGTATCTAAATATTTTTTATTAATTTTTTTTTTAATTTAGATTATGAATATTTATTGCAATTTGTAAAAATTATTATAATTAATTAATATTATAATTAATTCAAATTTTATTTATTTAAGTTCAAAAAAAAATTTAATACAAATCTGTCCCTATTGTGAAAAAATATTTGGATCCACCCCTGTTAGGGGGAGGGGGATACGCCCTCAGAGACTATCAGTTAGGTTTTGGATTGGGAGGAATGAGCATGAGAATGCAATTATTTATTTTTACGTTTGGTTTCTATATTAAAATAAAATGAATCATTCTTATTTTTTTTAAAATTTATAAATTTTATTTTTTGAAGAATGTATGAAATGACTCATTTCAATTATAATAGAATGAATCATTCTACTCGATCTTCATTCCATTTTCTCATCTATTTCATTATTTTAGTTATTCAATTCCTTCAATCCAAACGTAACACATTATGTTATGTTTGAATTGAGGGAAGGGAATGGAATGGAATGAAATAGAAGAAATATTAGAATAAAAAATAGTGTATTTGATGATCATTTTGGAGGATAAATCATTCCAATAAAATAAAAATTCATTTCATGTATTTGATTTTTAATCCATGTGGAAGTTGATGGAATAAAATCTATTGTAATTCCGATGGAATTGATATATGTGATAAATTTTTTTAATTCCTTCTAGGGACCGGTGGCGCCCCAAAATAGGTATCATCACTTATTACGAGTCGCCAAATACATGAGTGCGAATACAAATACAATCTTTAATATACAACAAGAGAATGTGAGTTTTAATACAAAATCTTGCCTTCAGACAATATCCACTCTCGAGAATAAGTCATCATTACATTTATTGTCACATTATTTAACGAATAGTGAGGACTATTAATACTATCATCCTGGTCCATCACTCCGCTTCCTGACTCGTCCCCACCTATATTCTCATTTCTTGAAGAGAATAATGAAAGAAAGGGTGAAATTCAACTAAATTTCAAAAAGAAATATTATGACTAAGATAATACGAATAAATTATCATTAGCCTTTCAACAGTGTTAAACTGATAAAATATAACAAACATCAAGTTTAACTGCAGCGGAACAAGCAATCCATTAGAAGAGTCAAGTAGAGAATAAAATTTACTATCTTCTATGATTTAAAAGGTTTTTCATGACTTTTATCGCTGGGACTCAGCTTAATAAATAATCCACATCATCGAATCACTACTTTTCTAGTTTGAAAATCTAAATAATTTATGTTTTCTTTAATTTTTGTTATAAAATCTATATTTTTGTTAAAGTAAATATTTTTGGGTGTTTGAAAAATATTTTATACCAATACCTTTATTTAATAATAACTTCTTAATTAAAATACAAATAATTTAATCTTAAGTTTATTCTTAAATAGAAGTTTTACTGTATAACTTATTATATTATTTGGATCCTAACCTTGATCGTACAAAGTTGGTATAACGTCTTCAACCATTTTTTTTTTAAACTGGTACAATGTTAAAATTAATATTATATACATAAACTTTTATAATAAATACTCCCCATCTCAAAATTTTAGACTTAAATACTTTCTTTTATCGGCGGCCAAGAGATCTTATGTTGTTGATCAAATCAAGTTGATATTATATTTGTAGGACAAAGGTTCAAAAATACTTCTGATGTTTACCCCGAAATTTTATTTACACTTTAAACTAATTTTTTTTCCAAAATTACTCTTAACGTTACAAAATTCAGCCCAATTATGCCCTTTCCGTTAACAGACTTGCCACCGAAGTAAACAGAGCAGACACCTGGACAAAATTTACTGACAAGACAATGCATACGTGGAAAATAGTTAACAATTCAAATCAAACATATTTATCTCAATACATGTGTCCATTGTCAATATAACTTCCTCATCTTATTATTATTATTATTATTATTATTATTATTATTATTGTTTTGTCCTTTTCATTTCCAAATATAAAATTAGTGTTGGAGTTTTAAATTTAATTTAAATATTTTTAATAAAAAAATATTATAATTAATGATACTTTTTATATAATTTATAATTAATACAATTTACCATATAAAATTAGTCCAAATTTATTTTTAAAATACCTGTTATGTAGATTATTACATCGTTCTGGTGCGAAGAAGATGGGTTAAATTCATTTGGCTTGCTCTTCTTTACTGAATATGATGCATATGTACTCAATGTCGCTGCTGCCAAAAATGCACTACATTAATGCACTAACTGTTACTCAAACTTGATAGCTTGAGGCACCATGCCACTCAGATCGTCTCCATGAGGCTCAGTCGTGCCGAGCCACCACTGAGGAAAGAGGTGGTGGAGTATATGCTGGATGTGGGATCTCACATGTGGAGTATGAGAAGAAGTAAAGCAAATTTCTTCAGAATTATGGGAGTTTTGGGTGGGTTAATTGTTGTAGGAAAATGGTTTGATCAAATTGAGGAGTTTGTACAGATCTGGTTTTGCTTTGTCGGTATTTTGTTCCTTTAGTTTAGTTCAGTTTTCGATTGGGTTTCTTTTACCGATTTGGCTTCCGATGGATTTCAATTTTGATTTACTGTGAATTGATGTATGATTCTTGCGGGCAATTCGTGATTTCAATGTTTTGATTTTTGGAACAGAGGAAGAAGAAAGGAGAGAGAAAAGATGGAGAAGAAAGAGAGGAAGAAAAGAAGAAAGAGATTATTAAAAAAATATTAAATTTTATTTTTGTCACGTGTCGGTCGTCACTAATGCCGTTTGTCCGGTTGAAAATTTTTTAACGGGAGGGATACATTTGACCTAAAATTTATAACGTTAAGGACATTTTTAGAAAAAAAATAATTTAGGATATAAGTGGGATTTCGAAGTAAACATCAAAAATATTTTTAGACTTTTGTCCTGTATTATAAAATAATACTTCATTGGCCCAACAGTTGATCACTACTTTTAATTATTAATTACAAATAAATAAATTAATATTTCAGCAAAATTGATGATTTAGTAATTTACTTTAATTTAACGAATTCAAGAATGGTCATGGTGATCAGGGCCGTAGCCAAAAACTTACGTGGAAGGGGCTGAACTTTTTTGATATATATTTTTGTAAATTAAAAATATTCATGTAGTATATATAACGCTACAATTCATAATATATATATAGAGAGGGAGAATGAGGATTAGGTCCGGATTCTCTTACCTGACTAAAATACGGACCTTTATTTTTATTTTTATTATTTTTTTTAAAATAACTATAAATTTTTTTTTAATATTTTATGAAATTTGAATTTTTATATAATACAGTGTTTTGGGTGTGATTTGGATACAGACCTGTTTTGTTATATGTATCCAAAACACTGTATTATGGAAAATTCCAGTTATATAAAATATTAAACTTTTTTTTAGTTGTTTTAAAAAAGAAAAGCCAAAAAAAAAATGTCCGTATTTTAATAAAATCCTAAGTTGAGACTGATCCGGACTATATATATATATATATATATATATATATATATATATATATATATATATATATATATATATATATATATATATATATATATATGTGAGAAGGCTAAAAGCGAAACCTTAAAAATGAACTAAAGACAAACCGTAAATGCTTTGGTGTCTATGATGATTTATTCAATTCGTCCGCTAAAGACTACATGGCTATGGCGACGGATCAATCAAACCGTCATATAGACACCAAAGATGACAGATTCGTCTTTTCGATTCTTTTTAAGGTTCGATTTGAAAACGATCATATATATATATATATATATATATATATATATATATAGTACAAGTTATATTTTTAAAAAGGAGAAATCACGATAAAAAGCTACACTAAACGGATTGGGAGATAAAGAAAATACTATAAATAAAACTTTAAAATTTTAATTTATTTACATAATTTTAGAAATTAGAAATGAGTTTTGAGATGTATTGAAATATAGAAATTAATTTTATACGTTATTTGAAAACTAATACAGTATTTTTTCGTTTTAAATTATAAAATTATTATTAATTTTAAAATTTAATTTAAGATATTTTAAACTTAATAATAATCTTTGGAAAGGAGAAAGTATAGGTTTATATTCTAAAAGGTCACTATTATATATAAAAAAAATTATGCAATTGACAAGAATTTAATATAAATTAGCACACGGAGTTTTTATAAAATAGATTACTAACAAACTCTCTCTGTTCTCAAAAAAATAATTAAATGTATAAATTTTTTGTTTTAAAAAAGATAGAATAAAATATATAAAATAAAAGGTAATTAAATTATTTAATAAAATTCATTAGTGTAAAAATAAAAATACACCATAATTATATAATACTCCCTCCGTCCCAAATTAATTGCTCAGTTTTGATTTTTTAAAGTCAAATTAACCATTTTTAAAATTAATCTTTTTACTATTTTTGCTAAAATATAGGTGAAGAGATTATAACCAAAAAAAGTATATATACAATTTATTACTAATCCTAATTTTATAATTTTAGAAATATATTTATATATGCTTAATTATTAATTTTAAAATAGTCAATTTAATTTAAAAAATTAAAATTGAAAGATTAATTTTAGACGGATGAAAAATATGGAACCATTAGAAATAAATATATTTTTTTTTATTATGCAAAAGGATTGTACTTTGCTTATCTTTTGTATACTCTTTATTTCCGAAAGGTAACAGCTTTTCTTAGTATGAAAACGCAAGCCAAAAGTGATGGCAACCGGCAACCGGCAACTGGCAACTGGCAAGGCAGGTCCCCACCTCCCCCATTACCTTAACCAACATCAGGTTAATTTTACACTTGGTTGCGTCAGCTCAAGTGGGACCCATGCCTGAGAACTTTGCCATCCAGATACGTCGACCCAGCTGCCTGCACGTGCTAGCTTCCAAGTTGAGACGCAAATAGTAACGTACTTACAAATCATACCAACACCTTGCATGAACCACCCCCTTCCCCCTTCTCCCTTCCCCCTTCCCGTTGAATGTCGAGGGAAGGGAGGGAGCATTAAGTAACATTTGCTAATTGCTACAGAGTACTACTACTATTTACTACTTGCTTTTGTAGGTTGTGAATTTAATGCAATTAATGTGACATACACACGCGTACATACATAATGAAATTTCTAGTATTACACGTTAGATTTTTTTCAAACATAAATCAAATTAATGATACGGAACTGATATTTTTACATAATTTAATATACAGTTAATCTCGTTTTAATATGAGAAAAAAATATTAAAAAAAATATGTGAAAATAGTAACAAAAGTAAATTAAATTAGATGTAGCTGTCATTTGAAATTACTAGTAGCTAATCTTAGCTATTACGCGCGTTCGTATACTAATGTCATCCACATGATCTCTAATCACGATCGACTGCATCACAATTATATGTCTACACTCACATGCATGCACCACTTACCTCTCTTTTTGAAAACTAGTAGTACATTATTCTCTCCCTTCTTAAAAAATTATCGTTTTAAAAAAAAAAATTATTTTAAAATATTTGTCGTTTATAACTTTCGACTACTTTTCTAAAAAATTCTCTTGTATTAATAGTTTTCAACTTCCTATAAAGGGGTAGTGATGAAATTTCAAATAAATTTTACTTGGTAAATGATACTTTCTTAATCCATGTACAAAAACTTTAAACCACAATCTTTTAAGAACGAGACAGTAATTTAAATTTCCAATTAAATTATTTATGATTTTACGATATTATATCCTTTGCCTCTTTATAATTTTTTTTTCTAACTTCATCCCTGGGTGGAAGCATTAATTTTAAAAAATTAATATGTCCACATGTTAAAATGATATTTTTATACGAATCTCTCTCACATAAAAATTAAATCCACTCATTATTTATGTTAAGAGGTCGTATGAAAATATCATTTTTTTTATGTAAAAATATTAATTTCCTAATTTTAACCTTTAGCAAACTCTATTTTACGATATTATGTCCTTTACCCCCTTAAAAAAGTTACAACCGTCGACATATTTTTTAAAATCATGGTAATTTTCTTATGGTATTGTTAGTAATTGTTAGTGAGTTCATAATTGTGTATGCTGTTAAGCTAGTAATTAACCCAAGATGTTCAATTAAATCTTACATACAATTTATAAATCAACCAATTCGGTAATAAAATATAGTCGAAATGATTTTAGAATAATGATACACCGTCTTACTTATTAGTCTTGCCTTCTGATAATAACACTCGAGTGAAATTGAAATTAATATCTCTAGACTTGTAAGTATCTACTTATAAGTATTAACAAATAGGACTAAGTACCATTTTTTGGTTTTTTTTTTTGAATGAAATACAAAGTTTTTGGAGTTTTAATTATTAATATTAACAACACATGTTGTGTTGTGTGTTCAGCGAGTTGGATTAAAAAATGTAACACCATAAAAGTTTTAGTTCCAACATATCTGAAAGATGATTCTTAACAAGTTCCTCTTTCAAAACGTCATAATGTAAATTGGTCAATTGATTAATACAGTGCTGACACGTAGAAAGATCACCTCCCGACCAGTGTGTCGACATTATATTGATCAATTGACCAAAGTTAACTTCATGCTAACCACCCTCATATTAAGTCTTAACAACTCCTCTAGCACTAAATACAAAGTAATCACTGACTACTAGTGCCACCTGATTGCGTCTTTGACTTTAGAAAGAGTCTTACAGTAGAGAAGATGAGCGAAGGTTCAGCCATTGCACCATTCCCATAATCCCCACAAGCAAGCCTCTTTGATACAGGTGGGATTAGAGAAATTCCAAGTTCATCAACTGATAAAAGATGCTTTTCTGTGAAAACATTGTTCCACATGTAGGTGTTCATGGCAGGGGCCACAAATAGAGGTTTAGCATAGTCCCACGCTCGGACAATGCAAGTCAGCAAGTTGTCACACAATCCGTTAGCAATCTACACAACAAAAGGAATATTTTTAATGAAACCACAATGACAGAAAGAAGTCAAATTATTCCAGTTATTCCAAATACAGGAGCACGGGTAATATATCCATAAACAGCAAAGTCGGTGAACTCCATTAGTTTTCTCCATTTCCTCACCAAAAATGTTGTCAAACTCTATAGGAAGGAAGAGAAACCTGATCGATTTGTCCATGCAACTTATGGTAGGCAACTACTAGGCATTGAATCAACTTGTTTATCATGACAGCGCACAATATAATGACAGAGTGTAGATACACAGGTGCACTTGTAAATTAAAATGTAATATCACTACACAAGCTGTCAATGAGCAATGAGTCTACCTCCCCTCTGATCCTTCCCAGACCACACCAGCCCAGCTCAGCCTAGTTTTGAACTCACGAACAAAATAAGCTCAAAAGGTGTGAGGGACAAAGTACAAACATTGCATAAGTCACGAGTATACATTACCTTGCCAAGTGTGTTTGCTGATAAAGGAGCAATAACCATTATATCAGCCCACCGACGTAACTCAATGTGAAGAACGCCGTCACCTATCTTTGACCAAGTGGACCATTCATCATCATCCGTATATAGAACTACATCTTTAGAGAGGGATGCTCTATCAATGAAATGTAAAGAAGCCTTGGTTGCAACTGCTCTTACTTCTGCCCATTCAGAAAAACAATTGCAAAGATTACCAAACTTTATAGCTGCTACACTTCCACTAGCAGCGAGTAAAACCCGGGGTTTTCTGGGAGCACCATTAAGCTGCATTATAGGTTCTGTGTATGCCATAAACTGTTATTAAGCACCAAGAAGGATATTCACCTGATATATAAAGGCCAGCAATTTTCATAAGAAGCTACACGAGTTTGAGTTTCAACCTTAAAAGTGTTGGTAAATCAATCCATGTGCATAAGAAAACTTCTACTTATGAGGAAGCTTCTTCGATAGCCACTAAACTTCATGAAAATAAATTGAAAGACAAAAACCAAACAATCCATCATTGTGTATTTATGAGCACAGGTCTTGGAATCGATAGTCTAATCAACAAAATACAGGTAGAATGTAACCAACATGAAAAATAGAATAATTCTCCAACCAAACAGCAAAATAAAATAATATAACCAAAATGAAAAATGAAAAATGAAAAATGAAAAATAAAATAGGGGTGCAGGGTTATACGTTCAATTGTGGTCTTCACAACTATGAAGCCGTTGATAAATTTTTCCCCCTTCTTCAATTTATTTTAATAGCACATGCTGCTTGGAGGTTAACATTTATTTTTGCTTGATCTTTAGTAACAATTTGACCAGGGCCAACTCCGAAGAAATACCACTATGTGAACAATTTAAGTACAAACATTAACAGAAGATAATGAACAATAATAGAAAGTAAATTAGTTGTTATAGTTAGTCGACATGAAATTCAATAAGACCACAGTAAGTGTAAAATAAATAGAGCAATACCATCAAATCGCGAAACTTTTACAAAGAGAATAGATATAGAGCATATAAGCATTGAAATGAAAAAACAGTAATCCCGAATTATGGTGAATCGCAAAGCGAAAACAATTTAGGATAGCAAGAAACCAATTAAACCAAGAGAATCAGGATTAGGTTAACAATGAAAAGGTCAAGTGTGTGGCGAAAAAAGGATAGAGAAGAAACCAGAGGAAAGGAATGGATTATACCTGAAAAGGTTAGGGTTTGATTGTAAAATAAAATGAGCTATTAGTAGATTATGGCCGTGTTCTCTTCCAAGTTTACCGTCCGTCAGCAGCGGTAGAGTTGCAGTGTAACCAGTGTTGACAGTGACACAAGTAATAAATGACAAGGGAGAGATGGATTAGACCCCGACTGAATTGGGGAAATACTTTGAAAATTTCACTGACAATATTGAAAGTTGTGTCATGATGTGTCTTAATTATTTCATACATATAAATTATTAATTCAATAACAGTTAATTTATTCTAGAATATAAGAGTCGTTCATGTTAATTTTAGTTTTAAAAACTCAAATTGACTTCATAAATTTAGAATGACTTTTATACTTCAAAACCAAAAAATAAAACATAAATAAGTATAGAAATAGATTGATGGGGACTCCAAGTCAATAGATTTGTTATTTTTATTATTTAGAGTTTTTATTATGTTTAATATAAAAGTAGTTGATGTGATTTATGTATTTTATTTATTAGTAGAGATTTAGGACATTAATTAGTGATTAGGAATTATTGATAAAGGTATTTTAGTCGATTAGTAAGTAATATTAAGGTTTTGAGTCTCTTTAAATAGTGATAGAATCCCCACAAATCATTTAGATTACAGAATATTCATATTAAAATTGATTATTTCATTCATACCGTAGAGGTATCCTACTGTAGAGGTATTTTATCTATCTTGGTGTTTATACGTGGAGTGGATACACTTGAGAGATCCTAACAATCTAAACGTAAAGTTTAGATCCTAGTTTATTTTCAGTTAATTCTTCATCCTAGATCTGACCCACGTCATATAACCTAAATGGCTTCAAAATATAATGAAAAAAATGTTAATGATGTATCTAGAGTAACGGTTTTAAAATTTCATAATTAACAACGCTTTATTTTTTTAAATAAATCTTTTGTAGCATAAGTGTGAGTTCGGTTGATAGGAAAGGAGATAATTTTTAAAAAAAAATCATTTAGATGTAAATAAATTTTGTAGTAAAAAAATTATTGTAAACAAAATAATATAAACATAATTACTTTTCAGTTTGTATAAATAAAATTATTAATAAAAACAATATATCTATATCTACAATGCTAAACAAATAACAAATGTAATAATTAAAAAAGGTAAAAATTACTTTTGTTGAATTTGTTAATGACAACCTCTAAATAAAGGTAAAACGACTTTAAAAAATTCAAACATACCTCGTTCGGATTTTGACAACCTTACAGGTTCCTATGGTCCACATTCTTTTATTTAAAATTTATAATTATGAAATATAATGTTTTTATATAAAATAAAAAAGTATAAAAATCCATAAAATAAGTGTTTATAATATTAAAATTAATTATTAAACATAAGTATAAGTATTTATATATAATCTTAAAAATAATTATAAATATATACATGGCCGGGCCAGAGAAGGCCTGGATGGGGAGGATAACCTGGGCCCGACCTGAAGCACGCTCCTCCACAATATCAACTGGGAATGGGCCAGGTCAGCCTCCTCAATATGGCAACTCGGCAAATGCAGATGGTCAGGGAAATTGCAGTCTCTAGTTTAAGAAATTGCGCGTTAGTTTAGGATTCAAGTAGCAATGGTTGACCTCAAATGCTTCTCAAACATGGGGTTTCTATCTACTTTGGTCTCTCTGTCATAAGTTTTTTTAAGGATGACATGATGTTTTATAATTCAGATTAAATGTTTTTTTAGAGAGTTTCATTTTATTCTATATAAGTGTCGTTTTGGAATCACTGTCTGACGTTCATTATTTTTTCCTAATTTACCCTCTATTTAATATCTTTAGTAAATGCAATTCCATGGAACATTGTGGAGAGAAAATAATTAATTAGGGATCTGAAAAGACATTTTGTGTTATTTAATATGAGTGTCTTAACTACAAAAAGACATTTAATCTGAATAGGAGGAGGGAGTATTACATAGCCCAAGCAAATCTCAGGATATGTAGTTTATCTCTGCATTGCATTTAAATCTTAAGTTGTCATTTTGGAGTTGTTGAGAATTATACATACAAAATATTATACTTTTAGAAAATTTGAGGAACGGAACTATATGCTTACGAGTGATTCTGAAGTTTGAAGTAACAAAATTTTGCATTTATGTATAATTTTCTCAAGCCAACTAAATCTAATTCATTTTGTTAAAAGACAATATTCCTTTCGTTCAGTACCAAAAGAACAGCTTTAACCCAACTGATTACATAAATCCACTACACTAAAGTAATCTATCCATATTACCAACCAATTTCAGATTACAGTGGGAAGGTAGGTAGCAAGGTGCTACTTTCACTTACTTCACTAATACCACTGTATCCCAATGCTAGTACATCACCCTTATCTCTACTATCTGCTGCTGCTAGTTTGTGTAGATGCTATTTCCATCCTGATTTCACTAATATCATCGGACTCAAATTTTAATACATTGGTCTTAATGTACCTATGAAAAGTTGAAAGTTTATAAGTATTACTTACATGATGGATCTTTTGTCTAATCAACATACACTAAATGCAGGGCAACAATTTAGATTAAAACCATCATAAATTGTAGCAGCAATTTTTGTCAATAAAAAGACGGTCTATCAAACATGGAATACTAGAACACCAAAAGGGAAGAGCTACAACTCATCGTTTAAATATAAAGCAAACAATGTTGAGCTAAATAGTAGTACTTTTTGTGGGACAGAAGAGGGAGTAGGAATTTACCTTATGTCGGTGAGACAAAACTGGCCAAGTATCGATCCAAATCTGAACAATCAAATTGTCTAAACACAAAGGATAAATCTGCTAACCGGAAACAGCAAACCTGTAAAGCAAACAAGAAAAACAGTTGTTAAATTCTGAGAGCAACAAGGGGCATCCATTTGATCTCCACATTGGAGCTCTTCATTCTTTTCCCATTCAAAGTCTCTTTAGCCAAATTAAAACTGTTTAGAAACTTTCCAGTACCTGCACAATTCACCTGAACCAAAAAGATCAAAACAACTGAAGTCGAAACCAATAGAAAGTGTACAGAATGTATGACAACATCAGGGGGGAATGATAAAAACACAAACAGTTGTTTGCTATCCCATATTATCAGGATAAACCACAAACAGTTGTTTGCTATCCCATATTATCAGGGGAACAAGATAAACCACAAAAAGATCAAAACAATTGTTTGATATCCCATATGTACATAATTTTTGCAAATCATACAACAGGCACAAAAAGGTACTTCCTTTAGCCTGCATTTGCAATACCAAGTTCCTAACAAACAGTTGGTATCAGTATGTCTTGACCTATGGGGATTTTCTCCATCTGTAGTAAGCTACAAATGAGGCTAAACAAGAGCAGCCCCAAGCAAACATTTTTATATTTGGGTCCAATATTTTTCTCTGTCCAAGGCATTTAACCAAACAGGTTATACATTAATGAACCACAAATATGTCCTTCAGGCGTTCTATAAAACAGTTAGATGTCTGAAAATCATAGCTAACATATCCTTCAATTTTTGTACCACAGAAATTGAAGCATAATTTAGGACTTGATTTAGCAAACAAACAATTAATCAAACTATGCCAACATCTGTGTATCAGAGAGAATGCAATAAGACAGTTACAAAAATAAAACGTAAAGACTTATAAACCAAAAAATAGGGAAGGGGAGGAATTAGAGACCAGTATTATAGGATACCTGAATTTTTGAGACCGTAATTGGTCTCTAATCCATTTCAAACTCTTTTTTAAAATTAAAAAAAATGGCTAAAAAATTGAAACTGAAAAAATCGATTTCTAATCTGTTTCAAGCTTACTTTTTAAATAAAAAGTAAAATTTGGTTTACTCCAATTCTTGAGTCACCACTCATGGTACGAAAACTATTGAATTTCCATATGTGGTTTCACATTCATGTACAACTTACCTCATTTTGACAGCAAGTGAATTCCACTTCCCAAAAAGCGAGTGAAGTGTTATCTACCCTTGAATCACCCTCAAATTAAAAAAGGTTAAGTTCAGATCACCACATGGGGTTTGAGGTCTTTTCCACTTAACCACATGTAGTCAGTAAAGCTACATTTAAACTCCCGACTTTTTGAGTTGAAGTGAATAAATGTTTTTAAATCTTAACTTCGAGTTATTTGAGTTGGTAAAAACACTTTAATTACCTCCATATATATATATTGAAAAAGACAGATGAGATGGGAAAGATAACAGGTTGGCCATCGTATGGTCTTAATACCGCTATGGGGAGTAGCTTGCCTTCTTCCCAAACTTTTCTATCATACACAGAGACTTAAAATTTGCAGTAACCATCCAACATGTTATGCACAGGAAGAATGCACACTTCAGATTGATCAAGAAAGCTCAAAATCATGTCCAACAGATGAAATTATTAATTGCTCAGTAATTCCAAACTGGAGAAAATCCATACTCGAATACAATTAAAACAATAAAGAGTACACCAGGCAATATGACAATATATTCAACAATACTTTTGAGATGGTAAGAAATAAGTATTATACTCCCTCCGTCCCATGATAAGTCTTTGTTACCATTTTGGGTAGTCCCATGTTAAATATCCATTTTCCTTTAATAACCAAATTTTTACACATATTTTCCTATTATACCCGTAGCATTAAATATCTCATAATTTTCTTATTCTAATTCTCTCTCCATATTTAATGACATTATTATGGACAATTTTGTCATTTCATTCATCTTCTTAATATGCGTGAAAAGTAGGGCTGTAAATGGTAACCGGAAAATTCGTATTCGTCGGCATCCGTATTCGAAAAAAAGCGGATATTATTCGCATTCGAAAAAAAACGGATATATCCGTACTTGGTTTAAAGGTATCCGTAAATAAACGGATACGAATATGGATATAGGCGTATTCGTATTCGATTAACATCCGTCCGTAAATATATCCGGCGGATACGGATATCCGGATTCCGATATCCTAATCCGTATCCAAATAACTTATATATATATATATATATATATACACACACACACACTTAATATTTACATTAATTAAGTTATTAATTAATGTAAATTATTAATTAATAATTTACCTATATAAGTTGTTAATAATTTAATATATACATATATAAAGAACTTTCTTCATCTTCTTTTTTGTAATTACATTTAATCTCTTTACAATAGGTTATTCTGCAATCCTCAAGACATATCTTTGTAACCGTTATCACTTTTTGATTCATCGTTACAATCTTTCTTCTTTACGAAGATTACGGAATATCGGAAGCTTTCTTCACATTCTTGACAACATTTTTCAATTCTTATTAACTCCAATAATTGTTCAGTGTCTTTAACTGAGATATTCAGCTGGGCTAACTTTTGCTTAACTCTACACTCACCTTTAAAGTGCCCTTTCTGCCCACAATTGTGACAGACAATTTTACTTTTATCAAATTTCTTTGATTTTTTACAATTGTACAATTGTTTTATACGTTTCTTATGAGTTGTACAATTGTTTCAACATTGATGTGGAGAGTTGTGAGCCACACTAGCTTGTGGTGCGGATGCAAATTGCTCTTGTACTTTTGCTAATGAATTTGATTGCGTCGGTCAAATCTTTTTTTCTTCTAAAAACGATTTAACTTAAAGCTTATACATTTAATACTCTCGAAATAATTAAATCTCAAGAAATTGGCAAAGAATAAATGAAAACATAATCTCATATTTTTTACATACTCATTACATCGATTAAATTATTAAGTTGACCATCAATATTGTATTGAAAGTGACTTAAGATAACTATTTTAAGTTGATTTAAACTGTCTTTTACTATATATATATATATATATATATATATATATATATATATATATATATTACTTAAATAGGTTTCTTTGATTTTTTAGTAAGTGTTTTATTAAGACTAAAAATAGGTTTCTCTTTGGCTTTAAGAATCCTTTCAGTCATTTTATCATTGTTTATATTGACGATATCCTTGAGCTGAATTCAGCTAATGGTAGTCAAATGGAAATAAAATATAAATTCGAGTTAGGCACCTTCTGTGAACAATAATTGAATCTCAGCATAAGAGTCATAAACGTCGTAAAAAGAAATATAATCAAGATAAAAATAATAAAAATAATAATCAAGATTCTTATTATAAGAAACCTAAGTCAACACACAAGAAATCAACTAAAAAATCAAAGAAATTTGATAAAAGTAAAATTGTCTGTCACAATTGTGGGCAGAAAGGGCACTTTAAAGGTGAGTGTAGAGTTAAGCAAAAGTTAGCCCAGCTAAATATCTCAGTTGAAGACACTGAACAATTATTGGAGTTAATAAGAATTGAAAACAGTGTCATTAACGAAGAAGCTTCTGATATTCCAGAATCTTCGTGTAGTAGCAGTACTTGTAACGATGAATCAAAATAGTGATAACGAAGTTACCACCAAGATCTAAGAATACCAGTAAATCCACTAGCTATACTTATTATATCCATTCACTATACCTAGAGTTTCTCCTAGAGATATTACCAGAAATCCAGTTATAATAGAAGATATTTCAAGTTTGGATCACTGAGGCTAAGGGTGAATTCAGGAAATCAATTGAAATGGATAGGACCATTATGCAGACTTCATGCTATCCAGATGGACGATTACGGCAATCCCATCTTTGATGAAGATGCTTGTAGTGGTCCGCCAGACGGAGTTAATACTTTAATTTTCACCATTATTAAACATTTTGTTGGAACTCCTAGTAACATCACTGAAAGAATTCATGATCAGCTTAGTAACCTCACTTGTCCCACCCTAAGTGATTTCAGGTGGTATAAAGATGTATTTACTTCACAAGTTATGATGCGCACTGATAGTAATAAACCATTTTGGTATCTTTAATTCTTTTAAGAGAAAAACCTTGAACGAAAAGATCAGTCCCATCTTTAACACCTGAAGATTCAGGTAAGTCATGATCTTCTTCACTGGAAGAGGAATCATGAACCTGAAGGCCAGATTTTTTATCTTCAATTTCTTTTCTTAAATTAGCAACGTCTAATTTTAAATTAGAAATTTCTCTTTTGAGTTTATTAACTTCTTGATTTAATTCAGGGAGAGTGACTTCTCTAATTGGGGACTTAAATCTTTCAAGCGTTTTATTAAGACTAAAAATAGGTACACTGCCACTTGAACTAGCTTCATTTTTGAGTTTTTTAAATAATTTATCAATTGCATGTGTGAGTTCATTATCTTGATTAGGTAAACCTAACTTATATCTATTTTCTGGTAATTTTAGTAAGGGTTGTTCAATTTTTGGATCAGGCCTTTTAATAACGGTTTCTTCACATTTTTCTTCAATTCTATCGAGCTGTCTACCAACAGTTGCTAGGTATTGATTACTGAAATTTAATTGTTCAATGATTTTTTTATCATCTTTGATATTATCAGAAATTTTAAAAGGACTGGCGATGACTGAATTAATTTTTACTGGAATAATAAATACCATCTCGGTCTCATCCTCTATCATAGACTCACACGGCCAATTGACAGAGCTATTCAATTCGCCGACCGGTTCCCAGATAAGATTATGCGCCCTCTTATCAATGAAACTGTTTTTATTTAGTAACATCACTTGTTGACTGATGATGACCAATCAGGCGAAGGGATCCTGAGCATCCTGAAGACTAATGGTGCCATAGGGGTCACAATTGTCTTCCTCTTCTTCTTCATTTTGACTAGATTCAGCTTCTCTGGACTGTGAAGAAACATTTTCTGAAGCTTCAATCTCTTCGTCTAACTGATTAAATCTCATATGAATAGCGTCAGCAAAGAGTCTTAGCTGAGCCGTAGAATAACTATTAATATTAGAAATGTCGATTGGATCGGGGGGAACAACTTATTTACCTTTCGATTTATCAGATGACCTTTTGGATAATTTACTGGAAGACTCAATGGCGGGAGTTATGGTAACTGGAGGGGTCAGAATAGGGGAAGGAGGAAATTTTTTTTGAACTTGGCCAACTATCCTATCGACACCGAATTTATCCCATCATTTGATGTAAAAACGGCAAGACACATGGGCAATGGGTGATAGAAAAGCAGGTGCATTCTTTTGACTTATGCGGCCTTGGGGCCCCGACGCATGTGACTATATATATATATATATATATACACACACACACACGTATATATTAATAACTTATATAAATGAATGTAATAAATACATATATATATATATATATATATTAATAAATCATAACTTAGATTCATGATGATCAATGGTGTATGCATCAAGTTAAATTAGGATGCAAATTAATCTCGTAATTTTTATGATGATGTGTTTGACATTTTCCTCCCCTTATGATTAGGATGTTTAATTAATATATATGTATGGTTTAAATATTAAATTGTGTTTAATTAATATGTATGATTTAAACTTTAATTTTTTTTTTCGTAAATATTTTGAATGAATTTTATATTAGGTTCTTGATAAACTAATTCGGATATTCTTGATATCCGAATAATTTGTCTATTCGGATAAAAAATCTAGTATGGATATTATCCGTATTCAAATATTTTTGAATCTGGGATACGGATAATATTTTAAAATCCACCTGGATCTTTGGATACACGGATAATGAATTGGTTTTTTCGGATACTGGATCACTGAAACACACATGTCCGTGTCCGCTTTATCTACCGCGCTTACACCCCTAGTGAAAAGTCCACCAGGACTTTTATCCTGGGACGAAAGGAGTATATAATAAAAAGATCTAGCCTCGCTATTAAAAATGAATATTGGAACTCATAAAGCTAATGTAGACTAAAAGAGAGGGCATAAGAAACGTATAAAACAATTGTACAACTCAGAATATTTCTGAGGCAACACGGTTTGAAATCCAGGCTAACATGCTATATTTCAGAAAGACACATAAGAGGTTATAAGTTTACAGGGATTTGAGTAAATTTCACTAATCCTACAATTTGAATGAATAAATTTCATTAATCCTACAATTTGAAACAGAGAAGAAAACACTTTGAATTGCCATAACAATCTTTCCTGTAATTTGTGAAAACAGAGAAGAAAACACTTCAGATTTTTCTGAACTTGATGATATCAAGAATAGGCGGGCTATAAAATCTCTCGGTTCACATTTGATCCGTCGGGAAAACCCTTTACCGAATCCAGGTGTTCAATTGCGACGATGATGTCGAGGAGGTTTGATTGCGTGCGACAGGTGGAATTAGCGGAGGTGGCGACGGCCAGGGCCTGGAGGTACCTGGTGGCGATATCGGTTAGGGATTGAATTGGCAGATCTGGGCAACGACAATCCTTGTGACGGCAAAAGGGAATGGAGAGGCGGATTGGGGTTTTTAGGTTTGTGATTTCATGGTGAGGATTGAGTAGTTTGGGGTTAGAGATTGTCGCAAAACCCTAATACTTTCTTTTATGTTATCGAGACATGGTGTTTACTAATCCTACAATTTGAATTGCCATAACAATCTTTCCTGTAATTTGTGCATACCTTAGATTGAAATCACTTTTGGATTGAAATAGGGAAGAAATAAGTTGATGTGCATACCTTAGTTGTGAATTTGGTCTTTTAATGGTCTTTTAAAAGTCAATAGGAAGAAGAAAAGGGTATTTCGGACATTTATCACTCTTTTTTTGACCATTACAGCCCCTTCTCACGCGCTTTTGGTGTCTGACATACACGCATAGTTAAGTTGGATGGAAAATGTGACGTTTTCACTTCAACTCAAAAAGTCGAAAGTTTAAATGTAGCTTTACTGACTATAGGTAGTTAAGTGGAAAAGACCCCAAACCCCAGGTGGTGATCTGAACTTAACCCAATTAAAAAAATATACCCTTAACAATTCTTCACCGTGAGTAGCATAAAACATATAAAACCCAGGAAAAAAAACTTTCTTCCTTAGATTTTATGGGGGGAAAATCCATCGATTGAAATACAGCCACATTTCACATCCAATTTAAATTCCGTGATTTCAAGTGCATCAAAATTCCATAAAACTTCATAAAAGCAAACAATTAGGCTTAAACATTCAATTACTCAACAAACAAAATCACATAAAACTCCCCAAAACAAAATCCTAGCCCTAAACAAAAAGCTAACCATCAAACAAAGAAAGTTATCTTGGCCTTCTCAGTAGTGGTGATGGCCGTTGAAATAACATAAACCACGCCCACAAAAGATTGTTGTAAAAAAAAGGCTTAAATATGAATTAGTACCCTAAACTATAGGCCATATTTCACTTCGGTGATTCACCTTTCAATTTTGTTAATTAGATGATTGAACTATTAATTTTTTCCAATTGCAACAAATTGAACATGCCACGTCAGAAATTGCTGACGTGGCTACTTGTGTGGGACCATAGGAAGCTAGTGTGGCAAAAAATATAGTTTTTTAATCCTAAATTAAATAAATATAATTTTATAAGGGGTAAATTGGTCAAACAACAATTAAAATAAAACAAACATTAAATTAAAATATTAAATTATCAGATCATTGATCTAAACCCAGCCTTTGAGGCCTAGGGCACAGAAATGTCGAGAATCGAAAGGTTCACGGCGGATCTGAAGAAGAAGAGTTCCGTCTTGGCGTCTGGATTGGATCCGTGGATGTCTTGGATCTTAGAGCTTGGAATCGGCGGTGTCGAGGAATAGGAGAGGTGATTTTAGGAGGAGTAGCGATCTTGGCCGTCGATGGAGGGGCCGTGGTCGAATTTGAGGTCGGCGGCTCCGCCATTGTTGCGGGAGGTTAGATTGTTCTGAACTTTTTCGTGGTGATTTTGTTGACTTTGAAGGCTTTTTCTTGGATCTGAAACAAATTGTTCCGAACTTTTTCATGGTGATTTTGATGAAGGAACAATTTAATTGTTCTAATCTTTTTTTGGATCTGAAAACTTGGGTTCTGTTCTAATCTGCTGCTTCCCATATTTTTTTGGATCTTATTTTGAAACAGGGATCAAAAGAGAAAGGCGAGAATTTCAAATCCAAACTCGCATCCAAATCGAATTTATGCGTTTTGGATCTGAACAAATTCGAGAAGAGCGAGAATTTATGCGTTTTTTCATTCATTCGAGAAGATTGAGGTGGATGAGGTATTGGTTTCTAGGGTGATAAACAGCAAACAGGAGGCGGGGTGGGAGCGGAGAGTTTGGCGGTTGGGGAAGAGAAATGGGTCGGAGGGGATAGTGGGTGGTGAAGGTGAAAAAGGGGATTCAGAGAGGTAGAGGATGAAGAGGAGAGAGAAAATGGCGATGGCCAAGAGGTAGCGTGCGATGGTTCTGGTGTCTTTAGCGGCGGCGATGGGTGGCTAAGGCTAATGATGATATATTTAGGCTAAATGTTTGTTTTGTTTTAATTTGTTATGTTAAATTAAGTTTTGACTATTTTGCCCATGATTTATACAGATTTGTTTATGAAATGAATAAAATATAGTTTTTTTGCCACATAAGAGTCTTAAGGCTCCACAGAAGTAGTCATGCCAGTAATTTCTGACGTGGCGTGTTTAATTATTTGTAATTGGAAAAAATTGATAATTTAATCATTTAATTGACAAAATTGAAAGGTGGATCACCGAAGTGGAATATGGTCTATAGTTTAGGGTATTAATTCATATTTAAGCCCAAAAAAATGAAGAAGAGAAGATGATAATGGGAATTGGAACAAACCTACCTCTCCTAGCTAACTTGTGGAAAGGCTTGAAGCCCCATCTTTCCCAACCTTTAAGTGCAATTGCGAGAAGGAGCTCGGACGCTAAGGTAATTACTCCCTCCCTGGAGCTTTTCCAATACTGAGATTTGAATTTGATTCATATGCAGTACAATCTCTCACTAGCTAACAGTTCGATTTTGGGTGTGAATTTTATGAGTTGCGGTTTTAATTTTTTTATTATAATTGATTCTTTTATTTTACTTTTAAATAAAAAAATATATTTATTATTACACTTTATAAATATAAATTGTAATTAAAAATAAAAATAAAATAATAATTAATTAACCTAATTTGATTTAATTTTATATATATTATAAGAGAATATATCGAGTATTTAATCGAATTTGTATCAATAGAGTATATCTTGAATCGAAATTGAAAATTCAAGTAATTTGAATCTTAAACTAGTCCTATATAATTTTGCTCATATTCTACTCGTATTTTTATTTGAACTATTTTTTATGCTCAAATTTGAATCATATTATTAACGAATTCGAGTATATCTCGTATTTTTTTGAGACGAACCCGAATCGAACCCGAACTGTTTGGCTCGTTTACAACCTTAGTTATGGTTATGGATACACCTTTAAAACCACACTACAAACCGCACCTCACTTTATAATAAAATATATATGTTTTATATATACTAAATATCAAGTTTTAGTACATATAATAAAGTTGTATGTGAATAATGTAATTTAATTTGTTTTTATGAGTTTTTATCATTTATACGTGTAATATTACATTTAGTTTATATTTTCCAAAAAAATCATTTATTCCTTTCAACTATATGCAAATTAATATGAAAGACAAGATAATCCATGATAATAGTAGGACAAAAAACATAAATGTTATTATTTTATTTGTGGTGAGTTATTAAAATCTCTTTAATTAATGTAATTAAATCCACAATTTTATTTATTTTTAGTTTAACATATGTAATAATTGTTCCATACATATTATTCATAAGCCTCTGTCGCGACTAAACTAAACTAAGTGTCGGAGAAAGGCGAAGCCGGGTTGTCATGACGCATCTCTAAGATCGAAAATAGCATACAAAATCAACAACGCCTTGAATCGGTAACCAAATCTGCGGTGATTGTTGAATCTGAAGATCAACATCAACCGATCAAAAAAATCTTTGAGGTATGTGAGTTTAAAATTTATAATCATATAGTTACCTATTATTACTCTGAATTACTATATTGGTTACCTTTCTTAAGTTTTTTGCACTTAAAATGGTCACGCGGTAAGAATAATGAATGTTTTGATTGCAATATGAATGTTTTGATTGCAATTGCATGTAAAAAATGCAATTGGTTCTTTGCTTAACATTACATTGTTCTTTGTCTTGTCTATATACATATTCTTTGTTTAATCTTTGATTTGGTTAATGCATAATGGTACTAACTAATGTTGCATTGGTTCTTGACTAATAATGATTTGATTCTTGTGTCCATTACATTTAGTTCTTGACTAATAATGAATTGGATATTGTGTACCATTGCTTTGATTCTTGACTAATAATGACTTTATTCTTGTGTAACATTATAATGATTCTTGATTATTACTTGATTCTTGTTAATCTTGACTTGATTCTTTAACTTAACATTACATTTAGTTCTTTGTCTTTGTCTATATATATATTCTTTGTTTAATCTTTGGATTGGTTAATGCATAATGGTACTAACTAATGTTGCATTGGTTCTTGACTAATAATGATTTGATTCTTGTGTACCATTACATTGATTATTGACTAATAATGAATTGAATCTCTGTGTACCATTGCATTGATTCTTGACTAATAATGACTTTATTCTTGTGTAACATTATAATGAGTTCTTAATGAAGACTTGATTCTTGACTAATCTTGACTTAATTCTTTTAACATTACATTTAGTTCTTGTCGACTATATATATATTATTCTTGACTATCTTGATTTGTTCTTGTGTACCATTGCATTGTTCTTGACTAATAATGACTTTATTCTTGTGTAACATTATAATGAATTCTTGATGAAGACTTGATTCTTGACTAATGATGACTTGAGTTCTTTGTTTAACATTATATTGGTTCTGAATTAACATAGGTTATTGACTAATAATTAATTGGCTCTTGTGTACCATTGCATTGAGTTCTTGACTAATAATGACTTTATTCTTGTGTAACATTATAATGATTCTTAATAAAGACTTGATTCTTGACTAATCTTGACTTAATTCTTTGTTAACATTACATTAGTTCTTTTGTCGACTATGTATATATTCTTGACTAATAATGATTTGGTTCTTGTGTTCCATTGCATTGGTTCTTAACTAATAATTACTTTATTCTTGTGTAACATTATAATGAATTCTTGATGAAGACTTGATTCTTGACTAATCTTGACTTGAGTTCTTTGTTTAACATTATATTGGTTCTGGGATAACATTGATTTTATTCTTTACATTACTTATTACATTGACGAACAATGGAGATGATTCGGTTGTACTTTATTTCAACGACACGTGGGTGATAGTAACGATACACCAAATTTGAAATTCTTGGCATATTAGTTCCATCAACAATTTAGTTCAAAGAAATGCTAACCAAAATATCACGATGCATTCTGGCTGAACACAAGCATGCAACAACATTGTCGATCAAATTTGATTAGAAGCGACATTCCACCGTCGATTATATCGGATGAAACAACGACCTTACAATTCTTTACGGAAATGAGTAGAAAATCGATGAACAAGGTAAATTCCCGCGATTGTGGATATTGAACACTGAGAATGGGACGCCTGACGATCTTGCATAACTTGACAAATGTAGAAGAATCTACAATTCACGATGTAATGCCAATCGGATCAACACAAGGAATTGACACTAGTTCCTTTAGCAAGCCAATCATGCCAATTTGGAGCCTTGATATCTTTGATCGACTTGCAATGGAAATTATTGAACAACAACGAGGGCGAGACAACATGACAAATCATCACGCGAAGAAGCGATATGATGATGTAATATCGGATCCGAATGAGCGTGAAGTAAAATTACATCAAACCTACTGCGAGAAAAAAAATCCTCTCTCACAAGCTATGAAATTTGCATTCATCGAAAAAAGCGAGACACACAAAGTCCAGCGAACAAGTTATAGAGACTTTGTGCTTTGGTGTGTATCACGATGAAAATTGCAAATGGAAGATGAGAGCATCAAGTTTGAGAAAAACCCGGTATGTTCAAGGTTAGAGAATTGATGATATCCACACTTGTTGGTCGATGTATTGTTGGGAGACCACAGACGAGCAAATAGTGAGTTGGTCGGTGAATGCATAATGCAAAAATAACAAATTTGAAGAAAATATACACACCACGCGATATTGTGGAAGACATGATGTCGAATATAATGTATACATCTCTTACCAAAAAGCATGGAGATCGAAGGAGAAAGCGTTGGAAAAGGTGAGAGAAAAATCCACCACGACTACTCACTCATCCCATCATGGTTACACATCTTTGAAGAAAACAAATCCGGTAACACCTTAAAAACATTTATTGGTTTCTGACATTATCGATAACCAATATGATGTTCCCACGATAACGAATATCATTACGATAGATTGTTTACCAATGTAAATTGTTCTTGATTAATATTGTATTGGTTACCTTCATGCAACATCTTTGATTCTTGTATAATGCATTGGTTACCAAACATGTGGTTACCAAGCATTAGTCGATAATATTATTCGATAACCAAAATAGCATTAGTCGATAACCAATTAAGCATTATCGACGATAAACAATAAACTATTACCACGATAACGATACACCTTTAGGCGATATGCATGTTTAGTTATTATTAGTATTAGACCATTTGTATGCGGTTATTATACATGTTTGGTTACCTTAATCGCGTGTTTAGTTACTAAATGTAATATACAATTTGTATACCATTAACCACATGAGCGATTCTGGAATTACTAGTGATTTGGATCGATATATACTTGTAATTAATAATGATAGTCTTGATGTTTTATATCGGGTTAAAATCCATGACCCTTGAGTTGAAACAAATGGTCGTTTCAAGTATCTATTCTTTGCCATTGGAGCATCCATTCAAGCATGGCACCATTGTTTTCCAATCATTGTAATCGATGGCACATTCATACAATCAACTTACGGGGGACATTCTTGATAGCAAGCACACAAGATCTGAAAAAAAACATTATTTTAGATTGCTTTTTGATTGTTGGCAATGAAAATGAATTGTCTTGGAAATGGTTTTTAAATAAATTTGAGAATTGCTTGTGGAGTTAGGGAAGGTCGATGTATTGTTTGAGAGACGACATGAAGCCATTATCTGAGGGAATTGTGTGTTTTGGATATCATGCATGGTTCTGCACATATCATATCTTGAAAAATATAAAAAAGCAGATTCAAAAGAAAGGAAAGAAGTTAAGCGAACTTACAGCGGGGTTTGTAGAGCTTACAACTTTGAACAACAATTCAACAAACACATGGTTGAACTTGATGCCATTGATCCTCGAATAAGGACATATCTGGAGGAAGAGGTCGAGTTGGATAGGTGCACCGGGCTCATGGGATTTGTGGCGGTACTCAACAATGACTTCAAACACTGCAGAATCTATTAACAATGCAATCAAGTTTATCGGGGATCTTCCGGTTCGACGACAATGATTGAATGCCTCGTTATGCGGTTCAAAGATGGTATTTCACAAACAAACAATGCGACCGTATCAACATTCACAACACTTTCCACAATTTGAGAGAAAGTTGCAATCTAATATCTTTAAATCAAAGATACTTAAGGTAATTAATACTCGATTTAAATTATTGCATCTAATTTGCATTTTGCAATCTCTTGACTATTACTAACTTGGTTTTCTTCTTAATCTTAACTTAATTCTTGTGCAACATTAAATTGATTCTTGTTATTCTTTGAATTGGTTCTTTGTAACCATATATAATGGTTGTTGGCTATTCTTTGAGTTAGTTCTTGTGTAACATTATCTTGACTAACGATAACTTGGTTCTTTGGATAAAATTATAATCTTTATTGATTCTGGACTAATGCTAACTTACTTAATGTGCAACATTATATTGATTCTTGACTCTTCTTGACTTCTTGAATTAACTTCTTGTAATTATATATATTTGGTTCTTATATAATGCTTATTTGGTTCTTGTGTAACATTATATTGATTCTTGATCAATCTTGACTTAGTTCTTATATAACATTATAATATTCTTTGAGATTTATAATTGTTTCTTTTATATTGGTGGTTACTTATTGACTAATATTGTGTACTAGTTAATTGGTTCTTTGTATATTTGGGATCTGACTCTTAATCATATAATGGTTCTTGTTATTCTTGACTTGGTTCTTTGTGTAACCATATAATAATCATTTGGCTATTCTTTGAGTTAGTTCTTGTGTAACATTATCTTGATTCTGAAAAAACTTGGTTCTTGGATAAAATTATAATCTTTATTGCATAATATTCTTGACTATCTTGACTTGGTTACATCTTATTGTTGACTTACTTAATGTGCAACATTATATTGATTCTTAACTACTTACTTAATTGCTTCTTGTGTAATTATATAATGGTTCTTTGTATAATGCTTATTTGGTTCTTGTGTAACATTATCTTTGATTCTTGATCAATCTTGACTTAGTTCTTATGTAACATTATAATATTCTTGAGATTTATAATTGTTTCTTTTATATTGGTGGTTACTTGTTGACTAACATTGTGTACTAGTTAATTAGTTCTTTGTATATTTGGCATCTGTTTTTATTAATCGATTGTATACATTGGGTGTTGTAGGTTGAGACATCAAACTTAGTGATTTTCATTTTTTTTACGATGTCTCTAAGCGATATATTGTGGACATCGAACAAAAGACATGCACATCTTAAATTTTATTACCATGAGATGCCTTGCCCATGCTGCTTCTTTCTTTGTTATGAAGCAAGAGAAATTTGAAATTTATTATGATTTTTGCTCGAAAAATTACACTAAAAGCAACTTTGGTCGAGACATATTAAACTTCCATCATGCCATTAGATGACAAAAGAAAAGCGGGATGTATCGGAAGAAGTAAAAAACATATGTATAAAACCACCCAACCTGAAGAAGGCCCGCGGGAAGACCAAAAAAAGGAGAGTACAAACACGGATCTGAAATCAAAATTCAAAACAAATCGGCGAGTGCGAAAAAAGGACCAACGAGAAAAAAACATCACGATAATCCCCGGTTTTAAGACCACTAAAAAGATGCGATATAGTGCGATTAAATTAAGAGTGTAAATACATGAATGTATTATTGTTTACTTTGAGTAACCACCATTAAGCGATTGGTTTGTAAAATTTTTTGATTGTGTATAGTAAACAAAATTGTTATTCATTTATATATTGATTTACGATTTCAATGAAACATTAACAATAACGATAATCAAATAAATACATATTGATAACCATACATGATTTTTAATGGTAACCACATATTTACATACTTGATAACCATATGATTTACCATAAATAACATAACTTGATAACCATACGATTTTAACCAAATAATTACATAACATGATAACCATAACAATGTTTAATGATACCCAAAATAATTACATACTTGATAACCATCACATTAACCACCTAATTTCATAACTTGATAACAATACCATTTTATAATGGTAACCACAACATAAACAACACATATATCCAATGACATATAATTAAAAGGGTATTGAAGTTTATGAAACCCATGTATACTCACACATGTCCACTTAACATATGACATATGTCACGATACAATATTGTAACTCTCTGTTCTTATCAATCATTATCTGGTTACTATTTATACATGATTGGTTACCAATTGTATATTACAAAATTATAATTGGTTACCATTTTATACATAGCGATAACCATAACCATATAACCATACCGATTTTTAATGTAAACCAAATAATTACATAACATGATAACCATAACAATGTTTAATGGTACCCAAATAATTACATAACGATAACCATCATCACAATAACCACCTAATTTCATAACTTGATAACCAAACCGGTTTATAATGGTAACCACAACATAAACAACACATATATATTAATGACTTTAATTAAAAGGGTATTGAAGTTTATGAAACCCATGTATACATAACACATATACACTAACATATGATATATGTCACGATACAATCTTGTAACTCTCTGGTTCTTATCAAATCATTATCTGGTTACCCTTTATACATGATTGGTTACCAATGTATATTTCAAAAAAATTCAACAAACCTGACTTAAAAAAAAACAAAATACCAACCAACAAACAATATCTCTTTCATTAATGCTAATATAATCAAATATGTAATCCCATCTACATAAGATCCATGAACATCAAAAAATCATAAACCATACACAAATGTTGTGTATAACACCAAAACTTAAAAAAAATACACAACAAAATTAATAAAGACAAAACAACAAAATCCGAACTAATCAAAATCTGGAACAAATCTTCACGGAAATTCTCTATCGATGTCATAGCCCTCAATTTGCTTGTTCTAGCATGCATATATAGGTTTTGTGCATAACTTTTTTTTTCTACTTATGATGGGGAAAGGAATAGGAATCGATCGAAACTTACGATGAATGACATGCTCGTGAAAAACAAATTGTGAACATCCCACAATCAACTTGTAACAACAAACAACATATAACAAAAAATCAAAAATAAAATCAACCTATATAATAATAATTAAAAAATGTACACAATTTAACCCTTACCCCTCTACTTTGAGGGGGCGCGTCTCGGCAAATTCCACTCAATTATATAAATCTTAAATCGCACATTGCGTCGGGTCCCTTCTTTGAAGTCGATGTCGGACCTATCCTTCCAAAAACCGGACTTGCTTGCGATGGTATGGGAAGAATGAAGATGTCTGACTCCTGAACATCGGATATTTTAGTTTGCATGGATTTCCTTTTTGGTTGTAGAAATTGTAAGCAGATTAGACACCTACGATGCACATCAAAAACAACAACAACCAATGGTCGGTGTGATGACATATGAATTGGGAACAACACATAGTCAGCGTTCCTCCATGGTGTGTTGACATCCATAAACGACCCATGTATGTATTCGACATCATCACCCTCCCAGACGAAACAATTTTGTCACAATTTTTTTTTTGTATACTCCTCGAAAAAGAAGCGGTGATCTTCTTTGTGAAACCAACAATCCGTGTAGTCGTTACCCTTATAGGAACACTTTGAATGTCTTGCCATTTTACTGAAAATAATCTGAGCAATATTGATGTGTCTTTGAGCCAAAAAAAAAAATTAATAGGATATTAGCGGTTGTTGGAAAATGCAAGTATGTGATTAATGTAACTAAATAATGTAAACATAACTACAAAAACATAATTTTAAAAAAATACTCACATAAATCGTCTAACTTGCTGCTTGAGCGTCTTTAATTTATAGAACCACATCTTGATGATATTGCAATGGATCGAAATACAAAAGAAGGCATGATAATATCGTTCTTTCCGGAAATTTGTCGAATCCTTGATATAATAACATAATATTAGTATACACACTAACATTAACAATTCTTAGTATTAATATACACTACTACAAATCAAACTTGCACGTTACATAATTAACATACTAATCAACCAACTTAATTTTAAGCGATTACCTGTTAACCAACAAATATTAAAATCATAACCATAATCAAATAGTAACTAATACATAACTAATAGGTAACAAAACATAAACTAATATTAACGAATATAAAGTAATAGTAACCATAACATTTATTTAATAGTAACCACACCATTTATTTAATATTAACATTTATTAAATATTTAATATTATCACGATAACCAAAAGCAACATTAGTCGGTAACCAATTAAGTATTATCGATAACCATGTAATGTTACCACATAACCAATACAACATTACGACGATAACAATACATCATTAGGCGATAACAAAAATACGATAAATAATCAACAACAATTTTAAACATTAACGGTAACAAACAAATCGTAAACTACTAAATCAACAACAATTTTAAACATTAATCTGGTAACGAACCATAATCAAATAAAACAAAACATAACTACTAGGTAGCAAAACATAATCTAATAATAGTAACGAATATAAAATAATAGTAACCATAACATTTATTTAATATTAACCATATATTCTTACAATAATACAAACTTATTTGTTTCATAAAAACTATAGCATTATTAACAACAAAAAAACAAACCTTTTTACATTGTTTATTCCATTTTGAACCATTCTTGAAACAATGCCTCTTCAAATTTTGAGGGCATCTCCATGCATGATTTGGGGAATGCCTTACTTAAGCGTCTGAAGTGTTGACTAGCGGCACCCACTACGATGTAGATGATGAACCGGTAGATCCGAGCAGCTGCTTTGTATATGGAGGCAAGTAAAATGGCACTCTTTGCGGGTTCACGTCTGGTCTACCACAAACTTTGTGGACACTCTTCTCCAACTCATCACACTTAGCTATGTCACGTGTGGTGAGAACCATAAAATCAAGAGCATACACTTTAACTTTGCCTCACCTTTCTTCCCTTTTTTTAGGTTGACATAAAAAGGTAATATATCGATTAGTAACTTTGAATAACATAAACTAGTAACCAATTGGTATCTGACAACGACCAACAAACTAAAATGAACATGTTATATTAGTAATCTGAATAACATAAACTAGTAACCAAATCATAATATAATAGTAGCCAAATCACAATATAATGGTAACAAAACACAATATCATAGTAACGATTCAACTATATAATGGTAACAAAAACATAAATAACATTTAAATAAATGATGGCCCATAATTATAACATAACTAACCTTATCGACATCATACACAACAATCTCTTTCCCGATTACATTGGCTTAATATGTCAAAAGGCGGCATGTCATTATTATTGTCAATCTGCGCAAAATAAAGAACCATTTAATAATTAAAACAAAAGACATATATCACATAACAAAACAAACAAATATATACAACCTTGACATCTTCTTCATCATCATTATTTTTTTTTTTTTCCGGTTCTTGACCATAACACACGTTCAACTTCATTAGCAATCTCAATTACATTCACATCATTCTTCTCCACGAATATTGACACATCATCACCAACTTCATTACCCAATTCAATTTCATTCCCACCCTTCTTCTCGACTTCATCCAACACATCATCATCACATCATTATTCTTATTCACTTTTGAACCATAATCAACATCCTCATCAACATGGACCTCCTCCACCATGACATCATCATCCTCATCAACAACGTCATCGTGACATCATCATGACTTCATCACCTTCACCACCTCCCTTCACCACCTTCTGCCGCCTTCATAACCTTCATCACCTCATCATCATCATCATCATCATCATCATCATCATCATCATCATCATCATCATCATCATCATCATCATCACCGGCATTATCGAATCGTCATCATCGAATCACCATCAAGCTTTTTTGTCCCCCCACGTTTTGATAGCACGTAACTCATCTCTAATAATGGACCTAAGGTCCTGCATAGCTGGACATATAAAAGGCGCATTTCATCTTTAATATCGATTCATGACTTTCCAAATTCTTTCTTGATTTGAAACTTCTTTCTTGATTCGGACACTTTCTTCTCCAATGACTTAGGCCAGTACATCAATTGCCTCTTTCTGTGGATACATCAACACCAATGTTGTCGGCCTTCACTTTTTTGTCTACTTTCTTGTCACCATCCTTCCCATTAAAAAAGTGAAAACCGCCCAAATCAATAGATCCTTCTCCTCGTAGTAGTAGAATCAAAGCTGTTTATCCTCGGTTTGAAAAATAATAAGTATATACTTTAGTATATCATCTAACAAACAATGTCAATTACATTGAAATAAGCGATAAATAAAGAATCATAAAACATAATCGGTAACCAAATACATATATATGAGTAACCAAATGTATAATAAGTAGTAACCAACTAAATGTATAAATGTAACCAAATGTGTATATTAGGTAACCAACAACAATGTCATTAGTAACTTTGAATGTAATCTAATCGATGCTTAAATATTTGAATATTCAAGTAACCAAAAACATTGTTATTATTAACATGCATATAAAATAATCGATAACCAAACGTGTATATAAAGGTAACTAACTACTTTGTTGATAGTAAACTTCACATAATATTTTCATTTATCAAGTATATAACTAAAGGTAAAACAACATACATATAAGAACAAAAAACTAATTCATTCAACTTGTCATTTGAAAGCGGCTTCATTAACTCCTTCCATCACGAATAAGCGGACATCAAAGCGGATGCTCGTCATTACATATACCCACGACTTTTGAATGTCGGAATAGTTTCAAACATAAAAACTTGGAATACATCGGAAAGCCCATTCGACTTATGCAGTTTGGTGTAATGATCCATGTAAAAATTGTATGTTGAAACACCATTCTTTCCTTTCTATAACGCCCCTTCAAAGCATTAGACAAAAGTACTTTGTCATCTCAAAAACAACTTTCCCCAAGGAAAACTACTAACATCGTAACAACACAAAAAAATTAACCATTGCCCCATCAGCGTAATTTTCAAAAAATGTGCACATAATGAAATTAAAGACCAAAAATATCATAGACATCTTAATAGCCTCGTCATCATCATCAAAAAAAGCCTTCCTATATATATATACCTATACTACTACGTGTCACGACTTAATCACCAAAAACTTACCAATAAGCATATTCTCCATACCTTTATATGGAGTTATATCATCCTCACCTTTCCATCTCAACCCGGATATCATACAAAACTTCGAACAAAGCCAAGACTGACCCTTTTCTCTCCGAACAAAAACCACATTTCACCGTCATCCCTCGGTGAACCTCCTCCATGAGCGTGGTGAATAATGCAGGAATACATTTGGTGCTCACCAAACTCGAAAAATTCCCAAAACATGTTGCCTTAAATTTATCCGGTGACTCTTATTCAATTTATTTGCAATGATCTTTGGGGACTTCCATATAGCACCAATATATCACTTTTTTAAAAATGAATTTTACATTTCCATTCCTCGTAATAAAGATCCCATAGCGCAAGTAAACAAAATCAGTTTTACAAAGTTAACCAACCAATCATATGATAGTAACCAAAACAACATAGACAAGTAACCAATATAGCTTTAGTCATTAAACAAAACATCGTTAATCGATAACCAATCCGACATTAGGCGGTAACCAAGACGACATTACACAATATAATAGTTAGGCGACAACGATAAATCATTAGGCGATAACGAAAGCTGACATTATCGATGTGACAACATGTTGCAAAAGGTAACGATATGGCTGGTTACTTATTAATCTTGTCTTGGTTATCTTCATCTTAACATGTTTGATTCTTTTCTAATACATTGATTACCAACCATGTCTTACCAATCATTAGTCGAAATATTATCACGATAACAAAAGCAACATTAGTCGATAACCCATTCGACATTATCTGATAACTTGATACAATGTTGCCTGATAACAATCTGACTTTAGACAATATATTGGTTGAGGCGATAACAAAACATCATTAAGCGATAACGAAGACATCATAAGACGATTAAACAAGATCATTAGGCGATAAACAAGACACACACATGTCTGATAACCAAGGCGACATTACACAATATAATAGTTAGGCGACAACGATAAATCATTAGGCGATAACCAAATGACATTATCGATGCACGACATATTGCGAGAAGGTAACCATATAAATTGGTTACTTATTAATCATTGTCTTGGTTACCTTCATCTGAACATCTTTGATTCTTTATCTAATACATTGAATTACCACCATGTCTTTACCAATCATTAGTCGAAATATTATCGATAAACCAAAAACGGCATTAGTCGATAACCCATTCGGCATTATCGATAACCAATACAATGTTGCCGATAACAATCTGACTTTAGACAATATATTGGTTGAGCGATAACAAAAACATCATTAGGCGATAACGAAGACATCATAAAGAGCGATAACGAACATCATTAGGCGATAAACAAGACACACATAATACTGATAACCAAAACTGACATTAGAGCGATAACAAAACATCATAAAAGATGTTTAACGAAGACATCATTAACACATCATTAAGACGATAATCAAGACATCATAAAGGCGATAACCAAGACATCATTAAGACAACAAGACATCGCAAAGCGATAATCAAGACACATCATTAAGCGATAACAAGACATCATTAGAGCGATAACCAACATCATTAAAGCGATAACAAAGACATCATAAGAAAATACCCAATCGGTTTGGTTACCTTCATACAACATATGGTGGTTATTATCTAATGCATTGTTATTACATATCATATCATGTTTACCAAGCATTAATCATTAATATTATCGATTAACCAATTAAGCATTATCTGATAACCAATTAAACATTATCGATGAAACAATAACAATATTTAAATTAACACACCTTTAAAATTCGTTGAGTTGGAATTATCTTACGGATAAGCACTTGAGCTTCATTCTTAACGAGGGACATCAAAATCGAAATCTAATTGCACTTGAAATGTTTGATATCACTATGTATCACCAAACTACTATCATTCTTACTCGATTTATTACCTACATCCTTCCCTTTCCCTTCCCTTCCTTGCTCTCACAACAAAAACTTCTTCAAGTTCTTAATAGAATCACCCTCCACGATCCTTTTCCTCTTTCCATCCTTCTTACTTGTATCATTCCTTGTATCATTCCTTGTATCAACCATTTCTATACAAAACATAAAAAAAACACAAACCAAAACAATGAATACTCCATTACATTAGTAAACTACTTTAATATATAATACATTAAACTTAATAAGAAAATACTCATTTGAAGCGATAATAAACACGAGTCGATCGATGGAAAGAATAATAAGTAACAACGACAATGATGAACGAGTAACAACGATATAACGACAACGACGATAACGAATGAAACAGACGAGTAACGAACCACAACAACAACGACAATGACGAACAACTCAGCGAGTATGACGAACAACTAAGCAACTAAACAATGATGATAGAGAAGAAGAACAAGAACGAACACGGATGAACAACAATCACCGAAAACAAGCTTTTTAACTCAGATTCACGTTTAGTCGCGACGAGAGGAGGAGAAACAAGGTTTCGACATGTGCAAAAGGGTTTTAGTAGCTGTAGAGTCCGTCTGAATGATGATAGGCGGTTATCACGCGATTCAAAAAAAAAACTTTTGCCATATCGACCCATTAATATTTATCCCTTAAATTAAGGACTCTTAATTATATTAGTATTGTAAATATATATGATGAAATGTCATATTTTTGTAATTATTTTATTAGTGTATGATTTTTGTAATTACTTTCATAAATGTACTATATATATATGCGAGTAATTGTTCCTAATTTTCTGTGTTATATTTATATAAAATCATGTTCTATTTTTATCATAAATATATATATTAAATAATACTATATATTACAGATAACAATCTTAAAGCAAATTTATATTATGTAAATATAGTAACATTTAATTTATATAATTTACTTCAACAGAAAATCGTTTTATAAAACAAATTTTTGTACCAACAGTATTATAGAAATTATTGCATGTTAATAACGTTTGAGTGCATGTTACAGATTAACTAGAGTATTGTCTATTCTGTAATTAGTATTCATGCATTGTCTAGTCTGTCATTATTATTATGATACAAAGAATGTATATTCATGAGTATTGTTATGATTATTGTCATAAGTTTTAAGTAAATTAAATTAGTATTGGTAAATATTTAATTTATGTTCTTAATACTGGAGCAAGCAGCAAGATAAATTATTTGATACACAGTGAAGAAATATATAGGTGTACGAAGCAAATTTTTATTTTTTGTGATTATAGTTTTTTTTTTTTATATAAACAGAAAATCGATTTCTCAAAAATTACACAGAATATTTGTTGCATGTTACACAGATTTTTTGTTGCATGACACAGAATATTTGTTGCATGTTACTATATTATATTCTGTTATTTTTAATATTGTTTAAATATATATGTGTAGTATATTTATATTCTGGTTATATATATATATATATGTATATTCTGTTTATATATATATATATATATATATATATATATATATATATATATATATATTTTTCATGTTAGTATATACATAATATATATATTACAGAATTATTAGTATATATTCGTATTATTCTAAACATATAGTAATATATATATATATATATAACTAAAGTTATATTATATTACTGTTAAATTATTTATTACTAAGTTATTTTATATTAAGTATATTATACAGTAATATACTAAGGAAATCAGAATGTTATACTTATATATATAATACGTTATTAGTAAATAATAAATTAATAATTGCTAATTATAGTAGCATGTGGTTGTCAAAATAATCATTGGGTTATTTGTATTTGTAAACAGAATTTGGATTTGTGGTATATAAATTTGTAAAACAAAATTTGTGAACAAATTTTCTACAACAAAAATTTTGTAAATAAAATTTGTTGTTTGAATTTTGTTAAATATTGTACAACAGAAATTGGTTTCTGTTTATTGACAATTGTCTTCTTTGTATAACAGAAATGACATCTACTAGTACCATTCCTGCCGTGAGTTTGTCTCATGGAGAAAAGCCTGAAAGGTTCAATAGAACTGATTTCAAGTGTTGGCAACAAAAGATGCTCTTCTCTCACAACATTGAATTTGTCAAGGTTTCTACAAGAAGATTGTCTCTACTTGTTTGAAGGAGAAACCCGACAAGGAAAAGGTGGCTGCAGTTGATGCATGGAAACATGCTGATTTTCTTTGCAGAAATTATGTGATTAATGGAATGGACAATACACTGTACAATGTGTATTGTACAATTCAAACTGTAAAGGAATTATGGGAATCTTTAGACAATAAATATAAAACTGAAGATGTTGACATGAAAAAATTCATAGTCGGTAGATTTCTTGATTATAAAATGTTAGATTCTAAAGCAGTCATCACACAGGTTCAAGAATTACAAGTAATTCTACATGATATTCATGCTGAAGGAATGTCATTAAGTGACTCATTCCAAGTTGCAGCAATGATTGAGAAACTTCCAACGTCATGGAAAGACTTCAAGAATTATCTTAAGCATAAACGCAAAGAGATGAATCTTGAAGAACTGATTGTTCGACTTAGGATTGAAGAGGACAATCGAGTATCTGAAAAGAAGAGTGGAAAAAATTTATATGAGGCAAAGGCTAATGTGGTAGAACAAAGGCCAAACAACAACAACAAAAGGAAGCGCGAAGGAAATTCTAATTTCAAAGCCAAGATGAAATTCAAAGGCAAGTGCTTCAATTGTGGCATTCCAGGACATAAATCAAATGAATGTCGCAGGCCAAAGAAGTTCAAGAAAGAACAAAAGGCTCAAGCTAATGTGTCAGTACTGGAAAAACTGTCTGAAAATATTTCAGACATTAATCTCTCTGCAGTTGTATCCGAATGCAACTTGGTAGGAAACACAAAAGAATGGTGGGTGGACACTGGTGCTACTCGCCACATTTGCTCCAACAGATGGATGTTTTCTACCTACAAACCTGTAGAAAATGATGAGTAACTCTTCATGGGAAACTCCTCAAGTTCAAAGGTTCAAGGACGTGGAAAGATTATACTGAAAATGACATCTGACAAAAAACTGACTCTGAATGAAGTGCTTCATGTGCCAGATATCCGCAAAAATCTAGTGTCTGGGTCACTGCTTAGCAAGAATGGCTTTAAGTTGGTGTTTGTGTCTGATAAATTTGTTCTTACCAAGAATGATATGTTTATAGGAAAGGGCTATATGTCTGATGGGCTCTTTAAGGTAAATGTAATGACTGTTGTACCGAAGTCTATTGATATTAATAAAATAAATTCTTTTGCTTACTTGTTGGAATCTTCAAATATTTGGCATGCTAGATTAGGACATGTTAATTATGATACATTGCGTAGAATAATTAATTTAGAGTTCTTGCCTAGATTTGATATTAATCTTAAACATAAATGTGAAATTTGTGTGGAATCAAAAATGACAAGATTACCCTTTCATTCTGTTGAAAGAAAATCCGAACCTCTAGATTTAATTCACACTGATATATGTGACTTAAAGTTTGTGCAAACTAGTGGTGGGAAAAAATATTTCATAACTTTTATTGATGATTGCACAAGATATTGTTATGAATATTTGCTAAGAAGCAAAGATAAGGCTGTAGAAAAGTTTTAACTTTATAAAAATGAAGTTGAAAATCAACTTAGCAAAAAGATTAAAGCAATAAGAAGCGATAGAGGTGGTGAATATGAATCACCATTTGAAGAGATTTGCTTTCTACTCATGGTATTATTCACCAAACCATCGCTCCTTATTCACCTCAATCTAACTGTATTCTTTGACGCAAGAACCAAACATTGAAATAAATGTTGAATGCTATGTTAAACAGTTCTGGAGCACCCCAGAATTTGTGGGGGGGAAGCTTTGCTTTCTGCCAATTATATTCTTAATAAAGTGTCTCATAAGAAAACTCATAAAATACCTTATGAATTATGGAAAGGTCATAGACCTTGCTATAAATATTTAAGAGTGTGGGGGTGTCTAGCAAAAGTGATGGTTCCTAAACCTAAAAAGGTTAAGATCGGACCAAAAATAATTGACTGTGTTTTCATTGGTTATGCAAATAACAGCAGTGTTTATCGCTTTCTTGTTCATAAATCTGAAATTAATGATATTCATGTTAATACATTTATTGAATCAAGAGATGCATCATTCTTTGAGAATATTTTTCCATATAATGGAAATAAAGATTCAAATTCAAATAAAAGACCTTTGGATGCTACTAGTAATAATCCTTAAAATATAAACAAAGAGTCTGTATTGGATGAACCTAGACGTAGCAAAAGGGCAAGGACTTCAACGTCTTTTGGTCCGAATTTTCTAACATTTTTGCTAGAAAATGATCCTCGAACGTACAAGGAAGCAGTATCCTCTCCAGATGCTTCTCATTGGAAAGAAGCAATAAATAGCGAAATTGATTCCATTATGCAAAATCATACATGGGAACTGGTGGACCTTCCACTTGGTTCAAAACCCTTAGGATATAAATGGATCTTCAAAAAGAAGATGAAAGTTGATGGCTCAATTGATAAATATAAAGCAAGGCTTGTTGTTAAAGGCTATAGACAAAAGGAAGGATTGGATTATTTCGACACTTATTCACCTGTTACAAGAATTACATCTATTCGGATACTAATAGCAATAACATCTTTAAATAGACTTGAAATACATCAAATAGATGTAAAGACTGCATTCTTAAATGGTGAATTAGATGAAGAAATATATATGGAACAATGTGAAGGTTTCATAGCTCCTGGACAAGAGAGGAAAGTATGCAAACTTGTTAAATCCTTGTATGGATTAAAACAAGCACCAAAACAATGGCATGAGAAATTTGATAATGTTATGTTATCAAATGGTTTTAAAATCAATGAGTGTGACAAATGTGTTTATGTCAAAAGCACTCAAAAAGAATATGTCATTGTTTGTCTTTATGTGGATGATATGTTAATCATGGGTAGCAACAATGAAGTTATCAACTCTACCAAACGTATGTTAGCAAATAGATTTGATATGAAAGATTTGGGGGTTACTGATATAATATTAGGAATCAAGATTTCTAGAACATCTGATGGAATTATATTATCTCAAACTCATTATATTGAGAAAATACTTGAAAATTTTAATAAGTATAATATAATTCTAAATAATACCCTAGTTGATATAAATCTTCATTTAGCCAAAAATGGAGGTAATAACATATCTCAACTAGAATATTCTCGTATAATAAAGTGGTTTAATGTATGTAAGTGAATCATCTTAGGCGGGATATAACTTACTCAATAAGTAAGCTAGCTAAGTAGTATATCTGAGTAATCCGAGATAAAGATCACCTGAAAGCTATTTTAAGAGTTTTGGGATATTTAAAACATACTCAAAACAATGGACTGCAATATACAAGATATCCAGCAGTATTGGAAGGATATACTGATGCTAATTGGATATCTGATACTAAAGATTCAAAATCCACAAGTGAATATGTATTTACACTTGGTAGTGCAGCGGTATCTTGAAAATCCTCAAAACAAACGTGTATTGCTAGGTCTACAATGGAATCAGAATTCATTGCGTTAGACAAAGCTGGAGAAGAAGCTGAGTGGCTTCGTAATTTCTTAGAGGATATTCCAAATTGGTCAAGACATTAGCCAGCTATATGTATACACTGTGATAGCCAACCAACAATTGGAAGAGCACAGAGTCATTTATATAACGGTAAGTCACGTCATATACGACGAAGACATAATACCGTTAGACAATTGCTCTCAAATGGAATTATCTCAATTGACTATGTAAAGTCAAAAGATAATATTGCGGATCCGCTACAAAAGGTTTAACAAAAGAGCAAGTGGAAAAAATCATCGAGGGGAATGGGTTTAAAGCCTACTGTTTAAATAAGAGTCGTCATAGTGGCAACCCAACCTAGCTGACTGGAGATCCCAAGATCTAGGTTCAATGGGCAAACCGAACTATGTAGTACTCAGTAAAGCACTGAGAAGAGATTTACTCCTAACCATTCCTATTATGAGACAGTGCACATCTGCCACGATAATCAGGATAAGATACACTTTTAATGATTTTTATATCTTGAAATATGTTTAAGTGGGGTATTGCAGGATACTCTTGATAGAAGTCACCTACGTGAGTAAGAAGGGGGTCACTTCTGTGAGAATTTTGAAGGCTGAATTCTCTAATATACTTACGGAACCAAGCGGTGTTTCAAGGCCAAAATGAACACAAACGTGAGAACCAATTATGTCTGAAAAGATATTTTGTGAATTCTATTGTCTTGGTTTACACGAAAAGCTGACAGTTCAAAGACATCAAGTCTACTGATTAGCCAAGTAAATCCGATAGACTTTACTAGGGCAAGTTCAAAGCCACTAAAATACTTAACTTAGATGAAATATCTTTTTTCATGTACTCGAACTAGTGTCTGCATATTCATAACATATTTTACATATTGTAAAGCCAATTTTACATTTATGTGGGGGATTGTTGAAAATGGTATTTGAAACATTAAATATTAGAGCATTTTTGAGGCTCAATTTAATGTGGGATCGACACTCCGAAAAATGTCGGGTCTATGCACCTATACGTTCTCCTTCGCGAGGAGTATAACGTGGTATACTTATTTGTTCAAATCCATTAGGAATTGAATGAGAAAATTGACTTCAAAGTCACCTACTTGATATGGTATAAATTGCATAGTCCCACATAGGATGTGGGAATGAAATGTAAAGAACATATATATGGGATGTTTGCTCAATGGGAAGGCCCCAAGGGGCACCCCACTTTTGTGGAAGGGAGAGGACCTAGCCAAGGCATGGTTCAAACCCACACGCGCGTGCCACCGCCGTCCGTCCGGCTCGGTTCGGTCGGGTCGGATCGTGGATCGTGGGCGGGTCATGATATATAACTTTTTGGACAAAATCTGTTTAATATATTTATTAAATTTTGTTTAAGTTATAACAAAACTACGTAGTTTTGATGACAGTTGCACCCAACGGTAATAAGTTTATTCTATAAATAAACAATATGGCCTCTCGTTTCTAAACATTTTTTTCCTCCCATTCCTCATTTGCAAAATCTCGTCCCGTTCCTCCTTTACAAAAATCCCGTTTTCTGCATATATTTCCCATCAACATTCTGCAGAATCCCGTTCCCTGCAAAAGAGTTGCACTTCCATTTCTGCAAATTCCCGTTATTTGAAAAGTGTTGCAGTAAGTTGTCTTCATGCATGCATCATTAACATTCATATTAAGTTCAGTATATAAACATTGAATTTGGTTCGATGAATTTTTAATTTTGTAATGCTACTAATTAAGAATTGAAATCCGTTTTATCTTGGGAGGCAATTATTCAATTAACCCTTAGCATCTGTGGGGGAATAAATTTGCGTTAAGATTGTTATCTGTAATATATAGTATTATTTAATATATATATATATATATATATATATATTTATATAATACTATATATTACAGATAACAATATTTACTCTTAATGATATTAAATTAATAATTTAATAGTGATGATATAATAATAAAATTATACTAAGTGTGTCATATTTTATTATAATCTATCTAATAAAATACAAATGATTTTTAATTTCCGCTCACTTAATAAATTATCTGGACCGTTCAAAATTTGGAATAAATCCCACCGTCTATACAGTGGCGGAGGCACGTGACACATCTAATATATCAATAAAAATTAACTCTGTCTATGAGTTTTATATGAATGGGATTCTTAATTTAATAAATATTTTTTTAATATAATGTATAAATTTTCCGTACACAATAAAATATATATAATTATTTCAACAGTATTACACCAATAAAAATAATAAATATATAAATAATACTTTATTAAACATTTATAAAAAATAATATAAATAAACTATATATTCCCTATGTCGATCGCCTATCAAATTTGTTTAAAGAAACGCAACTTATGAGATAAATGAGATCCGGTTCCTATGAAATTAATATAAGTTGATTTAATTTTTCGTCTGCGTGTCAATACTGTATTAGTTAATTAACTTTATATTAACCAGTTTCTGATAAATGTATGAATAATTAATTTTGGAATGAAGACAATGAAGGAGTTAGGAATATATCTAAAAAAATAATGTTACTATCATCTATAAAAAAGGTCATATAATATTTATATACACGCACATATATTGTAAGACCCCAACTTATTATAAATAAAATTGAATTTTTCTTTATTCATTATTCTAAATTAATAAGGGTTAATTTGATATAATTCTTTGGTTATGGGTGAAATGTGCAAAGTTTACAAAATAAGCAAGTGGTTATAAAATATTCATTATTGTTTGGGAATATTTACGTTTGGTCGTGGAATATTCTTTTGTTTTAAATCTCCGTGCAACGGTAGCGATCATTAATTAGGGGCCCTAAACGGAAAACTATTGGATGAAGGAAAACGACAAAGATTGAGTTTTATAAATAACGACGTAAATTATTACAGATTAACACCGCTGGGTTACTCGGTGGTTAAAATCTGATGTCTGCGCGTTACACAAGAAAGACACCGGTATTACAGCGATATTGTTGAATTATTGATCCTTACGTAAAAGCCACTACTCAATAATTGTTACAAAGAATTACTTGCTCATTATTTTATCTTATTGATTCAATAATTGTTGCATTGATATTTATATTATTATTGTTTCAATAATTGTCATTACACAAGATTTTCCATTATTAAATCAATAATTCATATTATTTGAATAATATTATCGAGATATCATTATTGGTAATGTCTAGAAAGTTACATCTAAGGAGAGGTTTGGTCACCTAATTGCTTGCTGCCAGGTAAGAGAAATCCTTATTGGAAAGCCCTTTTCCTGAGGAACGGCACGGTTTGTCGATCTTGTGATTACTCAGTAATATTATTTTTGAATAATTAATTATTGATTATTATGATAAAGAAAATATTTATTTTATGTGGATATAGATGGAAAAATTTTTAATGTGACAATTGTTGAAAATTAATATTTTATCTTTTTCTCGATAAAATAATATATTTAAATATATTATTTTAATAATATATTAACTGATTATATTTTTATAATAATTGTGGGATATATGAGTATATGAGGAGGTAGAGTATTTTGTGGCATTAAATGTTTAACATATGTTTTGTGTGTCGGTGGACACGATTCTTGAATCAAAATTTATTATAGGCTCGTAAAATTGCTTCGTTTGTGGATTTTGGATAATTTCATTTGGAATTTGGAAAAATTTTCTTCTACAAAGTTGTAGAGAATTGAAATTCCTATAAAAATTAGCGAGATTTGAATTTTCCGATAAAAGGGATATTTATTGTGAATTATTGATGTTTTGAGTTCAAATAATTGATTTTTGGAAATTTTAATTATTATTTTCAAGAAAAACGTTTTTCAAAGGTTGGTGAGCATCTTTAACATGTGGTTGGTGGCTAAAATCAGATTCCTTGGTGGTGGGCTTGAATATTTGGTAAATAATAATAATTTATTAATTTAGTCTCCTTTTATGCGTCTAACATTTTCCTATAAATAGAAATTTAAGTTAGAATTGAAAATCACACCGAAACAAAATTTTCTTTCTTTCTCTCTCTAAATTATCGAGCGTATTCTTGTGAGTATACTTTGAGTGTTCTATATCTGGTGCGGGTTTCACAAGACTATACCGAAATTCAATCAAGATGATTATTTTGAGGTAAGGGGTATTATTTTCTTCTTAAATGATATTTTTCTTCAATATCATTATGCCAAGTATTGGTGAACTTTTTATCAAATTTGGAACTTGTTGTGTCGGGTTACTATTCACGTATCTGACCTATTCACGATATCGACCTTTATTCACGAATCACGGACTTATTCAATCAAAAATAAAAATTTTCTTTTTGTCAAAATATCTATTCGGATACTAGCTTTGATTGTATCCATGTTTTGATCATTCTTGAATTTTACACCAATATGATTATTTTCAAGTATTTTTGGACATGGGTAAAACAAAGTACGAATCCTTAATCCTTAATCCTTGTCATTTTGTTTCACCGATTCGCTTTTCTTTAAAAATGTTTTCATCATCCTCGGTCTAAATGGTGATATAAATGAATATCTTTGGCACAGAGAATGCAAAGATGAACGATTAATCGATGAATATCTTTGGCACAGTCTGTGCAAAGATGAGCAGTGTTGAGATGAACATGACCAATTTGGTGATATGAATGAATATCTTTGGCTGTGTAGTGCAAAGATGATTAAAGATGTATATTGATTGTTATTACGAGGATAAACTATTGATGATGGACTTTTAAACCTTAGAAGACGGTAGAATTCTTTCTCTACGTGGCTCTTCTAATGGATTATTATTCCACGCATTTGTTGATCTAAAACTTGCTTGCCTATTGTATTCTATTAGATTTTTCCTGTTGAAGACTAACGATAATTTGTTGTATATTATCTTAGTCATAATATTCTTTATCGGGCTAGTTGAGCTCACCCTTTTCCTTTTGTTCCATTTTTCTTCTCGGGAGGTGAGAACATAGCGAGGATCGAGTCGGGGTATGGAGTGATGGCTCTAGGAAGATGTTTTAATTGTCCTCACTATTTCGTAAAATAGTGTATGAATAATTAATGAGGACTTATTTGGGTGTGTATATTGTCTGTAAGACAATATTTGTATTCAAACTCACAGGTTGTATTGTCGTATTCTACACGACATCCGTATTATCAAAGTTGTAGTTTGCTTTCTATACCATGTATTTTGGCGACTTCGAATGGGTGTTGTATACCTATTTTGGGGGCGTCCATGATTGGTATCGAGCTTAGGATATGATCTCAGCATGGAGATAGGGAATAGAACTAGGAGGGAGAGACGAGTAAATCCTTCGCTAGTGTGTCCTACCTAAGCTTATTTGTTGGTCGGTCGTAATATAGGATATTATGTGATATGTTAATTTATTTAATTAACCTTTGTTTTATGGCGATGTTAGAATGGTCTGCCGAGCGTTAACAATGGAGTTTATGAGACCGTGTAGAGCCAGCGTGCTCACCAACGAGGAGAGAAACGTCTGCAACAGTGACAATGTTCCTCCCGAAACAACGCCAATCGAGCAAATGATGAACGACGGGATGTTTAGAAGCTTTTTGCGGTTCATACAAAAAATCGAATGCGGAGACTCACGTACAAAATACTGGTGGAAATGATGGCAATGCGACGATTCATCACAACCCAGCATTTAAGGAGTTGGGACCACCAGATTTCCATGGAAAGCGGGATCCGATCAAGCGCGTAAACGTGGGTCAAGCAAATTACCAAGATATTCGATGTCTTGGGGTGCACGGAGAATGAAGGTTCCATTCGCCACCTTTATATTTCGTGGTGAAGCGATTCTTGGTGGGAATCATGTAGGCGTACCAAACCGGATGCACTTAACATGTCTTGGGAAAGATTTGAATCGTTCAATGACAAGTACTTTCCGAAAAGTATTCGTCATATGAAGGAGGTAGAGTTTATTAGACTCGAGCGAAACAACATGACGGTGTCTCAATCTGAGGCAAAGTTCGCAGAGTTATCCAGTTTGCACCTCATTTGGTGGAGAATGAGGAGCGAATGACGCGTATGTTTCGAGAGGTCTAAAACCGAGATTCGTCAATACCTTATCTCTCATAAATTTTCTCTCAGTATTCGAGATGTTGTCAATGAGGCTCGATTATTAAAACGCGAGATAGTGAGTATACTCAACCGAGGGACCACAATCGGGGTAGTCATCGAGCGATGATAACCAAATGGAGGAAAAGAATACGGACAAAGCGGTAACCACTCGTGGTGGTAATCGTGGACATGATAATAGGAGAGGTGACTCGGTGGAAATTTGAAAGAGAAGATTCAACAATGACGGGAAGATATCAACGGCGGACCAAAGACCAACAACAAATGCTGGGGAGGAGAACGGCCTTGATTAGATGTTACAAATGCGGGAAGGAGGGACATATCATTAAACCGTCCACAACAATCCAAGGTATGTTACAACCTGTGGAAAGGAAGGCCACATCGCTCGAGATTGTCTTATCGCGAAACCAAGTTCAAGCAGGAGTGGTGATTCCAAGGGTCATCCCGATAAGTCGAAATCGGCGGTTCTGGAAGGCGTTTGTCGTGGATGACAAAACGTGAGGAACCCAAACGAGGTGATCACGGGTAAGCTAATCTTGAATTCTTGCGAAGTTTATACCTTACTAGATCTTTGCTTCTACCCATTCTTTTATCTCTCCTGCTTGTGCTCAACGCGTTTAAACTTGACTCGGAGAAATTAGATTTTGATTTATCTGTTGAAACTCAGTTGGGTGAAACCTTCGTTACATCTACGCTTTATAAATCTTGCATGATCCAAGTTGGCACTATCACATTACACATTGATCTTATCTCTTTAAAGATACTTGCTTTTGATGTGATTTTAGGAATTGATTGGTTAACCACTCATCATGCCAAAATTGATTGTTTTAAATGAGGTTGTTAGTTTTCATATTCCTAACCAACTTTGTCATACAATTCAAACCACTAAACCACTAAAATCATCATCATTGTCATATCAAGCCACAAAGCTATTCGTTTATTGAAAAAGCGGATGTCAAGCTTTCTTAGCCCATGTTATGAATTTGAATAAAGACAAGTCGATTTGAATAATATTTACGTGGTTAAAGAATTCCACGATGTATTTCTGAAGAGCTTCCTGGTCTACCCCGAACGTGATGTTGAATTCTTTATTGACCTTGAACCGCATACAAAGCCCATTTCTAAAACCCCATATCGAATGGCTCTATTGAACTTCGGAGTTAAAAGTCCAACTACAGGAGTTATTAGACATCGGTTTCATTCTGTCCCTAAGACGTCTCCTTGGGGTGCTCTGTTTTTATTCGTAAAGAAGAAAAGGCGGGAGTATGAGACTTTGTATTGACTATCGAGAATTGAACCATGTCACCATAAAGAATAGGTATCCGCTACCTCGCATTGATGACACCGTGTTCGACCGATTACAAGAGCCGCAATTCTTTTCAAAGATCGATCTTCGCTCGGATATCATCAATTTGAAGATTAAAACCGAGGATATTCCAAAGACTGGCATTCGAGGACTCGTCTGGGCATTATGAATTCTTGGTCATGTCTTTTGGATTGACTAATGCTCCTGCTTTGCTTTCATGGATATGATGAACCGTGTATTTAAGGAATATTTGGATCGGGTTCGTTGTTGTCTTTATTGATGACATCCTCATCTATTCCAAAAGCCGTGAAGATCATGAGCACCATTTGAAAAGTCGGTACTACAAAGACTTCGTGAACACAAGCTTTATGCCAAAATTTGAAGAAATGCGAGTTCGGCTTGAGGAAGTAGCATTCCTTGGGCGCGTGGTGTCAAAACAAGGAGTATCTATCGACCCGGCGAAGATTGAAGCAATACAAAGTTTGGAGCAACCCAAGTCGGTGATCAAGACGTGACTTTTTCTCGGGCTTAATTTGGTTATTATCGGAGATTTGTGGAAGGATTTTCTCGAATCGCTACTCAGCTTAACTCGGTGACTCGGAAGGATGCAAAATTCCTATGGAAGCGAGGAATGCGAGAAGAGCTTCCAAGAGCTCAAGAGAGACTCATTTCTAAGACTGTTGTTACGACAATACCATCCGGTTCGGATGGATTTGTTATCTACGATGCTTACGGAAAGGGGTTAGGATGTGTTCTCATGCAACATGGGAAAGTCATAGCCTATGCCTCACGACAACTCAAAAGAATATGAGAGGAATTATCCTACTCATGATCTAGAATTAGCGGCGATCGTATTCGCGTTGAAGATATGGAGACACTACTTGTATGGAGAGAAAGTGGAGATTTATACGGACCATAAAAGCCTCAAATATTTCTTCACCCAAAAAGAAACTCAACATGCGGCGCCGACGTTGGTGGAGTCATTAAAAGATTATGATCACACTATTCAATATCATCCCGGAAAAGCGAACGTGGTAGCCGACGCATTGAGTAGAAGATCATATCAAATCTGAAGTCTGATATTGTCAACGCAAAGGCCCATTTTATCGACTTACAAAGGATGAAGATAGAATTAAAGACTCCTGGGGTCCCACATGATGATGGCGAATATACTAGTAGAACCGACTTTAATCGATAAAGTTAAAAAGCTCGCTCAAGCTACTTCTGACACAGAAATATGATGCGTATGAAGAAGAAAAGTGCAAGAAGGAGCTATTCCTAAGCAAGAATTGATGAGGAAGGAATACTTGAGTCAATTCTAGACTTTGCGTTCTAACGATTACGACCAAGCATAAAATCATGATGGAGGCACACAACACCCCGTTTAATCCATCTCAGGAGTACCAAAATGTATCATGATATTCGACATACATTTTGGTGGAACAATATGAAGAGAGAGATTATGAGTTTATCTCAAGATGTTTAACTTTGTCAACGTGTAAAGGCGGAGCATCAAGTGCCAAAAGGTCCATTCAGAACCACTTGAGATTCCTAAATGGAAATGGGAACACATTACTATGGATTTTGTTACGTGTCTTCCCAAAGTTTCTCAAGGCGTAGATGCAATTTGGGTTATTGTTGATAGATTAACCAAGTCCGCCCATTTCTTACCGATCACGAGACTTATTCCTCGAACGCCTTGCTCAGATGTCGTGAATGAGATTATGCGATTGCATGGCATGCCAAGATCCATAGTTTGGATCGTGACCCGAGATTCACTTCAAGATTTTGGGTTAGCTTGCGAGAAAGCTATGGAGTGCGGATTACGATTGATTCAAAGATACCATCCTCAAACCAGACGGACAATCGAGAGGACTATTCAAACCCTCAAGATCTATTAAGACTCGTGTCCTAGATTTCAAAGGAAGTTGGGATAAGTACCTACCACCGTGGAATTCTCCTACAACAACAGATTATCAAGCAAGTATAGGCATGGCTCCATTTGAGGCGTTGTATGGGCCGAAAATGTCGTTCTCCAAAGATCTTTGGGGCGAGGTGGGAGAAGCAATATTGTTGGGACGAAATTAAATGCATTTGACTACGTAAAAAGATCCAAATGATTCGACAACGTATTCAAACTTCACAAGATCGACAAAGAGTTATCTTGATCTTCATAGAAAGGGCGTGGAGTTTAATATCGGAGATCATGTATTGTTACGTATTGCTCCATGGAAGGGAGTTACAAGATTTGGGAATAGAGGAAAGCTCAATCCAAGGTTTGTTGGTCCATTTGAGATTCTTGACCGAATAGGGAACGTAGCCTATAGACTCGCGTTACCTCCAAGTATGTCTCGTGTTCACAATGTATTCCACATATCTATGCTTCGTAAATATGTGAAAGACCCGAACCACATTATTGCATTAGAACCGGATTTAGATAGCGGAAGATTTAACCTACGAGGAGATACTGTTGAGATTTTGGATAGGAAAGAAGCATGTCTTACATACGAAGGTTATACCACAAGTTAAGGTTTTGTGGAGAAACCATGCAATTGAGGAAATGACATGGGAGTTGGAATCGGAGATGAAAGCAAGTACCTCACCTTTTCGATATACCAGGTCGTATGTGTCAATTTCGAGACGAAATTTCATAAGGAGGGAGGTTGTAAGACCCCAACTTATTATAAATAAAATTGAATTTTCTTTATTCATTATTCTAAATTAATAAGGGTTAATTTGATATAATTCTTTGGTTATGGGTGAAATGTGCAAAGTTTACAAAATAAGCAAGTGGTTATAAAATATTCATTATTGTTTAGGGAATATTCGTTTGGTGGTGGAATATTCTTTTTTTTTCGAAATCTCGCGACTGCGGCCAAGTAGTGATCATTAATTGGGCCCATAACTTGAAAACGGTTGGATGAAGGAAAATGACAAAGATTGAGTTTTATAAATAACGACGTAAATTATTACAATTAACAACATTTGGGTTACACGGTGGTTAAAATCTGATGTCTGGCGTGGTTACACAAGAAGATGCTGCGGTATTACTGATATTGTTGAATTATTGATCCTTACGTAAAAGGCACTTTACTCAATAATTGTTACAAAGAAATTCTTGCTCATTATTTTATCTTATTGATTCAATAATTCTTTGCGTTTGATATTTATATTATTATTGTTTCAATAATTGTCATTACACAGTATTTTCCATTATCAAATCAATAATTCATATTATTTGAATAATATTATCAGATAACATTATTGGTAATGTCTAGAAAGTTCTGTCTAAGGAGAGGTTTGGTCACCTAATTGCTTGTAGGTAAGGAGAATCCTTATTGAAAGCCCTCTTCCTGAGGAACTACACGTTTGTCGATCTTGTGATTCGTAATATTATTTTTGAATAATTAATTATTGATTATTATGATAAAGAAAATATTTATTTTATGTGGATATAGATGGAGAAAATTTTTAATGTGACAATTGTTGAAAATTAATATTTTATCTTTTTCTGATAAAATAATACATTTAAATATATTATTTTAATAATATATTAACGGTGATATTTTTATAATAATTGTGGGATATATGAGTATATGAGGAGGTAGAGTATTTTGTGGCATTAAATGTTTAACATATGTTTTGTGTGTGTGCGGTGGACACGATTCTCGATAGAAAATTTATTATAGTATCGTAAAATTGCCTGTTTGTGGATTTTGGATAATTTCTGTTTGGAATTTGGAAAGATTTTCTTACGCAAAGTTGTACAGAATTGAAATTCCTATAAAAAATCGCGAGATTTGAATTTTTCGATAAAAGGGATATTTATTGTGAATTATTGATGTTTTGAGTTCAAATAATTGATTTTTGGAAATTTTAATTATTATTTTCAAGAAAAACGTTTTTCAAAGGTTGGTGAGCATCTTTAACATGTGGTTGGTGGCTAAAATCCGATTCCTTGGTGGTGGGCTTGAATATTTGATAAATAATAATAATTTATTAATTTAGTCTCCTTTTGGCGTTCTAACATTTTCCTATAAATAGAGGCTAAGTTAGAATTGAAAATCACACCGAAACAAAGTTTTCTTTCTTTCTCTCTAAATTATCGAGCGTATTCTTGTGAGTATACTTTGAGTGTTCTTTATACGGTGGGGTTTACAAGACTATATCTAGAAATTCAATCAAGATTTATTTATTTTGAGGTAAGGGTATTATTTTCTTCTTAAATGATATTTTCTTCAATATCATTATGCCAAGTATTGGTGAACTTTTTATCAAATTTGGAACTTGTTGTGTTTGGGTTACTATTCACGTATACGGACTTTATTCACGTATCGACCTTATTCACGAATACTGACCTATTCAATTTAAAAATAAATTTTTTTTTTTTTGTCCAAAATATCTATTCGGATACTAGCTTTGATTGTATCCATGTTTTGATCATTCTTGAATTTTACACCAATATGATTATTTTCAAGTATTTTTGGACATGGGTAAAAGCAAGTCTGAATCCTTAATCCTTAATCCTTGTCATTTTGTTTCACCGGATTCGTTTCTTTAAAATGTGTTTTCATCATCCTCGGTCTAAATGGTGATATAAATGAATATCTTTGGCACAGTAGTGCAAAGATGAACGATTAATCGATGAATATCTTTTGGCACGTAGTGCAAAGATGAGCAGTGTTGAGATGAACATGACTAACCGGTGATATGAATGAATATCTTTGGCTGTAGTGCAAAGATGATTAAAGATGTATATTGATTGTTATTACGGGGATAAACTATTGATGATGGACTTTTAAACCTTAGAAGATGGTAGAATTCTTTCTACGTGACTCTTTCAATGGATTCTTTGTTTCAGCTTGCATTTGTTGATCTAAAACTTCTTGCCTATTGTATTCTATTAGATTTTTCCTCATGTTGAAGACTAACGATAATTTGTTGTATATTATCTTAGTCATAATATTCTTTATCGGCTAGTTGAGCTCACCCTTTTCCTTTTGTTCCATTTTTCTTCTCGGGAGGTGAGAACATGGCGAGGATCGAAGTCGGGGTATGGAGTGATGGCTCTGGGAAGATGTTTTAAATTGTCCTCACTATTTCGTAAAATAGTGTATGAATAATTAATGAGGACTTATTTGGGTGTGTATATTGTCTGTAAGACAATATTTGTATTCAAACTCACAAATGTATTGTCGTATTCTACTACACGACATCCTAGTATTGTCAAAGTTGTAGTTTGCTTTCTATACCATGTATTTTGGCGACTCAGAATGGGTGTTGTATACCTATTTTGGGGGCGTCACATATATAGTGTAAACTCCACATGTCATGTAGGAGTCTATAATAAATATATATATATAGGGTTCCCATCCGTGACAATCGGTTGCCACGGATACTATTCAGCAACCATGATCTTAACCCTTGATTTCGATATTGAATGACCCAATTTAATCATAATTTTTTTCTGCCGCTAGAGGCTCTAGCGGCAGTACTATTCTTTAAATTGACATGACAAATTATCAAAAAAGTCCCTCATAGCTCTCCTCCTTACCACTGCCTGCACATTCTACAAGTTGTGGCGGCGATTAACTATTTTACTTTAATCTTTGTCTTGTCATTTTACTTAACTTGGGAACAAAGTAAATTAATAAATTGAGCAAATGAGGTTATTATGTCAAGTGAATTTTGTACCCATCGCTTATTGAATTAGAGCTAAGATACATTTAATAATATTTAATTAAATATTTATTCTTTTAAAAGATTTTAATTAAATGTTAAATTAAAATATTTATCTACACATTAAAATATTTTAATTTATTACCTTGTATGTTAAGATTTTTTATTCTTTTAAAAAGCGAAAAGATTTTTTATTATTTTTAAAAAGCAAAAAAAAATTAATTACTTTAGCTTTTTTATATTTACGTAATTATGCACATGTAAAAAGTTAATTTATATAGTGAATATAGAGTATATTTTGTCATAAACTATACTCTACGATACACTTAATTAAAAAGAATAAAAAAATCTTTTTGCTTTTTGTATACTTTTATCACCTTTTATGTCAGCGGAAAGGACTTAACAAAAAGCAAAAAAAATTCAATATGCAATTTATGCTAGCTCTAATTCAATAACTGATGGGCACAAAAATTCACTTGACATAATAACCTCATTTACTCAATTTATTAATTTACTTTGTTTCCAAGTTAAGTAAAATGATAAGACAGCATTAAAGTAAAATAATCACACTGCCGCAACAGCTTGTAGCGGCAAGCAATGTGGCAGGAGAGCTATGAGGAACTTTTTTGGTAATTTGTCATATCAATTTAAGGAATAGTACTGTCGCTAAAGCCTTTAGCGGCAGGGAGAAATTGTGATTAAATTGGGCCATTCAATATCGAGATCAAGGGTTAAGATCATGGTTATTGAATAGTATATGTGGTAATCAGTTGTCACGGATGAGAACCCATATATATATATATATGTATATATATAAATATTATATAATTTTTTTTTAAGTGACAGTATATATATATATGTATATATATAAATATTATATAAATTTTTTTTAAGTGACAGTAGCATTGTTGTATTTAAAAACGGCTAATTTACCAGGGTTAAAATTTTGAAAATGAAAATGTAAGCGACTCTATCGGCAATTGCAACCACACGGCTACGACTATAAAACGAAACGACAAAGCCCAAACGCGCGTATTTTTCTGACTCTCGTCTGTTCAGAGAAGAAAGAGCAGAGAATTCTGAAATTACAATATTGTCCTTCCACTTCCAATGGCCGTCTCCAGCTACGTTAGGGCATTTCCATCCTTCGAGTGCCGTTCAAATCCCGATTTCTCCGGTATTCCTCGTCCGGAGATTCCAAGGTCAGGCGCCCGATTCACCGGAAAGCTCAACTCGGCGGCGAGCTATGCCTCGTTCGGTCTGTCTTCTATGATATTGAGGTTTCCTCCCAACTTTGTTAGGCAGCTGAGCAACAAGGCCCGGAGGAACTGCAGCAACATCGGCGTCGCGCAAGTTGTCGCGGCTTCGTGGTCCAACAACCAGCCGGCTGCGGCTATAGCCGCAGAAGCAGCCACTTCCGCCGCCTCTGCGGAAGAGGTGGTGGTGGCCGTTAACGGCAATGGTTGTAGTAATAATAACAATAATAGTGATGTACAGCTTGAGGTTTTGACCGATGTAAAATATCCCTCATTTTTGAGCTCCGATGGGAGTCTTGCGATTCATGCCGGTATGTATCTCATTATATACATAGAAATGCAGATCTTGAAGCACTTGTTTTATCCGTGTGTATTATGACTGCCAAAAAAGTACCTATGTTTACTTGATATGATTATATAGCCATATATGTAATTGTATGTTAAAGTTGGTCCCTGGCTTATATGAGGAAATATGAGGGTACACTTGTAAAATCAATTACCAATCTCATTGCATTTAAAAAGCTTCCGATCTTGGATTTTGTTAAAACTTTGAATTTAGAAGAGGATTTTCATTTTTGGATTTGTGTGGGGGTATATTTGATTGTCATTCTTTTTAGGGTGCCATTGGTTTTCTGATGCCTATATCAATCTGGTCGCAGCCTTGGCATGATTCCTAATACCATAGGAATTGAAACTTTCAAAATTTAGAAGCATTTCATGAATAGCCTAAATTATGATTATGTAATATATAATTTGTTTTTTCTTGTGACCATGAATTGATCTTGGCATTGGGTTACTCAGGTGAAAGATTAGGTCGTGGTATTTTTACAGATGCAATAACTACTCCAGTTGTTAATACAACTGCTTACTTCTTCAACAAAACTTCGGAGCTCATTGATTTCAAGGTATGAATCATATTGGTAATAATGATCTTATTCTTGCCAGAAGTGGAGACTCCTACCGGTGATAATCCTTGTGAAAGAGTTGATAAATTTGAAATTACTAGTTTAAACCTATTGATTGATATCAAACTTGATTCATTGTGTTTCATAAAAAAGTATTTTTGGAGTAATATATGTTTTGGGATTTGTCATGGTTGCTGTTATCTTGGAAACCTAGATTAGTAAGGTTGGCTAAATTTTGTATAATCTTCTAATAGGAGAAAAGACGTGCAAGTTTTGAATATGGACGCTATGGAAATCCTACAACTGTTGTTGCAGAGGAGAAGATAAGGTCTGCCTTCTATTTTTGAATTCTTCCTTATTCACCTATATAATCTATTACATTGAGTCATTGACTTATAAAAAGAAAGAGTATTGAGTTTCTTACTCAAACAGTGCACTCGAGGGGGCTGAATCAACCCTTTTAATGGCATCTGGAATGTGTGCAAGTACTGTCTTGTTGATGGCACTTGTCCCAGCTGGTGGACATATTGTGACGACCACGGACTGCTATCGGAAAACTCGAATTTTTATTGAGACAGTTCTTCCCAAAATGGGGATCAAGGTAATGTCTAGGCTCATATAGATTATTAGCATGCATTAAGTTTGATCTACAATTTAGATCACTGCTAATTAAACTAGAGAACAGAAAGCAGCCCTGATTCCTAGAGAACAGAAAAACAGTCTCTGTACATGGTGAAGGGAAACTACGAAGGATTAATTGAGGTTTTAATTAGGCTTTGATCACTTTAACATGCATATCTTGTTATAGACTCGAATCTTTGCATGGAATCTTGTTTCAGTTGAATTTTAAGTGGGTCTACTGCTATACTACAACATTGAAATTAAGATTTTAAGGAGCTTAATGTTTTAAACTTCATTACTTCATTTTAAAATAGCAATTAAGAGAATATATAATGTGCATATACATGTTTACTTTATCCGTATCTTGAGCAGAGTGTCATTTCATATTGTGACTTTCATTTGTCCTACTAATTAGCTTCATACTTTAGCTTCTTTGTAGACTCTGTTTTTGTGTATTTCACATTCTATGGATGTTCTAATTCTTGATCTGTAAATTCTAAAATGCAGGCCACTGTTATTGACCCTGCAGATATGGACGCCCTTGAATCTGCTCTAGATGAAAACAATGTTAGTCCTGAAGAGAGTGGTTTGCTTGTTATACTGATATATATATATATATATATATATATATATATAATTGATTTTTTTCTTTTCTAATTACCATAAGAAAATCTAGTTTCTACAAAAAAGGGTGATTCTGATAGAAGTGGCATTACTTCTTCATGCAGGTTAGTCTGTTCTTCACAGAGTCTCCAACCAATCCATTCCTGAGATGTGTTGACATAGAGTTGGTTTCAAGGCTTTGCCACAACAAAGGAGCCCTAGTCTGCATAGATGGAACATTTGCGACACCTCTCAATCAGAAAGCCCTTGCCCTTGGAGCAGACATTGTTCTGCACTCTGCAACAAAGTATATCGCGGGCCACAATGATGTATGCTAGTTTTGTTGATGCATCTAGTTAAATGAAGTATTAATTATGCAAGACCAGTCAATGAAGTACATTTAAACATCAAACAATTAAAATTCCTGTTTCAGGTCCTTGCAGGTTGTATTAGTGGCTCTCAGGAGTTGGTTTCAGTTGTTCGCAACTTGCATCATATTCTTGGTGGTGCTCTGAACCCTGTGAGTTGCCTTGATTTTATCTTTTCTGGTGTATTAATTTTCTATTGTTTACTTGTACCTATCAGACTCACATAATTAAAAAGAGTAGTTAGAATATTATCAATCACCCTAAAAATTGCATTTAGCAAGTTTCTTTAATTTCTTTTCTGTTATCAGAACGCTGCATACCTGATCATCCGAGGTATGAAGACGCTGCAGCTTCGTGTACAGCAGCAAAATTCTACGGCATTGAGGATGGCCAAAATTTTAGAGGCACATCCCAAGGTACGTAGTCTTGGAACTGTCATGATTTATTCTTTTATCTAGATTTTATACATATGCATGCATCCATATCTACAAACCAAGCAGCTTATTGAAGTAGAGTGAGACTTGCATGAGTAATCTTATCAAAGACGACCAATCTCCTTGTGAACAATTATTTTTTGGAATGAATTTTATAGAACTAAATGTAGTCTCTTATACTTGGTTTAACACTAATTACTGTATACAGATACCACTATGCACACACGTCACACACACATCTCTCTCTCTCTCTCACTCTCACACACACACACTTATATATATATATATATATGTATATATTACCTATGAATGCTTGGGTTTGTATGCTGGACAATTGATCCACTTTAACTTACTCATGCTGCTTATAATTTTATTTTCTTTCCAAAAACTCTGTGGACATGAAAATTGGACATGAGCGTATTTGAATTTTACTTATTTGTATTTTGATCCCCAATGGTGGGTAAAAATACAAATAGGTGAAATTCAAATACACTTGTGTCCAATTTTCATGTCCGCCTAGAGCTCTTTTTTTTCCAGTCCCTCTTTTGTCTTTATTCTTTTAAATTTTCAACTTATTCGGATTCCAGATAAGTACATTTAATTTCCATCATGCTGCTTGTATTATAGAATACTTGAACTTTATTTGTCTACCTTTTGCTTTTGGATGTTCCATCTTTTAACTGAAAAAATTGAGTAATATAATTTTCAGGTGAAGCATGTCTATTATCCTGGTTTGCTAAGTCATCCAGAACATCACATTGCAACCCGTCAAATGACCGGTTTTGGTGGTGTTGTCAGTTTTGAGGTCAGTATTTATCACTGCTACAAATATGCAACTGGCTGATTAATCATATATCTTGTCATATGTTATATCCATCTCTAAGTTACTGAAGTTCATCCCCATATGATTATCTAGGTTGACGGTGACTTACTTACCACAGCTAAGTTTGTTGATGCTTTGAAAATCCCTTATATTGCCCCATCTTTTGGAGGCTGTGAGAGCATTGTGGACCAGCCAGCAATTATGTCTTACTGGTACGACCTTCATTCCATAATTCATCTAGCTGATGAAAATTTGCAAACTTTTGTGGGAACTGGTTTCTCTTGAATGATTAAAGGTGTCCGGATAGTTTTGTTTTCTCAGTAGAAGTTGTTGATATAATCTTCTGGCATTAATTTTCTTTGAGCCATTGCATCCTAATTGCAATTCTGTAGATGAGGTTTTTCAATGTTTTGGTATTAAATTTCTTTAAATCGCGTGTCCAAGACTCCAAGATGCTTACCTGGGAAGAGAAGGTGAAAGAAATAAGGATATATATATGTAGCATAAAAACCTACATGCATTTTGTGAAGTAGTGCAAATTCGAAGGCATATAAATATCAATTGGCAGTGATAATCACCTTGGATTTTCTTTTTTAATTTTTAAAGTAATTAGTTCTATTACAATATTGAGCATTTTGTATTTCTCATTCTCATCCTTGCGCTGCGTATGAATCTTTGCCATGGTGTATCCCTTGATCAAGATGACACTCCCTAGTTTCCATGAAATTTCATGTTTAGGTTAAGCCATGTTATGTGGAATTTTCTTTGACTCCATTGGGTATCATTAGCATGATTCTTCACCTTTCCCTCCATCTATGACTTTTATGACATAATGTGGCATATACTAGTGAGTTTTTGTTATGTTTACATGTGGTAAATAAAGGATAATGTAATTCTGTGATGCAATTGAAAACAGGGATCTGAGTCAATCAGACAGGGCCAAGTATGGGATCATGGACAACTTGGTTCGGTTCAGCTTTGGAGTTGAAGACTTTGACGATCTAAAGACCGATATTCTTCAGGCTCTGGAGACCATATAGGCTAGGCTGGGCTGGGCTGGCTCACCTGCGCCATTACGCAGTTTTTGTTTTTGTTTTTGTTTTTGATCACTAAATGTTGTAATACTGTAATGGATTGAATGAAAACTTATTAACGAGACTGGAACAATGCTCTTCTTTGAAGTGAAATTCTGATAAATCCTTGTTGGTTGATAAATTCAACATTATTTCCATGCCTCTCAAGGGTATACTGTAATTTTCCTGATGCGGAACCATAATGCTGAAAAGCATAAATGTTTTTATGTATAGAATATTAAACTTTTTCCTTTACTCGTCTCGGAATGGCTAATCGGATCCCAACCAATCATATACAACAAGTCTATAATAAATATTTTATTATTGTTTCAGGAGTTAACCAACATGTTTGAAAAGGATACTTTTGACTCTTGGCTCTGTTTCGTATTTCTTGAATTTTTTTATTTTTCCTTGCATGCATTTAGTTAATATATAAATTTTGGTACCCCTTATGGTATAAGATTGAATTGCAACATATATGTTAATATTTTAACTTTTATATGGTCATTATTTGTAAAATTTTCCCTTTTAATAGTTAAAATAAGTCGGTTATGTGCTTATCATGTGTGTTTGCAAGACAAGATAGATACTTTGTATACTAAAATATATTCGCTCCAAACAAGAGGGTAAAACCGTCAGAGCAAGGGGGTGTTTGTTTATAATTGAATGATTAAATAATTGAATCGGTCAATCATTCAATGTGTTTGTTTAAAAAAAAACGTCTGAATAGTTGACCGATTCAGCCATTCAAGGGCTGAATAGGTTAATGTCATTTTTTTGGTTGAATGGGTTGCATGAAGTTTTTTTTTTTAATATTAACTATTATATTAAGTAATATTAAATAAATTTACAACAATTTTGAATTTGTTTAAAGGGATAAAATAATAAAAATTTGTTATTCAGATGTTTTAGACATGTCAATTATCAAACAATTTTTTTCATTCAGATTCAGCTCAACTCATTCAGATTCAGATTCAATTTTTATCAAACACCACAAAGTATTAGATTTGATTGTTTGTGTTAATTGAGGATGAACTAAGAATATGGGTTAGAGAGTCCCGAATGTTTTATCAAGGTTGGGTATAATTTTTGTGATATTTTTTTGTTTATCTACTCTTAATTTGTATTCAATAACTTTAATTTGTTTCTTAATGTTTTTAATTTTTTATAATTTAAATTGTATTTATAATTTTATAATCAAATTATCTGATTTAATATAAGTATACGAATTTAATAAGTATATACATGTATTATTTTTTTTAATGATAAAATATAGTGAAATACGTTGAAAATTATAAAAATACGACTTTCACTATGACGCCCCCAAAATAGGTATACAACACCCATTCTGAGTCGCCAAAATACATGGTATAGAAAGCAAACTACAACTTTGACAATACAGATGTCGTGTAGAATACTGACAATACAACCGAGTTTGAATACAAATATTGTCTTCAGATAATATACACACCCAAATAAGTCCTCATTAATTATTCATACACTATTTTACGTAAATAGTGAGGATAATTAAAACATCTTCCTAGAACCATCACTCCATACCCCCCGACTCGATCCTCGCTATGTTCTCACCTCCCGAGAAGAAAAATGGAACAAAAGGAAAAGGGTGAGCTCAACTAGCCCAAGAAAGAATATTATGACTAAGATAATATACAACAAATTATCGTTAGTCTTCAACAGGAAAAATCTAATAGAATACAATAGACAACAAGTTTTAGATCAACAAATGCAATGGAACATCAATCCATTGTAAGAGTCACGTAGAGAAAGAATTCTACTTGTCTTCTAAGGTTTAAAAGTCCATCATCAATAGTTTATCCCTCAATAATAACAATCAATATACATCTTTAATCATCTTTTTACTTCTGCCAAAGATATTCATTTCAGATCATCAATTGGTCATGTTCATCTCAACACTGCTCATCTTTGCACTACAAGCCAAAGATATTCATCGATTAATCGTTCATCTTTGCACTACTGAGCCAAAGATATTCATTTATATCACCATTTAGGACCGAGGATGATGAAAAACATTTTTAAAGAAACGAATCCAAAGAAACAAAATGACAAGGATTAAGGATTAAGGATTCGTACTTTGTTTTACCCATGTCCAAAAATACTTGAAAATAATCATATTGGTGTAAAATTCAAGAATGATCAAACCATGGATACAATCAAAGCTAGTATCCGTAATAGATATTTTGGACAAAAAAAGAAAAATTTTATTTTTCTATTGAATAATCTTAAATTCGTGAATAAAGTAGTCGATATACATGAATAGTCTTGAGTATCGTGAATAAGAACCCCGACACAACAAGTTCCAAATTTGATAAAAAGTTCACCAATACTTGACATAATGATATTGAAGAAAATATCATTTAAGAAGAAAATAATACCCTTTACTTCAAAATAACCGCATTTTGATCGAATTTCTAGATAGTCTTGTAAAAACCAAGACCAGATATAGCAACACTCAAAGTATACTCACAAGAATACGCTTCGATAATTTAGAGAGAGAAAGAGAAAAACTTTGTTTCTGTGTGATTTTCAATTCTAACTTAGCCTCTATTTATAGGAAAATGTTACAACGCCAAAAAGAGACTAAATTAATAAATTATTATTATTTAAAATTACATTTCTACGCATGCCATTTAAACACTTCAGCCACCACCCAACCTTGACCCAATTTCCAAAGACCCACATGTTCAAACAAGAGTGGTCCCACCCATTATTTAATAAAAATTATTTTATCTTCCAAACTTCAATAATTAAGTAGAAAATAGCTCGTTTATCGAAAAAATTCAAACTTGCGACTTTCCATGGGAAATTCCATTCTCTACAACTTTGCGAGAAGAAAATTTTTCCAAATTCCAAATGAAATTGACCAAATCCACAAACCAGGCGATTTTACGATCTATAATCAATTTTCTATCCGAGAATTGTGTCCAATCACACACAAAACATATGTTAAACATTTAATGCCACAAAATACTCTACCTCCTCATATACTCATATATCCCACATTCATTATAAAAAAATATCACTTGTTAATATATTATTAAAATAGTATATTTAAATGAATTATTTTATCGAGAAAAGATAAAATATTAATTTTCAACAATTGTCACATTAAAATTTTCTCCATCTATATCCACATAAAATAAATATTTTCTTTATTATAATAATCAATAATTACTTATTTAAAAATAATATTACGTAATCACAAAGATCGTGAACCGTGCCGCTCCGAGAAAGAGGGGCTTTCCAATAAGGATTTCTCCTTCTTGGCATGAATTAGGTAACCAAACCTCTCATTAGATGTAACTTTCTAGACATTGCCAATAATGTTATCTCGATAATATTATTCAAATAATATGAATTATTGATTTGATAATGGAAAATACCGTGTAATGACAATTATCAAACAATGAATACAAAATATCAACGCAACAATTATTGAATCAATAAAATATAATATTGAATAAGAATATCATCGTAAATAATTATTGAGTAGTGGCTTTCACGTAAGGATCAATAATTCAATAATCTTGTCTAATACCGTGTCTTTCTTCGCAACCACGCCAGACATCAGTATTTTAACCACCGTGTAACCCAACAAAGTTAATTCAGTAACAATTTACGTCGTTATTTATAAAACTCAATCTTTGTCGCTTTCCTTCATCCAACCGCTTTTCCGTTATGGGGCCCACCAATGATCAAGCTACATGGCGTCAATGCGAGATTCCCAAACAAAAAAGAATATTCCACGACCAAACGAATATTCCCCGACAATAATGAATATTTTATAACCACTTGCTTATTTTGTAAACTTTGCACATTTCACCCATAACCAAAGAATTATATCAAATTAACCCTTATTAATTTAGAATAATGAATAAAGAAAAATTCAATTTTATTTATAATAAGTTGGGGTCTTACAACCTCCCTCCTTATGAAATTTCGTCCTCGAAATTGACGACGCACTGGTATATCGAAAAGGTGAGGTACCTCGCTTTCATCTCCGATTCCAACTCCCATGTATCATTTCCTCAATTGCATGGTTTCTCCACAAAACCTTAACTTGTGGTATAACCTTCGCGTGTAAGACATGCTTTCTTTCTATCCAAAATCTCAACAGTATCTCTCTCGTAGGTTAAATCTTCACTTTATCTCGTCGGGTTCTAATGCAATAATGTGGTTCGGGTCTTTCACATATTTACGAAGCATAGATATGTGGAATACATTGTGAACACGAGACATACTTGGAGGTAACGCGAGTCTATAGGCTACGTTTCTATTCGGTCGAGAATCTCAAATGGACCAACAAACCTTGGATTGATCTTTCCTCTTTTCTCAAATCTTGTAACTCCTTTCCATGGAGCAATACGTAATAATACATGATCTCCAATATTAAACTCCACGTCCTTTTCTATGAAGATCGGCATAACTCTTTTGTCGATCTTGTGAAGTTTGAATCGTTGTCGAATCATTTGGATCTTTTACGTAGTCATGCGTCACTAATTACGGTCCCAACAATGTTGCTTTCTCCCACCTCGTCCCCAAAGATATCTTTGAGAACGACATTTTCGGCCCATACAACGCCTCAAATGGAGCCATGCCTATACTTGCTTTGATAATTGTTGTTGTAGGAGAATTCCACCGATTGGTAGGTACTTATCCCAACTTCCTTTGAAATCTAGGACACGAGTCTTAATAGATCTTCAAGGGTTTGAATAGTCCTCTCGATTGTCCGTCCGTTTGAGGATGATATCTTTGAATCCCAATCGTAAATCGCGTGCCCATAGCTTTTTGCAGCTAACCCAAAATCTTGAAGTGAATCTCGGTCACGATCCAAACTATGGATACCGACATGCCATAGAATCGCATAATCTCATTCACGTCATATACGAAAGCAAGACGTTCAAGGAATAAGTCTCAGCGTGACGGTAAAAATGAAATGGGCGGACTTGGTTAATCTATCAACAATAACCCAAATTGCATCTACGCCTTGAGAAACTTTGGGAAGACTCAGTAACAAAATCCATAGTAATGTGTTCCCATTTCCATTCCTAATCTCAAGTGGTTCTGATGGACCTTTTGGCACTTGATGCTCCGCCTTTTACACGTTGACAAAGTTAAACATCTTGAGATAAACTCCGCAATCTCTCTCTTCATATTGTTCCACCAAAATGTATGTCGAATATCATGATACATTTTGGTACTCCTGAGATGGATTACAAACGGGGTGTTGTGTGCCTCCATCATGATTTTATGCTTGGTCGTAATCGTTAGAACGCATAAAGTCTAGAATTGACTCAAGTATTCCTTCCTCATCAATTCTTGCTTAGGAATAGCTCCTTCTTGCACTTTCTTCTTCATATCGCATCGCCCGTTGTCCGTAGCTTGAGCGAACTTTAACTTTATCGATTAAAGTCGGCTCTCTACTTGTATATTCGCCATCATTATGTGGGGTCCCTGAGTCTTTAATTCTACCTCCATCCTTTGAAAGTTATACAAAATAGGCCTTTGCGTTGACAATATCGCACTCAGATTTGCATATGATCTTCTACTTAATGCGCCACCACTACGTTCGCTTTTCGGGATGATATTGAATAGTGTGATCGTAATCTTTTATCACTCCAATAACGTCGTTCTTATGCGTGTTGAGTTCTTTTGGGTGAAGAAATATTTGAGGCTTTTATGATCCGTATAAATCTCTACTTTCTCCCCGTCTAAGTAGTGTCTCCATATCTTCAACGCAAACACGATCGCCGCTAACTCGGATCATGAGTAGGATAATTCCTCTCATATTCTTTGAGTTGTCGTGAGGCATAAAGCTATGACTTTCCCATGTTGCATGAGAACACATCCTAACCCCTTGCCGTAAGCATCATTGTGAGATAACAAATCCATCCGAACCGATGGTATTGTCGAAAAACAGTCTTAGAAATGAGTCTCCTCTTGAGCTCTTGGAAGCTCTTCTCGCATTCCTCGCCTCCATAAGAATTTTGCATCCTTCCGAGTCACCGAGTTAATTAGAGATGGCGATTCGAGAAAATCCTTCCACAAATCTCCGATAATAACCAAATTAAGCCCGAAAAAGTCTGCACAGACTTGATCCACCGACTTTTTTGCTGTTCTAACTTTGTATTGCTTCAATCTTCACGGGTCAACAGATACTCCTTGTTTTGACACCACGCGCCCAAGGAATGCTACTTCCTCGAGCGAACTCGCATTTCTTCACTTGGCATAAAGCTTGTGTTCACGAAGTCTTTGTAGTACCGAATTTTCAAATGGTGCTCATGATCTTCACGGCTTTTGGAATAGATGAGGATGTCATCAATAAAGACAACAACGAATCGATCCAAATATTCCTTAAATACACGGTTCATCATATCCATGAAAGCGGCGGGGAGCATTAGTCAATCCAAAAGACATGACCAAGAATTCATAATGCCCGTGTCGAGTCCCGAATGCCGTCTTTGGAATATCCTCGCTTTTAATCTTCAAATGATGATATCGAATCGAAGATCGATCTTTGAAAAAAGAATTGCGCTCCCTATGGCTCGGTCGAATGGTCATCAATGCGAGGTAATGGATACCTATTCTTGATGGTGACATGGTTCAATTCTCGATAGTCAATACAAAAGTCGCATACTCCCGTCTTTCTTCTTTACTTAATAAAACAGGCACACCCCAAGGAGACGTCTTGGGACGAATGAAACCGATGTCTAATAACTCCTGTAGTTGGACTTTTAACTCCTCGAAGTTCAATAGGAGCCATTCGATATGGGGTTTTAGAAATGGGCTTTATGCGGTTCAAGGTCAATAAAGAATTCAACATCACGTTCGGGAGTAGACCGGAAGCTCTTCAGAAATACATCGTGGAATTCTCTAACCGGAGAAATATTATTCAAATCGACTTGTCTTTATTCAAATCCATAACATGGGCTAAGAAAGCTTGACATCCGCTTTTCAATAAACGAATAGCTTTGTGGCTTGATATGACAATGGTGATTTTAGTGGTTTAGTGGTTTGAATTAAGTATGATGGGTTGGTTAGAATATGAAAACTAACAACCTTACGAAAACAATCAATTTTGGCAATGATGAGTGGTTAACCAATCAATTCCTAAAATCACATCAAAAGCAAGTATCTTTAAAGAGATAAGATCAACGGGTAATGTGATAGTGCCAACTTGGATCATGCAAGATTTATAAACCGTAGATGTAACGAAGGTTTCACCCAACGGAGTTTCAACGAGATAAATCAAAATCTAATTTCTCCTGAGTCAAGTTTAAACGCTGAGCACAAGCGAGAGATAAAAAGAATGGGTAGAACCCAGGTATCTATTAAGGTATAAACTTCACAAGAATTCAAGATTAGCTTACCGTGATCACCTCGTTCGGGTTCTCACGCGTTTTGACCGATCCACGACAAAAAGCTCTTCCAGAACCGGCCGATTTCGACTTATCCGGATGACCCTTGGAATCACCACTCCCGCCGAACTTGGTTTCGCTTATAAGTACAATCTCGGCGATGTGGCCTTCCTTTCCACAATTGTAACATACCTTGGATTGTTGTGGACAGTTTGATGATATGTCCCTCCTTCCCGCGTTTTGTAACATCTAACTCGGCGGTTGTTCTCTCCCCTAGCATTTGTTGTTGGTCTTTGGTCTTGCCGCTTGATATCTTCCGTCATTGTTGAATCTTCTCTTTTCAAATTTCCACTTGAGTCACCTCTCCTATTATCATGTCCACGATTACCACAGAGTGGTTACCGCCTTTGTCCGTATTCTTTCCTCCCGGTGGTTATCATCGCTCGATGACTACCACGATTGTGGTCCCTCGGTTGAGTATACTCACTATCTCGCCTAATAATCGAGCCCTATTGACAACATCCTGAATACGAGAAAAAATTTATGAGAGATAAGGTATTGACGAATCTCGGTTTTAGACCTCTCGAAACATACGCGCGTCATTCGTTCCTCATTCTCCACCAAATGAGGTGCAAACACGGATAATTCTGCGAACCTTGCCTCGTCTTTGAGACAATCGCCATGTTGTTACTCGCTCGAGTCTAATAAACTTCTACCTCCTTCATATGACGAATACTTTCGGAAAGTACTTGTCATTGAACAGATTCTGAAATCTTTCCCAAGAGCATGTTAAGTGCATCCGGTCGGGTACGCTTCACGATTCCCACCATGTCTCTAGCTTCACCACGAAAACATAAAGGTGGCGAATGGAACCTTCGTTCCTCCGCAAGTACCCAGACATCGAATATCTTGGTAATTTGCTTGACCCACGTTTACGCCTTGATCGGATCCGGCTTTCCATGGAAATCTGGTGGTCCCAACTCTTTGAATTGTTTGGTAGTGACAAACCGCGCGTTATTATCATTTCTCCCGTATTTTGTACACGAGTCTCCTCGTCTCGATTTTGCATGAACTGCAAAAAGCTTCTAAACATCCCGTCGCTTCATCATTTGCTCGGTGGGCGTTGTTCACGGGAGGAACATTGCCACTTATTGCACGCTCTCCTCCTCGTTGGTGAGTATCGCTGTCTCCACTGGTCTCATAAACTCCATTGTTAACGCGTTCTCAGTGACCATTCTTAACATCGCCATAAAAACAAGGGTTAATTAAACAAATTAACATATCACATAATATCCTATATTATGACCGACCAACAAATAAGCTTAGGTAGGACACACTAACAAGGAATTTTTACTCGTCTCTCCCTCCTAGTTCTATTCCCCGATCTCCGCCAGAGATCATATCCCTAAGCTCGATACCAATCGTGGCCGCACCCAAAATAGGTATACAACACCCATTCTGAGTCGCCAAAATACATGGTATATAAAGCAAACTACAACTTTGATAATACTGGATGTCGTGTAGAATACGACAATACAACCGTGAGTTTGAATACAAATATTGTCTTCTGGATAATATACACACCCAAATAAGTCCTCATTAATTATTCATACACTATTTTACAGAAATAGTGAGGACAGATAAAACATCTTCCTAGAACCATCACTCCATACCCCGACTCGATCCTGCTATGTTCTCACCTCCTGAGAAGAAAAATGGAACAAAAAGGAAAAGGGTGAGCTCAACTAGCCCAGTAAAGAATATTATGACTAAGATAATATACAACAAATTATCGTTAGTCTTCAACAGGAAAAATCTAATAGAATACAATAGACAACAAGTTTTAGATCAACAAATGCAGCGGAAACATCAATCCATTAGAAGAGTCACGTAGAGAAAGAATTCTACTGTCTTCTAAGGTTTAAAAGTCCATCATCAATAGTTTATCCTCATAATAATAATCAATATACATCTTTAATCATCTTTGCATCTGAAGCCAAAGATATTCATTTATATCATCATCACAGTCATGTTCATCTCAACACTGCTCATCTTTTTGCCTATGAGCCAAAGTTCATCTTTGCACTACAGCCAAAGATATTCATTTATATCACCATTTAGGATCGAGGATGATGAAAAACATTTTTAAAAAAACGAATCCAATGAAACAAAATGACAAGGATTAAGGATTCGTACTTTGTTTTACCCATGTCCAAAAATACTTGAAAATAATCATATTGGTGTAAAATTCAAGAATGATCAAAACATGGATACAATCAAAGCTAGTATCCGAATAGATATTTTGGACAAAAAGAAAAATTTATTTTTAGGTGAATAAGTCTTAAATGATTCGTGAATAAAGGTCGATATCGTGAATAGTCTTGAGATATCGTGAATAAGAACCCCGACACAACAAGTTCCAAATTTGATAAAAAATTCACCAATACTTCGACATAATGATATTGAAGAAAATATCATTTAAGAAGAAAATAATACCCTTACTTCAAAATAACCGTCTTTCATTGAATTTCGGTATAGTCTTGTGAAACCCATATCCAGATATAGAACACTCAAAGTATACTCACAAGAATACGCTCGATAATTTAGAGAGAGAAAGAGAGAAAACTTTGTTTACGGTGTGATTTTCAATTCTAACTTAGCCTCTATTTATAGGAAAATGTTACAACGCCAAAGAGAGACTAAATTAATAAATTATTATTATTTAAAATTACATTTCTCGCATGCCATTTAAACACTTCAGCCACCAACCAACCTTGACCCAATTTCCAAAGAAATTTCCACATGTTCAAACAAGAGTGGGTCCCACCCATTATTTAATAAAAATTATTTTATCTTCCTAAACTTCAATAATTCGTAGAAAATAGCTCGTTTATCGAAAAAATTCAAAACTTGCGACTTTCCATGGGAAATTCCATTCTCTACAACTTTGCGAAGAAAATTTTTCCAAATTCCAAATGTAAATTGACCAAATCCACAAACGGCGATTTTACGATCTATAATCAATTTTCTATCAAGAATTGTGTCCACCGAACACACAAAACATATGTTAAACATTTAATGCCACAAAATACTCTACCTCCTTATATACTCATATATCCCACATTCATTACAAAAAATATCATCATTATTAATATATTATTAAAATAGTATATTTAAATGAATTATTTTATCGAAAAAAGATAAAATATTAATTTTCAACAATTGTCACATTAAAAATTTTCTCCATCTATATCCACATAAAATAAATATTTTCTTTATCATAATAATCAATAATTACTTATTTAAAAATAATATTACGAGAATCACAATCGACAACCGTGCCGCCGTAGTTCTCAGAAAGAGGGCTTTCCAATAAGGATTTCTCCTTCTTGGCGCCTTAATTAGGTGACCAAACCTCTCCTTGGGCATGTAACTTTCTAGACATTGCCAATAATGTTATCGATAATATTATTCAAATAATATGAATTATTGATTTGATAATGGAAAATCTTGTAATGACAATTATTGAAACAACAAAGAATACAAAATATCAACGCAACAATTATTGAATCAATAAAATATAATATCGAATAAGAATTCATCAGTAATAATTATTGAGTAGTGCCTTCTTACGTAAGGATCAATAATTCAATAATCTTTATCTGCAATACCGGTGTCTTCTTTATGCTGACCACGCGTATTCAGATTTTAACCACCGTGTAACCCAACGAGCATTAACGGTAATAATTTACGTCGTTATTTATAAAACTCAATCTTTGTCGTTTTCCTTCATCCAACCGCTTTTCCGTTATGGGGCCCACCAATGATCAAGCGCAAAGTAAATGACGGAGATTCCCGAACAAAAAGAATATTCCACGACCAAACGAATATTCCCAATGAATAATGAATATTTTATAACCACTTAACTTATTTTGTAAACTTTGCATTTTCACCCATAACCAAAGAATTATATCAAATTAACCCTTATTAATTTAGAATAATGAATAAAGAAAAATTCAATTTTATTTATAATAAGTTGGGGTCTTACATTCACGATGATATGTTTTTTGGTCGGAAATGAATTTAGGGTCACTTTTGTTTACTTAAGTGTATTTAGAGTATGCTAATGTAAGATTTTAAATATGAGTGTCACAAGTGTTAAATGGGTCATATTTCGAGACATATTAGCCCAAAGTTAAAACACCACATGATAATACATATTATGGATTTCTTTTTATCATAATTAATTAAAATGGACAGTTTTTTTTATAAAAAAAAGTTACTTGCGTATATTCAAAAAAAGAATAAAATAAAATTATTTATATTTAAAATCAAAGTTATTACATAAAAACATTTATTTAATACTAATTTCAACTCTAAGCATTTGGATTCTTTCAAATAGTCATTGTAATTTTTCATCTAATTGTATAATTTTTTTATACATGACAAATAATACCCCATTAATATGTATAAAGAATAAAAATATAAAACAATTAATATTAATGATATTATACAATTTTTTTTATAAACAATAAATTATTTAAAATAAATAAATATTTAACTCGAAATGACCTAAAATTTCTTATTATAAAGCCTCTAACTTTATAATAATAATAATAAAGACTTTAATAATATTGATATTTTCCCTTCCTATTTTATGTTAGTGGCAACCATAGTGACACGATGGCATGATAAAGAGCCAATTTGAGAATAACTTATAAGTTGGTCATTTGTTATTATTCACTTGTTCTGAAATAACTTATATAAATTATTTTAAAATAAATTAATTTGACTAAATATAATGTCTATTTTGCTCTTTTTTTATTAATATCATTTTTAATAATTTTTATATTTATTTTAACTTATAAATTATTATGAGTCGAACATCTTCATAACTTATTTTAATTTATAAATTAAATTGATATAAAATATTTTTATTTATAAATTACAACTTAAGATAACTTATATTTTATTCGGGAATGGATTAATTTATAAATCATTCCCGAACAGTCATGAATATTTTCTCCATTCCAATTATTCAAAAAATAAAATAAAATTCGGGTTGTCTGTCTTATGTTATCTGTCCCTCCCAATTAAAACAAAAAACGCCGCTCGACTCCAAAATCGAAGGTAAGAAACCAATAACAAGCACAAACTTCAAAAAAGAAAAAGTAAAAAAAGACAAATTCATGATTCCTCCTCATCCTCATCCTCATCCTCATCCTCCTATACGCAGGAACATCAATTCTTAAGCTACATTCTCCAATTCATCACCTTCACCTTCACGTAATTAATAATTACATACTTGGGAAGTGATGAAATTCGGGAAAGAGTTTACAATCCACTTGGAAGAAACCCTACCGGAATGGAGGGACAAATACTTGTGTTACAAACCCTTGAAAAAGCTCCTCAAGCACATTCCAACCACTGCCGATTCTGACCATGCCGCCCTCGTTCATCTCCCTCTTCCTCTTCCTCCTCCTCCTCCTCCTCCGTTGCCGGAGGATCTGGAGGACTGGTTCGTTAGGATTCTCAGCGAAGAACTTGAAAAGTTCAACGATTTCTATGTCGACAAGGAAGAAGAATTCGTCATCCGATTTCAGGTTTTCCCCCTAAATTATTCCCTGATTGTTTGTATGGGCTTAAATTATTCTTATAATGAGGAACAACCGATATCTGAGTCTAGGTGGGTTGTTTATAATATTCAATCATTAGGCAAAACTGGAATAAATAACTTTTTGTTAAGCTTGTGGTTAAGATATTACATGATATAATAAAGACGGTTATTTACTGCTATTGTAGGGTTGAGTGTGTAAGATAGAATAGAGAAGAGAGGCTTGAACATGATGTTATGACTTTGCTAGGAATCAGAAGTTACAGGAAAGAAACTAAGCTTGCAGGAAAAGAAATTGACTAAAAAATAAAGGTTCATGTATTCGATAGATCTGAAATCAGATCACAATAGCCATATAGTAGCTCAGCTCTTCAGCAATACACGCCATCACCATGCTCAGCACATGACAAGTAACAAACTCCAAACAGACTCATAAAGGAAAGACTTAAGTACCCTCATTGAGTAAAATAGAAAGACTATTCTATCCCTCTAACCATTTATTAGATAACCAACTAAACTAATTAAGCTTAACAAGTAATCTTTCCAACAATTCCCCTTCCCTTAAGAAAATTCTTGTCCTCAAGGATTAAAGTTAGGAAATTTACTGCAGATCTTTCGCCATTCTTCCCAAGTAGCATCCTCAAGTATTGTGTTGGACCATTGCACTAGAACCATAGTCACACGGCTGTTGTGTTTTTTGATAATTTTCCTATCAAGGACTGCAATTGGCTCAGGTTTCAGTTCCCCTTCTTCAGTCTCTTTAGGCAGCATAGTTTGTATAACTTTCTTCCTTCCAATTTTCTTCTTGAGCTGAGACACATGGAAGACATCATGAATTTTGGCTTCAGGGGGTAATTTAAGTTGATAGGCCACCTTTCCAATTCTTTTAACTATGGAATAAGGTCCATAGTATTTAGCAGATAATTTGAAGTTCTTTCTTACACTAACAGAAGACTGCCTATAGGGCTGTAACTTAAGAAAAACTTCATCTCCCACTTCAAACTCCCTTTCGGATCTTTTTTTCTATCTGCGACACATCTTCATTCTTTCTTGAGCTTTCTGCAAATTCTCCTTTAATAACTGCTGCAATTTTTCCTTGTCCTGCACAAACATCTGCACTACAGGATTCCCTTGTGGCCTGGCCTGATGGTAACTCAGAATTGGAGGATCTACTCCATACAAAGCTTTGTAGGGAGTCATGCCAATTGATGTATGAAAATTGGTATTGTACCACCATTCAAATGATGGCGACCACTTTTTCCATTGAAAGAGTTTATGTCCACCACGCACCTCAAGTACATCTCAATACATTGGTTAACCCTTTCACTTTGGCCATCAGTTTGTGGGTGGTAGGCTGAACTTAGCTTGATTTGTGTCCCCATGGCTTTAAAGAGTTCCTTCCAAAAACTACTAATAAAGAGTTCCATGTAGCTTGATCACATGATCTAATACGAACTGTGCAACTTGTGAGGCTGTGTAAGGGTGTGATAGAGCCATTAAATGACATCCTTTGGTGAACTTATCTACTGTCACCAATAGTGTCTTTTCTATTAGATTTAGGCAACCCTTCCACAAAGTCCATAGTTATAACTTCCCAAGCTTGATTAGGAATGGGAATTGACTGCAGTAAACCTGGAGATAATACATGCTCATGCTTATTCCTTTGGCACACATCACACTGTTTGACAAATTCAGTCAAATTTTTCCTTAAACCTGGCCAGTAGAAAAGGGCTTCAGCCCTCTTAATAATGGCTGTGATTCCAGAGTGTCCCCCCTCTGAGCTCCCATGAATTGCTTCTATTAGTTTCTTCCTCAACTCTCCCTGATTTCCCACATAAATTTTTTCCTCTTTCCTCAAGACTCCTTCCTTCAGACTGAAGAGTGAATTAGCATCTGGATTCATCATTAATGGGGACAGAACCTGTTGTGCTTCTAAGTCCCCTTCCAAGCTGCCACTGATTTCATCCTTCCAATTTGGGCTTATTTCTGTAACTGTGGTGCACCTGATTTCAGTCTCATATTTCCTGGATAGGGCATCTGCCACCAAATTGTCCTTTCCCTTTTTGTACACTATAGTATAATCAAATCCAAGCATTTTCGATACCCATTTCTGTTGCACCAGTGTTGTTAATTCCTGCTCCATAAAATATTTCAATGCCTCATGGTCTGTTTTAATGACAAATTTCTGTCCCAACAAATAAGTCTTCCACCTCTGGACAAACATAATAATGGCTAGCAACTCCTTCTCATAAGTTGAAAGCCCCATGTGTTTGTTTGCTAATGCCTTACTGAGATATGCCAAAGGTCTGCCCTCTTGCATCAAGACAACCCCAATACCAGTATGACATGCATCTGTTTTTATGATGAAAGGTGATAGACTCCACGGCATGCTTGCGTGAGGTGGTCGTCGGCCGAATCGTTTCTAGCACAGTTGTTGGGTGAATTGCTTGCAACACCTTAACCCCTCGTCTATACTTTAGACGGTAATCTTGGTACAATTGCTCGCGTTTGGAAATCTGCTTTGAATGGACACCAACGACACCTTGACCCCTCGCTTATATTGAAGCGGTAATCTCAAGACAATCGATTTATTGATGCGGTGAAGACGCCACACACAACTATGAATTGTTATATGATAAATCAAATTGAATCTCAAAGAAATAACTAAGAATTACTAGTTCTTAGGAATTCTTCAAAGAACCAAAAGTAGAGAATAAACTCACAAATATATTGAATAATAATAATGAATAATGTATTTGATTACATAACTTGGACCTCTATTTATACTACTCAAAACAATCCAAATCCTAATAGGAATTTATAAGCTATAACCCTAATTTCTATAAGGAAATAGAAACAATTTGGAAAAGAAATTCTAATTAAAAGAAATCCTAATTATAATAGAATTAAAAATTAAGAATCCAAAAAAAAAAAAAATCCTTCGCCGCGTGAACATAGTCTCTGTCGCGTGATTGAGCTGCTAAATTCCGTGTACTATTAAAATTGATATGGACCAGCTTGATGATTGTAAAGAAACTTGGCCCCACCAAAATAATATGCTGACATGCTGAATCATTGCTTCATGAATATTAACGTTGAAAAGCTACTTAAATTGCTTAAGCCTGATATCTTGAAGAAAAAAAAAACGCATGGCCCACGTGATGATCAAACAACCTTGCCAAGTAAACTGCGACCCACATGAAATTAATTAAATCATCCCATTCGGTTACATGTAATATATGTGGACTTTGATAAAAAAAATTGGGCTTGTATTAAATTGACCCAAATTTGTGTCTCTCGCTTTTTTGCCTCCTCTTTTGGATTTTCTTGCGTTAGCTTCAGCCCAAGCATCTTGGATCAATCCATTGAGACCTTGTTTGAACCTCTTTGTTCTAGCCTTGCTTGATCCCCACGCCCTTTTAGTCTTGTTTGAATCCACGCAAAGGCTTCTTGAAGTCGGGTAGTGTTAGCACTGGAGTAGAAGACAAAGTCTCTTTCAATCTATAGAAAGCTTCCTCAACTTCTTTTCCCCACTGAAAGGCTCCTTTCTTAAGCAGGTTGGTTAGAAGTTTGGAAATAATTCCATAATGTTGTACAAACCTTCTATAGTAGCCTGTGAGACCCAAAAAACCCCTTAGTGACTTCAAATTTTTGGGAACTGGCCATTTCTTCATTGCTTCTATTTTGTTCTCATCCACTGCCACTCCATCTTCTTTAATCACATGGCCCAGATATTCAATGTCAGATTTACAAAAGTCACACTTGCTTCTTTTAACAAAGAGCTGATGCTTCCTTAAAAGTGAAAGTACCTGTCTCAGATGTTGTGTATGATCTTCCAAGCAGTGGTTGTAGACCAAGATATCATCAAAGAAGACTAATACAAACTTCCTCAATTGTTGGCTAAACACTTCATTCATTACGCATTGGAAAGTGGCTGGTGCATTGGTTAAACCAAATGGCATCACCATAAATTCATAATGTCCTTGGTGGGTTTTAAAAGCAGTTTTTTGAACATCCTCATCTTTGACTCTGATTTGGTGATATCCACTCCTCAAATCTAATTTAGTGAACACTTTACTTCCTTTTAGCTCATCTAGCAGTTCATCGATGATAGGTATAGGAAATTTGTTCTTCACAGTAATGTTATTTAAAGCCCTATAGTCCACACAAAATCTCCAAGTGTTATCCTTCTTTTTGACTAAAAGAACTGGTGATGCATAAGGTGAAGTGTTGTGCTTAATAATACCATTATCCAGCATTTCTCTTACCAACCTTTCAATTTCTGTTTTCTGTATATAAGGGTACCTGTATGGATTGGCATTGACTGGTTTGCTGCCTGGAACAATTGGTATGTGATGGTTTGACTTCTAATTGGTGGCAGCCCTTGTGGCTCCCTAAAAAGATCTTCACATTCATCTAGCAGATTTTTGATTTCTGTGGGGGGTGACTGATCACCTAATTCTGCTTCTTCCATAGCTGTCAATTGTGCTAAAAAATAAATCTCTTCTTTGGGATTCCAGTGGAATGTTTCTTGTATCTGCATACTATAGAAGTTAGGGGTGTTTTCCTGGTTCCCCAAAACTATATTTTTTCCTTTGCCATGAATCACCACTTTCTTTTCTTCAAAGTCAAATAGTATAGAACTGACAATTTTCATCCATTGAATGCCTAAGACAGCATCATATCCACCAAGAGGAATCACATACATTGGAGTTTGAAACTCCCCTTGCTCCATATGCCAGGTAAAATTTGAAACTATTCTGTCACATTTGATAGAGTCCCCATTGGCCACACAGTTACTTTTACTGGAGTACATGGTTCAGTGGGTAGTTGAAATTTCTTAACCACAGTGGTAGACACAAAGTTGTGTGTGGAACCACTGTCTAGAAACATACAAATTTGTTTGTTCTTAATCCTGCCCTTCAACTTGATGGTGTGAATTCCACTAGTACCAGTGATGGCATGTAAGGAGACCCCACAATTATTTTCCCATTGTAATTTTTCTTCTCCTTCCTCTTGTATTATCATAGCCATTTCTGAAATTTCTTCCTCTGTTTGTTGTGGTTGTTCTGCTGTTTGTTCTTCTTATGCAATCATGATGTAGATGTGTTTATTCTTACACCTGTGGCCTACAGTGTATACCTCATCACAGTGGTAACACAAGCCTTTATCTCTCCTAGCTGCCATCTCAGTTGCAGTCAACCTTTTAATAGGATAGGTTTTCATCTGTCCACTTCCTTTATTGCTTACTGTTAATTCTTTTGATAGAGGTGAATAAGACTTGAAGGACGAGGCAGTAGTGTAGCCTCCACCCTTATGTGAACTTGATTGTCTCCTGTCCAAGGACTCCAAGTGAAGTTCTTGCCCTTTTGCCTGATTTATTGCATCTCTGAGAGTCGGTGGTTTCACTACATATAGGGCTGTAGCAATTTCATCCTTTAACCCACTTAAGAAACTCTCTACAAAATATTCTTCTGTGTAACTTTTGTTCTGAGCCAACATAAAGGTTTTTAACTCCTCAAACCTTTTGATATACTCATCAACTTTGCCTCTTTGTGTAAGTTTATTAAATTGCCCAGTCAAGTTCTCATGTGCTCTAGAGGCAAATCTACTACAAATATGTTGAATGAAGTCCTCCCAAAGCAGCCAGGGTTGTTCCTCTTGAAGAGATTGATACCAAATATCAGCTTCTCCCTCCAGATATAGAGCTGCATATAGAACCTTAGTTCTGGAATCCATGAGAGGATTCAATTGGAAAAAAATTTCACACTTTTTCAACCAACCTCTAAGATCTCTTCCTTCGAATTTTGGGAAGTCCATTTTTGGCATTGGAAAGGGCAGAAAAGGGTTGTGAGGCCTGTATTGTGGAACTTCAAGGGGAACTCCCCAAGATTATGGGTTACCAATGGTAGAGTTTGGTCCATATTACATATAAGGGTTAGAAGAGTTATGGTGTACTGAATACAAATTACCAGGGAAATGTGATCCAGGCATAGACTGGGTTGTTCCTATAGGAGGTGGAGGTTCCACATAGGGGTTCCATAATGTACCACTGAAGGGGTACCTCGGAATGGTGGTATTCTGATTATTTGTATAGGGTCTGGTGACGGGTTCTGTGGGTGGATGTGTAATTATGTGGCTGAATGGAGTTGTAGGTACTGGATTATTGTTTGGAATCTGAATGGGAGGTCTTGTAATGAGGGAAAATTGTTAGTGTAAGAACTGAAAGTTTGCGGTGTGGTTAATGGAGTAGAAGTGGTTCCAATTTGAACAAGGGTAGCAGGTACAGAGATAGGGATAATAGACTGTGAAATCAATGAAGGATTTAGTCCAGCTGCTGAATTTGAGACTTGGAGATTTGTAGCCCAATTAACACCGTCATCAATCGATGTTGTCTTACTCAGACCATTAGAATTAGCACTTACTTCACTTTGGATCGATCGATTCAAGAGGGATTCTAGTGCTTCACCTATCTTCTTCGAAAGTTCTTCATGAGAGGATTGAATTCGTTGCTGCGTACCGGTTACCAGTTCGAACTGCTCCTTCGTCTGCTCAAAGCTCCTCTCCATCATCATTTGGAGTTGTTCCATCCTATTTTCCAAGGACTTGAGATCTTTCTCATGTTTTTGTAAACTGGGTTTAGCGGTGGAGTCTGCCATAACCGTCGGCCCAAGGTTGCTCTGATACCACTCTGTTATGACTTTGCTAGGAATCAGAAGTTACAGGAAAGAAACTAAGCTTGCAGGAAAAGAAATTGACTAAAAAAATAAAGGTTCATGTATTCGATAGATCTGAAATCAGATCACAATAGCCATATAGTAGCTCAGCTCTTCAGCAATACACGCCATCACCATGCTCAGCACATGACAAGTAACAAACTCCAAACAGACTCATAAAGGAAAGACTTAAGTACCCTCATTGAGTAAAATAGAAAGACTATTCTATCCCTCTAACCATTTATTAGATAACCAACTAAACTAATTAAGCTTAACATGTAATCTTTCCAACACATGATGTTTCTTGTTTTAAATGTGTGAACTTGAATGCTGAGAGAGAAAACCGTAGATGGTGAGAGAAGCATGTTGGAATATAAGATTTTTCCCTGAACAGAAAAGGGGGTTAATTAGATGGAGTATGGACCTTGTTCTTGTGAGGAAGAACACTTGGCTGATTTTAAAGCAGAACTTGGTGAAGCTTGAAAAGCATCTGAATTGCATTTTGGAAGAAGGTAAGGATGGGGAACAAGTCATATCTGGATTCTAGAGAAGGGAAGGAAAGGAAGGAAGAGGAATAAAGCGATGTTGTTCAAGTCACTGATATTAGTTTGTCATGAAGTTATGATTCTATAGTTTTAACCATAGTTGAATAGGTAGAAGGGAATTGTGTACAAAAGACCAGTTATTGGTGTTATACTCCTAGAATTGTGTATTTTAAACTTAAATGCATCTTCTACCCACACCTGTTGGGGCTACGGTTTCATGGAATGATAAGTCCCAAGAAAGTCAACATAACCATGTTTAACTTTTCACAGTTGAGAATTGGCTTATGAATCTTACTTATTTTTCAGGTAGTTAAGATTCCCTACCATGCTTTCCCTTTTCAAGTCATTTGAATTAATTTGCCTGTTCTCTGGAAATAAATTGGGATCTTCATTATCTTTAATTTTATGGTTCATGGTTCTAAGTTCCAGCAATGTCCTTGTAATATTCATAATGAGTTGCCAGTGCCTGTTGTGGACCTTTTGGTACGTATGCGATTTAAGTCATGTTCAACAATTACACATGTCAGTGCAAAGGTGTATTTTTATAGAAAAGCTGGCCTTGCAAATCTTCAACATTTTTGTCCTTCCTACGAGGCTTCGATTTGGACTAAACCTTGAAAAGAAAAATTATGTGATCACTGACCTGATTTTCTACTAATCCAGTGTGCTGTCTTATAGTAGAGTTCAAAGCATGGAACCGGACAGGCGGTCGAATCGGAAAAAACCGGAACCTGTCCGGTCCGGTTCGGACCAATAATCCAGTGTTCTGTCTTATAGTAGAGTTCAAAGGTCCATGGTTGATTGTCGTACTGGTGTTATCATATGTATTAAAAGCTGAGACTGTCAATTTAATAGTCTTAGTGTAAAGTTTCATGATTAAGTTTTAGATTTTCTTTCATTGATATTCTTTATTTTTTAACTCTTATGGTTGTATTTTTTGTTCAAAAATTAAGTGATGTTGGTCATGAAGATTAATGTCTCTTTTAATCAATTGATGCCTCCTTTAATTGAAGCTTGACAACCTCACAGTTATTCATTGTGTCTTGATATAGATTTTTAACTGCAATTGCAACTGCAACAGGAATTGAAGGAAAGAATTGTGCGAGTGAAGGAGAAGAGCTGCAAGGATGGAGTCTTTACAACAGAGAGTGAATTCAGTGATGAGATGATGGACATTCGTAAGGATTTTGTTACCATTCATGGAGAGATGGTGCTCCTAAAAAATTATAGCTCCTTAAATTTTGCAGGTACAACAGCTACTTTTATTATATTTTCCATCTATATCTAATTTGGGTTTTTCAAGGACTTTCCTCCTTTCACTCGGAGATTGTTCTTCTCAAATTAATCTGTTTAAAATTTTAGGTATAACACCAGCGAGGCTACTACTGCAAATTATTTATTCTAGATTTAAGGAGCTTTTTGGGTGGGTTGTGGATTTTTTCTTAGTTGGTGACCCATTTCTTTCTTGCTTTAATAGGTCTAATTAAAATATTGAAGAAGTATGATAAAAGAACTGGGGGACTATTGCGTCTTCCTTTTACACAACTTGCCCTTCGTCAGCCCTTCTTCACAACAGAACCTCTCACAAGGCTAGTACATGACTGTGAGGCAAATCTTGAAATTCTTTTCCCCTTGGAAGCTGAAGTTGTTGAATTTACTAGCACTGCACGAGATCAGGCAAACTCAATGCCTTCTGACATGGCAAATAAATCAGCAGAGACATCTTCCACATTGGGTGAGGAAACTGGGGATGTATATCGGATGACTCTGGCTGCAATGAGAACTATACAGTGCCTTAAAAGGGCGAGTTCCACCTACAATCCTCTATCGTTTGCGTCCATCTTTGGGTGCCAAGATAATGACAGTACTGGTGCTGTAACAGCAGAAAACTCAGGTTCCGACTCTTTGCACTCCCCACAGGACAAGGAGCCAAACCTTGACGATGCCCCTTCCACCAAATAAAACTGCCTTCGTTCCAGTAATGTTTTATGCTTCAGAATCCTTTCTCATATAGGGTGGAAATTGAATGACAAGCTTCTGAAGGGCAGAGGAATCCGAGTAAAGGAATGAGTGGCTGGTGGTGCTTTGGGTAATGGAGGAGGGGTTGAGACGTTGAGTAGCTGCTGTTCGTAAGTGAATGCAATGTCTCATTGATGAACAGAGGCAATGATGAGTGGGTCCAAAATGGCCTTCTTGAAGATTTGCATCACGCATTGTTGCTCAAACAAACTGATAGACGGAGCTTGACAATTCAACTAGGATAGAGTGCAGAGTTGGACGAAGATATCTCCATAGACATTGATATCTGTGTTTTTTTTTTTTTTTTAATAACCGTGTTAGCCAATGTTAAACTGCGAGTCTAAGATTTCAAGCCATCCTTCTTCTAATGTTTTTCCCCCTTGTATTTTGAATGTTTGTTGTTCATCTTGTGATATGGATGCCACAGTGAAAATCTTGATGCAAACCATCGATAATAAGTTAAAAGAGTTTTCAATTAGAGTGTGAGATATATATATAGACAGCAATCCAACTTTTTAACATAATATGAGTTTAGATTTGATATGTTTTCATTTGATGTCTAAAAAGTTTATACAAAATAAATAATGAAAAAATACATCAGGCAAGCTTCTGCTCCTCTTTCTTTGTGAAATCTATACATCTCTGTCTTCATCCTCGTAGCTAAATGGTAGCGGGACGGACTTAAACGCCCTAAATTTTCCTACATTGTTCAAGTGCTCATTCTCCAACCTGATCAGCCAGTTCAGTAAGGCACAGGTTAAAAAAGGCAAGAATTTCAAGAAGATTAGATTACAATGATTTCGACATCAGACCTGAAAATATTCCATACACCGCGGCGAATGATCTCCAAACCGGCAACAATGGCAACCAAGGCTTTCCTATGGAGAAAAGGTGCATCATGAATATCAAGAACTGACTGCGTCCAGGCAAGCCTTAGTATAACATTCAATACCTACATGCAGTTAGTTTCATATCAGAGATTTAAAGATTGTTACTTGAATAAATTTTGTTCATTCTAAGAAATTATTACCATGGCTCCATAATAGACTGATTTGTTTGGTACAAGGAGTTTATCTCTCAGCAAAGGGTTCTTTGAATTCCTCTTCAGAAGTCCCCAATCCATGACAATGTCCCAGTAAGTATTAAACATTGTAGCTATTATTGAAGTGGCTGCAGCCATGAATTGCAGCGTCGAGCCACCCTTTAGATCATAACTTGTTCTCATCACAACTGCAATGATCGTTGACAAGTATTTGAACCCGTTTACTGCTTGATGTGAATCTTTCTCATCGTACAATCTTCATAGGCACTACATGCGTATATTTATATATCAGACTCGATTATAATTTAAATTACATGCCTTAATTTGAAAACACAATAAAAAGTAAAGAAAATGAATAGGCAAAGAATGCAGACCTGAAGGCAGCGGCACCAATATGGAATGACGGCTATAATTATGTAAAAGAATTCATATACATTGCTTTCGCGGCACGTGTTTGTTCTCCTCTTGTAGTCCCCCCAGCCATAGTAGCAGACATAAAATTCCAAACTCCTAAAAGCCTGGACCTGAATTTTGGTATACAACAGTATAAGTAACTTGATTTTATCTGGACATTTTGAATAATGAATGTTAATGAAAATAATTTTACCTGGCTAGTAAACTGATCAGCCAAGAAAAAATCTGGGAGGGTAACCTACAAATGCAGAGAAATGAAGATGTAATTTCAGCTGCACTTGAGCTTATTCGTATTATGATGGATAATTCTCAAATCATTTTACCTTGTATAAAGGAGCACAAATACAGTGCCACACACATTGGATGAGGAGAAACGATTTGTACGGTAGATTATGTTAAACGGACAAATTGTTATAAGAAATACAACCTGCAAATTGATATCAAACTAGTAAACACTACTGCACTTCTGATGGACAATAATAAGGAAGGGAAAAAGAAAGTTATTTGACTGTTACAATGACTAGGCCTAAAGGAAGCAGTTCAGTTATTGCTTTGTAGCTTCTTGTTCTAGGGTCCATGTCCATATCCAGATTTGCGAGTATTGCAGCCAGTGTGAGTAACGTAAGACCCGAGCTAAGGAGGAGGACTTCTCGATAACACAATTCTGTTCCTGGTTTGAGTCCAAATATGAAAGAATAATGCACCCGAAAACGCCTCCACAAGTATATGTTTCCAGAGAACATGAGCATATGCAGTACAATGAGTCCGAACAAGCTGTAAAAAGAAGCAGATAATATGATCATGTGCTCCTTTAAAAATATACGAGTGAAAATGTATACCTGTAAAGTGGAAATATGTTATTCATATACTGTTCACGCCCCTCGCTCTTAAGAATATCTCTTGCATGTATAATCAAAATAATGGCTGCTACAAGTGCTAATGAGCAGCCAAAGAACAAACCTGTATCCAAATATTCTCACTAAAAATCCAATCTTGTACTTCTGATAATACAATGATATTTAAATATCTCTACAACTAATATTCTATGCTTTGAGGTGATCTGTTAAGCGTCTTACCCACAAAAAATGTTGGAATATGCTTCTCTCTTTTTTCTTTTGGTCTCAAAGTAGACATTCCTCTGTTGCGATTTCCATTAGAAAAGTGCTTTGTAAAGGTGGCTTCCACTCTTTCTATCAGCCCGGTAACCTGATAGATCAGGATATGAACCAATGCCAAGTGTCATGAAGAATATATGCTAGCTAATTAATCCTACGGATATTAAACAGTATAGTATGAATAACATCAAATTAAACCTCATCTGAATGGCCAAGAAGAGATTTGTTGATCATCTCTAAGTATGCTTTTGAAGCATTTCTTGAAGTAATCTGCACAAATGCAAATTACCAAAGATGAACAAACAAACATAATGTACATATATATATATACACACACACTGATAGACAGACAGAGAGTGGGAGAGGAATTGGGGACCTTGTCATACTTCTTCAAGATCTTGGAGAATGCCAGTAGATTCAAGAAGCTTTTAAAAATATTATCAATGTGTTAATCGTGTTCGAATTTAAGATATTAATGCTATAGAAAGAAAAGAGTGCATTTATTGTTACCTGTAGCTTTTAAGAAGTCGTAGCTCTTGGTAGAATTCAATAAAGGCCCGTCTCATTTGTTGTTCCACCATCCCCAGTTTGTCCTTGCTGAAAGATGAGTCGTGTTTTGATGATGTCTTAAGTAGCTTTTTTAGAGTTAATACGGGAGTTGCAGGATCTACATTGATCTTTACATGATTCAAAACTTCCAAAGAAGCCAGACTAAAGCTCCCATTATCTGCGTTGTCTTTTGTAGCTTTTGTTCATGTGATCATCTTCCCTACATCGTTCAGCTCTCATCTCCATTTCTTGAATCAGATCCAGAAGTGACATTGCTTCACATTCAAAACAAATACTAGAATTTTGAGATAGTGATAAACAGGGTATTTCTTTCTCAATTAATATATGTGATGAAATGAAATACTAATGTTTATATACATGCTATAAGTCTTTCAAGAAGAGTATAATCTTCCCCTCCCCTCCATCAAATATTTCTTTAAACTTTTCATATATGTGTGTGTATAATTAATTACTCACCAGGGTTTTTATCATTTGCCACAGGAGATAAAAATGGTGAAGATGATGCAAAACCATTGCCATCTTGTAAATCTCCCACCCTATAATCGACCTTTATCCGAAAAGCAATGAGAGCATCCATCTGTCTATTCAATTTATCTGCTTCCTTCATCACTTGATCCAACTTAATCTTATAAAACGTAACCACTTTGTTGAACTCATCATCAAGTCTCCTAAAGAACACAAGCTCATACTCCCCTCCTTGCTCCGACGACTTGAAGAAAATACTCTGGTAATTCCCTTCTGACCCTTCTTCTTGTTGCTGCATTGCACCAGCAAGAATGACTTCCTCTTCCTTCCGATCAATCTCCGAGGAAATCTCTATACAGTTACCATATCGACTTGTTAGTCCACTAAACGCTCTATACAACGATTCCCTTCTCTTCATTGGAGCTGAAAGTGATTCATTTTGCTGTCGAAAATGTAAGATATCCTTCAATATAGTTTTGAGAAAATTGTAGTCCATATATTTCTCCTGCCATTCTGGCACCGTCTGAGAAGCAAATTCCTTGCCAAACTTCATTTTTCAATTACTTAGATTTGTACTTCCCCTGTACCATTATAAGTTTATAACCAATCACCTTAACTATCAAAATTTGAATGAAATTTGTCCTTTCATTCAACTTGTTTCCACATTTATGTTATGACCATTTCCACTCGATAGTTAGAAACAATAAGACATGTGCCAGCCATCATTATATATAGTATAGTCATAGTGTGAGCCGGCTAGCTAGATTAGTTTGCATTATGTTAGGATTTTTTATTTTTATCTTCATTTCAAATACAGCCAAATGTAGCATGTTTAATTTTTTATGTTACATGACGTGGCTAGCACAAAATGAATTGCCAACAGGTGACAGCACTGTTGTGTTGAAAATTTCCAAACCCACATTTCGGTTTTTACAAGAATCTAAAACCGAATTGAAAATAGTCGCAAGACAACACGAACCTATTGGAACTCAACTGTATGAATTTAGTTTTTTAGTTTCAAATAAAGAAATAACAATTAACAACATAGTTTATAAACAATTACTCTTTAAAGTCTTTTACTTCTATTATCTTTCTTCGAATTTTGTCAAATGTAAAAAAAGAAAGAAAAGTCATTTAGACTTTTATATTTGTTTTTCTTTTTAATAAAATTAAAAAATAATAATAAGATAATTGTATTTGTAAATTTCAGAGCGGAATTGATTCCTAAAAATATTAGTTATTAGAATATTAAGTATAAAAAGATCTATTATATTATACTTCATCTGCTCCAAATTATTTGATCATTATTGACTTTGGAAAGTTAATTTAAAATATTTTCAAACTCAAAATTAATATGAATCATTAAAAATTATGAAATAATAAAACTTACAATGAATATACCCTTTAGATAGTTTACAATATTCATGATTAAAATTAAAAGAATCCATGTTAATTTTGAATTTAAAAAACTCTGGTGTTGATTTTAAAAAGTCATTATTAATCAAATAATATGGAACAGAAATAGTATATATTTATAATAATTTAAGAACAAGTTTATTGGTATACATAAATATTTACATATGTGTATATATCATCTATCTAACAAAATACAACAAAATATAGACACAACTAGTACATATATATAGGACAACACAACGTGTGCGCGATTTTTATCTTCCTCTCTTCCAAAATTTAGATATACATTTTTCTTTTTAATTCATTCTAAAATTAGAGATTTATTTCTATTTTAAGATCATAAAATGACATAATCTTTACAACTTACCATTACCTTTTTAGCTATCATTTTCAACATGAAATCACCATTACAAATATATTTGACTTTTAATCTTCCCGACTCAACACAATATAACTATCAAACAAGTAGACAGTAGTTCATTTATATTTTAAATAAATTGACCATAAATTTAAATTACAAGATTTCTAAACTGAGTTTAAAAATTCAAAATCACTGGATAGTGCTCATCTTTACTGCTACAAACATGCATAAACTCCAGATGCTAGTTCAGCTGATTCATTATGATTTTTTAATTTCTTCAAGCCAAAATTACAGAATCTAGTCGAGGGAAACCATAAAAACCCTTCATTTAGACATTCTTGGGTTCATTTTAATATCAAGCATATCTTGCAACTTTCTTCACTCCCTAGATTCATTCACAGACGGTACCAGAAGTAAGCACTAAATTCAACTATCCCTCCATTTATTACCTCTAAAATACGTAGAGAATCACAAACATGGAACAAATCAAATCAAGATCACCTTCATACAGCTCCAGAATTTTCTATTTCACAACTGAATCCAACACCTCTCTCAATGTCTCTCTTTCAACACGACACCCAAACTATTCACAAGGAAAAAAACATGCATTCTACCCGCAAGTCTGGGATTTATTATAAGAACACACAAATTTCATACACAAGCTTATTTAGTTATTTTAACCACACCTGTTTTTTCTGCCATATCAATTTCAAATAACACCAAGTAAAAAAATAGAAGGAAAGCATGCCCACTCTTTATTTAGTAGCTTAATAAGGCATCCATCCTGTTCTGGACAATGAGCGGCCTGCTCAATCATCATAGTGCTTGCGGTGCTGGTGATGCTTATGGTGGTGTTTCTTCTTCTCATCATCATCATCATTATCGTCAGAGTTGTCATCACCCTGTCAATTTTACACCACATCAGATGCTCATTGATATCAACCGCAAACAATAATTAACCTTTTTAGTCTCTAAACTCGAAAAATAATTCACTTTCTATCCCAACAAAATTGCACTAGAATGAAATTAAAATGGCTCTCCATGACTAGGTTTACTATAAATCATTCCAACTCAACTTTAAATCAGAAGAAAACTGAATATATCAACAACTACTAAAGGTTACAATTGTAGGCTGATAAACATAAATGGCTGCTCCTCTAACAAGCAAACAGATGATGGTTTTCTTGTAAATTCTAAGACGACAAAATACAATTGTAACAGAAATATGTTCAGAGTGAATTGGATTGCAGATTACCCTTCTTTTTTTCTTCTCTTTTTTTTCAAGTAAGGTCATAAAATCAATGTCTAAAATTTTGATATGCAATTCAGTAGCGAGCATTTGATTTTAGGGATATCTACCAAGCAGGAATTACCAAAGGGCCAAGGCATTACCAACTATCGTATATTACCTTCTAGACTAATATAGTGACCTTGATTTTTCCATCATGCCCTAAGCAAAATTAGTAACGTACTTCCAAAAGACTTTCTTTCCCCCTTTTTGTCAGTATGCATGGGATTTAGCTACTACAGCACACAAGAGTTCCAGGCTATTAGAAGAAAAACTATGATGATTGATGGATACCCAATGAAACAGGAACGACAAGACTAATCATTCATTCTTTGTAGAATTAAAAGTCAAAAAAACAAAAGGGTAACCAGAAGCAAGAGACCAGCAAAGAAAGGGTATAAATTGATATCGTTCAAGGGACTAAAGATCTGGAAATTAAAGCATTTTGCTGAAAATCCTTTGATCTTTATTTTGTAAGAGTGGAACCGCAACCACTAATCTTATGGTTTACGATACTGGTTTTGAAGATTGTCTTTTTATATACGACTAAGCCTTTTTATCAGTTATTTATAATATTATCACAATTAATGATTACAAGACTCACTCTATCACTAATTTTATTCCTTATCTACCTTTCTAAATTTCAAATGGGTATAAGTTAAGGATAAGATACAACATTACAAAAGGAATCAAAGATAATTCGAAAAGCATGCACAATAATTATAAAGGTATAGAATAGTAGTTCAACCTCCTATGACGATGATTGTTAACAACTTAACATACAATATTGAGAAATAGAAATTTATCATGCAGAAATGTCCAAAAATTGAAACAAGATTAATGCATTATAACTATAATGATTCACAAAGAAACAACTAATGAAAAGGTAACAGTAATATAAGATAATCAAGACACACCTTAAGCATCTATTGATTCTTTCCAAGCCGTCATATCAAACAAAAAGGGGATTCTCTTAACATTTTTAGATAAGCAAATGGTAAGAATCAAAATTGGAGAAGTAACTACATTAAACTGCCAACACAATTAACAGCATTATACAATACTCCATCTGTTCTACAAAAAATGTCTCATTTGCTTTTGTCATAGTCAATTTGTGAAATCCTATAATTCAAAGACTTTAAATTATTTGATTTTAATTAATGCAATAGTCAATATTGGTAAGTACTTAAGAAGTACTCCTTAGTCCAAAAATGTCATTTTGAACATCTAAATAAATTCACAATAAAATTCAAAATTTGAATTTTGTGATTTAATAAATTAAATAGGATCAAACATTACTCAAATGCGACTCTTTTCATGGAAAATCGAGTATAAAATACACACACAATAAGGCAGCAATATATATCAAGGGATTAGACGAAATGAATATAAAGGGGTTACTTAATTAGCTCACATGTTTTTTATGACCGTAGCTCCTTCGATTATCATCATCGTCATCACTACCACGCCTCTCATAGCTAGGCTTAGGCTTCCGGTATTCTCCCTCCTCAGATCTCCCATAGCTGGATCCCCCATATCCCTCACTCTGTCTCTGGTAACTCGGTGCCTCAAACTCGGTCCTCTCTGACCTCCCACCATATCCACCAGACCCATATTCCGAGCTGGGCTTCCTCCCATACCCAGATCCATACTCTTCCGACTCGGTTTTGTGCCCGTAACCTGATCCATATTCCGAACCAGAATGCTCATGTTCACTCTTCCTCCCATACCCAGATCCATATCCGGGCTGCTCATATCCGCTCTTTTGTCCATATCCAGATCCATGTTCGGAACTAGGCTGCTCATATTCACTCTTTCGCCCGTACCCGGATCCATACTCGGAACTGGGCTGCTCATATTCACTCTTTCGCCCGTACCCAGATCCATACTCCGAGCTGGGATTCTCGTATTCACTCTTCCGGCCATAACCACCCGATCCATATTCCGAAGTGGGATTTTCATACTCCGGCTTCCGCCCATACCCGCCAGATCCACCAAACTCGCTCCCACCGCCGCCATAACCACCACCAGCAGCAGGGCGGTTCATACCGGGCTGAAATCCATAATTGGCTTGAGGCTTCTCATATCCACCACCACCGGCGCCACCATAGGATGAAACCGGTCGGAGCTTGGGGCGGGCATAGCTCTTGTACTCGTTGTCGAGGGCGTCATCGCCGTAAGCAGATGGCTCGGCGTGGGAGGTATACTGAGGACGATCGTAGTCGAAGGCATCGGAGGAAGAAGAGGTAATTGTGTAGCAGGTTTCCTCGGACGGAGGAAGGGGACGGCCGTATGTGAGGTGGATATCATATCCGCCACCATAGGGGGTCGAATCGTACTCGTCGAAATCGTCGACCTCGTCGCCGTCGTGGTGGCCTTTTGGGTAGTATGACATTGTTGTTTACTTGATTTGTGTTTCGAGGTAGATCTGTAACAAATAATACAGAACCCTAATTATTTATAATTAAAATTTGGGGCTGAAGTAAAACATCGTGGGACAATTTAAAAAATGGAGATGCGGGGGATCGAACCCCGTGCCTCTCGCATGCAAAGCGAGCGCTCTACCATTTGAGCTACATCCCCATTTTCTTCTCTTCTTTCTCTCTTAATTATATTTAATAAATATAAAACTGAAACGCGTCTCCATTTAAAACCATTTTCTCCCTAATAATTATTTTAAAAAAAAAAAATTACTTAATTTGTGGTGTTAATAAAAGGCAACATTGGCGGTATAAGATTCCAATGGAACGTGCGTATTTACGGAACAAAATGATACTCCGCTCCGCGGACAAAGTCGAGGAAGCAGCAAAAAATTGTGTAAATAGTCTCTCACTCATACAACTGATTAAAAACCAATACAACGCATGATAGAGATACACATCTGCTTTTTTCATTTATCAATTAACTTGAAGAAATTAACAGAACCCAAAAGGTAAAGAATTCATTCAGACCACGCTCAAAACAAAAACCAAACCAAACCAAACCAAGCCTAGTTCTTCAATTTAAAGTACAAGATCAAGATGATTGCAAGTACAAGGACCGTGATTATGGAGCCAATGATATACTTGTTCCTGCTCATGCGTCTTGACATTGCTGTCAATATCTTCTTAGTCTTGCTCACATTGTCATCCACTCCATGAAGCTGCAACCGTCAAAACAAAATCATTAGATCTATAAACTCACAACAATCACAGATGCCTTCATCTTGTGATTTGATTTGCTACAACACAAATTTCACCTCATTTATTCACTAAAATATGATCCATTCAATATTTTAAATGGGTCAAATCATGGATCATATTTCATTTGACCCACTGATCCACCAAAATAAATAAATAATACCATATGTTTCATTTACTCATCCAACTAAGTTGTCCAACTATAACTATATTATTTCTTTCTTTATTTATTACAATCATTGTATTGTTACTATTTTAATGTCACTCTCCATTCCAAAAATGAGAATTATATTGCACTTCTTCCCTTTTTTTCTTTACACATTTTAAGTTTGTCCCAATAATTTAGAAATAAATTTATTGAGTTTTACTAATATAAATTTTATTAATTAAATTGCTATTGAGAAAATTTATTAAAATAATTATATAAAAGTATATCCAAGAGAAACTTCATACTACTTCAAAATTAAAATTATACTAAATATGTATGAAGTGCAATTAGTAGGTTTTTATAATGAAATTAGCATAAAAGTCCATTACATAGTCATACCATTCAACAAAACTATTTTCTATTTGGTTTAGTTAAAAGTCTTCAGCCTATCTGAAAGTTGTTTATTAATACATACATTATGTTTTTGGTTCTCCAGTAAAAAGAAATAATGATAATCCATGCTATTAAAATTATTTAAACTCGCATCATATATACAGAAAATAAACCAATACATCAGTAAATATAGATATTATGCATACTTCCTGTCAACATCTGTGATTATGTGGCATTCTTTCATAACTTAGTACAATTTTACGAATAATAATATTTAAGAAATTAATATAATTGTACAAATGTTTTTTTTAAAATGGGTTGATTTGGATCATAATCCGTATTATTGGATCATGGGGCACATCAATTATCAATTACATAATGAATCAGATTATTGATCATTATCACACTTGGATCAGAGCATAATTTGCTCAGGCCTAATTGGAGAGCAAAAGAAATATAAAGCTAAATTGGAAACATAGGATCCAATGGGCCTGGATTTACAAAATTACCCAACAGAAAAGGAGACAAAGAAACTGTGTGATTCCCAATAAGGAACAACTATTGGATTTTAGGTACGAAACACATAAAGTCTATCCAAATCACAATTTCGGAAACATTCGAAAATTGAAACACTAAGAAACCTTCAGGAAACATTTCCAAAACATGATTTCTCCAAAAAAAAATAAGAAGAAGAAATTAGCTATGAAATGAGGTGGAAATGTTGGGTGTTCACCAGTGGGATGTAATAAAAACACTTCAGAACAATATTCAACTTTTTAAAAAAATCAAATGGGGGTCCTACTTGGAAATATGGAAGTGTGTGGGATTGCGGGTAAAAATTTAGCGGTGATAAAAAACTAGTTCCATTTTTATTCTTTTTTTATTATATGGATTTAATATCTTTGATGTTATTATATATACTAAAAGTTAATATAAAAGTTTCCCAATGTTTGATAGCCAACAATTTTATTTTATTTTTTGTCACTTCGTTTCCACATCTTCGTACCCATTTCCTATTTACGCTTCCTTGCTACTTAGGATGACACACAACACCACAACAAGAAGTCTGTGATACTTGCATATGAAATCAAAATCATCAAGTAATACCGTTTTATTCGTGTGCAAGAGAGACTGTCTCTGTTGATGCAGATCATGAAGAATTGAAACACCAAGCTCTTCTGTCTCCAGCATGGTCTTTCTACTTTCCCTAACTCTGTCACTAGTCTTGTTTAATCTTTCAGTCGACCTCAGTAATCTTCCTTTTTGATCCGCTGATACCTACACCACTTACCATTCAGTGTCACCACAAATCATAAAGAGAACGAGTATTCTCATTTCTCAAAATTAGATAAAAGAGTTGATGAATAATGATATATGCTATAGTCGTGAAACACTTCAAATATTTAATTATTTGCTTGCTAGAAAAAACAAGTTCCTCGTTACTGAGATGTGAGAGAAGACACTAAATGCCCGTAAAGATGAGCAAATTTTAAACGTTTCTCTTTCAGGCTTAAGTTTTTTTTATACATGCAAGTTCCTGCTAACTGCAATCATATGTAGCTACAGGAGATTCCTTTCCAAAGCATACTGCCAAATACCACGACTATGGCCAAGACTTTCTACTATGAGACATAAACAGGATTTATATATATAAACTAATCAGTCATACCGTTGAAGCATCAGCCATGCCCGACTCCAACAACTCGTCTCTTGCAGCCTGATTTAAGTTAGTTGATACAATTCGTTTAACTTCACTCTTCAAATTGTTCAGATCAGATTTATATTCCCTTAACTTAGCAAGAAGCACGGCCTTCACATTGGGCTGCAAACTTCTTGCCTCAAGGTCCATCTTGCGGACCTGCAGATTCAATCAGCCAAGATTATATTTGATTTCTAGGATATGGGAAAAAAGAATTGAATATATTTTGCAGCAAGTATAAAGCTCATATAATACCAAAGATTCTGCTTCATCCAGTCCAGCTTTTACTTCGGAAAGTTTTTGTTTTTTTTGTTCTGTAAAAAGTAAGAATATATATTTAAACAGCAATGTCCTGTACTCATGAAAAGGAGAAATTCATAATAATGAAAGTAAAGGAAAAGGTACACAAACCTTTTTCTTTTCTATTTTACACAAGTAAAAGGCATGCAAACATTGTGGAACGAAAAGAACTTTAGATAAGATAAGCAATAGAATAAAATTCAAACCAATAGTTTCAGAGATTAATTGCATCAGTAATGCTGCATAGTGATATATATATATATATATATATATATATATATATATATATATATATATATATATATATATATATATATATGAATCAAAGGGTTCAGGATCAACTATAAATAATTCAACAGAGTTACAGATCCTATAATACCCAAAAACATTAGTCAGTTCATTATTCCGTAACACCAATTGCTTAAAAAAATTCTAATGTCAAATGCAAGAGGTTGAGGTAGATTGAGGCCACAACTGTTTAATGATTAATCATAAATGTATAAATAGACATTAAACATTTGTGCATTAAGAGGTCAATCATTCACAGGCATTGAAGTATAACAAACAATAAAATATCTTACTCGTACATTAATCAATAAATTGTACCACCTCTATTAGTCAAAATTAACTCCATTCCAATTTGAGTATCATGATTCAAAACCATATTTGTGGCATTTAGATATAAAAAAATAACACTTGTTTGAAATTGGTAAATTGCACGTCAGAGTTCAGATGCTAAAGAATTATTTATAAAAAGTTGAAATATAATATTTCTAAGTATGGCTTTTGAATATCTTAAAATCCAACTATGACACTCGTACTGGAATGGAGAAGGGGGAACTACTACAATGAGCGTAAAAAACAACCCTTCTCTATTTCAGAAACTTGTTTACAGGGCATATAAACATGTGTGTGCATATTCTTATGAAGCTGTAGTGGAAAGAAATTAGTAGTGGGATGGATAACAATTCTATATTTTTGAATCAGAGTGACGTTTTTCATAATAACATTGCAGGAGCTTAAAAAGTAGAGTAACTCTAAACCTCTTGTTCTGTTGTTCACATGTAATCAGTAGTATAAGATATTTCAAATTGTCAAAAACAATATCTGGGGAAGAAATTGCATTATGAAACAAACTACATAAAAAAAATAACATTTAAATAATTCATTAAAATATCATACTTCACACATGACAACTTTCACATATACCAAATTAGAGGAAGTAAAGGTATTACAGGTACAATAATATTTGGAGACTGCTGAAAAGGCAGCTTCACAGTAGATACAATTGATATATCCTCTGTCCTCATGCCTAATAGCAACCTCATCCATAATAAGAAGCCTACTAGGCATCATGGCTCACAAAAAATTAAAAAGAAACAAGTCTACAAGAAAACTAAGAATAATCAACACTATACAAGATAAATTACCAAGTTCTAATTCTCTATTACCTCATTATATATCAAAACAATAAGTCAATCGAAGTGCATTCCTTATGTTTGAAACATTAAAAAGAACCATCTTACAATCCTAACTTCCATTCAACAAATTGACAACAAGCTTAAATTTGGGGTGGGGTGGGGTGGGGTGGTGGGGTATAACTAAGGATGTCAATGAGTTAGCCAAACTTAATAATGAATTAAGAAATATATATATATAGTCATACAGAATGAATACGTTAAAGAGATGATTGAAAGTTTTTTCAAATACAATTAATTCAGTATTTTGATGAGAGGGTTTGAGTCTGACCTCCATCGACCAGAGTAGCAGAGGTACACTTTTTAGATAAATTTGCGGAAAGCTCACAGTATTGGCGTTCGTAACCTTCAAATACCTCACTCATCGTGTACAAAACTCTAATTCAATTTCCACTCTGAATGACAAGAAAAGCAGCACTATTCAATTGGTATTTGATCTCATAATTTAATATCGTATAGCTTAGGGCTATTTATGTGACGGTAAATCACAAAATCTATTGAAATTTGAAAGCATTAATAAAAATATTATAGAAAACACGAGCTACATATCCTTATAATAAAATTAATTATAATGCAATTTATGAAAACTAAGAGCGTAAACCTGAATCTGATCGGAAAATTAGTCGGAAGCTGAAGATATGAAGACTTTAATGGATCTGATATTGCTATTTGGAGTTTGACAGCACAAAAAAAAAAGGCAAAAAGGGGTAATGTCCGGCAAAGGTACAAAAATGCCCTTTTGGTTTTACTCGAATTCCTACTTAATTCAACATTTTTTTTCTTCCGGACGTTATAAATTTTAAGTTAACTGTGCCGCTCCCGAAAGTATTTCTGTCGTTGTTCCAAAAAATTCTTTCACTTGTATTAATAATTTTTAATTTTCTATAAAAGGATAGTGATAGAATTTTAAATAAATTTTACTCGATAAATAATACTTTCTTAATTCATATATCAAAACCTTAAACGATATTTTTTTAGGAACAAAGGTAATAGCATTTATTGTATTAAACTTGCACAACTCATTCACAATGACACACACAAAACTGTTTAAACAAGGACTTTCATTAACCAATTTCAACAATTTTTTTGACATTGAGTTAACTGCAAGAAAAATTACAGTACATTATAATTTACAACACTACCAATTCATCTAACCATTTTTCTACCTAAGTAACATAAAACAAATGCAGATGAACGTAACTAATAATAACACAACAATGCACTTCCTATTCAAATAATCTACTTGTGAGACCCCAGATTTTATGAATGAAGATTTAATTTTCTCGAAATAATTTTTTTTATTATGGTGTTGATTTGATGTAATGTTATAGTTGTGGGTAATATTTACAAATTTTGCAAAGTAAGCAAGTGGTTATATAATATTTGATTGATCGGGGAATATCCGTACGACGGTACAATCATTGGTGGACCCCACAACAGAATTATTGTCGGATTGAGAAAACGACAAAAATACTTTATGAAAATAACGACGGAAGTTTTACAGATTTAATCGTTGAAACACCCGTGTTAAAAAATGCGATATCTGGCATTAGTTAAGAGTAGTACTACGGTATTGATTATTGATGCTTATGTGAGAAGTCACTCAAGATTGTTCAATCGAGTATTCGAGACACTTCAGACGGAACTTATTCACGATTACTATTCATAAAGTTACTATTCACGAAGTTCTTATTCACGAGTTACTATTCACGGGTACTATTGATCACCCGTAAAATATATTTCTTTTTCGCCTAAAATCATTTTTGGGTACAATATTATTCCATGAGGAACTAATACTATTCACGGGGTACTTAAAAGTTGGTTGAATATATAATAAATCAAATCAATATCGACCGCTAGTGGAAAGTTATAATAAGAAATCAATATGGATCGTTGGTTTAAAGTTTTAATAAGTAAATCGGTATGGATGAATTGTTTTCTGCTTTTAATAGTAAACCAATATGGATAGTCCGCTTTAAAAAGTAAATCAATCTGGATCGCTCATGAATTAATTACTATTCACCCATTTTCCTATAAATAGAAGCTCATTCCTTCATTATTTCTTACTTAATTCAATTTGAAACTCTGAGAGAAAAGTTATAGAAAACTATAGAAAAGTATTATGCTACTTCCTACTCTTATATTCAGTTTCTTTTACTAGTAAGGAGTATTATTTCTTTTGTATTCATGAAGAGAAACTTCATTATTCCATTATTTATTATTCTGCTGGAATAACTCAGATCTGCTGCTACCCTATACTTGGTGAAATTCATCTCGTTATTTTATTCTTTATTATTCGCTTTAAATATCCCATGCATGCGTTTATCTGGGACTCGGTTCCATTATTTATTATTCTGCCGAATATCCTGTCGTGCATGCGCTTCGTTTACATGGTTCCATTATTTATTATTCTCGCTTTAATATCACGTCATGCGTGCTTTTACGTCGGACTGGTTCCATTCTTTATTATTACATTTGGAATATCCTCGTCACATGCGCTTTTACTGTGGGACTTCGGTTCCGTTATTTATTATTCATTGGAATAACCTCTCTGTAAGGTCTATCGCATGCATGGTGATTTCTTTTATTATTCCATTCTTTATTTTACTCAGTTGGTTAAAACTTTGACTTCTATACTCCATGAAATTAGTGGAATAGCCTTGATATTTGCGCTTTTTATCCAATGATCTTTCATAGAAATATTCTTACGAGCATTCTTGAATTTTACTCTACAAAGCAATATCATGTTGACAATTTGAACGTTATCAGTTCCTGGATAAATTAATTCTTGAACTTGTTTTATTGAATTCTTTTATCATTGTCATCATCCTCATGTTTATATTATGTTGAAAGTCATCTGTGGCCTGTAGTGCATAGATGGACTTGGTATGATTATGACCAGGGATTATTCGGTATAATCATAACCGTTATGTTACAAATGATGTGAAAAAAGTTCTCATTGGCCCGTAGTGCATTGATGGACAGTTTTTGGTATGATTATGGCTATGGATTCTCTTTGGCCGTAGTGCAAAGATGAATTGTTTTATGGCATGATCAGGATCGTTGATGAAAACATGATTATCTTAAGCCGTAATGCATGGATAATTCGTGGTCGTGATACTAAAGAATATCCTTGGCCGTAGTGCACGGGTGATTCGATGATGTGGATTATTTTTAAAATTTGAGTCCCAAATGATAAAAGTGATAAAAACCTTTTAAATCATAGAATATAGTAGATTTTATTCCTACTTGACTCTTCTAATGGATTGCTTGTTCATTGCAGTTAAACTTGATAGTTATTATATTTTATCAGTTTAACACTGTTGAAGGCTAACGATAAATTATTATGCATTATCTTAGTCATAATATTTCTTACTGGGCTAGTTGAGCTCACCATTTCTTTCACTGTTCTCTTCAGGAAATGAAAACGTAGCGGGACTAATCGGGGAACAGAGTGATGGTCCTAGATGGTGCATTAGTAGTCCTCACTATTATTACGTGAAATAGTGTGATAATAATTATAATGAGGACTCCTTTTGAGTTTGTATAATCTCTAGTAGACAATATTTGTATTCAAACTCACAGTTTATGTTTTGTTATATTGTACCTGACGATTTGTATTATTAAGTTGTATTTGAATTACGTACCATGTATCCCATGCGACTCAAGATGGGGTGATGTATACCTAATTTTGGGGCGTCACGGTTGGTATCAAAGCTTAGGAGATCCTCAGCTAAGATGTGAGAATAGAACTAGGAGGGAGGGGATGAAATTCCTTCGCTTAGTATGACCTACCTAAGTTTTTTTTGGTATTTAATTGGTCGGTCGTAATAAAGGGATAATATGTTGCATGTCAATTAACCTTTGTTTTATGGCAATATCTGAAAATGACATCCGAGAATGTTGAGAATAGCAATGGAGCATAGGAGACCGTTGATTCTCCACATATCAATAATCAGGACAATGTGCAACAGGATGGCGATAATCCTCCTATAAACAACAACACTAATCAATTGATGAATGACGGTACGTTTAGGAGCTTTTTAGAATTCATGCAACATCGTCGTGAAAGCGGTTGTTCTGCTCATAATGCGAGGAAGAAACAATGGCAACCCACGGTTGGTCACCGCTAAGCAATTCAAGGAGCTGGGACCACCGAAGTTTTTGGAAAAGCCAGAATCACTTAAGGCGGAGACGTGGTTAAAGCAAATCACCAAGATATTTGATATCTTGGGATGCTCCGAGGAGCAAAAGATTCCCTTTGCCACCTTTATGTTGCGTGAAGAGGCAGATCACTGGCGAGAATCTGTAAAACGTACCCAGCCTAACGCACTCAAGATGTCTTGGGAGAAGTTCCAAGAGCTGTTCAATGACAAGTACTTTTTCGAAAGCATTCATCACATGAAGGAGGTGGAATTTATCAAGTTGGAGCAAAACAACATGATCGTGTCGCAGTACGAAGCCAAGTTTGCTAGTTGTCTCGATTTGCGTCCCACTTGGTTGATAATAAAGAGAGAATGACGCGGATTTTTTTAAGAGGTTTGAAGCCGGAGATACGTCAATATCTTATTTCTCATAAACTGTGTTTGTATTTAGATGTTATAAATAGGCTCAGTTAGTGGAGCACGATAACGAGTCAAAGCAATCAAAAAGAGAGACCAAAAAAAATGATAATGATAAGCAGATATCAAATATCAAAGCGGTGATAATAAGCATGGAGGAATCAACATGCCAGAAATGGTAACCACTTCAAAGGTAATCATGGTCAAAACAATACGAATGGACATTTGAAGAAGGAGATTCAACAATGATGGAAAGACGTCGGCAGACCAACACCCGTTGTTAAGGAAGGAGAAACGACCACCTATCATATGCTTCAAATGCGGGGGAGGACACATCACCAAAACTGCGATGTCGTCCAAAGCATGCTATAATTGTGGAAGAGAAGGTCACTTAGCCCGATTTTGTCGTTCACCGAAGATAAGTTTAGCTAGGATGGAGGCACCAAAGGATGTCCCAGACAAGTCAAAGCCGGTAGTTTAAGAGAGAGCGTTTTTTTTCTTCGTGACGAGGAACCTGAATAAAATTATCACGGGTATGTTAGTCATAAACTCTTGCGAAGTCTATACCGTGTTAGATACCGGTTCTACTCACTCTTTTATTGCACCTAGTTGTGTTCAATGTTTGAAGTTAACTCCGGAGAAGTTAGACTTTGATATATCTGTTTAAACTCAGTTGGGAGAAACCTTCGTTACCTCCACTATTTATAAATCTTGTTCAAATCAACACTTTCACGTTACCTGTCGATCTTATCTCTTTGAAAATACTTGTCTTTGATGTGATTTTTGGAAATGATTGTTAACTACTCATCATGCTTTTCGTAAGGTTATTAGCTTTCATACTCCTAACTAACCAGTTATGCGAATTCAAAGTAACCAAACCACTAAAGTCAATCATTGTCATATCAAGCCATAAATAAAGAGGCCGATCCTTTCGTTGTTGACTTTTGTGTGTGGAATGCACCGAAGCCAGACTTTCTGTAGGCAACGTCGTGAATGACGATGGCAAGTTGATAGGTATCAATGTGACGTGTTATCTAAGTCTTGGATGAGAGTCACAATTTTTAATGGTATTTCTATTGTTAATAAATTTCCTGAGGTATTCTTGAAGACTTCTTAGCTTTACCTTAGAAGGCGTGAAATCGAATTTTGTATTGACCCCATCTAAAACCCATTTCTAAAAACCCTTAAATATTTATTCAACTAAAGCGAACGTAACATGCGCCAAAGACGTTGGCTCGAGTTGTTAAAGATTATGATCGTACCATACCATCGTGGAAAGCGAACGTGGTAGCTGACGCGTTGAGTAGAAGATCATATGCGGTTACAAGTGTGAATATACGAACCCACGTGAATATAACGAATATACAATTAGAATCGACTTTAATCAAGAAAGTTAAAGCCGTTCAAGCTACATACTCAGAGCTGATGAATGTGAAGAAGAAGAAGAAGAAGGTTCAAGAGGGCGTTATTCTAGAAGCAAGAATCGACGAAGAGAGGAAATCTCAACCCTCGATTTAATTGACCCATTTTAAATTCTCGATCAAGTAAGAACTGGGGCTTATAGACTCGTTTTACCGCCAAGTATGTCGCGTGTTCATAACGTTTTTAACGTATCGATGTTACGTAAATATGTGGACGACCCGAACCACATTATTAATTTAGAACCGGACGAGATAGCAGAAGATTTAACGTATGAGGAGATACGTGTTAACATATTGGATAAGAAGGATCATATTCGACGCTCAAAGGTTATACCTCAAGAGTTAGAATTTGAAGTGAAGTCAAGGTATCCTCACCGTTTCTAAGATACCAGTATCGCACGTAAATTTCGAGGCGAAAATTTCATAAGGAGGGAGATTGTGAGACCCTAGATTTTATGAATAAAGATTTAATTTTCTCGAAATAATTTTTTATTATGGTGTTGATTTGATGTAATGTTATAGTTGTGGGTAATATTTACAAATTTTGCAAAGTAAGCAAGTGGTTATATAATATTCTATTTGGTGGGGAATATTCTTTTGTCGGGGGGAATATCCATACGACGATTTGTACTAATCATTGGTGGACCCCACAATGTAATTATTGTCGGATTGAGAAAAACGACAAAAATACTTTATGAAAATAACGGCGGAAGTTTTATCGTTAACTGTTGAAACACGGTATTGATTATTGATGCTTATGTGAGAAGTCACTCAGTATTATTCAATCGGGTATTCAGGACACTTTTTCGTGTCGGAGTACTATTCATGAGTTACTATTCACGAGTTACTATTCACGAGTTACTATTCACGAGTTACTATTCATGAGTTACTATTTACGAGGTACTATTGATCACCCGTAAAATATATTTCTTTTCGGTCCAAATTATTTTTGGGTACAATATTATTCCATGAGGAGATGTCTTAATTTTTTCGAATCAGTTGGTTGAAGATATAATAAGAAATCAATATGGATCACCGTGGAAAGTTATAATAAGAAATCAATATGGATCATTGGGTTTAAATTTTAATAGTAAATTAGTATGGACCGTTGTTTTAAGTTTTAATAGTAAACCAATATGGACCGTCTGCTTAAAAGTAAATCAATCTGACCGTTCATGAATTAATTACTTATTCACCTATTTTCCTATAAATAGAAGCTCATTCCTTCATTATTTCTTACGAATTCACCAAACTCTAGAGAGAAAAGTTATAGAAAAACTATAAAAGTATTTTGCTACTTCCCTACTCTTATATTCAGCTTTTTTACGGTAAAGGGTATTATTTTTTTGTATTCATGAAGAGAACTTACATTATTCCATTATTTATTATTCTATTGAATAACTTTTGTACGCTGGCTACCCTATACTTGGAGAAATTCTTCTCGTTATTTCATTCTTTATTATTTTGTTTGAATATCACGTCGTGCGTTTACATGGAGACTGGTTCCATTATTTATTATTACGGCGGAATATCACATACTGCGTTCTTACGGGACATGGTTCCATTATTTATTATTCCGCCGGATATATCCTCGTGCAATGCGTTTATCTTTGGACTGGTTCCATTCTTTATTATTACGTTGGAATATCATATACATGTGTTTTTACGGGACTGGTTTTCGTTATTTATTATTCATTGGAATAACTCACTTTTATGCGGTTTATCGCATGCACGGTGATTTATTTTGTTATTCCATTCTTTATTTTACTCAGTTGGTTAAAACTTTGACTTCTATACTCCATGAAATTAGTGGAATAGCCTTGATATTTGCGCTTCATCCAGTATCTTTTCATGGAAATATTCTTCTGAGCATTCTTGAATTTTACTCTACAAAGCAGTATCATGTTGACAATTTAACGTTATCAGTTCCTGGATAAATTAATTCTTGAACTTGTTTTATTGAATTCTTTTATCATTGTCATCATCCTCATGTTTATATTATGTTGAAAGTCATCTATGGCCTGTAATGCATAGATGGACTTGGTATGATTATGACCAGGGATTATTCGGTATAATCATAACCGTAATGTTACAAATGATGTGAAAAAAGTCCTTATTGGCCCGTAGTGCATTGATGGACGCTTTTGGTATGATTATGGCTATGGATTCTCTTTGGTAGTAGTCTGAAAGATGAATTATTTTATGGCATGATCAGACCGTTGATGAAAATATGATTATCTTAAGTAGTAGTAGTGTGGGATAATTTGTGGTCGTGATACTTAAAGAATATCCTTGGTAGTAGTGTAGAGGTGATTCGATGATGTGAATTATTTTTTAAGTCGAGTCCCAAATGATAAAAGTGATGAAAAACCTTTTAAATCATAGAATATAGTAGATTTTATTCCCTACTGACTCTTCTAATGGATTGCTTGTTCATTGCAGCTTAAACTTGATTGTTATTATATTTTATCGGTTTAACATCGTTGAAGGCTAACGATAAATTATTCTCGCATTATCTTAGTCATAATATTTCTTCTTTGGGCTAGTTGAGCTCATTATTTCTTTCACTTTTCTCTTCGTGAAATGAGAACGTAAATGGGACTAGTCGGAAACAGTGATGGTCCTAGATGGTGCATTAGTAGTCCTCACTATTCTATGAAATAATAGTGTGATAATAATTGTAATTAGGACTCCTTTTGAGTTTGTATAATCTCTAGTAGACAATATTTGTATTCAAACTCACAGCTTTATGTTTTGTCGTATTGCATACCCATTGTTTGTATTTAATTACGTACCATGTATCTGGCGACTCAAGATGGGTGATGTATACCTAATTTTGGGGGCGTCACAGTTGGTATCAAAGCTTAGGGAGATCCCTGGCTAAGATGTGAGAATAGAACTAGGAAGGGAGGGACGAGGAATTCCTTCGCTAGTATGACCTATCTAAGTTTTTTTTGGTATTTAATTGGTCGGTCAGAATAAAGGGATAATATGTTACATGTCAATTAACCTTTATTTTGTGGCAATATCTGAAAATTACATCCGAGAATGTTGAGAATAGCAATGGAGCACAGGAGACCGTTGATTCTCCACATATTAATAATCAGGACAATGTGCAACAGGATGGTGATAATCCTCCTATAAACAACAACATTGATCAATCCATACCAGATGGTATTGCCAGAACAGGTGCCGAAATGAGTCTCCTCTTGAGCTCTTGGAAACTCTTCTCGCATTCCTCGCTCCATACAAATTTTGTATCTTTCCGAGTCAACTGAGTTAACGGAGTAGCTATTCGAGAAAATCTTTCCACGAATCTCCGATAATAACCAGCAAATCCCAAAAAGCTACGCACTTCGGTCACCGACTTTGGTTGCTTCCAACTTTGTACTGCTTTAATCTTCGCCGGGTCGACAGATACTCCATGTTTTGACACCACATGCCCAAGGAATGCTATTTCCTCAAGCCAGAACTCGCATTTCTTTAGCTTGACATAAAGTTTGTTTTCACGAAGCCTTTCAAGTATCAGCTTCAAATGGTGCTCATGATCTTCACGGCTTCTGGAATAGATGAGGATGTCATCAATAAAGACAACAACAAACTGATCCAAATATTCCTTGAATACACGGTTCATCATATCCATGAAAGCGGCGGAGCATTAGTTAATCCAAAAGACATGACTAAGAATTCATAATGCCCGTCATCGTTACGAATGCGATCTTTGGAATATCCTCGCTTTTAATCTTGGTGATGATATCCAGAACGAAGATCGATCTTTGAAAAGAATTGTGCTCTTTGCAACTGGTCGAACAGGTCATCAATGCGAGGTAGCGGATACCTATTCTTAATGGTGACATGGTTTAATTCTCAGTAGTCAATACAAAGTCGCATACTCCCCGCCTTTCTTCTTTACTGAATAAAACAGGAGCACCCCGAGGAGATGTACTAGGATGAATGAAACCTATGTCTAACAATTCTGTAGTTGGACTTTTAACTCCACGAAGTTCAATAGAGCCATTCGATATGGGGTTTTAGAAATGGGTTTTGTACCATTTCCAAGGTCAATAAGGAATTCAACATCACATTACGGGGTAGGCCAGGAAGTTCTTCGTGAAAATACATCGAAAAATTCTCTAATAATGTAAATAGTATTCAAATCTAACTTGTCTTTGTTCAAATCCATAACATGGGCTAAGAAAGCTTGACATCCATTTTTCAATAAACGAATAATAGCTTTATGGCTTGATATGATAAATGATCGATTTTAGTGGTTTAGTTGTTTGAATTAGTATGATGACGAGTTGGTTAGAATATGAAAACTAACAACCTTACGAAAACAATCAATTTTAGCATGATGAGTGGTTAACCAATCAATTCCTAAAATCACATCAAAAACAAGTATCTTTAAAGATATAAGATCAACAGGTAATGTGATAGTGCCAACTTGGATCATGCAAGATTTATAAACTGTAGATGTAACGAAGGTTTCACCCAACGGAGTTTCAATAGATAAGTCAAAGTCCAATTTCTCCGAAGTCAAGTTTAAACGTTGAGCACAAGCAGGAGAGATAAAAGAATGGGTATAACCGGTATCTAGTAAGGTATAAACTTCGCAAGAGTTCAAGATTAGCTTACTCGTAATCACCTCGTTCGGGTTCCTCGCGTTTTGGCCAGCCACGACAAACGCTCTTCCAAGAACCGCTGATTTCGACTTATCCGGGACAGCCCTTGGAGTCACCATCCGCGTTGAACTTGGTTTTTCTACAGAACAATCCCGAGCTATATGGCCTTCCTTTCCACAATTGTAACATACCTTGGATTGTTGTGGACAGTTTGGGCTGATATGTCCCTCTTTCCCGCATTTGTAACATCTAACTGGCGGTCGTTCTCCTCCCTTAGAATTTGTTGTTGGTCTTTGGTCTTTCTTGTTGATGTCTTCCGTCATTGTTGAATCTCCTCTTTCAAAATTTCCACTTGACTCATCTCTCTTATTATCATGGCCACGATGACCACCCGAGTGGTTACCGCCTCATTAGTATTTTTCCTCCTCGTTGGTTATCATTGCTCGATGATCGCCACACCGGAGTATGACCACAGTTGTGGTCCTCGAGTTGAATATACTCATTATCTCGCTCTAATAATTGAGCCCTCATTTACAACATCTCAATATAAAGAAAATTTATGAGATATAAGATATTGCTTAAATCTCGGGCTTTAGACCTCTCGAAACATCCTCGTCATTCGTTCCTCATTTTTGACCAAATGAGGTGCAAACTGAGATAACTCGCAAACTTCGCTTTAATCTTGGGACACCGTCCATGTTTTTTGTTCCATCGATAAACTCCACCTCCTTCATATAGCGAATACTTTCGGAAAGTACTTGTCATTGAATAGTTTCAAACGTTTTCCAAGACATCTTTGAAAAGCGGTGGTGGATACGCTTCTACGAGACTCCCACCAAGAGTACGCTCACCGCGGAAACATAAAGGTGGTGAATGGAACCTTCATTCCTCCGCATCCCAAGACATTGAATATCTTGGTAATTTGCTTGACCAACGTTTCCGCCATGATCGGATCTTGTTTTCCCTTAAATTCTGGTGGTCCCAACTCCTTGAACTGCTTGGCTGTGACAAGCCATGCATTGCTATCATTTCCACCCGTATTTTGTGCACGAGTCTCCCTCGTCTGGTTTTGCATGAACTGCAAAAAGTTCCTAAACATTCCATCATTCATCGTTTGCTCGATAGTGTTGTTTACGGGAGGAATATTGTCTTCCGTCAGCACGCTCTCTGGTTTTGTGACTAAAGGTTGTTCCACAGCCTCACGCACTCCATTGTTAACGTTCTCAAAGACCCATTCTTAAATCTTGCCATAAAACAAGGGTTAATTAAACAAATTAACATATCATATAATATCCTTATATTATGATGACCAACAAATGAGCTTAGATAGGGACGACTAGCGAAGGATTTACTCATCTCTCCCCCTCCTAGTTCTATTCTCCGATCTCCGCGGAGACCATATCCCTAAGCTTTGATACCAACCGTGGCGCGCCCCAAAATAGGTATACAACACCCATTCCGAAATCGCCAAATACATGATACATGAAAGCAAATTACAACTTTAATAATACAATTGTCGTGCAAAATACGACAACACACATCATACCGTGTGTTTAAATACAAATATTGTCTTCTGTAGAACATATCCACACTCAAATAAGTCCTCATTACAATTATTCAAACACTATTTTACGTAAATAGTGAGGATCTGCTAAAACATCTTTCTAGAACCATCACTCCGTGTACTCTCGACTAGTTCTTCTCGCTATGTTCTCACCTCCCGAGAAAAATGGAACAAAAAGGAAAAGGGTGAGCTCAACTAGCCCAATAAAGAATATTATGACTAAGATAATATACAACAAATTATCGTTAGTCTTCAACAGGGAAAAATCTGATAAAATATAATAGCCAACAAGTTTTAGATCAACAACTGCAGCGGAAACAACAATTCATTAGAAGAGTCAAGTAGAGAATGAGTTCTACTATCTTCTAAGATTTAAAAGTCCATCATCAATATTTTATCCCTATAACAACAATCAATATACATCTTTAATCAAATATTCATCTTTGCACTACAGGCCAAAGATATTCATTTGTATCACCAGTTGGTCATGTTCATCTCAACACCTGTTCATCTTTGCACTACGGGCCCAAGATATTCATCAGTTAATCATTTATCTTTGCACTACAGGCCGGAGATATTTATATAAACAATAATTATAACCATGTTGATAAATTCACCTTTGCACTTAAGCTAAAGATATTCAATTATAAATTCAATGGTCATGATCATACCAGTCACAATTCAACTTTTCACTACTGGCCAAAGAGAATCCTAGTCATGATCATACCAATAATTTACCCATCTTTACACTCCAGTGAAAGAGAATTTCAACATCAGGGTTATAAAAATATTTTATATGATAATAAAATAAATATAATCAACATATAGATTTAATCTCCAGAGTAATATTCATAAATCAACTATAATTTGGTTAGAAAAAGAAACCAATTTTGTAGTGAATAGTACCTGTAAGACCCCAAATAATTAATAAATGAAATTTAATTTCCTCTAATAATTATTTTGAAATAGTAAGGGTTGATTTGATTAATATGGATAGTTATGGGTAAAATACGTAAATATTTCGAAATAAGCAGTGGTTATAAAATATTCATTGTTGTTGTCGGGGAATATTCGTTTGGTCGTGGAATATTCGTATTGTTTGGAATATTCGTATAACCACAGTATGCGATATGTGTGTGGGCCCATAACTTGAAGCGATTGGAGGAAGAAAACAACAAATATAAGTTGTTTAAAAATAACAGCGTAATTGTTACCATTTACACCGTTGGAATACCCTAATTGGTTAAAACACGATGTCTGCGCGTTGTTGCATTGGAAGACACTTGCGTTGCACCAATTATTGACTCTTACGTAAGAAGGCACTTACTCAATAATGGTTACAAAGATTATCGCTCTCAAGATTTTTATTGGTTCAATAATTGTTGTGTTGATATTTTATATTGTTGTTGTTTGATAATTGTCATTACACAAAGATTTTTTTTATTATCGAAGCAATAATTCATATTATCCTGAATAATATTATTAGATAACATTATTGGCAATGTCTAGAAAGTTCTGTCTAAGGAGAGGTTTGGTCACCTAATTGCGCGTCAGTAAAGAAAAATTCTTATTGGAAAGCCCCCTCTTTCCTTGAACTCGCCTGTTTGTCGATATTGTGATTCTCAGAATATTATTTGTGAATAATTAATTATTGATTCATATGATGAGGAAAATATTGATTTTATGTGGATAGAGATGGAGAAAATTTTTAATGTGAAAATTGTTGAAAATTGAAATTTTATCTTTTTCTGATAAAATAATTCATTTAAATATATATATATATATTATTATATTTTAATAATATAATAATGGTGATATTTTTACAACGAATGTGGGATATATGAGTATACGAGGAGGAAGAGTATTTTTGTTGCAATAAATGTTTAAAACATGTTAAACATGTCGGTGGACCTCATTTATTAGTCGAAATTTGATTATAACCTCTAAAATCGCCTCCGCTTGTAGATTTCGGTCAATTTCTGTTTGGAATTTGGAAAAACTTTCTTCTGCAAAGTTGTAGAGAATTGAATTTCCTATAAAACTCATGAGATTCGAATTTTCTGATAAAAGGCTATTTATTATGAATTATTGAAGTTTCAAAGCTCAAAATAATTAATTTTGGAAGTTTAAAATAATTTTAATTACAAAAACGTTTTTTTCATTGTTGGGACTCATTTAACATGTGTTAGGATGGCTGAATTCAGATTTCTAGTATGCGTAGGAAGATGTGGAAATTAATATTATTAATTTATTAAATTTTACTTTTGGTGTTCTAAGCATTTTCCTATAAATAGGTCTTAGGTTAGAATTGAAAATCACACCGAAACCTGAAATTTTCTCTCTATATTATCGGCGTATTCTTGTGAGTATTTTGAGTATACTTTGAGTATTGCTATACGGTGAAAGTTCAAGTTATAAATTTATATCCGATTATTCCAGCTTAAGTAATGTCTTTCCGAGGTAAGGGATATTATTTTTTTCGTAATGATATTATTTCTTCAATATCATTATCTTTGAAATATTGATCTGAAATTTTATCAAATTTGGAACTTTTGGTGTCTGAGAGTTACTATTCACGTATACGACACTTATTCACATATACTGATCTTATTCACGAATACGACACTTATTCATCGAAAAATGAAAAATTTTCTTTTCGTCTAAAATATCTATTCTGGATATTAGATTTGATTGTATCCATGTTTTGATCATTCTTGAATTTTACACCACTATGATTATTTTTGAGGTATTTTTGGACGTGGATAAAACAAAGTACGAATCCTTAATCCTTAATCCTTGTCATTTTGATTCACTGGATTCGTTTTTTTAAAAAATATTTTTCATCATCCTCAGTCTTAAATGATGATATTATTGAATATATTTGGCTGTAGTGCAAAGAGATGAATGATTTCGATGAATATCTTTGGCACGTAGTACAAAAGATGAATGATTTCGATGAATATCTTTGCTTTAGTCAAAAGATGAGCAGTGTTTAGATGATGAACATGACCAATCGGTGAATGTCCTCGGCACAAAGTGCAAAGGATGAATATATGATTCGGATATATATTGATTGATGTTACGGGGATAAAAATATTGATGATGGATCGTTAAATTCATAGATATTAGTAGATTTCATCCTCTACGTAACTCTTACATGAATTAATATTTTCCGTTGCGAGTATTGATTTAAAACTTGTTGTCTATTGTATTCTATTAAATTTTTCCTGTTGAAGACTAACGATAATTTGTTGTATATTATCTTAGTCATAATATTCTTTCTTCGGGCTAGTTGAGCTCACCCTTTCCTTGTTGTTCCATTTTTCTTCTCGGGAGGCGAGAATGTAGCGAGTACTAGTGGGTATGGAATAAAGGTTCTAGAGAGAGTTGTTTAGTAGTCCTCACCATTTTGTAAAATAATGTATCAATAATTATGATGGGGATTTATTTACGTGTGATATTGTTTGTATGGCAATATCTCGTATTTAAACTCACGCTTTTCTTGTTGTAATAATAAAGTTGTAGTTGTTTATGTACCGTATTGACAACTCGAAATGGGTGATGTATACCTATTTTGGGGGTGTCACCGCTTGGTATCGAGCTTAGGGATATGATCTCCCAAGGAGATCGGGAATAGAACTAGGAGGGAGAGACGAAAGAAATCCTTCGCTAAGTGTGTCCTACCTTAGATTATTTGATAGTTGGTCAAGATATATAGGGATATTATGTGATATATTGATTTCCTTAATTAACCCTTGTTTTATGACAAGATTTTGAGAATGTCGATTGAGAATATTAACAATGGAAATGAGACCAGTAGACGCCTCAGTACTCACCAACGAGGAGAAAGCGTACAACAGTCGACAATGTTCCTCCCATGAACAACACCAATCGATCGACGATGAACGATTTAATGTTTAGAAGTTTTTGCGCTTTATGCAAAATCGATTTAGGAGACTCGTGTTCAAAACATAGGAGAAATGATAGCAATTCACGGGTTGTCACAAACCAAGCGATTCAAAGAGTTGGGACCACCAGAATTTAAGGGAAAGCCGGATCCGATCATGGCGAAACATGGGTCAACCAAATTACCAAGATATTCGATGTCTTGGGATGCACAGAGGAATGAAGGTTCCATTCGCCACCTTTATGTTCCGTGGGGAGGCGGACTCTTGGTGGGAGTCGTGAAGCGTACTCCATCCAAATTTCAAGCTCTCAAAGATGTCTTGGGAGACATTTGAAACTATTTAATGACAAATACTTTCTGAAAGTGTTCGTCATATGAAGGAAGTGGAGTTTATTAGGCCGGAGCGAGAACAACATGGCGGTTGTCTCAATGACGAGACGAAGTTTGCAAAAGTTATCCGTGTTTGCACCTCATTTGGTGGAGAATGAGGAGCGTATGACGCGGATGTTTTCTCGAGAGGTTTGAAACCCGGATACGTCAAGATCTCATCTCTCATAAATTTTCTCTCTATTCGGATGTTGTTAATGAGGCTCAATTGTTAGAAGCGAGATAACGAGTACGGCCAACCGAGGTACCACAATCAAGATCATCTTCGGAGATAAGCGATCAACAAAATAACAATAACCAAAGGAGAAAGAAAAAGACGGACAAAAATGGTAACCACTCTGGTGGTAATCATGGCCATGAAAATAGAAGAAGCGAGTCGAGAGGAGATCTTAAAAAGAGGAGATTCAACAACGACCATGTGAAGACGACAATTGCCACCAAAGAATCGGGTTCCAAGGAGGAGAAACGACCACCGGTCATATCTTATAAATGCGGAAAGAGGGGACATATCGGTCAAACCCGACCACAACAGCCTGTATGCTATAATTGTGGAAAGGAAGGACATATCGCTCGAGATTGCACGGAGCGAAACCTAGTTCAATGGGGATTTTGACTCAAAAGATCATCCCAAAAAAGTCAAAGTCAATCGGCGGTTCTGGAAGAAGCGTTTGTTGTGATCGGGTCAAAATGCGAGAACCCAAACGAGGTGATCACGGGTAAACTATTTATAAATTCTTGTGAAGTTTATACTTTACTAGATACCTGGTGTCTACACATTCATTTATCTTTCCCGCCAGGCTCAACGCTTAAACTTGACTCGGAGAAATTAGACTTTGACCTATCTCGTGGAAACTCAGTTAGAGAAACTTTCATCACATCCATCGCTTATAAATCTTGTTTGATTCAAGTTGGCACCATCACCTTACCCGTTGACCTTATCTCTTTAAAGATACTTGCTTTTGATGTGATTTTAGGGATTGATTGGTTAACTACTCATCATGCCAAAATTGATTATTTTCGTAAGGTTGTTAGCTTTCATATTCTAAACAACTCACAGTTGTATGCAATTCAAGCAACTAAACCATTAAAATCAATCATCATCATATCTAATCATAAAGCTATTCGCTTATTAAAAAACGGATGTCAAGCTTTCTTAGCCCATGTTATGGATTTGAATAAAGACCCGTCAAATTTGAATAATATTCCCATTGTTATTGACTTTCCCGACGTATTTCTGAAGAACTTCCTTATTACCCCTAGAACGTGAAGTTGAATTCTTTATTGACCTTGAACCCGTACAAAACCCATTTCTAAAACCCCATATCGAATGGCTCTATTGAACTTCAGAGTTAAAGGTCCAACTACGAGAGTTGTTGGACATCGGTTTCATTCCCCTAGTACATCTCCTCGGGGTGCTCCTATTTTATTCAGAAAGAAGAAAGACGGAGTATGCGACTTTGTATTAACTATCGGAATTGAACCATGTCACTATCAAGAATAGGTATCCTTTACCTCGTATTGATGACTTGTTTAACCAAATCAGCAGGAGCACAATTCTTTTCAAAAATCGATCTTCGCTCGGATATCATCAATTTGAAGATTAGAGCGAGGATATTCCAAAGATCGCTTTTAGAACTCCTAAGACGGCATTATGAATTCCTAGTCATGTCTTTTGGATTGACTAATGCCCTACGCGGCTTTCATGGATATAATGAACCGCGTATTCAAGGAATATTTGGATCGATTCGTTGTTGTCTTTATTGATGACATCCTCATATTTTCCAAAAGTCGTGAAGATCATGAGCACCATTTGAAGTTTGGTACTACTGAAAAGGCTTCGTGAAAATAAGTTATATGCCAAGTTAAAGAAATGCAAGTTCGCTTGAGGAAAGTAGCATTTCTTGGGCACGTGGTGTCAAAATATGGAGTATTTATTGACGGCGAAGATTGAAGCAATACAAAGTTGGGAGCAACCAAGTCGGTGGGATCAAGACGTAGCTTTTGGGTTTAATTTGGTTATTATCGGAGATTCGTGGAAGGGTTTTCTCGAATCGCTACTCCATTAACTCATCCGACTCGAAAGGATACAAAATTCGTTTGGAGTGAAGAATGCGAGAAAGAGTTTCCAAGAGCTTAAGAGAGAGACTTATTTCTAAGACTGCTCTAACAATACCATCCGGTTCGGATGGATTTGTTATCTACAACGATGCTTGAACGCAAAGGGTTAGGATGTGTTCTCATGCAACATGGGAAAGTCATAGCCTATGCCTCATGACAACTTAAAGAATATGAGAGGAATTATCCTACTCATGATCTAGAGTTAGCGTGAGAACGATGCTGCTTGTTAAAGATCCGGAGGCACTATCTTTATGGGGAGAAAGTGGAGATATATTCGGACCATAAAAGCCTTAAATATTTCTTCACTCAAAAAGAACTTAACATGCGGCAATGACGCTTGGCTCGAGCTATTGAAAGACTACGACCACACTATTCAATACCATCCCGAAAAGAACGTGGTAGTGACGTAGCGTTGAGTAGAAGATCATATGCGGGAATGAGTGCGATGATGTCAAGTATACGACAGAGCCAACTTTAATAGAAAAAGTTAAGGTTGCCAAGCCAATCTTGAAATGATGCATATGAAGAAGAAGAAAGTACAAGAAGGTCTTTATTCCTAAGGCGAGAATTGATGAAGAAGGAATACTTGAGTCCACTCCACTTTTTGTTCCTAACGATTCTAATTTAAAGTACAAGATCATGATGGAGGCACACAATACACCATTTGCAATCCATCCTCGGAAGTACTAAAATGTATCGTGATCTTCACATACATACATTTTGGTGGAACAATATGAAGAGAGATTGCAAAGTTTATCTCAACATGTTTAACTTGTCAACGTGTAAAGGCGGAGCATCAAGTGCCTAAGGGACCATTGCAACCACTTGAGATTCCGAAATGGATGTGGGAACACATTACCATGGATTTCAAGTCTGGGTCTTCCCACGGTTTCTCAAGGCATAAATGTTATTTGGGTTATTGTTGATAGATTAACCAAGTCTGCACATTTCTTGCCGATACGGGAGACTTATTCTCTTGAACGTCTTGCTAGTATGTATGTAAATGAGATTGTGAGGTTGCATGGCATGCCAGTATCTATAGTTTCGGATCGTGACCCAAGATTCACTTCAAGATTTTGGGTTAGCTTGCAAAAAGCTATGGGTACGGATTTACGATTCAGTTCGGCATATCATCCTCAAACGGACGGACAATCAGAGAGGACTATTCAAACTCTTGAAGATTTATTAAGACTCGTGTCCTAGACTTTAAGGCGGTTAGGATAAGTATTTACCATTGGTGGAATTTTCCTGAATAACAGCTTATCATGCAAGTATAGGTGTGGCCCCATTCAAGCATTATATGGACGAAAATATCGCTTCCCAAAGATGTTGGGGACGAGGTGGGTGAAGCAACATTGTTGGGACCCGAGTTGGTACGTATGACCATAGAAAAGATCCAAATGATTAAACAACGCATACAAATGGCACAGGATCGATCGAAAAAAGAGTTATGCGGATCTTCATCGAAAAGGACGTGGAGTTTAGTATAGGGGATCATGTATTGTTGCGTGTTGCCCCATGGAAGGGAGTTATAAGATTTGGGAAGAGAGGAAAGCTCAATCCACGATTTATTGATCCATTTCAAATTCTTGACCAGAAGTAGGAAATGTAGCCTATAGACTCGCTTTTACCTCCAAGTATGTCTCGTGTTCATGATGTGTTTCACAAATCTGTACTTCGTAAATATGTGAAAGATCCGAACCACGTTATTGAGTTAGAACCGGACGAGATAGCTGAAGACTTAACATATGAGGAGGTACCTGTCAAGATCTTGGATAGGAAGGAGCATGTCCTACGACGAAGAAGGTCATACCACAAGTTAAAGTCTTGTGGAGGAACCATCTTATAGAAAAATGACACAGGAATTGGAAACGGAAATGAAAGCGAGGTATCCTCATCTTTTCAAAACACCGAATGCGTATGTCAATTTCGAGGACAAAATTTCATAAGGAGGGAGGTTGTAAGACCCCAAAAATTAATAAATGAAATTTAATTTCCTCTAATAATTATTTTGAAATAGTAAGGGTTGATTTGATTAATGTGGATAGTTATGGGTAAAATACGTAAATATTTGAAATAAGCAAGTGGTTATAAAATATTCATTGTTGTCGGGAATATTCGTTTGGTCGTGGAATATTCAGTATTGTCGGGGAATATTAAATGCAGCCAGTAGCGACCATGTGTGGGCCCCATAACGGAAAGCGATTGGAGGAAGAAAATGACAAATATAAGTTGTTTAAAAATAACGGCGTAATTATTACCGCTTACTGTTTGTTGGAATACCCGTGGTTAAAACACGATGTCTGGCGTTGTTGCACAAGAAGATACTTGTATTGCACCAATTATTGACTCTTACGTAAAGAAGGCACTTTCTCAATAATGGTTACTGATAATTCTTGCTCAAATATTTTATTGGTTCAATAATTGTTGTGTTGATATTTTATATTGTTGTTGTTTCAATAATTGTCATTACTGCGGTATTTTTTATTATCGAAGCAATAATTCATATTATCTGAATAATATTATTAGATAATATTATTGGCAATGTCTAGAAAGTTACATCTAAGGAGAGGTTTGGTCACCTAATTAAGCGCCATGAAGAAGAAATTCTTATTGGAAAGCCCTCTCTTTCACAGGGAACTGCACTGTTTGTCGATATTGTGATTACATAATATTATTTGTGAATAATTAATTATTGATTCATATGATGAGGAAAATATTAATTTTATGTGGATAGAGATGGAGAAAATTTTTAATGTGACAATTGTTGAAAATTGAAATTTTATCTTTTTACGATAAAATAATTCATTTAAATATATATATATATATATATATTATTATATTTTAATAATATAATAATGGTGATATTTTTACAACGAATGTGGGATATATGAGTATACGAGGAGGAAGAGTATTTTTGTTGCAATAAATGTTTAAAACATGTTAAACATGTCGGTGGACCTCATTTATTGACTGAAATTTGATTATAGCCTCTAAAATCGCTTGGATTTGTAGATTTCGGTCAATTTACATTTGGAATTTGAAAAAACTTTCTTACGTAAAGTTGTAGAGAATTGAATTTGCTATAAAAACACGCGAGATTCAATTTTCGATAAAAGGGCTATTTATTATGAATTATTGAAGTTTCAAAGCTCAAAATAATTAATTTTTGGAAGTTTAAAATAATTTTAATTACAAAAACGTTTTTTTTCATTGTTGGGACTCATTTAACATGTGTTAGGATGGCTGAATTTAGATTTCTAGTATGCGTAGGAAGATGTGGAAATTAATATTATTAATTTATTAAATTTTACGCTTTGGTGTTCTAAGCATTTTCCTATAAATAGGTCTTGGGTTAGAATTGAAAATCACACCGAAACTGAAATTTTCTCTATATTATCGGCGTATTCTTGTGAGTATTTTGAGTATACTTTGAGTATTGCTATACGGTGAAAGTTCAAGTTATAGCTTTATATCCGATATTCCGTTAAAGTAATGTCTTTCAGGGTAAGGGATATTATTTTTTTAATGATATTATTTCTTCAATATCATTATCTTTGAAATATTGATCCAAATTTTTATCAAATTTGAAACTTTTGGTGTCGAGATTCTTATTCACGTATCTGACTATTCACATATCTGATCTTATTCACGAATCGACCTTATTAATCAAAAATGAAAAATTTTCTTTTAAGTCAAAATATCTATTCGGATACTAGCTTTGATTGTATCCATGTTTTGATCATTCTTGAATTTTACACCACTATGATTATTTTTGAGGTATTTTTGGGCGTGGATAAAACAAAGTACTGAATCCTTAATCATTAATCCTTGTCATTTTGATTCAATTTGGATTCGTTTCTTTTAAAAATATTTTTCATCATCTTGATCTTAAATGATGATATTATTGAATATCTTTGGCTGTAGTGCAAAGATGAATGATTTCGATGAATATCTTTGGCACAGTAGTGCAAAGATGAATGATTTCGATGAATATCTTTGGCCGTAGTAGTGCAAAGATGAGCAGTGTTTAGATGAACATGACCCATTTGGTGAATGTCCTTGGCACAGTAGTGCAAGGATGAATATATGATTCGGATATATATTTGATTGATGTTACGAGGGATAAAAATATTGATGATGGATTGTTAAATTCATAGATATTAGTAGATTTCATCCTCTACGTAACTCTTACATGAATTAATATTTTCATTGAGTATTAATTTAAAACTTGTTGTCTATTGTATTACATTAGATTTTTTCCTGTTGAAAACTAACGATAATTTGTTGTATATTATCTTAGTCATAATATTCTTTTTTCGGGCTAGTTGAGCTCACCCTTTTCTTGTTGTTCCATTTTTCTTCTCGGGGAGGCGAGAATGTAGCGAGTCTTAGTCGGGTATGGAATAAAGGTTCTAGAGAGAGTTGTTTAGTAGTCCTCACCATTTTTGTAAAATAATATATCAATAATTATGATGGGGATTAATTTACGTGTCGATATTGTTTAGATGGCAATATCTGTATTTAAACTCACGAGTTTCTTGTTGTAATAATAAAGTTGTAGTTGTTTATGTACCGTGTATTGACAACTCAGAATGGGTGATGTATACCTATTTTGGGGGTGTCACAGTACCCGTGAATAGTAACTCATGAATAGTAACTCGTGAATAGTAACCCATGAATAGTAACTCCGACATGAAAAGTTCTAAATTTGATAAAATTTCCACCAATATTTCGGCATAATGATATTGAAGAAATAATATCAGTTTTGAATAAAATAACATCCCTTACCTCAAAAGAGCAGTACTTCTAACTGGAATAACGTTGAACGAACTTGCACCGTATAGCAACACTCAAGATATCAAAATACTCACAAGAATACACTCGATAATATAGAGAGAGAAATAGAGAGAAAACTTTAGTTTCTGGTTTGATTTTTAATTCTAACCTAAACACCCTATTTATAGGAAATTGCTTAGAACACCAAAGCAGAAAATTTAATATAATATTAATATATATTATTAAGTTTCCTACGCCAACCTTTTTAGATCTGAATTCAGCCATTAATGTGACGCCCCCAAAATAGGTTCATTCCATCCAACCCATTCTGAGTCGCCAAATACATGGTACAGAAATAACTACAACTTTATTAATATATTTGTCGTGCAAAATACGACAATATATATACTGTGAGTTTAAATACAGATATTGCCATCTAGACAATATCCACACGTAAATAAATCCCCATCATAATTATTGATACATTATTTTACAAAAATGGTGAGGACTACTAAACAACTCTCTGTAGAACCTTTATTCCATACCCCGACTAAAGACTTTCGCTACATTCTCGCCTCTGAGAAGAAAAAAATGGAACAACAAGGAAAATGGTGAGCTCAACTAGCCCAGTAAAAAATATTATGACTAAGATAATATACAACAAATTATCGTTAGTTTTCAACAGGGAAAAAATCTAATAAAATATAATAGACAACAAGTTTTAAATTAATACTCGCAGCGAAAAATATTAATTCATAGAAGAGTTACGTAGAGGATGAAATCTACTAATATCTATGAATTTAATAGTCCATCATCAATATTTTTATCCCTGTAACATCAATCAATATATATCTGGAATCATATATTCATCCTTGCACTACAGGCCAAGGACATTCACCAGTTGGTCATGTTCATCTAAACACATATTCATCTTTTACTACGGGCCAAAGATATTCATCGAAAATCATTCATCTTTGCACTACAAAAGCCAAAGATATTCATCGAAAATCAATCATCTTTGCACTACGTGCCAAAAATATTCAATAATATCATCATTTAAGACCGAGGATGATGAAAATATTTTTAAACAAACGAATCCAAAGAAACAAAATGACAAGGATTAAGGATTAAGGATTCGTACTTTGTTTTATCCACGTCCAAAAAAAATACCTCAAAAATAATCATAGTGGTGTAAAATTCAAGAATGATCAAAACATGGATACAATCAAAGCTAGTATGCAGAATAGATATTTTGGACGAAAAGAAAAATTTTCATTTTTCGATGAATAGTCTTGTGATTCGTGAATAAGTCTGTAGTATCGTGAATAGTCTAGTAGTATCGTGAATAAGAATCCCGACACTAAAAGTTTTAAATTTGATTAAAAACTTCAGATCAATATTTCAAAGATAATAATATTGAAGAAATAATATCATTACGAAAAAAAAATAATATCCCTTACCTCAAAAGACAAATTTGTAGTTGAAACATCTGGATATAAAGCTATGACTAGAACTTTCACCGTATAGCAATACTCAAAGTATACTCAAAATACTCACAAGAATACGCTCGATAATATAGAGAGAAAACTTGAGCTTACGGTGTAATCTTCAATTCTAACCTAAGACCCTATTTATAGAAATTGCTTAAACACCAAAAGCGAAAAATTTAATATAATATTAATATATATATATATATATATATATATATAATCTTCTACGTACTCATTCTAGATTTCAATTTCCTGCATTTTCCACATGCTCCCTTCTAGAAAAAGTAAAAAAAAAACGTTTTTCTAATTTAAAATAATTTAAACTTCCAAAAATTAATTATTTCGGAACTCCGGAACTTCAATAATTCATAATAAATAGCTCTTTTGTCAGAAAATTCAAATATTGCGAGTTTTTGTAGGAAATTCAATTCTCTACAACTTTACAGAAGAAAGTTTTTCCAAATTCCAAACAGAAATTGACCGAAATCCACAAACGGGTGATTTTAGAAATTATATAATCAAATTTACTCACAAGAAGGGGTCCACCGACATGTTTAACATGTTTTAAACATTTATTGCAACAAAATACTCTTTCTCCTCGTATACTCATATATCCCACATTCATTGTAAAAATATCACCATTATTATATTATTAAAATATAATAATATATTTAAATGAATTATTTTATCAGAAAAAGATAAAATATTAATTTTCAACAATTGTCACATTAAAAATTTTCTCCATCTATATCCACATAAAATCAATATTTTCTTCATCATATAAATCAATAATTAATTATTCATAAATAATATTACAGAATCACAAGATCTTGTGACTGTGGTAGTTCCAGGAAAGAGGGGCTTTCCAATAAGAATTTCTCCTTCTTCGGCGCAATTAGGTGACCAAACCTCTCCTTAGATGAACTTTCTAGACATTGCCAATAATGTTATCTAATAATATTATTCGGATAATATGAATTATTGCTTCGATAATGAAAAAATACCGTAATGACAATTATTGAAACAACAAAGAATATAAAATATCAATGCAAAGAATTATTGAATCAATAAAATAAAATATCGAATAAGAATTCTTGTAACAATTATTGAGTAAAGGCCTTCTTACGTAAGAATCAATAATTGGTGCAATCATCGTGTCTTCTTTGCTCAACAACGCCGTATTAGTGTATTTTAACCAATTTGATATTCCAACAAAGATAAATTCCAGAATAACTACTTCATATTTATAAACAACTTATATTTGTCGTTTTTTCATCCAATCGCTTTTAGTTATGGAGCCCACACATGGTCGCTACTTGCCGTCGTTTAATATTCCCTAACAATGACGAATATTCCACGACCAAACGAATATTCCCAACAACAATGAATATTTTATAACCACTTCTTTATTCAAATATTTATGTATTTTACCCATAACTATCCACATTAATCAAATCAACCCTTACTATTTCAAAATAATAAATAAAGAAAAATAAATTTCATTTATAAAATTTGGGGTCTTACAACCTCCCTCCTTATGAAATTTCAGACTTTCGAAATTGACGTGCGTACTGATGTTTGAAAAAGATGAGAAACCTCGCTTTCATTTCCGCTTCCAACTCCCGGTCATTTCCTCAATAGCATGGTTTCTCCACAAACTTTAACTTGTGGTATAACCTCGATACATAGGACATGTTCTTTCCTATCCAAGATCTTGACAGTACCTCCTCGTGTCGTTAAGTCTTGATTATCTCGTCCGGTTCTAACTTCAATGACGTGGTTCGAATTAGTCCACATATTTATGTAACATCGATCGTGAAAAAAGCGTTATGAACACGCCATTACATACTTGGCGATTAAAAGCGAGTCTATAGGCCACAGTTCCTATTCGATCGAGAATTTCAAATGAACTAATAAATCGAAGGTTTGAGCTTTCCTCACCTCGCCAATTCTCGCTTTTGGAATAACAACTTCTTGCACCTCCTTCTTCAAATTCATCAGCTCCGGTGTGTAGCTTGAACAACTTAACTTTATCGATTAAAGTTGATTATACTCGTATATCATCACGTGGGTACCTAGAGTTTTCATCTCCATCTCTATTATTTGTAAATTATACGAAATGAGTCTTTGACAATATCGTACTCGTACTTGTATACGATCTTCTATTCAACACGTCCACTACCACGTTAAACTTTTCCGGATGGCATGGTCGAACATGTCTTTGAAATGAGTCTCTCTTGAGTTCTTCAAGCTCTTCCCACATTCTTTGCTCCATTCGAATTTTATATCTCTACGAGTCAATTTGCGTTAATGGAATAGCGATTTAAGAATATCCTTCAACGAATCTCGATAATAACCAACTAAGCCTAGAAAAGTTGCGTATTTCGATTCTGACTTAGGTTGTTCTCAATCTGTGACTCATATCCCAACCTTGGATAAGACGTTACAATGACACTGTCGGTTCTTATCGCATGCGAATATGGTGTCCCTACGGAGATCGGCTTGGTGCATTCCACAAAGTCAGTCACCAGATAAAGGCTCGGTATCAACTTATATAGTTGGGTTTTAACTCCACGAAGTTCAATAGGAGCCATTCGATATGAAATTTTAGAAATGGGTTTTGTCTTGGGATTTAAAAGTCGATACAAATTCAATATCACGCTTCGGGAGTAGGCGAAGAAATTCTTGAAATACGTCGGAAAAATCAATAACAACAGAATATTATTCAAATCGGCGTGTCTTTATTCAAATCCATAACATGGACTAAGAAAAATTGACATCCGTAATAAACGAATGACTTCATGGCTTGATATGAAAATATTTGACTACAATGGTTTGATTGCTTGAATTGAATAACGAGTTGCTTAGAAATATGAAAACTAACAACCTTACGAAAGTAATCAATTTCGGCATGATGAGTAGTTAACCTTAAAATCACATCAAAAGCAAGTATCTACTATAGAAATAAGGTTAACGTGTAATGTGATAAAGGCTGACTGAATCAAGCAAGATTTCTAAACAACGGATGTAATGAAAGTTTCTCTAACAGAGTCTCCATAGATAGGTCAAAGTCTAATTTCTCCATAGTCAAGTTCAAACGTTGAGCTCAAGCAAGAGAGATAAAAGAATGGGTAGAACCCAGATTCTAGTAAGATATAAACTTCGCAAGAATTTATAATTAACTAACCTGCTAAAATTCGTTCGGGTTCTCGCATTTTTGGAGTCGGCCACGACAAACGCGCTCTTCCGAGAACCGTTGACTTTGACTTTTACGGGACATCCTTTTGAGTCACCATTCCGTTGGATTGGTTTCGATCTGCATAATCTCGGCGATATATCCTTCATTTCCATAATTATAGCATACCTTAAATGTTGTGGGGCGATTTGGGTGATATGTCCTCTTTCCAAAGATTTTAACATACTGATCGGTGGTCTTTCTCCTCCTTGAAACGATTCTTCTTTGGCCGACGTTTTCACATGGTCGTTGTTGAATCTCCTCTTTTAAAATCTCCTCCCGACTCGCTTCTTCTATTCTCACGTACGATTACCACCACCGAGTGGTTCTGCCGCTTTGTCCGTATTCTTCTTTCTCCGTTTGGTTATCGTTATTACGATGATCGCTATCTTGATGTATGATCCTGGTTATGGTCCCTCGGTTGAACGTACTCGTTATCTCGCCTAACAATCGAGCCTGGCTGACAACATCTGAATAAAGAGAAAATTTATGAGAATGAGATCTTGACGTATCTTGCCGTTTCAAACCTCTCGAAACATCCGCGTCATCGTTCCTCATTCTCCACCAAATGAGGTGAAACTCGGATAACTCATGAAATTACTCGCCTCGTCTTTGGGACACCGCCATGTTATTCTCTGCTCCGGTCTAATAAACTCCACTTCCTTTATATATTGAATACTTTCGTGAAAGTACTTGTCATTGAATCTGCTTCTGAACGTCTCCCACGACATCTTTGAGGCAAATTGGATGGAGTACGCTTCATGATTCCCACCAAGATGTCGCCTCGTTCACGGAACATAAAAGTAGCGAATGGAACTTTCTGTTCTCCGCGCATCCCAAGACATCGAATATCTTGGTAATTTGTTTGACCCACGTCTCCGCCTTTAATCGGATCCGGCTTTTCCCGCAATTTTGGTGGTCCCAACTCTTTGAATTGCTTGGCGTGACCACCCGTGAATTGCTATCATTTCTCTTGTATTTTGAACACGAGTCTCCTCGCGTGCGATTTTTGTATGAATCGCAAAAAGCTTCTAAACATCCCGTCGTTCATCATCTCTTTGTGGTGTTGTTCACAGGAGGTACATTGTCAGCCTGTTGCACGTTCTCCTCGTTGGTAAATACAGGTATCTCCACGATCTCATTTACTCCACTGTTAATATTCTCGATCGACATTCTCAAATCATCGTCATAAAACAAGGGTTAATTAAGGAAATCAATATATCACATAATATCCCTATATACTAACCAACTAACAAATAAGCTTAGGTAGGACACACTTTAAATGAAGGATTTACTCGCCTCTCCCTCCTAGTTCTATTCCCCGATCTCCGCCAGAGATCATATCCTAAGCTCGATACCAACCGTGACGCCCCAAAATAGGTCCATTCCATCCAACCCATTCGAAGTCGCCAAATACATGATGCGTAAATAACTACAACTTTATTAATACATTTGTCGTGCAAAAATACGATAATATATATCTTGTGAGTTTAAATACAGATATTGCCATCTAGACAATATCCACACGTAAATAAATTCCCATCATAATTATTGATACATTATTTTACAAAAATGGTGAGGACTACTAAACAACTCTCTCTAGAACCTTTATTCCATACCCCATTAAGACTTCCATACATTCTCGCCTCCCGAGAAGAAAATGGAACAACAAGGAAAAGGGTGAGCTCAACTAGCCCAGTAAAGAATATTATGACTAAGATAATATACAACAAATTATCGTTAGTTTTCAACAGGGAAAAAATCTAATAGAATACAATAGACAACAAATTTTAAATCAATACTTGCAGCGGAAAATATTAATTCATAGAAGAGTTATGTAGAGGATGAAATCTACTAATATCTATGAATTTAACAGTCCATCATCAATATTTTTATCCCTGTAACATCAATCAATATATATCTGAATCATATATTCATCCTTGCACTACAAAGCCAAGGACATTCACCAATTGGTCATGTTCATCTAAACACTGCTCATCTTCGCACTACGCCAAAGATATTCATCGAAATCAATCATCTTTTAGCACTACTGGTGCCAAAGATATTCAATAATATCATCATTTAAGACCGAGGATGATGAAAATATTTTTAAAGAAACGAATCCGGTGAAACAAAATGACAAGGATTAAGGATTAAGGATTCGTGCTGTTTTATCCACGTCAAAAAAAATACATCAAAAATAATCATAGTGGTGTAAAATTCAAGAATGATCAAAACATGGATACAATCAAAGCTAGTATCCGAATAGATATTTTGGACGAAAAGAAAAATTTTCATTTTTCGATGAATAGTCTTGATTCGTGAATAAGATCAGATATCGTGAATAATGTGCAGTATCGTGAATAAGAACGCCGACACTAAAAGTTTCAAATTTGATTAAAAACTTCAGATCAATATTTCAAAGATAATGATATTGAAGAAATAATATCATTACGAAAAAAAAATAATATCCTTTACCTCGAAAGACAAGATTTAGAATTGAACACAGGATATAAAGCTATGACTTGAACTTTCACCGATATAGCAATACTCAAAGTATACTCAAAATACTCACAAGAATACGCTCGATAATATAGAGAGAAAACTTGATTTACGGTGTAATCTTCAATTCTAACCTAAGCACCTTATTTATATGAAATTGCTTTAACACCAAAGCGAGAAAATTTAATATAATATTAATATATATATATATATATATATATATATCTTCTACGTACTCATTCTAGATTTCAATTTCCAGCATTTCCCACATGCTCCTTCTAGAAAAAGTAAAAAAAAACGTTTTTCTAATTTAAAATAATTTAAACTTCCAAAATCAATTATTTGAACTCTAAACTTCAATAATTCATAATAAATAGCTCTTTTGTCGAAAAATTCAAATCTTGCGAGTTTTTATAGGAAATTCAATTTTCTACAACTTTGCGTAAGAAAGTTTTTCCAAATTCCAAATGTAAAATTGACCGAAATTCACAAACGGGTGATTTTAGAAGTTATAATCAAATTTCAATCAAGAAAGGGGTCCACCGCATGTTTAACATGTTTTAAACATTTATTGCAACAAAATACTCTTTCTCCTCGTATACTCATACATCCCACATTCATTGTAAAAATATCACCATTATTATATTATTAAAATATAATAATATATTTAAATGAATTATTTTATCGAAAAAAGATAAAATATTAATTTTTAACAATTGTCACATTAAAATTTTCTCCATCTATATCCACATAAAATCAATATTTTCTTCATCATATAAATCAATAATTAATTATTCATAAATAATATTACGAATCACAAAGATCTTGTGACCGGTAGTTCCTGGAAAGAGAGGGCTTTCCAATAAGAATTTCTCCTTCTTGGCGGCGTAATTAGGTGACCAAACCTCTCCTTGAGACGAAACTTTCTAGACATTGCCAATAATGTTATCTAATAATATTATTCAGATAATATGAATTATTGCTTCGATAATGAAAAATACCGTAATGACAATTATTGAAACAACAAAGAATATAAAATATTAATGCAAAGAATTATTGAATCAATAAAATAAAATCTTTGAGCGAATTATTACGTGTAACAATTATTGAGTAAAGTGCCTTCTTACGTAAGAATCAATAATTTGTGCAATACCGTGTCTTCTTGCTCAACAACGCGAGATTAGTGTGTTTTAACCACCGGATATTCCAACAAAGATAAATTAAGAATAACTACGCCAGTTATTTATAAACAACTTATATTTGTCGCTTTCTTCATCCAATCGCTTTTTATTATGGGGCCATACATATCGGTATCACTACTGTGCGCATTTAATATTCCCCGACAAAGCATTTAATATATTCCACGACCAAACAAATATTCCCCGACAACAATGAATATTTTATAACCACTTGCTTATTCGAAATATTTGCGTATTTTACCCATAACTATCCACATTAATCAAATCAACCCTTACTATTTCAAAATAATAAATAGAGAAAAATAAATTTCGTTTATAAAAATTTGGGGTCTTACAATTAATGTCACATGCTAGACCCACTTAACTCACCAAAAACGTTTCCTTTGAAAAAAATAATTAAAATTTCCAAAAATCAATTATTTCGGAACTTCAGAACTTCAATAATTCATAATAAATAGCCCTTTTGTCAGAAAATTCAAATCTCTGGAATTATATAGGAAATTCCATTATCTACAACTTTACAGAAGAAAGTTTTTCCAAATTCCAAACATAAATTGATCGAAATTCACAAACGGACGATTTTACAGGCTATAATCAAATTTCAATCAAGAAATGGGGTCCACCGACACACAAAATATGTGTTAATCATTTAATGCAACAAAAATACTCTTTCTCCTCATATACTCATATATCCCACATTCATTGTAAAAATATCATTATAATATTATAATAATATAATAAAATAGTATTTTATCAGAAAAGATAAAATATCGATTTTTTTAACAATTGTCACTTTAAAAATTTTCTCCATCTATATCCACATAAAATGAATATTTTTCTCATCATATAAATTAATAATTAATTATTCACAAATAATATTACAGAATCACAATACTGGACAACCGGGCGGTTCTCGGGAAAGTGGGGCTTTCCAATAAGAATCTCTCTCTTCTTGGCCGCAATGATTAGGTGACCAAACCTCTCCTTAGATGTAACTTTCTAGACATTGCCAATAATGTCATCTAATAATATTATTCGAGATAATATGAATTATTGCTCCGATAATAAAAAAAATACGTAGTAGTGACAATTATTGAAACAACAATAATATAAAATATCAACGTAGCAATTATTGAATCAATAAAATAAAATATTGAATAATAATTACTGTAACAATTATTGAGTAGTGCCTTCTTACGTAAGAATCAATAATTGGTGCAATCTGCGTATCTATCGCAAGCAACAACGCCAGATTTTTCTTTTTACCTCCCGTATTCTAACATGTTAATTCGTAACGATTACGCCTGTTATTTGTAAAAACTTAAATTTGTCTTTTTCTTCATCCGACAGTGATTCTGTTATGGGGCCCACAAATGGCTGCACCGTCGTACAAATATTCCCAACAAAAAGAATATTCCACGACCAAACGAATATTCTCCGATAGAAATGAGTATTTTATAACCACTTGCTTATTTTAAAAAAATTTCATATATCACCCTTAACTTTAACCTTTTATCAATTTAATCATTTACTGAATAGTAATTATAAGAAAAAATTAAATACTTTTATTTCATAAAATTTGGGGTCTTACAATCTTCGTAATCAACATCAATGGCGCGTCTTTGAGCAGAGGATAAAGATGACGACGAACTGTAAGCCATGACGATTCTTCGAGCAATTTCAGAAAAGGTGAAGATGACAACTTGATTTCTTCACTTCTTGTATCACTTTTTTTTTCTCTATTCGATTAAAGAGCAATGACTTTTAGGGATTCATTTCTTTTCCTCTCTACAACTAAAGAACAGAATGGTAGGATTAAGGCCTTTTTTCCCTTTGTTCTTTCTTCATGCCTTGTTAACAAAATATGTCCACGTGTCAGCGACGTTAGTTTAGGTGGCATGTACGCTAACAGGAGGGGCACAGTTAACCTAAAATTTGTAATGTCAGGAGTACTTTTAGAAGGAAAAAAATTCATGGGCTAAGTGGAACTTCTGGTAAAACCATAAGGTATTTTTGCACCTTTGCCTTTACCCGCTATGTTGCCACTTTTAAAGCATTACTTCATTAAACTTTAAAAATATAAAATTAACGAACTTTACTTTTTAAAAATTATTAATTGAATCATTCTATCAAATTTCTTGGACGGACGTCAAATCCTTTTATATATTTTCATTCATGATTTTTTTTTTAAATGAAAAAAATATAAAAAAACTGATTTGACTTTTATTGTAGTTTGACAAACCCTTTTCCATCTCCTCGAAACAAATTTTGGTATCAAAAGACTTTAATAATTAATTAGAGTAATATAGTTTAAACCAAAGATCGTGCTAATTTTGAATATCAAGAAACTGCGTGGAACAAGTGGTGTGGAGTTGTCGGTGGTGATCCTCGAGAGTAACAAGAACTGAAGCAGTTTGAGCGGACTTAGAGAAGTACAGAAGTCATATAAAACAATGTCGTAAACGTGAAGGATTCAAACCAGGTCAGTGAACTCGAAGGTGTACTAGTGGTAATGGTCGGGTGGGGAAAATCGACGACTTGGAAAAACTATCAAAACAAAGATTAAAAGTTTTTACAATTTAATTGACTGAAATTAGTGGGTTTAGGGTTCCGATGATGATCAAGGTATACTATTAATAATCAATCAACATAAAGCCTATATCTTAACTATCACCGCCTCACCGCCTGAATTCAACTCACATCGACTCTATTTCAGTCGCTCTTTGCACATCAGATCTGAAAGCACCGCCTCTGTCGCCCTCGTCACCACCGTAGAGGACAAATTCTTCTCCAATGGTTATGACCTCAAGTGGGCGTATTCCGACAAAGACCGTTACTTCCTTATGTCCTCCAAGTTCAAATCACTCATCATCACCGACCTCATCTCTCTCCCCATGTCGATCATTTTCTTCGTCTCCAGTCACGCCGCCGCTGGTGAATTAATCCTCGCACTGTCACGACTACGTCTTCATGCGCAAGGACCGAGGGATAATTATTTGACTCAATCCACGTGTTGGAGGCAATTGTAAGTCAAATCAATATTTAAGTGTATTTTTTTTCTTTTAAAAGCCACGTATGAAATTATAAGAAAGGATTTGACAAAATAGTTCACTTAATAATTTTTAAAAAAATTCAATTTGTCAATTCTATTTTCTTAAAATTTAGTAGAGTAAAAAGTAGACAATCACAACGGAGTATTACCCCTTTTTGCCTAGAAAAATAATACTATTGGTTTGGTTTCCCTTTCAAAATGACAACACTCATAGTGTCAGAAGCCTGAATGATAACTTATCCACGACTCTATGTCAATAGACTAATTGATCATCGCTATACTAATTTAATATTTAATAATAAAAAAGATTTTTTTTTGTAAAACAAATTTATCTATATCATCTTCGGAGCGTTGACGTTAGCAGTGAAACAATGTTACACTATGTTTTTATCTCAATGCTTTTATAAATTTAGTTATATTATTATTTTATGTTTTTTACTTTAATTTTTATATCTTTTTATTTAATACTAACTTTTATAAAATTCTTTTTTATCCCCCCACTCCCCACTCCCCCTCCCCACTCCCCACTCCCCACACACACATAATTTATACAATCAATACGTGTGTCATCGAGTGCTAGTTTTTATAAATATTTTTTTTAAAAACGGAAGGTTAACTTTTATCCTAAATTCTTATTTCCACATCATCCTAATTAAAAATTGGAAAAAGGCAAAAATGATTATAGCCCTATTTCTTTAAACTAAGTGTTTAATTGTTAAAGTTGTTTTCCTATAACTAATCAACGTTTAAACATGTTTTATAGAGTAATATTATAGTACTAACTTGTAGTTAATATTAATAATTTTTCTCTGTTTTTTTTTAATAAATTGTTAAATCTACAACAGAAATTATTATTTTCACAACAAAAGTATCGCTATAAATCTATAACGACTGTTTTCACTGCCGCTATACATCTACAAACACTTTTGTTATAGAAATAACAAAAAGTGTTCTGAATTTAACACTTTTTTTATTATTATTACATTTGCAATTGTTTATGATATAGTAAAAGAGTAAAATGCACTTCATATCCCCCAAGTATACTCAATTTTGTATATTGTATCTTATACTTCAAAACGTTATATTTTGCATCCCATATTTTTAGCGAACCGACACATCCCATATTTTTAGCGAACCGACACATCACACTCTTTGACCCAAATTCTGTTATTAAAAATGACAAATGATCGGAATTTTTACTTTTAGCAACGAATTTTAAATCTATAAATACACATCAAATAGTACCATAGAATACAATTGTACATTTGCACTGGAATATGCAATATTGCGCTGAAAACCGTTCCCCTTTATTTATGTTTAATTGAGTTACACACTACAATTATAAGGAAATAATCAAATATAAATAGATGAAAATGTTTATAAAGTCTTTGTTATTGTTCTACCCTTTAAATAATACACTATATTTTATTAACTCAATATGCCCAAAAGAAATGTAATATATAGTATATGAATAATTATTAGTCCGTTCATTTTACAAAGTCATATTTATCAAATTATTTTAACTAAGAAAATAGCCACAATTCTTTTTATGAAATGTAAAATAACTCAATTTCTTTAAGCTTATCATCACAAATTTATTAATAAATTATCGCTATTAAATTAAAGACTTAAAAAATATGGGGGAAATATATATATATATATATATATATATATATATATATATCATAAAACTATATAAATTTTCAAATAAAAAGTTGCCTGCAAAAAATGGAATTCGCCTTATATATTTACATTAAAATTTTCTTTTTCAGCATTATTTAAAACATAATGGTGTAAGGTATAACATAATTAATTTTGGTGAAGGAAAAGGTTCCAAAAAGCTATAAAAAAAAATTAAAAAATAAAGAGCTAGAACCATGATAACATGCCAGAAAAAATGATGCCTGTAAAGAAACCGATCTTGACTCCTGCCCTATCCAAACACATTTGTTCCTGTTTGACAGTAAAAACAAAATAAGCAATTTTTTAAGGTCTAAATGCAATTCTAACAAAAATTTAAATTTGATGTATAATTTATTTAGAAGAAAGATTGATTGGTTGTACCGTCTCAATGCATGATAAATGATACTCCCTCCTCTGTGATGATTTTATTTGTCGTTTTATATAATCTATGACAAATAATTATAATCTTAATCTCCAGAATTATCCCTAATGAGAAAATATTACAGATGAGTAATCTAAGACAATTGATATTATATTTAATGTTATACAATTATTTTCTTAATTCTTGTACACAACTCTAAAACTACATATATTAATAGACTAGAAGGAGGAGGAGGGAGTATAGTACAACTGTACAACATACCAATATTTTGTCTAGATAAATTATACTACAATCTAATTACTTCCCTATCATTTTCCTTCTCATAAATCATAATCAACATCAAGCACACAATCATAATTCACATGAAAAAGGAAATAAGCCTCACATAAATGGACCAATAATTTTGTACCCAAGACTGTGTTTACATTTAAACTTAAGAATTTAGTAAAATATTTTTGCACGGACTAAATATAACCGTAGGGGCAGAATCGCAGTTCACATAAATTTACCCATTTTTTTTGTTACAGTTTATTAGTAAAAATTTACATTGCCTACAAGAAGAATTAATTCAGAGACTAATCGTAGAAAAAAATAATACTAATGCAATTGATATGAAGTTACTCGAACAAAGAAGGTGCCATATTAGTTGGGCAATGAACAAAAAGACATTGTTCCGAGAAGCTGAACAAGAGGGTTCCAAGTTCCAACATACGCTACTGACACTTAATTCTATGCCAATGAAATTAATAGGCCTAACAAATTATCAGCCAAGAGTACATGCAAAAAGTCGGAAACATATTTCATTAAACTTGCCAGATCAGGCTCTTAGAAATCCCTAAACGAACTGAACTGTTGTATATCATCACAATATGAAAAACTATTTATACAAAGGAAATGATATGATTGTAATTTCAAACTTCCAGAACAGAAAGGTCACGGTAGTACAAAATTTGAGGAGATATACTCTCTCTCTCTCTCTCTCTTGGTGGGGCAAATAGGGCACCAGGTACCTTCCCAAATAGAACCACTTTTGTCATGGTTCATGGAGACCGAGGATGATATATGCAAGCTACAAGACTATGAATTACACACTGAACCAGAATAATATGTCAGAAAACGCACCTGTGCACGCTTCAATTTACATTTTGTACTTCATGAAAATTCAGTGTGTCAAGAATATTTTACCGGCTTCACCTGTGAAGTTTGTTGTGCCTGATAGATAAGAGCATGGAACTAGTAAGTGCTACTGTATTCAACAAACCAAGGAAAAAGATATCCCAGACAATTTTATTCTGGTAAGCCTCTAATCTGAAGATAATATTCAGGTCTCGGTCTCACCTGACAGAAGCATTAGTTCTCATCAGGAATTCAACTACCACCAGTTTCAGTGTTTTTTGACTGCAACTGCTGTAATTCATCACTAGGAAAAATTTCTAACTGCAAAGATGGGGCTATATCCTTCACATGTAACCAAGTCAGCTGCCAGAAACTGTCCTCTCCATTATCATTACCTGGCACAAGGATCCCGCTAGTCTTCATGACAAGCAGGGTGTTCTTCAGGAGCTCTGGGATTAATTCATGAATCTTCTCGCTTTGCTTCCCTCTAAATTTCACCTTCATATATCTCTCCAGACTACTAAGAACACCCAACCATAGTTTAGAGAAGGACGGCAACTGCGAGAGGTGCTTTAGTGACTGTAAGAACACTTTTGACGAGAGTTTTAGGGATAAAACAAGTGATCCTTCCATGTTACGGTAGTCCTTGGGAGAACTCTCCTGCGCAATTTCTAACAAGTCATCAAGCAATGTGAAGATCACCAGATCGAAACACTGCAACCACAACTCATTTGGTAGATGGATCTCATCCACCCCTATCAGGCTCCTCTGTAGTATCAAAATTGCGTGATTCCTGACCTCTTCTCTCTGATCCAGGCACACTTTCCTCACTCCCTGCACCAGCCTAAGCCACATCTCCCCAATATCCTGATACATTTTAGTAGCAGCCTCTTCCCCCACGGCTTCCTTGGTCTTGCAAGACCAGCTCACTAGGCAAGCCACTGAACCTGCCATCAAATCCAAAGATCTAATTGACCGATCGATATTCCCAACTCGGGACTCAGCAAACTGCCTAGCAGCATTCATACAGAGCACATAATTTGCTGGCAACAGGTGAGCTCCATCAGCCATAATGAATTCTAGTGCCTCAAATCCCACTTCAGATGCATCTGGATGTCGAGCTGTGATGGAAAGCAAGGAGGTGATTGTACGCCAACCCGCATGAGATCTTATCTGCATTGCATTTGTTTTCACCAGGCGCATAACCTCCTGTGTAATATGTTCACAATAAGCATCAGCAACCCGAGCATCAAGTTTCAATACCAGTTGCAGAGACTTGAGCAAGTCATCAGTCAAGTTTTCCTTGTAAGGAAGAAGCCTCTGACATATGCGTAGAAGCCCAAACACAGCCTTCTCCACTAAAGTGCAGGGCATTACAGCTGACTGAACAACATTGGCTATGTGCTCATAAACACCCTGCCAGAGAAGCATAATTCTGTCCCGGTTATTTAGTGTGACTGCAATCATTAATTCCAGACAAAAAATTGCAGTTTCTTCATCTTCCAGAAAGCTATTTCCCTTGTAGGATCTCCCTGCAGCTGAGATGAGGGCACGAACAAGCTGCGATAGTGACTCAGCTTGCAGAAATTTACTTTCACTGAAAATGCAATCAATTTGGCACTTCTGAACTGTCTGAAGAGAGACTTGATGAGCAGCAAGATGTTCATCAGTTGGTTGCGGAGCAGGTTCTTCTGTATCAAGATATAAGAGTTGGCTGAACCGGCCCATCAGACTCAATGATCTCCTAGGAGCCGCCAAGGATGACGTGTGGGATATTGTTGGTGGGGAACCCAAAGTAGATTTCCTGCGCTCCATGTCAGTAGGAGGCTCCAAATCATCAGCTGCATCACTAGCAAGACGAGCAGGGAGAAGTCCTATTCTGTGCAAGTTTAGCACACAGTCTAGAATGTTTTTCCAACCAGAGCGGATATAATCACCGTATCTGTTCGCTATGGTAAAAACTGCTTCAGTTGTCATTCTAGCTTTAGCATCATCCCCAAAAGTAATGATAGATTCTTCAACAGATAGTGGAAGCAAGAGTGTTGTGAATTTACAAAGAGAGACAACCAGATCATCTAGTACTTCACTTAAATGATAGCAAGCTGCAATCTTCGCAACTGCTAAGAATCCATCAATGCATGTTTGTAAAACATCATCCTGAACCACATTGTCAAAAATCACAGATAAAGCAGCAATAGTTGGACCCGATAAGATAGCAAACATGTCATGGTCAAGGTGCTCTCTATAATCACAGGTGATGAATGGAGCAGCTTGTTTGGATTTGTGCATTAGACTGAACCAGTGGCTAGAGGTCATCAATGGAGGAGAACCAGAAGCTTTCTCTGGGGTCATCCGGATCTCATTCTCACATATTGAGTGATAAAGCTCAGACAGGTATTCACGAGGAAGATCATTCCCCCCATTTATGCGCCGATTGTTACGAATAAAATCTTCTTCTGTCATCTTCTTCTTAACCTGTGCATTGTGTTGATCTGTGTTGAGCATTATAATGGAATATGATAGTAGGAGGGCTGCATCTTTGTTGAGCAGAATATGGGGTGATTGCTCATAATATCTCTCGGCAAATGCCTCAAGGACCCTCTGTATCTTTTGTGATTCTCCAGGCAATCTGAAAGTTTCCAAAAAAACACGTAATGCAATGTCCAAATTCATGTCTTGAAAATCAAATGTGCGCGCAAATTCCTGAAGCACATGAACACAAAAATCGTCATGATTTCCCAGATAATCCCCAATAAGATTCTTATCTAACCCAGTTGAGAACCTGAAGAAACATGCTACACTTTGGGGATCAGGTTTATCAGGCAACAGATGCATTTCCTGAAGAAACTCAAAACCTTTCTTAGGTTCCCGGTTAAAGTGATCAACTCCAATCATCATTTTTCTCTTGATGTACTTCATCTTATGGACAAATGGCACCCAATCATTAGGGTTGTCATAGTTAACACATTTCAACTTCCAAAAAGATTCATAATCTGTAAAATTTATTGAAGCCTGTTTTGAAGCTGGATACTCACTTCCTATCCTCTCGGCCATACCCTGTATCATGGCAACCAGACCATCCAAAGCAAGAACATGCATTGCAGATAGAGGTCTGTTAACTGGAAATGCACTTTTGAAAGTAGGTTGGCAAGGTCTTGAAAACATTGTTGCAGGATATGTCACAGTCAAAGTTGGCATACATCTCAGACATAAATGTTGGTTGCCTGCAGAGGTCAACAAGAGTTTCCATAGCAACCTCCTGCTGTTGATATGAAGCTCCATATTTGCTTTGTGCAATCCTCAAAAGAACACAAGAGAAGAAGGCTTCAAGTTGCAGTTTTAGCTTGATACGCAAATGATGATACAAATTGAGAATGATGCTACATACTGTTGAAAGAATTAATGGAGGCATTAACAAACCAAACCTCATTAAATTACGGAACAATTCATCTTGTATTAAAGCCAACAATTTAGGGTGATGTCCAATAGAAGCCCCACCCAATTCAATTGCCGAATTGATTAAGCCCAATGCAAATAGGGGCAAGTCTTCATCATAAGCTATAGGATTTGATTTAGGACCAACTCCAATGTCTTCTATAACATTCAAAAGAGAACATAGGAAGTGTAAAATTTCCACCATGCATGGTATTCCATATGGCTCCATCATAAGATCCCCTCCAGTTTGAGCAACCTCCTTCCCCTGACCAGCGTCAACTATGTTTCCATCCATCTTTCCTGTTGATGTATCCATGGAAACATTTGAAGCAACTTCAGTAGGAGGTATCCTATCATGATAGTCTGAACTGACATGTCCGTTATCTTGTTGTATAATCTCAGAAGTGTGATTCCCATCTGGCACACCAACCTGCCAAAAAACACAAGCTTTAAGAAATTGATAGGGAAACAACAAAGGAGCTACTTCAATATAAGTAAATTATGATGAAAAGCACTTCTTTTGCATCACCACTAACCCATGCATTTTTCTTTTAGTATTTTCTTTTAACAAGCATTCAGCACCAGTAACCATAAATGCCGGATCGTGTGCTTCACCCCTAGGAGACAATGGCTAAATAATTACCATAAAATGCTGAACATCTAGTTTATGAATTCAAGTCTAGAAATCTAATCACAATCCCCTACTAACCATGTCCCACTCCCACCTATCCAAATTCTGAAATGACTGCAAAACTACCAGATCAGATTCAAGGAGTTCCTAGATCATTACTGGAACATGGACCTGGCACCAACATCTTAACAGGTGCTGCCAAATATTTTTAAGTTGAAGTATATCTTCCATAAACAAGAAACTCGGACCATTACCTCTTTGTTGACATGAGATTTGCCTCCTTGAGTCAATGCTTGTTCTATGTTGTCAATATCTGACAGATGTGAGAAAATACACCTAATCAACTCATGCATTGTGTGGCGTGCTATTCTCTGCAGCAACTCACCTTTAGAGCTTGCCTGATGAACTACACGAAAGCAAGTATTTACTATGTTGCATACATGCTGGTTACTCAGCTTAAGTGATGCCTTATTCTTCATGCAGGCCAAAAGAACCTGAAGTATCTTCATTAGTACCACTTCTTCAGAGGCAGGATCAGTCACCTCAAACCGACAACTTGTCACAGCATCAACTATCAGGTGCAAAGCTTCGTCTACATTCACAGTATATAAATCAATTACTTCCAGGGTTAAGATTTTGTAGACTGCTGATAAAGCAACACCGGTAATTGGTGCACCAGTTTCATCAGATTGAATCACATCCAGAAATGGCTTGAGGTACACAACTGGATTGATTGTCTGCCACTGATGCTGCCATGAGAATATTTTTTTCCGCAGTTCCTTGAATGAATGGATGAGAGAGTGATCTAGCCGATCATCATCTGCCGTATAACGAGCTCCCCATCGAACATTTCTCCTCATTACAGCCAAAACTGCACCTATTTCTGAATTCACCATTAATGCTAAAGCACCTCTAGAAGGCCTACAGGAACAGTCCTTGAATTCTCGAGTAAATACATTGACATCAGACTGATCACTTAAGCAACCCATGATCAAACTTTCTGAATGCACTTTACTTGATTGATGAACCACAAACAGCACCCATGCAAAGAGCAGTCTAACCTGGCTTGTTCTTAACCTTCACAGTGATTGACAAAGAAAATCATCAAAAAAGATGAATGTGAAAATAAATTAACCAAAAACTTCAGAACATCAAGCAGATAACATACCTCTCCCTGACCTAGTTGATTAAACATAACATATATACTGACAATATCTCTCCCTGACCTGGAACTAACCTCTATCAAGGTTAATAAGCTGAATAGTTTATTTATTATTTTAAATTAAATCTGTGAATCAGTTGAGCTGAGTGCACGCAGACTTTAGAAGATTCATTTAGGAATGACTTCTTCAGAAATTGTTACCGTATTACATTATCTTCTTTGTCAATTAAATGTTTGCTTACATGCAATTTTTACAATGATGAACTTGCTGAACAGTTATAGATGATCAGAAGTCAGAACCCATCTTTCTGGACCTAGTTGATTAAATATATTTTTACTCACAATGCAATAAGGACAAAATACTTTTTCAATGGATTGGAATCCTTATTGGAGTTTCAAATTGTTGGAATCAACTAGCACAAACACATATATCGGCAATTCTACGGTATTTTCATAGACAAAATGAATCGCAAATTACTTGTCAAAAATAAATTTCAAAGATAAAATGAAAAGGTAAAACACAATGCTTCATAGTCACAGTACCCTACCAGATCTAACTAAATCATGTATCAACTCCCCATTTTTTTATAAAAAAATTATATTTTAAATTTTGATAAGTATGTCAATTCCACAATTGAAGGTGAGAAATTGTAACTTAATAGTTGAGAATCGGCAATAAGAACTTAATAAAGATAATTCTAAAATGGGTCAACTGTATCACGGCAAATTAGATTAATCTGATGCGATTTGCTAGAGCGCCGATTATTAATAAATTGGGCGTGCGTAGGCACTGGGAATGACCGGATCGAGAAGAAAGGACATACCTTTTGCGATTCAGCAACCAAGTTGAGAGAGCTCTCTGGTTCTGGGAGCTTACAGAGGTGACACAAATCTGAGTTTCTGCATTGTCAATTGAAATAAAGAAAGAAAGGCCAATTCTTGGAAAAAGAAGCTCCCGACTTTGAGAAACGTTTTAAATTTATATACTTGGGCCTGTGATTGGTTACTAAGTACTCCCTCGCCAACTTAAATAAAAATAAAAATAAAAATAAAAATGATTGTATAGTATTAAATATTTATATTATTTTTATATTAGAAAAAGATATTATTATTTATTGGGTAAAAAATAATGAAAAAATTAAAGTTAATACTTGGAGTAATATTAAAAATTAAGCAATTAATACTTATTTGGAATTCTAAAATATTAGTATATATTAAGGGATAAAAAAAACTTTTCTAAAACGTCTTATATAAAGGGGACGGAGGGAGTAGTTTGGAAAACATAAAAAAACATAGAAGAATAAAATTACGAATAATCAATACTCTATTTTATGTTATTTGTAAGAAAAAAGAATATTGAAATAATATAATTTGGGACATGAATTTTATTGTATTTTAAATAAATAGTAACATAGATATTTTGAAAGATGTGTTTTTTCTCTTTTAATTTTTTTTATTTTTTTTTAATTTTTGAGAACCAATACTAAAAGGAGTGGTTTACTTTCTTATTCTTTTTGTAAAACCCGCTAAATTATGACTTTATCTTGTGAATAGATGCACTCAAATATGTGACTTTACACGATAAGTAATACTACAAATATAAACTGTTGATGTGACATACTCCATATATTGATCAACAAATATTTCAATGTAATAGCACCATACAATATGCTGAAATAAAGTATATCACATCAACAGTTTATAGAATAATTTATATCTCTACCATTATTCTTACGGATATATATTTAACATTAGGTTATCATCTCCCTCTAGATCTCTAGTCTTTCCTTTTCATTTAAATTTGAAACTTTTTGGTAGAAGTAACTAAATTCTCTATCCTTATTTTTTTCCCTTTTCTCTCGGCTATTGAACAGCAAAAATAAATAGAAAAGAACAAAAAAAATCATTTTCTTTTATTTTTTGCCTGATTTAACATTAATGTAAACATTTTTTTTAAACTTTAAAACCTTTATAGAGTAAGATCAAAGTAGAGAGGCCTACAATGTTTTATCTTTTGTTATATTTTTATTTTGATTAAAACCGGCGACACCACACCAACAATAAATAAATAAATAAATTATCTCTTTCCTACATTTAATTCTCCTTCTACTACCATCTCTTTCTCCCAAATAGGATAGAAGATGCATTATTTATGCCTATTCCATTTTAATCGCTGATAATAATAATAAAATTAAAAAAAAAAATTGTCCACTTTTTATTTTAGAATAAAGGAGGAAAGGAAAAGACAATGTTCAATTAATAGTTTAGTACGTGTTACAAGTCAATCTTTACTTTGTTTATTTATTATTCTTTTTTTCTTTTTCCTTTCAAATACTAGTAAAAGTGTGTATATTTTTAAAACTATTCATCTCTTACTATAAAATGTATGAATTTGACATGATAGGTGCTTCCACTACCAACATCTTGTTCAGATTTATTAGAAAAGGCCGCCTAATGACTTGCCTCTATTTTATTTATCATTTTATATGAAGCAGGTTTTGGCATAGAGTGTATTTATTTGGTAATCCTCTTGAATTTATTGAGCAGGGAGGGGGGTTTATGAGGAGGGAGAGCCAATAATGATTAATGCCTAGTTGAAAAGGATGAAATATGAAAGGGGGGAAGTTCGAGAACCTCTCTTAATGGGATAACAAACTTAGATCAGATCAGCTAGCCAAGCTTCGAGATGCATGTAATGTAATTGTAACCAACACGAGCACAAGTTCAACTGGAGGTAGGGCCTAGGGGATTGATTATCTTCAGCTTCAAGTAATGAATTAATGAGTAAAATTCAAAAACAGTATCCTTGGTCAACCATTTTAGTCTGCTCAACTTGATCAAACTTTATGTCTGAATGCCCAAATTAAACTTGCTTCAATTCTTTTATGAAGCTACTTTGCTTTAATCACGTCTAGATACACTTTATTTTTATCACTTGTTTTTTCAAATAAGCGACAAGATGAAAAAGAGGAAAAAAAAAACATGGACAAATGAATTAGGGGTCGATGTTTATTTCAAATGGACTATAAAAATGACTCCATCCACCAACCAATAAATTATGAAGCTGTCATTGCAGTTTTGTACAAAGAGATCTAGTTTTCAGTCATTTCACTAGCTCTCGGGCACGATGGATGCCTAATAGCAAGCTGGTATCACATTTAAAATAAGGGATCTGAACTACATATTCAAACACAACTCATCGGACTTCCTAGTCCTACCACTATAGAGAAGTTAAGAGCAGCTGATATAATTATGAAGTTGCCCCTACTGTCATCCCAGCAGTACCTGAGGCTTTACAATTTACATATGACAAATTAATTTCTTGATAAATGGTTTATAAAATCCTTAGAATTAACAATTTTCCAGGATTCCAAAGTTACAAGTTATAATTGAAAAGTTGGTCGTAACAGAAGCCCAATCTCCAGGTGAGTCCGTAAAAGATTGGGTCGCACAACAGCCAACTAAAACAAAAAACTGAAGACGACTATAAATGCAAAAGCATAGGGGACCCAACCAAACGGAGAGACTGGTATGTACAGCACAATCTTCTCTTCGCAAATATCACTAAGATTCACCGTCTAAGCTGGCCTTCTCCTTAAAACTACTAGATTTAGAGCACTCGAAGCTGAGCAAGAAAAGCAGCACATAGATCCAGAAAGAGAAATTGCGGTCCCTGGACCCTTTGTAGATCAAGCAGATACTTATCCTCGCGAGTTTTGTAAAGCTGAAAAAAGATCGTCTTGTATGATATCCATGAGCACATGGCATGGCAATTCACGAATTAATAAAGCAAAAAACACATAAAATTAACACTGAGCAATACAGAAAATATGGCTGTATTTATATATAAAAAAAGAAGTCTATATTATATTACAAAAACATACTTGTAATAATTTTTAAATAAGTCATAATTGTAACTCACATGCAAAGCTTTTTCCACAAGAGGTTATTCATACCACTGACATCTGAAGGCTACAATCAAATCACAACCCAAATTTGGGGGTTCTAATTTTGTACCCGGGAAAACATAATTTTGGGCCTTTTGCATACCTGAGCTACTGATCTCGGATATAACTTTGTGGTGTGTGATAGGAAGTATATAAGTGTAGAAAGGGGGGGGGGGGGGAGGAGAGGTGGGGAAAGGCACTACAAGGGACCAGAAAATGGATACAGCTAATAATAATGAGCCAGAAAAATACAATAACTATTTGCAACATTGAAAGTAAAGCTGAAAGTAAAATAGCAATAGTAATAACCTGGACTTCAAACTTGACCGCGTTTGGCAATCTTGTAGCACCATCACTCTCAATGATGGTGGATTCATCCCCAAAGTAATGATTGCTGTGCATAGAATTGTTTACCATGCCTTCATGATGCCCAGGAATGCCAGGAATCCACCTGCATTTCATGTTGTAGTGTCCTATCTTTTTCCAGCCCACATTCAGTTCTTGCAGAGCTTTGAGTACTTCTGTCATTATCTCACGTGGATGAGCTCGAGACTGTCAGGATGTCAAGATTACAATCAGGGCAATTATTTTATCATCCACATTACTCAAAAGTCTTAATTACAGAAACCTATTATGAAAGCTTTGAGCTTTCCAGCATGACATGCCACTCTGCTCAGTAGACTTTCTGACATGTAAAGTAGGCTTTTTCCTATACTCGCTAAAGAGGTAGACAAACTTGCAGAAACTTAACCTGAAGTCCAAGAGCCCATTTCCTGTCAACAGGAAACTGTGGTCTTGCCCCTGTTCCTTGGTAATCCATATATCCTGGAATTCGCTGCGCTATAATTGGAGATGCAGGCTCATTTGAACTCATCCGGTTAAAACCATCCTGTAAGATAAGCATAGAACTTCTAATAAAAAGATCATAACATAAATGGAAATACAGGCAGTAAGTTTCATATATAGCATATCTGTAGTACGTACACTTCCAATCCAGCATAAGGGAGATTTTATCTACCCACGCGGGGGCTTGGGGGGGGAGGAAGAGATACCAAAAACATGATGCTAATGAAATGAAGATAACATGTTCCTTAAATAGTTTGTAAGGGTAATACTAAAGGTGATACCCATGTCACTTAGGTGGGAATCATGGGACAATTAATATCGACCTTCAGCAGGAGGTTTAGTGCAACAGTTTAACTTGAGCAAAAATAAACTTACCATGGACTCCTGAAATTCAGCTCCAAGATAGCCACTGGAAACACGGAATCGGTTGTCTAATAGCAAATAGTACGCAACAGTGCCCTGGAATGTATGCAGCAAATTAATAACCTTTTTTATCTCAGAAAGATGACAATCACATACCTACCTCATTTTGAACTCGGTTGCGAAGAGACTCAACAAGGTTGCTCCTGTCAAATCCCATCTTTAACACCTCTTGAAGAATCTCTTCATCAATCTACAATCAGAAAAATTAATGAATCAACACAGAATACTCAAAAAAGATTCATTGTATTTAGCAGAGTTATGCAAGCTCACACCATCACATGTCCACAGACGTGTATATCATATGTTGAATAACAAAGACAAAGAACAAATAAATATGCAGCATAATAAACATCATTGTGCATACATATTTACACTTGAAGAAGTTCAAAATGAATATTACTAGACATTGCATTTCTTCTTTTGTGAAATATGCTCCTAGAGAAAGAAATAGTTGCTACAAAACTACAACAAGATTCACACGATCAACAACCCATGAGTAAATACAAAATCAAACTCTTATGAGCTGAACCTCTTCTCAACTTGTCCGTAGCAAAAAACTCAGTAAAATGATTCTTACAAAAAGTATTAACCACTATACAATGCATCTCTGGTGAATAAAGTAGTCAAGGTACCTTTTTTGCTTGTTGCATCGTATCTGGTGGAGGCACCGCTAAGTAGCGAGGAAGACGAGATTGAAACCATGGGTGCATACGAATCTCAGGAATGGTCATGCGCTTCATAGGGTCAACCACAAGCATCCTTGGGATCAAATCTCTTGCACCAGGCGATAAATGGCTGGGAAGAGTATATATTCCACCCTGGGGTACAACTTAAGACAATGAGCAAGGATAAAGTACTTGCGATCTCCATTCAAATGGTGATGAAATTCATAATTTCATATTGCCTATGATGTTCATCAACTCGAGAAGATTCATAACTACACATAAAATGGAATCAGATATGCAGGCCCAATATAAATGAGTCCCACAATGGACCCCATCGTACTTATAATATGTTGGTGAAATCCAGTAGATAGGTTAGTGGTTAAGCCTTCATGGTGTTAATGTGCTATAGGGTACTATTTTCTCAGTCAACAATATTCACCAATATCTAGGTAATCTGACCAAGGGAGCAAAAAGGAACGAACTGAGCCAGATCAAATAAAGTTCGGGAGGAGGCTAAAATCATGTGTACCAATTGATACCATCCGAGACATCTTATAATTGAACTGATAGTTAAATTGGATAAATGCTTACGAGGGAATCCAATTTAACCTTTTTGTGGTAAACCAACCTCTGGACCGACTGATCCAAACTCAGAAATTTAAAGCCTTAAAGTACAACACTCTTCCTCTACATCTCCAATGTATTATCTCCAAAGCTTATCATGTTATCCACTTGAAGAATGATGGAAAATTGAATTAAACCCAGCATTAAACTCACATGCCATTCAAGTGGTCAAGTTTTGCTCTATATGTGGCTCCATGAATTTATGGAAAATTGATTTAAACCCAGCATTAAACTCACATGCTTATTACAGAAAAATATAGAACATTCAATTCAAGAGGCAAAGTTCTGCTCTATATGTGGCTACATGAGTATATAAATATAGGATAAGAGATAAAAACTGCATTGTAAGATTACAATGAGGACTTCAATGGCAAAACAACAATTTATTGGGAAATTTATGAGAAAGACTCATCATCACAAGCAATTAATTGAATACAAGAAAGCTTCATGAAGAACCAGTTGTCGGTATTGAAATTCTTCAAAAGACCATGGTAAAAAACAAAAAGGGATGCAGACCCAGTATTCTGGAAAAGACATGATACTGAATCTTCAAATTCAAGAAAAGAAATTTTTTGAAGTAATTACAAGTTTACAACAAATGCTCAGATAGGACTTGTCTGACAAATACGGGTATAACATAATTTCAATCTGAGGTTAAACAGTGTCGGACAAATATGCAGATAAGCATATATAATGGAAATCACATTAATGTACCTTTATCTTCTTAAAAAGGTTAGGAATGTTTTCATCGTCAAAAGGAAGGGTACCACATAGAAGAGCATACAAGATAACACCACAGCTCCATACATCTACCTCAGGCCCAGCGTACAATTTCCCGGATATAACCTATAAAATTGATGCAAACATAACCTTAAAAATATAAACCTCAGGATAATATAAATTGTAATAACACAAGCAGTTCTCTATTGAAAAATCTCCCTACCTTTTTCCCAATTTCAATATAAAACAAATATCTCTAAAGTACATCCATCAAGTACATACCTCAGGGGCAGCATAATTTGGGCTTCCACAACTTGTCTTCAGAAAATGACCATCACGCATGATATTGCTTAAACCAAAATCAGCAATCTTGACATTGCATTTCGAGTCCAAGAGCAAGTTCTCAGGCTTAAGATCCCTATGAACCACCATATTTCTATGGCAATACTCGACACCAGAAATTATCTGATTTCAAAATATTGGCCAACCGTAAATTTTAGACATTCTAAATAGTAAAAGAAAAAGATTATATAATTTACATGAAGGAAGAAACACTGATAGATATCTCGCAGGTGGTAAGACACTTCTACCTGTTGAAAAAAATTGCGAGCTTCATCCTCCTGCAACCTACCCTTCTCCACAATGTAATCAAAAAGCTCACCAGACTTCACATACTCCATCACAACATAAATATCAGTTGGTGTCTCTATAACCTCATACAGACGAATAATGTGGGGGTGCATAAACAATCTCAGTATCTTAATTTCTCGTCTAACTGCAAAAATCAACCACGTCCAAGCCAAGGTAAATACAAAAGAGGAAAAGCCATATTAAATGAGAACCATGAGCGAAAAAGTTAACGTCTATGGCATTAAAGCTAGCTCATTGGCACAATAGCACAAACAACTAAACTCCATATACCAGAAAAAACCCTAAGCTTCCTGGAAAGTAACAACATTTTGTAACGATAAAAAACACTCTCCCATGAATTAGGGCCCTCAACTTTGTGCAATGTCATGATATTGACATACTATCTTACACAAGTTTTATAGCATTAAATAATATAGATCGAACAAACAAAATGAACAACCGAATGGTTGAGTATATGTGATGTCCTCCATAGAAATGAGTTACTTTAATCCCAAATCTTACAAACAAGCAAGCCATCTTAATGGTCAATACAGCACAAAAAGCAAACATGACGCTTGTTAATGAGATATGAGAATTAGTGCATGTGAATGCTCACAGTAAGGGAGCATGTTTCAGATTCAGATGGTCTTACCATGAACCTATGATCTCAACCAGATTTGATAGCATGCAGTGATATTATTTTTCTTTTGTTGGGGGTTGGGGGGTGGGGGAGAGTCGGTTGTTACAAGAAATGCAGTGCAATACTCATAAACAGAAACATATTGATATTATCCAACAGTAAAATATAGGTTTTCATTTAGGCATATGCTCCCACCTTTTTCTTCCATCTCCATATTCTTAATCTTCCGACGGTTAAGGATCTTGATAGCGACTTTGTGCCCTGTCAATGCATGTTCTGCAATTTTCACCTTACCGAATGAACCAATTCCAAGAGTTTTTCCAAGCTTATAGTTCCGTAAGAACATGTCCGCACTACTGTTGCCATGCCCAGCTGATCCATCCATTCTCTTGTCCTGAAAAATGGTTCATGAATTAAGATAAAAGCTGAGAAAAATTTTATTAAATGCACAAACATAAGAATATACAAGATATATTCACAAATGAATGTGTGGTAGAACATGCATATGTAATTAGGATACAACTAAATACAGCCACTTCAGTGGTATGAACTTAATTAACTTAGCAGACACAATTTACGAAATGATAAGAATGCTTGGTTTGAAGTCCCGACTCAAGATAGGGCCACAAACAAGTAGATACTTCTGTGTGAAGGGTAACTAATGATTTTTCGATAATCCCGACAAATTTATAAACTCAATGATGCTGGATAGTAGAGAAATACAACAGCTTTTGGAAGCATAACACAAGGATCAATAGCATTGGAGCTGTAAAAATGTAGCTTGAATAAAGACGGAGGGTTCAAAGCCCATAAAAGTTCCTAATTGTTTGGCATCAAACCCTAACCCTTGGTTCTTTATCATAATGTCGAGCTTTGAAAGATGGAAAGCACCAGCCTTAATATGGCTTAATTACTAATGTTATTATTATTTACTTACAATGAACTAGATACAAGTATCTATTAGTTTTAAGGAAAAATTAATTTGCTCACTCTGAAAAACGCATCAGATAGAGCGTCACAATTTGCTTTAGTAACTATATAATAAATAAATCATAGTGAATGAATGGCCTAAATCAAGAAGATGTGAGCTTGACAACCATCGGCACATCTGTAAAGACAGCATCTATCAGTTCAAAGTAAAGTAGGAAACTTCTACTGAAATTAGCATTTTATTCCTTCTTGCCTTGGGAAAATTTAATGTATAAATCAATTAGTTCCAAGGACGATCACCGGATCGTCATAATTCATTCATCCGGTTGTGAGCTTGTAAATAGAAAGAAAGTAGTAATTATATTCACTTTCCTAATCATTTGTGTTTATATCATGCACCACCTCCTTACAAACATGACATTCCACCTAGATTTAAAAGTTTAGCCTTATTTTGGAATGACCCTAAAAGGAAAGTTGGGATTCTCATTTTGGGATGGATTGATCAGTAGCACCAACGTGCAAATCAAAGTCAAAAGGGATTTTAGGTAAATTCGTCATTCTTGACTGTTGCTATTATGTAATAAGGAAATAAAGATATCAAGATCTCAATAATAACAAAATGACTAAGCTTATATAAGTACCGGTAAAATCTTGTTCCTGGGCAAACAGTCTAAGAGCATCTCCAGCAGCTAGACTATCTGATGGACTATATTTAGTCCATATGACATCAGCAAATTTCCTTTAGTCTTCCATCTTTCCAGCAGATGGACTATCCCGTGGACTATAATATAAAAAGATTAAAATAATCTATGAATTCAAAAAAGCTCCAATCTCCTTCCACTCTCCCATTTAAATATAATTAAAATTATAGTCCATGGACTATCAAGTTTCTAGATTTAGTCTTGCTGATGCTTCAAATATAGTCACAGACTATATTTAGTCTACTCATTGGAGTTTGGAAGATAAATCTTAGGGGTGTTGTTTAGAGTTTGAATGAAGTTTGAATCTGAATGGTCAAATCGGTCAAATCACGTTTGTTTTGGTCTCAATGATCGTAATTCGGTAAGATAGACGAAATTTGAATGTCTAAGTCGATTTTTTAAATGAATGGTTGAATGAGCAAAATTGAATGAAGTAAAAAAAATTAAAAATTAAAAATTAAAAAAAATATTAACTATTATATTAAGTAATATTAAATAAATTTACAACAATTTTGAATTTTTTCAGAGGGGTAAAATAATAAAGTTTTGTCATTCAGATGTTTCAGACATGTCAATTATCAAACAACTTTTTTTTATTCAGATTTATTCAATTTTTATCAAACACCTAGACTATATTATTGTACTGCTGGAGTTGCTCTAACAGCCGGAAGCGACAAAATAAAATAATTTGGCAACATGAAATCCTATGTTCTGATTTTTAATCTGGACATATTATCCAAGTCACACTGACCCTAGTGATTATTCTAATCATAGATACTTAACCAACAGTTTTGGAGCATGTCTATGGGGGCTTAGTATCTCAGCTGAACAATTTACAGGAAAATAATTCCAAGGATACAGCAATATCTGAGTCTAGCTACATTGTAACAAAATGGTGCTTTAGGCTAAAAAGAAAATCATAGAAGTAAGCAATCAAAGTTAACATCTTCTAACTTTCTATGTCACAGTTCCAGGTCTTTCAATTTCATAAAATTTCCAAGTAAAAAAAATTCTAACCAGCAAACAAGTAAATTAAAAGCAGTAAACCAAGTCCAAATCCAATATAAATGGGCAACCCTAAGTCAATAAACATATATACGATTACAAAAGAGATCCAACAAAACAATCACAGCTTTAATTTTTTTAGCTTTACAGTTTCTGAGGAAGTGCCAAATGTAAGGGGATCAATGTTCAATTCAAAAGCCCTAGAGTAACACCAGCTACCACGGATCTGACAATTCCCTTAGAACAATCAATTTCGATACACGAGTTCTACAAATTTCAACACTTGCAAGCAAACACAACATATACAAATACATATACGAAAAATATGTAAGAGAAATTAGATAAACTCAAAAAAATAATTACGGAGAAGAAATGAAAGAAGTGCGATGAACACAAGCTCCGCTGAATCGAAACTACTCCGTGAAATCCAGACAAACAGAAGAGAAAAATGATGAAATTAATGTTGTAAATTCAGTGTTTATATGAATTTAGAGAGAAAAAAAGGAGGAGGAGAGAGAAAATCGAAGAATTGAAACCAAAAGACGACCCAAAGAAGAAGAGTTCACTACCTTCGCTCTCTTCCGTTAATTCTCCCCCTCTCGTCTCGTACTGGCTGTGGCTGGACCTTATTATAAAAGTAATAGTTTCAATTAAAATTACAGAAGGTGTAGAAAGCAAACAACTTTTATTTATTTCTAACGGTGACGTCTGTTAGGCTTTTATTGTTAGTGACTTGTGATTATGGATGTACCTCAAATCATGGGGGTGCCGGATGCGAATAATTTCTTTTTCTCCTCTACTTCTTTTGGAATCAAATTAATTGTCTTTTTCTAATTATTATGCTCCTAAAAAAAAAAAAGAGAACTCTTTTTATATATATTTTTCATTGATATACTTTATTTTTTATATAATTTTCATAGACATAATTTGTTTCTTATCATGCACGGTAATTAAATTCGGACCGGACCGTCAGTTCGATTGGTAAAAATCAGAATCGGTCGACTCTCCGGTCCGATTCAAATAAAAAAAATATTTTTGATCAAAATTCAGTGACCCGACGATTGGACCGGTTGACCCAGTGACTCGGTAACTGGGTCACCAGTTTTACCAGTTCACTACCTCACCCTTTTTTTTGGCTAGGCCTTTGAATGTGATTGAATGAATGTATCATTGATTAAGTTTTGAGTATGATCATGATTTAATAATTTTTTTTTCATATAGATATAGTATATATTTGAATTGTATAAAGTAATCATTGTATAAATAGATTTAGTATTTTTTACTGAATTTGATTGAATGTATCTTAAAGATGTTTATTATTTGTGTTTGATTTTATCACTACTGACTGAGTCTTGAGTTTGAGTTATAATCATGATTTAATATCTTTTTTTTTAAATAGATTCAGTATTTATTTGAATTGTATAAAGAAAATATTGTACAAATAGGTTTAATTTTTTTTTTGGTAGATAAATTGATTAATTTTACATATATACTAAATATTATATATAATATAATAATAATTAATATATTTAATTATTTATTATTTATTAATGACGTCATTAGGTCGTCCAACAACTTGTTGGACCAGTGAATTAATAACATACATTTTTACATGGGAATATTAAAACATAGAGTATCTTAACATGCCAAGAAAATATAAACCTTGACGAAGGTGCGGCATCTTTCTAACCTTTATTTAATAGAGAACTGAGATGAAAACATTAGATTAGAATATTAGATGCACGAGCTTTAAATAATTTCCCTATTTGGATAGGAATTTTGAAAAGTAATCTTTTAGTATTTTTATTAACTACATAATAATCAATATTGCATGCATAGTTGTTAAGTTGTGACAAATGTAAGTCAAGTGAAAAGTATTTTAAGAAATTTTAAAAATTAAGATTTTTTTTTTTTATGAAAAGTGTCATTTATAAATGTTAATATGTATTTTTAATAATAAAATTATTCCGACAAACTTCTGAACTTTATGTTATTTTTTTTCAGCTATCAATAAAAAAGAAACTCTATTTGTGAAACAAAAAGTTGTTGTCAAGTGGGAATATTTTTGTGGGGTTAAATCCACTTTTTTCCGATTTTATTTATTTAATTTTAATTGTTTAATTTATTTCAAATTTCAAATTTACTTTTATTTTTTTACAAAATTTTAATGTGTGGATATTATTTGACAAGCCCATGTTGATAACTAGTTTTAAAATATATTTTTTTTTGTTAAAAATCAACTTGTTTAGACGGAATTTGTGAAAAATATGAGGTCCAATGAATTAATCGTTAAAAGTTTCGGTTTAGTTATGCATTTATAAAACAGAGTCCGTGTGAAAAGTGGATTTAACACTATTTTTGTGGAACCAAATAAAATTAAAGCGAAAAACTTCATGATAAAATTAAAGAGAAAAACTTGGCAATCTTAGATAGCAAAGCCAACTTTCTTGTAAAGGACTTGCCCAAGAAAGCTTTCTTGTAAAGGAGATGACACAGTCTCTGTATATGAAGACAGACACCAGATGATGATTTAGGTACAAACATATGGGTCCAGATGAAGATATATACAAGTATACTGTATACATATTGTAGAACGTTATGGCAGCAAAGAGCCATAACAGGTAATCTTGGATGCTATTTTTTATTCGGAATATTAAAATTTTGAACTTCATGATAAGTTGATCAATTAATCAATACAATGATGTCGACACGTAAAAAGAAATCACCTCCCGCCTGCGTATCGACACTTTATTAACCACTCTGCATGTATATGGGTCCCATGATTCCACCATATTTTTCAAGAGTTTTGTGATATTATTTGAAGGACATCTTGTTTTCCCCAGTAAATTAAAAGAGGTTCATTTCCACAAGTAAATGGGAAGGTTTCTCATTAATAATCAGGTCAGGTTTTATTGAACATATGATAGTAGATAAAGTATAAATATATGATAAGATCAATATACGTGGCAATTATACTTTAAAAAAATTTCGCACTTCACAGCAGAAATAGTAGATAAATCGATACCCAACTCATTTAGATCCCTACAACATATGATCTTTGCCCTTCAACTGCAAACAAATTGATGGAACCAATTGTGCCCTTTATACCTCAATCAATATTCAAAGGGGGTTGTGCTATTGTAGTAAAGAAGTAGTTAACATACCCATAACACTAATTTCAAAATATATCAGTTCAAGATGGAAAAATAAAATACACTATTCATATACAGTTGATATTCAAGTATAAAACTGGAACAAAACACCAATTGCAAGGACTGCTATGAGCGCTCAGCCCTTAATAATCAGGGATGGATGCATAGCGATAACCTTGGGCACCCCTCCATGAATAATATGCAATTCGTGTCTCATAAAATCCTGCAGTGTTGAAATGGGTCAGCATTGAGAGTGAGCACTTGTTCAAAAATCCACAGGATATAAACATACAGAATACGGAGTATATACCTTTGACATTGTAGAATGGTGGGTGGAATATAAAATATAAATCAAGATCTATCTTCTTCAAATTTAACACTAAATAAGTAATCAAAAACTACTGTAATAACATGTCGGATAATGCATAATAGAACTTCAGTTACACTGATGTCAAACACTTTCTCCACCGTCTTACTGCAGGTATGTTATTAGCAAAAAAGACGCAAATCTTACTGGAAGTGGCTTCCAAATTGGCAAATCAGGGCCAGCTCAAGCTTTAGAGCCTTAATTTGGCAAATCATGAGTAAGTTGATCTTAGAGACCCGAAGAAACTCCATAGAATTTAAGATAAGGTTCATAAGCCTTTTTGAAAGAAAAGTTTTCAATTCTCATGGGTTTTGTTCAAAGTATTAGTATGATGCTCAAGGTTGTTCGCTCTTAAGCTGCTATTATATCAGTGTTTTATGACTCCTCAGTGCTATGAAAATAGACAACTCTCAGTGTATCAGCCTCAATGTGCAAACTTGTACTGTTTATTACACACATGCAATTGAAATGATGAAAACAAAAATAACAAACAAACAAAAAAACAGGTCACTAATGAAGGTTTTGACGTTCAGTATCATTCTTCAGTCGGATATATTAGCCTTGCAGCACTCTAACCAACTTATAAGTCACCCCCGAACAGACAACCTTTGGATACTAATGCAAAACTAAGACAACACCACATTAACAACAAATTATCCAACTGCCAATTCTAAAAATTATGCACATATTAGGGTGTATTCCATTATATATTCCTCTTCATTACAACTTTTTTGAAGCAGAATATTGTTCACTAGTGAGATTTAAGAACTACACTCAACACAACAAAATCTTTTTATCCCAAGCTAGTTGGGGTAGGCAGATTTAAGAACTATCTTTTTCAAAAATTTCACCAGTCAACCTCAGAAAGAAAAGGTTTTATTCTGCTTGTCAAAGGAAAATAGTCGAAAGAAAAAGATTGATGGCACATATAGAATCGGTTGCTTAATGTAATGCTCCATGATTCATCATATATCACTTATACACTAATAGAACACTACCAGGATATTATAATTGATGCTCATATTTTATTGTTTCTGACATACCTGGGAGAAAGGTTAGGAATCCAAGTCCTAACAGGCCATATGCTTGGGACTGTTCTCCTCCCATGTGACCTGTGAAGATGAATATTGATAGACAGAAAAGCCCACAGCCAAGAAAGAGTAAAAACAGGGCAAGCACAATGGATTTCCACGGGATCACATCAAAGGATTTTGGCGAATAATCAAATCGAGCATCATACTTTCCCCCATGACCATCATTGTCATCATCGTCATCAACAGCAAGACGGCTGTAATGAATATTTCTTCTAGATGCCATATCTAAAGATAAAAAGTGACTGAAATATTCAACTTAAAGTAGATAGAACCAGCTTCAAGTCAATAGTAGAATCCAGTATTAGAACACAAGAATGTGGATCAAAATAAATATTTGGTGTACATAACTTATACTTTAGAAGTAAATTCAAAGACCAAACAAAGCGAAAACTTTTGCAACAATAACCAAAACATACCGACATATTGCAAAAAGGGTATACAGAAAAAACTTGATCACATGATGAGATTCTGAACCATTATGCCTCATGATCATATAACAAGCTAAGTTTATGATAAACCGTAGCAATAGTAATTTACAAGCTTATGAACTGCAGACAAAAAATAAATTTACGAGCTAGAAAACGAAGATGAACTGTGTTGTCTTGACCAGATTCAAGTTGGCCCTGCATATTAATTATATCAGAATCTCCCTTTTGTGTTGGGAACTACTTATGCTACTTAATACATACAAATTCTCAAAATATCAACATTGAAACCCATAGTATCTTGAACAGTGACCATTAACTAAACAGATATACTTCTATCTTGAAACTACTAAGCGCACATAATGTGGCATCCCCATAAAAGAGTGCCCCGCGAGGAGAATCCAAATATAAATATCATGGAGTTGGTAAATTAAAATAATATGAAGTACAGCTAACATTACCAAACAATGGTGGTATAAAGAAAAGCAACTGAAATCTGTATTGTCCTCAGAACTAAATTACAGGGAGAAGGAAAAATAAATTTTCATCACCAGTCACCAACTAACAAACATAATCTTAGGCATCCTCTAACCAATTTGGAAAAGGTACCCCCCTCTATAAGCTGTTTAGTAACTTATATACATCATATACTGCAGCTCTGAGTAATTTATCTTGACCGTATCCTATACATATTCTCCATGCTAAAACACAATTAGAAAATCTGTTATCTGATTTGATATACAAATTCTGAACTAAAAATATGTGCAGTTTTTATGTAATTAGTTAAGAAACGCTCTTTGGGACAATGCTAATAAATGATGTACATATAAGTTCCAATGTTCTAAAAGGCGCTAGGCGGGAGTCGGGCGGCCAGGGGGGGCCTAGCGCCTAGGGGGCCTATGCGGGGTCTGGGCGGGGCCTAGGCGGGATTTTTTTATTTTAAGCCAATTTTAATATTTTATCTTATATTTATCCAAACAAAACAATAATATAAAGCAAAACAATCTATAATAAAAATAATAAAGGTCTTTGCTTAAAGTTCAAACACATATCCATATTGCTAATGTTAAAGTTCAAACAGGCAATTATTCAAAGTTCAAACATATTTTTAACGTATTAATTTTATTCATAAACAAGATTGCTATTAAATAATAAAATTTAAAATTTCAAGAATGTAATTCAATATTAAAACTTAAGAAACTAAACATAAATTTAAGAATTATATTGAATTAAACTAAATATTACAAATGTATCATCATTTATATAATTTGAAGTTGGTACAAGTTCAAAAAATTACAACTATAATAAAATTTTCCATTTTGACTTGATATTGTTCACTTCTTGTTGTGATTTGATATGCTACAATCTGTATTATAATATGGTAAATCATCAGAAAAATAAATATATCAAGATTTGGTTTGGATAGTTATTAGAATAAAAAAACTTCTCCGCCTAGACCCCATCTAGGCAACGCCTAATTTCCTGGAGGAATTTCTTTGCCGCTTTGGGCCCAAGTGAGGCGCTAGGGGGGCCTAGCGCCTAGGCGAGGCTCTAAGGGGGGGCCTAGGCGGGGCGCCAAGAGGGGGCCTAGCGCCTAGGCGGGGGCCTAGGCGGATCTAGGCGGGGATTTTTAGAACGCTGATAAGTTCACATCTGTGTACTAAATCAGACGTGCTAAACCCCCTCATTGTTCCCCTACTAATTAAAATTCAGGAGTGCAAGAAGGTTGTTAAAGTAATAAGCCAGAATCCAACAACCCAATAATTGTACAATTCGGGCCAAGTTTGCTTGAACAGTACTACAACTCAACAAACATTAATGGACTTGAGAAATTTATATCTCCGTCTTAAAGTGGAATTGCAACCCTAATATATTATGAGCATAGATATCAAAAAACTCCATTTGTTCCGAAATTAGAGATACATTTCTAAAATGATGGCTTTTATACAATTTTCCACTTCTAGTTTTATCCTTAAAAAATATTCATATTACACAAATGTATTGCGAGCTTTGGAGTACTAACTTGGGAACTAAGACCATCAGAGCACCGGAGTACTAACATGGATTAAAATGATACATCTTAATAAACTCTGACTTGGCCTATCCATTTTTATCACTCATTATTAATGGTGCACATAATCCGCTAAATAAGGGAGCCATGAATTTTATTACTTCACAAATTCCCCGTGTATGTGACATAGAAAGATAGCAATACATGTATCATAATTAAGGTATATGAAGAAAAGGGCAAGTTGGGTATTTTATGTCTAAAAATACAAATGTATCTCTAATTTTGGAACAAAAACGAAGGGAGTAGTACTTGATTGACAATTTGACATCCATCTGTAAAGTCTAAACCTCACCCTCTTCCCAACTAAACCCCCCACAAAGTTAATAAAAATGAAATCTGAGCTCCCAACATTCTGGTAAGTTGTAATCATAATGAAACAAAACAATAATAAAATTCGTTTGATGAAGGAGATGAATTTTATACACACAGATGGAACTGAATTCTGCCAATTAAAGCCTACCGTATTTTAAAAACTGAACCCATAGCCTCATACCTAAATATAAACACGTATAAACCCAAAAAAAAACTTAGGACAATTTGTAGGAATTATTTAAAAAGGATTAGATCTCGTATACATATGTCAGAAGAAATCAAAAACAGCTTAGATATGAGATAAATTGAAAGGGAATGTTTGGGTACTGACCAAACCAAAGTCCGGCACAGATTTGCCGATGTAATAATGTCGCCGTAAATTGAATGAAGGAGTATATCTGTCGCTAAAGATAACGAGAAACAGTCTAACGGGAACTGCTTGCCGGTTGTAATGTAAATCAACCAAAGCGCAAGTGAGACGGTGGACACACGAATGTTCGTTTACATGTTGATAAAAAAAAAAAGGTCAAAAGAGATGGGCTTGACTTGAATGCTCACGTGCAACTCACATCAGACTATTTCAATTTTCGCTTTTGATGCAAATTTGGTTCTTTTATTTTCCTATCAAGAAAAGAAGACACAAAATATTTATTGTGATTGTGAATTTGGGAAGAAAATATATTTAGCAAAAAATATAGTTTGCAATTAAAAAAAAGAAGAAGAGAAAGTAAAGTATTTTTATGCTAAATTAATTTTAAAAAATTTAAATTACATGTATTACACTTTAAACAAACAATATAAATAAGAGTACTATCTATGTATACTTCAAATAACATATATATTAGAGTTACATTTTATTTTTTAATTTGTTTCATGGATAAAGATACTACTACTACATTTTTACTTATAATTACACCAAGTTTTATACTTAAAATAAATAACACGGAAAGTGAGGCATTTTACAATTATTTTCTGAATTGTCCTACAAACTAAACTCTTCAATGAAAAATAGTTAGACAATAATTGATATTTTCAAGTAAATTTGATATTTCTACGAGTTTTTCCAATGAATGGGGTGCATCTCATGTGAGATCTTGTAGAACTATCAAATTTACTTGTGGAATTGAAGATCTATTGAGAAAGTATATTTTTTTATATAGAAAATGATATTTTCACATATAATTTTGATATTTGTACATGTACTCTTTTCACATAAAAGTGAGACTCACTCTACTCTTTTGTGAGAGAAGACCACGTGAAAATAACAAAATTACATGTAGAAATAGTGTCCATTTTTTATATATATAAGTATACAACAATCATACAAAAGGATAATATTTTCATGTAACAATTTACTTAATTATAGTTCATTTAAAGAACCACGACATATTAAAATTTAAATTAATATAAATTTATTTTATTTTAATTGGTATAATAATTATAACTTATAACTGTATAATATATAATAAAAAGTTGTTAATTACAAAATTTATTTTATTTTATAATTTTATAATTTTTTGATGTTAAATGTCCAATTATATGTTTAATTTTGAAACGGGGGAGTTGTATTGTGCAGGGTCTTTCACGTTTTTTTTATCTTTCTAATAAATATTAGAAATGAGATTTTTTTAAAAATGTATGTTCGTTGGAAGGCTGGCTGGAAGCCAGGGAGCAGTTGTTTTGTAAAGAAGAGACGAGAAAGGCTTTTGGAATTGCATAAATCCGACACCGTCGGTACCACGCTCTCTCTCTATATCTGCCGGTTTGACATGGTTGCAGAGAGAGGAGGGAGATTTTAACATTAATCCTCACCGGCCACGCCTCTTTCTTCTTCTTCTTTTTGCCGCCATTTCTGCAGGTAATTCATTCTCCCTCTCCCAATACATATACAGTTCTGTATCTCTCTATATCTATGATGAAGTAAAGGATTGTATCTCATTAAAAAAAAAAATGGTTCCCCGATAAAAAAGAAGAAGAAGAAGAAAAGGTTCTCTCATTCAATTTTTCATATTATTTGTAAAATGGTTTAGTATTTGAATTGTTTTTGCTGTCTCATTCCCCATGGATTTACATAGTAATATCCGGATTTCTTTCATTCAATATGCACCTTTTTCATTCTTTTATGTATTTATAATGGCAGCTAATAATATTTATTCGTCTGTTTGTGCATAAACACGTTAACATTTAAATTTCATTGTGTCTATAATTTTGTTTATATCCTTTTTGGATCTTGTCCTCTTTTACTTCCCAATTGTAACCTTCATTTGCCGTATTCTCTAATCTGATACTATTATCTCTGAAAGTGATAGATTTTTTACTATGTTGGGAACATCTTAACATTTAGAAGAAGAAACAAAATTATCTATTGAGGGGGTACATAGTTTCTATTAATTTTCTACATACTAGATGCTGCATGCATATATATCAATTTATTTCTGTCAATGTCATTTTACCTTTTCCTCTCATGGACTCTTGTTTCATGAGATCATCATTAGGTTGTTAGACATTTTTTAATTCAAAGTTATATTTTTTTTGATAGGATTTTATAGACTGAACGATTACTTTCAATTCATTGCTATTTTAGAAGAACTTGTAATTCAGTATAAATACACATGGGATTATGATTTTTATTCCTTCTTCTTCTTCCTTTTTTTGTTGTGTGTGTGTGTGCATTTTCTCTTAAGAAGTTAATTGTGAGACATTGCAAGTTTCTGACATATATTTTCTTGTGGCAGGACACAGCTTTCTATATTCAATTTCTTCACCAAAATACCTCCGGAACTCTAAGGTGTGTCCTTAGATCACAACAATTTGAGATTTCAAAAATAATTTTGTTCACTAATATTTGCTCAAATTAATGTTATGCCTCGAAGACCTGAGATGCATATTTGGGATTGGTCTACTTGTTATGTACAGTAACACAAATGGTACCCATACCATACCTGCACTATATTGACTGCAGATAACTAGTTATAACTTGCACTTGAAAATTTGCGCAGGAAAGTAAAGAATTTCCTGTTTTTGTGTCTGGGTATTGTGTGTGCTCTCAAATGCGTCTTCTGAGTTTTACATGTATCAAGAACTGCTGAGGCAGGAGTTCTAGGAAATCCATATGCATGCCTTATGAAGAATATTGTTTGATGATATGTGGCATTTTAGTCAGTACCATCTTCTTTATTGACATTTTTTTAATTTCCAACTTTGGGTTATTACCTTAATATTTCAAGAAAGTACTCTGCATTATCCTTTTTGATGACTGATAAAACTTGGGTCTTCAGGTGGTGTTGAGATAAAGTGGTACAGTTTTCATTTCGATGGGGTTGCCAAATAACCTTTAAGTTATCTTGTTTTAAGACATTGAACCCCTTAATACAGTCATACAAGAGTGAGCTATTACCAGCTGACTTTTCTTTGGTTGATTTCTGCTATGACCCGACTGGTATGGTCTTTTAACTTCAATTAAGGCAGCCAGTTCTTAAATATGATTAGGACTTATTTGATAGGATACGGACAAGAACAATATGGATATATATTGTTTCAACGCATGAGGCTTGAATCCACAAGAAAATAGAATTCTAAAAAGTTGTGATAAAACATGAATAAAGTTTGCTCAAAAAACAACCCTAAGTAACCTTTAAATAGCCTAAGACATCAATCCTAACCTAATTATGAAATGAAACAACTTATTTAAAAAGAAACAAAAAACACTAAAAAAATAAATGAACTTCTGGAGGGCCAAACCCTGCTTTCCCAGGCATTTTTGGGCTTAAAATGATGTGTCATGGCTAAAGGCAATGAGTCTTGTAGATCTCATTGAGATCTTTTCGAATTAGGGAGATGGACCCTGTAACACCAAGTGGATCAAAAGTTTCCTGTTTGATGTTCTGCATTATGTTTAATGATGTTCTTTCCCTGCTGTGAGACTGTTTGTTGAGGATCACTTCAAGTTTAGATCATTTAAAATCTCATTCTGTAGACTGATAAGATCCAATTCATGCCCCTACTATATGTTTGTCAGCATGTAGTTGCATTGGGTTTTGCACAACTGTTATATGGAGAGATCTCAGGAGATGGTTAAGAAGGTTAGTGAAGTGAACAGTTGTGATTTTATGGGTCATATGAATAAACTTCCTAAAAGATCTTCTAGGTTAAACTATCAATGATTGCTGCTGGTCTAAGCATGTCCATTTGAGTTAAACTACATTATCTGTGTGACTGTGTCCCTTAAATGGTAACAAGTCACCTTCACTTCCAGATAATGTATTTATATCTTGCTGTTGCTTGAGATGATTAACTTTTTACCTGATAAACATTTTAACTGCTTTAAGTATATATGAATGCTGACATATACTTGTCTAGTCTCGAGTGTTGAAGTTAAGAATCATAATGGGTGCATGTGCATCAACACCACCCAAAAATATTAAACCACGAAGGAAATACCATAACCGGCGCAAAAAGATCAGCAGAAAGCTCTCCAAATTTGTCCTTGACGGAACAAGGAAAAGGAGAAATGATGCTAGCAGTGTAAATGATTTTTCTGTTAGTAAGTTTCTTCAGACAACAACCACCTGCAGAAGATCTGAGCATTCAAATTCAACATTCCATCCCATGCAGTTGCAGTGGCACCACAGTCAAATTGATGCCAATGGTATATACTATGTTCAAAATTATATAGTGTGTTAAAATCTTTGCTAAAAATGATGAGAGTTCCTTGATTGGATAAAATCTTAATATGTTTTGCTCCAAGGGGAAAAAGAGGTTTTGGATAAACTAAAGAAGCAATATTTGGTTGTGTAACATCATCTTTTAAGTGGAATATTTAGTTGGCTGCAACTCATGCTAAACTTTCCCAGTTTAGAACTATACCCTGATTTTGGACACTCACAATTGTCCTGGGATTTAGTTGTTATTTGTTACAATTGAGTTAAACCAAATTTCTGTTACTATTATCAGCAAGATTAGCTTGTTAAATTCCCGATTATTGAAGATTCTTCTATATTGTTATCTGCAGTTGTAGATGTGAATTTAGCTGATTTCAGTAAAGAATATATCAATGATGAGTTCCTTTTTGGATGCTCATACACTAATAAGTTTCCACCTAGGATTATTTTTGAACATCTTCCTGTTAGAATTGGATTGACAGAATTGGTGAAGTTAGAGATTTTGTTATAGGTTATTTGATTCTGTTACTAATAGTGTATTATATGGTTCATAACTAGATCTTTGCTAAACCTATGTGAACATCAGTTATTTTTTGCCTTTGCAACTTTTATATTTGACTTAAGATTACTTTCTTCTTCCTTTTCTTTTTTCTAATATTTTTTATTTCTATTTCTTTCAAATTTAATTGTAGTACTATTGGGGAGTGATAATATATTTCATGAAGTAGCTGTTCTTGTAGTGGAGGGGTCCAACAATTTCTATATGTTTTTGTTATATTTCGAATTTTGTGTCATTTTTCTTCTTTTTAGCTGGTATTGTTGTAATTAAGCTTGTGAAGCTCAGATCTTTATTAGAAGAAATTTGATGCATTTTTTTTCCGAGATACTAAAACTTATGGTGGAAGTAACTTGCAAATTTGAGATTGATATAAGATGCTCATGTTCCTGCAGTTATCTGCCAAGAGGAAGCATGGTTTGATACAATCAGCATCTTCGAGTCTGACTCTGATGATGACTTTAGTAGTGTGCATGGAGGTAATGGAAATCAACATTTGTTTGACTATAGTTTCACAAACTTGCTCTGTTTTGGTTTTATGTCGGTTACCATTTACTAAAGATCACCTATGTTTTCATGTTTACAAACAAAAGCTTATTACTGGGTCCATTACTTGTGTATTTTTTCATGACTATGTTAGGCTACTAATTGACATGGTTTTCATTGTAAGTCAACCAGGAAAAGAATGCAAGATCATTTGTTTTTCTTGAGGCAGGTAACTACATATTCATATTCACTTGGATTCATACTTCTACTCCATTTCTCATGCAGATATTTCAAGTGGACAAGTACTTCAGTATGAAACTTCATCATGCATTGTGGATAGCAACTGCATGTACGAAGAATACCATGAAAGATATTTGAAAATAGATGGTGGTAAAACGGAGAAGTTACTGAACAAAGATGGACACAAAGAGCCAAATGGATTTGCACCTATAAGAAGCTTTAACAGTTTGAAAGAGGATCAACATGATTCTGAAGAGAAAATCCAAGAGAACAATAAGATGTCTACTTTATATCCGTTGGTTTCTTCTATAAATTTCAGTGACAAGGTCATTAATGCAACACATTCAAGTCATCCATCTCAAAGGAAAAAATCAAAAGTTATCAGGCTTTCCTTAAAGAGGAAATCTGTCGATGGAGAAGAAAGTAATGAATTTCGTAAGTATACCATGGTGGTTCCCCTCCCCAACTTAATTTTTTTTGGTAACATGGAAAGAAGTAACTGAAATTTCAAAGATCCATCTTCTGTGATTATCTAATTAACTTATTTGTTTTCCCATCTATTTCCTTGGAATCTGCTTGAAATTGTGTAGGAAAACCTCAACAGTTATCTATGCACACATCTCAAAATTTCATAAAACCTACAGTGTTCTAAAAATCGTTAACCGGACCTAGGTGGTCGAAGGGGAACCTAGAGCCTAGGCCGCCTAGGCGGTGCCTAGTTGTTTCCCTAGGCAGACTAGACATTTTCTTAGGTGGTCTCATTTGTTTATTTTTATATTGCACATAGTTGTTATACTATACAAAGCATATAGTATATGTAATTTTTTAAAATTTTACATGAAACATTACCAAAAAACAAATCTATTAATACTTAACAAATTCATTTTAAGTATTGTAGAGCTTCAAAATAGAGGTCTAATTCTGCCTATGCGGGGCGCCCAACCAAATTGGTCGAGGGGATTTTTAGAACACTAAAAACCTATACCTATGGACTAACTTGCTGGTATTCAGTTCAATTTTGGAAATTTCTTACTTCCCATGATAATTGATGGTACTTTGTTGGTGTTTATTGATTTTCAGTGATGTGCACAAAATATTTATTAGATGTAGCATTAACCATCACCATTTATGCAGGTGCATCAAAAAAGTTCTTTTACCACCCCAGAGCAGGACTCTTAATTCCGTGTTGTACAGATGAGAAATTAACTCCAGGATGTTGGTCAGAGATTGAACCTTCGAATTTTAAAGTCCGGGGCGACAACTTTTTTAGGTATGCCTTTTCATTTCTCAATAGTGAATAGATGCATAGACATTTCCAAAAAGTGTTTTTACATACATTTGCAATATCATTTAATAGTCGCCAATTCAATGTGCAGGGATAAGAAAAAATCCCCAGCTCCAAATTACTGTCCTTATACACCAATTGGTGTCGATCTATTTTTTTGCCCAAGAAAAGTCAATCACATTGCCCAGCACCTTGAGCTTCCTCCAGTTAAAGTGGATGGGAAAGTGCCTCCACTACTCATTGTCAATATTCAGGTATTTCGCTTCTCTTTTAGTCTCAGTGACTCACTAATTCTTCTTTTTCATTTTCTGGAAGACTGGTTCTCATAAATAACTGCAAGGTAATAATCTTTTGTGAAAGAATTGGCTCCCATGCAGATTCTCAAATTATCTTGTACTGGTTCTTTTGGCAGTTGCCTACTTATCCAACTGCAATGTTCAACAGCGATAGTGATGGAGAGGGTTTTAGCCTTGTACTATATTTCAAACTTTCTGAGAATTTTGAGAAAGATACCTCTCCTCAGTTTCAGGATAGCATTAAGGTAATATTATTCTAAATTGTCTCTTGCGGAACAGAACCAGCAGCCTAGATACTTTTGACTCACAATTCATCTATTATGAATGATAATTTACTTTGTTCTGATTTCGATTATTAGATGTTTCTATTTAAAAATTTTTATGGGGTGGCCTCATCAGTCATCGCTATTTATTCTTTTGGCCTTAAATCTCATTGGTCCTATATATTCTGCTGTCCTCCACCCAACTAATCGAATGAGATGATATTCACTGACTTATGCTCTTTCTCTTCTGGGTTGATTGACAATTAGGTATCTATATGTTTGTTCCATACATGTGCTAGTCATACCACAACTAGAAATCTTGAGATAAAATTTTGCTATATTTACCTTTTGTTAATTCCAGTACAGAAACATAACAACAATAGTTTCTTCTTTAATGTTAAAGAATTTTAAAAATTCAGTAAGCCACATTTTAGAAGTTTAAATTTTGTAAAGATGGTTGCTTTCCTTGTATAGCTACCAACTTCGCAACCTTGAGATGAGGAGGATAAAACTTCTTTGCAAGTGAAAAATGAGTTTTTGTCTTTTACAAATTATTGACTTCTTCAAATAATTAAGTTCTTATATTTTGACTAGAAGAAAAAATAATGTGGACACAATTACACATACTTCTTAGGAAGCCAAATAGAAGGTAAGGTAAAATAAATAAAAGTGGAAAAGTTTCCTTTTCTTTCCCATCTTATGCTGGATGAGATATTCTCGGTAAATGTAATTATTTCATTAGCAATAGCCAACAAATCCACTACCTAATGAGGAAGCAATAGCCAATACAATTCTTTGGGACTTAGACTTGAGATGTCTAATAACGTATTTACGAAGTTAAGATACTTTACTTAAAATCTTCTGCTTTCTTAGCATTGTAAGTTCATGTCTAATGGCATCATCTATCTTAGGCTGAGATGTCTTTCCTTCTAATAAGCAGCATAGTTAGTTTTCTTTTGGCTTAAAAGCAATGCACGGTGACTTTTACTTTGTGAAATTAACTGACTGGGTAACTAGTTAATTATGTACATTGTAATCAAAATAAGTACTGCTGCCCAGCCTCCTGAAAAGGGGTCCTATTAGTTGTCAGGATATGTATATGCAATTGTCTGTGGCCCATTTAGAAGCTGATGTATAGTCCTTTTGTGCTGGTCATTCTGTCAGTTCCCTTTGCTAGTCAAATTTAATGCTAACAAGTGGGATAACTCTAACATTGTCATATTATTATATAAATATATATCGTCTTGGCAAAGTTATAAGCTTCTTCTATATTTGGTGCATGAGTCCTCAAATTTGAGCGTCTTTTTTACATATTTCTTTTTGTTTCTTAATATGGGCTTATTGTTGTCCTATATAGTATTATATCCACTTGTTTTTAGTTGTTAATTTTTTTGGTTGACTGACATTGTTGTTTTGTTCTGCAGAAATTAATTGAGGATGATATGGAAAAGGTTAAAGGGTTTAGAAAAGAGTCCACAGCTCCTTTCAGAGAAAGATTGAAGATCATGGTTGGAGTGGTTAATCCTGATGATCTTGTTTCCAGTTCTACTGAAAGGAAACTTCTAAATGCTTATAATGAAAAGCCTGTCCTTTCACGCCCACAACACAAATTTTATCAGGTCCAGTACCATTTCCATTCTTTCTACTTTAGTGTTGAGATTTGAGAATATATACACAACTGATGATTAACAACATACAAATATAACTTGCACTAATTTGCTTTAATACCATGTGAATATGGTATGCATTTGATGTCAATCCTTTTGAGCCATCTACTGCTTGCCCAGAGTGCTAGATGCACTGTTGAAAGCACAATGAGGATATTATCTGTCTTGCTTGTACAGACTATTACATACTCCGTCTGATACTTGTTGTCCTGTATATAATGCAGGGTTCCAACTATTTTGAGATTGACCTGGACATCCATCAGTTTAGCTACATAGCTAGGAAGGGACTAGAAGCATTTCGAGAACGTTTGGGAAGTGGAATACTGGATCTTGGTTTAACAATTCAGGTACAATTAAGTACTATCTTATTTTCACCACAACTTAGTAAGGGCAAGCTGGAATTATATATATATATATATATATATATATATACACAACTGATTAAGGCCGCTTGAAACTACAAGTTCGCTGCAGCTTTCAGCAAATTTAATTCAAAATCCTACTTTTCCTTTTGCAAAGTGTTAACAAAAATAATAGAATGAGAGTTCTTTGGCACTTTAAGTTGTCTTTGTGTGCTAGCATAGTCTGATTCTATTCTTCTCAACAATTATCCACACGGAATGCTGTGCAAAAATTCACGGGCTAGCCCATTTTTCGTTTGTCGGCTAGTAGTATTGCATTCTATGTCACTGTATCACATTCTGTTGTGCAAGATTTAGGCATTGGGTTCGGCAGTAATGATATGATATCCCCCAACATACCAAAACCCACAAAGCCTTTAGTTTGTTTATAACTAACTAACTAACTAACTAGTGGGTTACTACTACATACAGGCTCAGAAACCAGAAGAACTGCCAGAGAAAGTTCTTTGTTGCCTTAGACTCAACAAGATTGACTTCATTAATCGTGGCCAAATACCTACACTTATTGCACTTGAGGATGGCTGAGTTCAGTTTGGATGTTGATGCCTGTGTGAGCCAGGAGAATCCACAGATCCTTGTGTTTCAGCCTTGCACAAATCCTTTATTCAATAACTACGTTGACAATCAAATACATATAATATTAATTACTGTCATACGTTACTTACGTTATATGAATTGTAATGTAATTACAGTCTTGTATAACTTGGACGTGTAACTCTTGAGTATTATCTCTATTGGGCCTCTCTATTGGGCTTCGTTAAATTTTTTTTTCTATTGGGCCTCTCTAATGGCCCTTCAAAAAAAGTGCAATAAGAGCCTCTTGAGAGTGTTGGGCCAGTTGCCCTAAATAGCTTAGGGTTTTTGGTATATAAGGAAAGGAAGGAGAGGGAAGAAGGAAAGCAGCGCCTGAGGCCGAGCGCCATCCCCGTGAAAGAAGGGGTGGCGTGGTATTCCACGGAGTGAGGTTCCAACTATGTGGCGCACGATTGTGCGATGGGCGTATATCAACAAAAAAATTGTTTGGGGATCCTTCCTTGCCCGCTTTACTCATCTGATTTGCAGTTAAAGCGACTGGGTTTTTCCTACATTTTTCCTTCATTTATATTTCTGGATTATTTCTTTGCTTTCCTAAATACTCCACTCAGGATGATTGACATCAAAAAATAATGACATTTTGTCGGTATTTTTTTGGGTCAAATTTAAAATTTTGGTTATGATTGTTAGAGATACAATACAAACGTTTCATAATTTTAATAAGTTCTTAGTTTTTACTATTAAGCTGTAAAAATTTTAGTTTCAAGTTGATTAATTACAAATGGAAATTGATATTTTTAAACACTTTATATTTTTACATAAAAATTGTTTTCCTTACGGTTTTTACGTGTAAATATTATTATTTTTATTGTGAATTTATCAATTTTTATTATCATTATTTTTATTAATATCAATAATTAAGTTTTGAAAATCAATTATTTTTCAAAAAAGATAATAGTACAAATGTATTAGAATCTAAATCATAAATCTGTTTTTGGTGAACTTAACTGGGTGTATTTAATTAAGATTTTTAAAGATTTTTTTTAAATGATGTATTTTTGTAGAATTTGTGGAATTTTAATGACTTTCAAAGACTTTTAAAGACTCTTTTAAAATGACTTTTATAGACTCTATGAAATAAATAACAGATTTTTATAAACTTTTTATAAAGACTGTGATTGACTTTTGTATACTTCTAATATATTTTGCAATTTATATTAATTGTTAATTAGCTCATGTGTACAACATCTCTCTTTTTTCATGAACTAGAGTAAATCTCATTATATTATTATGGTATGAGATTTTATATACGTTGAAAGCGTTCATATTATTGTACTCATTTTATAATACATTTGGATACTCGGATACCAATAAAACTTTAGAAACTACAGACGCAATACAAAAATTAAGCTCAATTTTCATTGAGTTATATATATTTTATGCATATGCGTACGCTTTTTAGTAGTAATACCAAACTTTATTTTTTACAAAATAATATGACAATAAAAATCTATATGATCAAAAATTGTAAAACTTCATACATGTGAGTAAACCACATGTAATTTTCATATATAATTATAATCATATATTTTCAAAAATTAACAATAATTTCATATATTATACATACATAATCATATATTAACAGTAACACATACACATCATATATTTTCTATTTTCATACATTATAAATACATAATCTGTACAATTGATATGAGAGTTTCATGATTTTATCTCACTTTTGTTGAACAAATCTCTTTCTATTAGAAGCTTTCGAACGACTACTTTTTCCCTCACCAATTCAGATTATGTTTATTTGTTTACTTATTAATATATCTTGTTAATTCTATTATTATAATAAATTTAATTATTTTTATGGCCCAAATTTTACCAAGTTATTTATCCATCACATATTAATATTTATTAGTTCATATAAAATAAATAACTAATTTGACCCAATAAAAAATAAAGTCCAATTAATAACACATTTGTGTTTATTTGGAAGTCTTTTAGAAATCTTTAGAGATAAGGCAAGACTTTGAATATGGATTGATAGTTATAATTCTTCTTCTAAAGTCTGTCAACTCTACAATCTATGACTTTTTAAATACCAAAATACTTTTATAGACTTTATAAAAATCTTAATTCAATACCACCTAACTTTTAAAGACATTAAAAAAGTTATAATTGAATACCACTAAACTTTTATAAACTCTTTAAATGTCTTAATTAAATACACTCAAATTTTTAAAGTCTTTAAAAATCCTAATTGAATACACCCCCTAATTTATTCATTGAATGCGTGACAACCAGCTGTCAATACTAAGGCCCTTTTCTGTTCAATTTAAACGTTATTTTTGTTAAGTTGGGTTTTAAGTTAAAAAAATAAATAATTATTTATGACTTATTTAAAAATAAATTATAAGTTATTTTAAATTAAATTAATTTGAATAAATATAATGTCTATTTTTTTTTTATTTTATCGTTTTTAATAATTTTTACATTTATTTTAATTTATAACTTATTATGAGTCAATTATTTTTATAATTTATTTTTAACTTAATTTTTGATTTTTAAATTGATACTAAATGCTTTTATTTACAAGTTATAATTTACAAATCAATTTAGTATATTTTTGATTAATATCAAAATAATATTACAATGAAATGAGATGATATTTTAATTATATTTATATTTTTGTTCTCAAGTATAGTATAGGAGGAAACTTTGAGATACTTCTCCAGTTAAAATAATAATATATTCATAAAGAAAAAATAATAATATATTTTTTTAGTTGATTTTTTTTTTTGTTAATAAACACAAGAAAAACATGTAAATTTTATTTCCCTCACTTTCTTTTATGTCATAAATTTTATTTTTTTCCTTTCAAATCTAAACTAACAAACACAATATAATTGTACGGTAGTAATATACAAACACTTCCACAAAATGAACATTCTGTTAATATATAAATAAAAATGAACATTTATTTTAGTAATAACGATGAAATTAGATGATAAATTTAAAAATATTGAATTATTTATATTATCATCTAAATCTGATCTCTTTTTAATTGGGAACCATACTCTTTTATATATAAATAAAAGGTATCCTTTGACACATATTTGTATTAAGAGATTCTCTGAATAGTTAAAATACAAATATAAGTTTTTAAGATGTATTAAGAGGTCAACCGTTAAGATGCATTGAAATTTGAATATTTGATTCAAGTTTTCTAACAGCAGTCTCCAGAGGGTCTTTCTTCTTTCCCACAGCATTGGAAACACTATGCATGCATACAATTGTTGTTGTCTTGAGCTGCTGCATAGAGGCTTCAAAAGAGCCCAATGACCCCTCTGAGTATGGTTTAACATCAAACATCAACACAAAAACAGATCAAAATTACTTTCTATCTGCATCAAATTATTCCCAGTTTTCATCTGTAGTATTATATGTTTTAAACCTACATCTAAATTAAATATATTCACATATAACACCCATTATCCATTGTCCTCCCAACATAATAATATAAGTAGAAAATCTAATAATTATCTTCTGATAACCAAAGTTTACTACGGAACCCTAAGATATCAGCTGAAGGACGCTATGAACTTCAATTAAGATGTACCCCTATAGAATCGAGATCTACGAACAGCTTGACGAGCATGGTTGTCTTTGCTTCCAACATTTCTACCAGGCTGTATCAACGGTCCTGAGAATCGAACCCTTGCTTTTTGATGATTATAATCCTGGTACATTTTCAGATGCAGATGATTATTCATCATAACCTACCAAAACATTTAGGAAAATGTTGTAGTCATAAATCTACTGAGATAAAAACAAAGAAAACACAACTTACTACAGATGAATCATGAGATGTGTATAAATCAGATGAATCAAGTGAATCTTGCCGATTAAGATGACAACATTGCCTCTGTATTGCACGCTTTGGTATCTCATCACGGCCTCTTGAAGCTGTGTGCACTCTGCTTGAAAATTCAATCTCATCTTTCCTGTTTAAGTGCAAATTATTACTTGCATGCATTACACTGGTTGGGTCTATAGCACTCAAAGGATTACTTAACCAAGTTTTCTTTGTGTGTAATCTCAAGGATGCAGAATCCTGTTTTCGACTTTTGGCCCACGCAAAGCCACTTGATGCTGATATTACTGGGAGGGAGCAAATGCTTTCTCCTTGAGATATGTCAGTCATTTGACTAACTTGAGATGCCTCCGACACAGTATCATACGACAACTTCAGCGAACCTAGAGACTCCCTGGCTCCTTTTCCCTTTGGATGTATATTACCACCTTTGCTACTAGGAACAACATATATATTGGCTTCCACCTCCTTCATTAATTAGAATACAAAAATCAGTTGGAAGCAATTTATTCTATAACAAATAACTACTACGACAGAAGTGGAGCGAGAGACACCTGTCTCGGTACTACTTTACAGAAAGAGGTTGATTCTTGTAAGGGTTTGCGAACTTTTCGTGGATTTCTTAAAGCTCCAGGTGCACGCAATCTGGAAGCAGCCTTTCTCCTGAAATAAATGGAAATAGCATTATGTATACACCCAAGGCTCACTATTATTTTATTCTATTGGTAAAATCTAGTACGTTTTTGAAGCAATTACACTTGTTTAACAAGAGTTAGAATATTATGGGGACTAAGAATGATAGGTACAACGGTTAAAAAAAGAGAAGAGGACCAATAGCTGGTTTACTCGGTTCCTGTGGCCTGATGAATTTAGTAGCTAATCTGATAGAAATGTTTGGAACCCATAAACTTTGTAAAGAAATTGCGCCCATGAGGACCCACAAATAGGTCCTACCTCAAAGTTTCATAGTAAGTTTTGACTCGCGCAAACAATTGAAGCTACTAAATAAAAGTAGCACCCACAATTGTATGTGCTGTGCAAAAACCTAGTATACCAATAAAAGACAACTCACTACAGCCTTTACATGACCACTAAAGGGTAAGGGAGCTACCTTATTGCATCCTCACGGAACTTAGCATCAATCTCTTTGTTAGGTGGGTATTTTGGCAAGCTTGACGGATCACATGCATAAGGCATTGAGCTGAAATACTGAATAATGTGTAACACAAAGGCCTCCAATCAGGAAATCAAGCTTAATAGAATATGATGGTATAAAACATTCACAATCACGTGCCATGATGAAGAATGCAGACTGTGGCGCAATATAAGTTGATAAAAGTTGGGAGTAATTCAACAAAATTTGTTTATTGCAAAACATTAGATAGCAACAAGATTGCAGTACTTTAGTGGATTCATATATAACAGACATTCAAATTCATAGTAGACCAACTTTCCATAAAGGGTTACCTCAGAACTAAGTGCAGATGAAGCAGTCCCGCGCTTGTATGGTTCTATGGAAAGAAAACTTTCGATAAGGTTCACAGCAGTTTTGGGGATTTCTTTACACCTTTCTCGAAGTGTACTTTCATAATGATGCTGGGGTTTAAACATTGTTGCAAGAGGAAGTTTAGACCACCTCCAGTATTCATCAGGTGGAGTACCGCAAAGCTTGAAAATTTTATGTAATTGTTCAACCTGTGCATGTGGTAAAAGAGCTTATTATCAAAACACAGATACCTAAGTTAGGTGCCTCTATCATGCGAGCAAATACGTAATTTATAGTAGAGTAAAACTAATGAAATACCCACTGTAGTTGGCAAATTTTACTGATTACACAATTGAACTTTTAATTTTTCAAATTACCTCACTAAAGTAATTATTATTTTGAAATTGAGTTATTCCGTTAAAAAAAATAAACGGACGTTAATTTTTTATCTACAAAACTAATGAATTACCCACTGTAGTTGACACGTTTTACTGATTACACTATTGAACTTTTAATTTTTTAGATTACCCTATTAAACTAATTAAAAAATAATTATTTTAAATATTTTTAAAAATAATTATTATTTTCAGTAAAAAAGATTAGAAACTTTATTTTTTCCATAAAATTAGTAAAGTTTCATAAAATATAGATGTAAAAAAAGTAAAGTTTTATGAAACCTTCTTGATTTTTAAAAAAAAATCTTTTTTCTTTTGAAAATAAAGTTTATTTTTTGAATCTATATTTTATAAAATTTTACTCATTTTTTTAAAATATGAAGAATTTTTAAATTTTTTCTTGAAAATAATATTTATTTATAAAATTATTAATTTCTTTTTTGAAAAAATTGAATCATTTTTTTTTATCTTTTCTTGTTTTTTTATTTTAATTTCTATTTTTAGTTTTTTAAAAAAATTCTAATAGTAAGAATGTGTCATTACATTAAAAATTAAGTAGACATTAATTTAATTTAAAATCACTTTAATTTTTTTTGAATCTATATTTTATGAAACTCTACTCATTTTATGAAAAAAAAAAATTTCTAATATTTTTTACTTAAAATAATAAATATTTTTAAAAATATTTAAAATAATTATTTTTAATTAGTTTGATGAAGTAATTTAAAAAATTAAAAGTTCAATGGTGTAATCAATAAAATGTGCCAACTACGGTGGATAATTCATTAGTTTTGTAGATAAAAAATTAACGTCCGTTTATTTGTTTAATGGAATGACCCAATTTCAAAATAATAATTAGTTTAGTGGTGTATTTTGAAAAATTAAAAGTTCAATGGTGTAATCAGTAAAACCTACCAACTACAGTGAGTATTTCTTTAGTTTTGCCTTTATAGTAGATAACTTCAAATGTTTGCGAAGTATGTGTGGATCCCCAAAGAGATCCTGTTGTAAAAATGTCCATTATTTCATTTATCTAGAAAGAAAATAAGGCGCCATTTCTACTTTGTTTTTTTACCCAAAAAATTGTAAGTCCCCATTTTATATGTAGGATTAATACCCATTTGGATATCATGTGGACGAAATATGGGTCTGCGTAAGGTCCCCCTCCCCCTTTTATTTTTTATTTTTAAGGTAGATCAATGAAGAATGCATAGTCTACATTCAGAAAAGCAAATCAAATTTCCGTATAGTTTACCATGCAAACTAAAATTTCAATAAAACTGTGCTATATAACATGAAATGATAGTGAAGCCTGGTTGGGTGGGAATTGATGCATAGAGATCTAACCTCAGTTCTTCCTTTGAGAAGAGGCCTTCCTATGAAAAGTTCAGCAAACACACAGCCCACACTCCAAAGATCCACAGATCCCCCATAATTGGTTGAGCCCAATAAAAGTTCAGGAGGACGATACCATAGAGTCACAACACGACTGGTCAACGGTTCCCTGTTCTTTGGCAGACTGAAATTTGCCAGACCAAAATCTGCTATCTTCAAAATCCCTTCATTGTTCACCAAAATATTAGATGTTTTGACATCTCGATGCATCACTCCTTGTGAGTGGCAATGTTCGATTCCACATAATAGCTGCCGCATATAGCACTTAATCTGCTCCCAGAGAAAATGTCAAATTTAATGTTCTAGAAAAGAATATTTGTTGAGTCTACAGCCTATCACATTCCAACAAAACCAAATATGCAGAGAAATGCTTAAAGATCTGGAATTCCTCCACAAACTTGAATTTAGATAAATAATAAGTAAAAACTGAACATACCTGTGCATCATTGAACTCGATGTCAGGATTTGATAGTAGTCCTGCGAGATCATGTTCCATGTATTCGAAAACGAGGTACATGTTACATGACAATTGAGAAGTAATAATCCCTTCCAGTTTCATGATGTTTGGATGGTCAAGCCTACGGAGAATTGTTATTTCTCGTGCCATAAACCTGACACTTTCTGGTTTAAAATTGTCAAATCGCACCTTCTTCAGGGCTACCATCTTACCAGTTTCAATATCACGTGCACGGCAAACACTGCTGTATGTACCTTGCCCAATCTACACATTAAGAAGAAATAAAAGACAACTCTAGTAAATTACTAACTGAATTAATATGGATAAGTGAATATATAACAAAAAAATCACCCAGCATGGTCAATTGATAAAATTAATGTTATGGTAAGACCATAAGGCAGCAAAAAACACCATAACATCCACACCCAAAAAAAGAGAAGAGAAAACCATCATCATTACGAGCACATCTAGATAAACTCTAATCTCACAAAGAAAATCTTCAAAACTTGGTTTTGGTTTAAGGCTCGGATTGTTATCAGTATGGATCAATTAACTTACACAAGCTTCAAAAGAAACTCTCTCTCCCTCTATCTATACACACATGTATTAGAGCAAGTGAGCAATATATAGTGTCACAGTTGCAACCAATCTGAACATAAGGCTAATTAAGCCTCTAGCTGCACTTAACATAATTTGATTATTTTTCTTGCGACGCATTCCAAGGGGATCATTATTCATTAAGGAGTGACCTCAAAAGCATTCTGCATTTATATACACCTTAAAAGGTACTCTTTAACAGCTACGTGGTGGAAAACCAACCCACAAATGCTTTCTTAGCAGTCTGTGTGAACAGTTGATAAATGACCTCAATATAGTCTCCTAATACTATCAAGGTAAATGTAGTTTAACATTACAAGGAGTAACATAACTAGGCAGAACACTAGATAAGTACAGGTTTGTAATTAATCAATGGATACTGAAATCACGCTCCCATTTCCATCAAGAACAAGGAAAATTCAGAATAGAAAGTTGTGCCCTCTTAACCTCCCAAGGGGTCAAAATAATAGTAGTTGGGTAAAAAAATAGATATAACAAATCAAAATTAAAGAAATATATGGTCATGTAAACAAATGTAAATATATACAATCATCTATGCCAAAATATAGACCATAATAATTAAAAAATGATAATCATTTCTAAAAGAATGTTACAGGGTTAAGTTCAATGATTTTTTTAATAATTAAGCTAATAAAGGGAAAGAAAATGTTGAACTCAAAAAATAATAAAATAATAAAAAAATAAAAATTGCAGGCTGGGGAGGTTGATTACCTTCTCCAATCTCTCAAATTTGTCTGATTTAAGGGGCAGCCATCCCTCCACGGCCTCGCCGGCAACAACAGTAAGCCAAGCTGGCCACCCTGCAGCAACATGCTCTGCTTGTGTTAACCTTCCAAATTTAAGGCTGAAAGATGACCTTATCCCTAAGCTTGCCCCCTTCTTTAATAGCTTTGAATTGAGCAATTCGCCATTGTCCCTAACTATTGATTCCTGACCCCTCTCCTTTTCAGGATCCTCCTTTGTCTTCTCTAATGTTCCTTCGACCCTATTTTTGTCATGCACACTGGAATTCGATTTCCGTAACCCATTACCCCGAGTTGTAGATGGGGAAACAATATCAGAAGATCCGGACCTTCTTCTTACCTTCTTGGAGCTAACGCAACCCATTACCCCTAAAACCCATCAAAGTTCGACCGGTTTTGAGAAAACCCAGATCGACCCGGATGGGCAATCGGGTTGAAAAATGGAGGGAAAATCACTCCAACATTAGCAGGGATTGCGTTAACGAAGAAGAAGGAAAGTATTACTTTGTTTTCACCAGATTGACGAAACCTCTCAAAAAACAGAGTCTATTTGGGGGGAGGGAAGTCAAAGAATATAATTTCTTAGTTTCTCTTTCATCAAGATCAGGGTGTTTGCGAGATCTGCGGAGGGAGGTTGATTTTAGGGAAACAGTGATTGTTTCTCTGAAATAGGTGCGAATGCAAAGGAAGATACATTTGTGGGTCCAAATTTCTCTTCATTTTTCTCTACTTCTGTATCTGGTGTGTGTTCTGCTGAAGAGGATAGAGAAACAATAGTCTCAGTATTCTACGGAGTTGATAGTATTATCTTTCAAGAGGTTTGAGTCTCAATTTCCGTTTGCTGTTTCGGGGAGAAGAGGGGACTCTGGTTGTTGTAAGCCAACTGCCCAATCAACTAAACTACACCAACAAATAATATTACTTCCTCAATTCCAATATATTTTTTCATACACATATATATTCAAAATGACAATTTTCTTCTTTTTTAAAAAAAATAAAACATTGTTTTTGTTAAACATGTTATTAATATTTATTTAAAATATAAAAGTGACTGCATGATAATACTCGATCTAAGTACAATATTATCACTAATATTTTAAAAATTCATATCATTTTATAATTTAAAAGTAAAATGTGTCTAAATTTCTAATTTTGGATTGGATTAAAAAGAAGAATATACATAAAAATATAGACTAATGCTATTGAATAATTACTTATAAAAGGTTTCTGATAATGTAATAATAAATGTCCTTGAAAACTGTTAATAAAGACAAGTTTAAAAATTGCCCCTAAATACATGATAAATCAATTAGAGTAGATACTAATACTACTATTAATTAACAAAAAAGGGCAAGTAAAAGTAATACTCTACTTAGAGCATTCACAACAGTTTATTTATCTCTATCCCTACTCTGCAGTGTTATTGGGTCATTATGTATGATAGAGATTTAACTTTTTCACTATGTACTCAACATGTTCCTTATATTGATTCCTTAAATATTAAATTTTGAAATTTAAAATTTAAAATTTAAAATTTAAAATTTGAAAGTTCCAACAGTCAAATCATGTTTTGAACGTTGTAATTATTTTTTATTTAAAAGTAATTGTTGTTTGAATTTAAAAATTACAATTATTTTAATTTAAAAATAGATATTGCTAGAAATCAAAATGTGCAATGATCATTATGTGTTTATGAGAACTAAAACAACATTATTTTAATACTAAAATAATAAAATTTATAATTAGTAGTAATATTTTTTACAAAAATGATCAAAATTAAAATTTGACTGATTTTATTTTTTTTTATAATTCTCTTTCTTATGTAAATCCTCTGCTTAAAAAATAAAAATAAGTGAATTTGATAGGCATATCCAAATCAGCAATTAAGTGAGATAAGATCCTTTAATCAATATAAAATCACAATAAATAAAGTGTAAAATATCATTTTATATTAATAGGGAACGCTCTTTTTGTCTTCTTAATGAACCATAAGGTGTAGGTCCCTTGATTGGTGGGTTTCAAGTTTCAACTGATTTTTGTCTTCTTTTTTCGTTTTGGGACTAACCGCAACAATATTTTTAGTGACATAAATATTAGTAGTACTTTTAGTGACACAATTATTTATGATAAAATTTGTTATAGTTTATATCGCTGAATAAAATATTTATAAGAAGAAATTGAAAGGTTTCTAATCAATTTATTATATGTACAAAAAAAAAAGTGAAATTTTTGAAGCACCTGCCTGCCATAATACAGGAAGAAAACTGTGGTTACAATTATGACCACCACAACAAGAACAATTAGCAATTAGCAATTCAATTTAAAAATGTTGCAGCACACTTCCTTTTTGGGGTTATAAAAGAGGAAACCCATACATGAAACACACGAGATTATGAGAAATGTGCAACACCTTTAACACATGCATTAAATAGATAATTGTCATCCTAAGCAAGGGGAAATGTTGATTTTTTAAAATCATCCTCTCTTCTCTGTCATCTGTAGCAAACTATGGAAGCATATATTTTAAGAATCCAACTAAAATTTGTCCAGATGATACAACTGAATTTTGGTTATTCTGATAATGAAATTCACTTCGCAGTTTGCAGCTCAAACAACAATGGCCAAGGTAGCACAAAGCAGCTAGCGATGAAAACTTGGGTTACATCACGAATATAGTGGCTGTCGTAAAAAAGATGAAGCAATATTAATATTCATACATAGTTCATGCGGCATGTCCTGAATACAACCTACACAAAAGCAGCCATTGGGATGGTAGTTATGGTAAGCTTCAAACATTTTTAATAGTCTATTTACTCCATACTAGCACCAAACTGAGCTGAAAAATGAAGTTGACCTCAATATTAGCTTCAAAGTTCAGATTTTGTGCAGTTTAAGCTGTGATTTGCCCTTCTTTTAGCTGTAAAAGAACTGGTCTTTGATCTACTCCAAAGTCCAGGGCAGGCTTCTTCCTTGTTGGTTTTAATTGGTGTACATTGGTGTTTGTTGAGTTGTGGCCGCTGTTCCTTGCTGTCGGGATATCATGATTATGTTTGCCTTCATATGAAGTTATGACAGCTTTAGGGTCTGTTGAAGCCCTCTCGACATGCTTTCTCACATTGCATCCCGCATACGTGCATTTGTAATAACTCCTGCAGATAAATTCCAAGTGCATTAGAGATGATCCTTGTAGAAAGTAGACAAGACTTCTATAAAAATATGTAGACCTAGGAGGTTAAGGAGAAAAAACACAAAATGAAAAATAAGAAAGAAATTGGAAAATGAAACTTTATATTGAACGAACGTGCAGAAGTTAACCCCTCCCCTCCCTCCCCCACCCCACCCCACCCCACCCACACACACAACCCCAAAAAGAAGATGGCTTACAATGCTGAAAATTTAAATCAGTTTAGAAGTGCAGGATTGTGACAGAGTTGATTAATAACTAGTTCTCGTTAAAATGATCACAACGATTAAAAACGCATGCACACTATATATATAATTATTATTCACTCGGATAGCAGGATGAGGATCATAATCTCGTATTATAGAAGAAGCGCAAAATAATAATTTCTCAATTTTCTTCTTTCATTTCAATTGTAATTTTGATTTGTCTTGATAATTAACTGATCATATGTCTGGAATCAAATAAATGTAGATGACTGACTATAATCTATAGTATTCATTACCAAAAAAAAAAGTTGTCTAGGAAAGACCATAAATAATAATTTCTCAATTTTCTTCTTTCATTTCAATTGTAATTTTGATTTGTCTTGATAATTAACTGATCATATGTCTGGAATCAAATAAATGTAGATGACTGACTATAATCTATAGTATTCATTACCAAAAAAAAAAAGTTGTCTAGGAAAGACCATAGTTGTCATGGCGTCACGGCGAGTCATGGTGGTAGCCGACTGCCAGGACGCCTAGGCGACAAGGCGACCGTCATGGCGTCCGTATGGCGATAAGTCGTTTACAATATGCAATTTATATATTATTTATTTTACTTAACAAATATGTTGACAATAAAATTTCATATACATTAAAACCCAAAACATAATACTATGAAATAACATTAAAAACACAATTATGTAAATACTTAGCAATAACAATTAAAAATAAAATGTATAAATTATACCACCATAAACCACATCAAGTAGATAAATGTTACATATGAATGGATAAAATGTGAAGAGTACATATATAAAATATAAATAAATACATATATAAATATATATACACATATATATATATATTTATATTATTATAATATATTTATATTTATATATATAATTTATTATATATATATATTAATATTATATATTAATAATATTTATATATTTATAATTTAATAATTATATTTATAATTATAATTATTTATTATTATAATAATTATATAATTATATTTATATATTTATATATAATTTTATATATATAACCATTAGTTAACATGACAATAAAGTAAGAGGGATACAATGGAGTCAAGCAGTACGCAGAGGCGAAGTCGCACTCGGTATCTCTCCCTCTCGATCGCAGCAACCTCTCGGCGTCATGATCTCCCTCTCGGTCATGATCCCTTGCCCTCGCATGATCGACTTCGATCGCGTGACCTCTCTCGAATTCAATTTCTTTTATCGACTACGATCTGCTGAAGTGTAGTGTTCTCTGCAAGTCGACTCGGCTAGGGCATGTTTGCGACGTTTTTTTAATCCAATTCAGATTTGGGTCGATCATACCTACCAAGTCGCTCGACCAGCCGGTTAGTCATCTAAGTCGTCGTGGCGTTGTCTAAGGCGTCGACTGTTTTTGCTAGGCGCTCGCCTTTCAGCCATCGACCAAGTCGCATGCTAGCCTTGCAGGTCTCTCACCGACTGGACGCCTTGGCGTCGCCTAGGAGACGCCGTAACTATGGCCATAGTTGTCACGGCGCCACGACGAGTCACGGTGGTAGCCGACTGCCAGGACTCCTAGGCGACAAGGCGACCGCCATAGCGTTCGTATGGCGATAAGACGTTTACAATGTGCAATTTATATATTATTTATTTTACTTAACAAATATGTTAGTAATAAAATTTCATATACATTAAAATCCAAAACATAATACTATGGAATAACATTAAAAACACAATTATGTAAATACTTGGCAATAACAATTAAAAAATAAAACAGATAAATTATACCACCATAAACCACATCAAGTAAATAAATGTTACATATGAATGGATAAAATGTAAAAAGTACATATATAAAATATAAATAAATAAATAAATATATACACAGAGGATCAGGTCATGACTCCCGCATTTTCTTAAAATGCGGACTTTTTTTTTTGTTTTTTTTTTAAAACTAAAAAAAAGTTAATATTTATGGAACTGGAATTTTTTCATAATACAGTGTTTTGAGTGTGATTTGTATACATATAACAAAACATGTATGTACTAACCTGTATTGGAATATGTATCCAAATCACACCCAAAACACTGTATTATAAAAAATTTTCAATTCCATAAAATATTAAACTTTTTTTTAGTTGTTTGAAAAAAAAAAGCAAAAAAAATAAAAAAATCCAAACGGTACTAAAATTCGGGAGTCCGGACTGGAACCGAACTCTAAATATATATACACATATATATATTTATATTATTATAATATATTTATATATATATATAATTTATTATTATTATATATATTAATATTATATATTAATAATATTTATATATTTATAATTTAATAATTATAATTATTTATTATATTTAATATTTAAATAATTATATAATTATATTTATATACAAGGCTTAAATATGAATTAGTACCCTAAACTATATAGGCCATATTCCACTTCGGTGATCTACCTTTCAATTTTGTCAATTAGGTTATTAAACTATCAATTTTTTCAATTACACAAATTGAACACGCCTCATCGACAATTCTTGGCGTGGCTATCTGAGTAGGACCTGGTTGAGCTGATGTGTAAAAAAAATAGTTTTTAAATTTTTTATTAAACATTTTTGATATATTTTAAAAGGCAAAATGGTCAATTCGTTTTATATTAAACATTAAAACTTATCAAAAACATCAAAAGCTAAAACTTGATCAAGATTCACCGCTTGACTTGATCAAAAACCCTAGGTCTCAAATTCAAAATTTTATCAACGATTCTAGAAATCAAAAATCACCATCTACCTAATCGATCTCGACAAATCAAAAATCAACCAATCCCATTAATCGGCGATTCCTCGATAAATCAAAAAATCAACCGATCCGTGATTTCTCGAACAAATCAATTGATCTCCCATCTTTTCTGTCATTAGGAAGCGGCGTTAGAATCCACAACATTTACCGTCATTTGGCGAGGAACCGTAAATCTCCTCTTCAAAACTCTTCATAAGCGAGTCGAGATCCCGACTAGCGGTACAAAGGTCGAAGCATCTAAGATCTCTTTGAGTCTCTTCACCTCGAGACGACCGTCGACTCCGAAGAACATAATTACCATCAAGCCCCAAGGCTCCTCTCTGAATATTGCATTGAAAGATCTGTAATTTATTCCGAGATTGAACATAATACCGCTTCCAAATGAGTACCAACATTGTGGTCTTTCCAAAATGAAGGATCTTCACTAACTTCGAAACTCGGTCGTCTCCTCTCTCGGCGATGCTCCGAATCGCAGACGGTCGATTAGGTTCTCTCGGTGATTTGAAGATATCGGGAGTGCTCGAACAGTGAGAATCGGATCGGAATCTGCGGTCGTGGAACCCAAATCGGCTCTTGATTCCGCTCATGCTTTAAAATGAACGGCATGGTGGTTCAAATTGGGAAATAGAGTTCGAAGGTGAAAATTATAGAGTTTTTAGGGTTTTCAAAAAGATAATAAGAAAAAGATATAGGAATCGTATTCTGCGAGAATTACGTAAAGGTTTTTGTTCTGGATGAAGAATTCTGTAAAAGGTTTTTAGTTTTTAGATTAATGTTTGTTTTATGTTAATTTATTATGTTAATTTTAATTAGGGATTTTAAATTAGGTTTTGACGATTTTGCCCTTTATTTAAATAGATTTGTTTATGTAATGAATAAAAAATACTTTTTTTTTGCCACATAAGCTGCTTAAGACCCCACACAATTAGCCACGTCAGCAATTTCTGACGTGGCATGTTCAATTTGTTGTAATTGAAAAAAATTGATAGTTTAATCATCTAATTGACAAAATTGAAAGGTGGATCACCGAAGTAGAATATGGCCTATAGTTTAAGGTACTAATTCATATTTAAGCCTATATATAATTATATATATATATATCACCATCAGTTAACATGACAATAAAGTAAGAGGGATACAATGGAGCCAAGCAGTACGCAGAAGCGAAGCCTCTCGCCCAGTCGTACTCGGTATCTCTCTCTCGATCGCAGCAGCCTCTCGCGTCGCAATCTTCCTCTCAGTCGCAGTCTCTTGCCCTCGCAATCAACTCGGTCGTGGCAGAAGCCTCTCGATTTCGATTTCTTCTATCGACTACGATCTACTGAAGTGATGTGTTCTCTGCGAGTCGACTCAGCTAGGGCATGTTTTGGAGATTTGCGACGTTTTTTTTAACCCAGTTCATATTTGGGTCGATCATACCCACCAAGTCGCTCGACCAGCCAATTAGTCATCCAAGTCGTCATGGCGTTGTCTAAGGCGTCGACTGTTTTTGCTAGGCGCTTGCCTTTCAGCCATCAACCAAGTCGCATGCTCGCCTTGCAGGTCTCTCATCGACTGGATGCCTTGGCGTCGCCAAGGCAACGCCGTAACAACTATGGGAAAGACCAGCAAATATATCAGTGACTGGCTGCCTGCTAATGAGGACCGTAAAATCGCCAGTTCCAATACTCCTATTTCTGTTAATGAAATATAACTTTTGGAAGATATTGGCGACAAAAGGAACATCAACAACCCAAATTAAGACTTAGTAAGATATGATAAGATATCATTCTAAAAGGTATCACCATGAACTAAATTGGAACAAAACGGTATCTCAAACAAATTCCAATGTCAGTTAAAATGAGCTATTTTTCCTTGAATGAAATCCCTACACCCCAACTAAACAAACCATAGAAACAACCACACAATATATCCTCGCAAGATTCCAAATAGTTCCATAGACATGTTCAGTAGATTAAGATTCAAATTGTTTAGTCAATATATAGTAAAGTAACATACCTACTCATTGCGATAAAAAGACTCAAAATGTAACGAAATCCTTACAAGCCAGAATCAGGGTAATATCAAAGAGACGGGGACAAATACAGGACCTTGTGTACACAAAGCAAAATGGCCAAGTTATTGCACTAAAGGAAGAAAGAATGTGTTAGGGCACTCAACACACAGCATTAAGTCCACATATATTCCTGTAAAATATACAAGGACTTAAAAAGAGGACTAGTAACCAGCTTAAAAAGTTCAAGATTAACTGTTGCATCTCCAGACTAGCAGACTCGTTGAACCTATTACAAGTAGGAATGTCAGCCAGACTGGTATAATAAATCTACAAATTAAGGGTGGAACCTAATCTAAAATTAGTGATAATCTTGGTTGTAAACTACTTAAGGTCTAAATAATAATACAGTTACCAAAACCAGTCTATGCATAAAATTGCTGACAAATGGATGATATAATATCCTTAAACCAAGCCACTGTGATATATTTTGACCCAAAAAAAACCCATTGGGAATAGTATTTTAAAATGTAGCATGAGAAGCTATTATAATACAATACAACTATAATAAGCCTATAACCAACTAGCATAATGCAATTATAAAGGAAACAATGAAAACAATATATGCGAACCATATATTCTCGTATCAAACACTCGAACTAAATCGAAAATTAGTGCTCAAAATATAAATGAAGTTACCACCTTGGATGAGGATTCCCCTTGACCACTTTCTGTCCATATTTTCGCCACTTAAACCCATCATCCAAAAGATCAACTTCACTTCTTGTCTGCACAACTATCCTTGGTTCTGTGACCGCTTTATGAGATGAAGCTGACTCCAATACCCCAACTTCTATGTTCCTGTAACCCCAAAAAAATTATACCAATTTTTCATTTTTCATGTTTTGAGGAGTCAAGGCAAGTTATCCCCAATATAGTGCACATGGGAGAAAAATATATTCAGAAGCATGAAAGTAGAAATGGAACTCGCCTTCTCTTGGGAATTGGTTCAACATCATCCTCCTCATACACTCCCAGTTTAGCATCATCAGCGTGATACGCTGATCCAAGTAACTGTCTTTCATCTAGCCTGCTTGATTCAATCTGACCCGGTAAATCAGGCTCAAGCTTTTCCTCAACATTCACAATTCTACCCCGATCACCACCATCTTTTGTGCGTTTATTGGACTGAGGTAGCTCATGGTTGTGCTGACCTTTATAGGTAATTTCAGTTATCTGACCGCTAGGAGAACATTCAACTTTCTTCTTAACAGGGCAGTTGAGATGTGTACACTTATAGTAGCTTCGTGGATACTCACTTGCCTTGACCTGCTTCTGTCCATATTTCCGCCAATTGTAACCATCACTTCCAGGTTTATCAGTACCAAGGGAAGCAGGTAGAGACTTTTTATCAGAATGCAAGACCTCTGAAGGTTCCATCTTTGAAGTTTCAGCTTCCAACTTTGCGGCATGGATTTGTTGTTGTACAGTTGAGCTGGGGGCAGAGGAAGGATGTTGTGTCAAATTTTCTGCAGAAGCTGGTAATGTAGAAGGTTGATTTTCAGCTTGCATGTGCATGTAAGATTGGGATAAAGCAGCCTGAGCCGTAACATGTGCCAGAGCCTGCTGGTGGGACATCCCGAAAGGGCTCTGCATGAAATACAAGCAGATAAATGATTAGCTAATGCAAATGGAAGCCAAACCCCAAAATGATGACTATTTATGGCATTGGCATGCAAAGTACATCCAGACACATACTGCCAACTCAATAAAGGACCCGGCGTCCCATACATCCTATAACCTGGATAGTACTCGAGTGGTCTCATATAATGCAGAAATAAAACTAAACTATAGAGATACTTCCTATTACTGGGGATAAGCTAAGGAGTTTTGCTTCCCCACATCACAAGGGGTGAGGAAGACTTGGATAATAAGGAATAATGAATAAAAAAATTAAAAGACAGGAAACTCCAACATCACAAAATTCACAAGCTCACACGTAGCTTCAATAAGTGTTTTCTTTTTCTTTTTACTTAAAAAAAACAACTTTTCAAAATGCACCATCTGATGGCAAAAAAAATTTCATAAGCTTCTTGTTAGCAAACTGACGAGAATCAAACATTAAAAGAGCGCCAACTACTGTTTGTTAGCTTGGGTGTCCTGCCACAAGCCTGGGTGGGTTGGGGATGGGAATCAAGCCCCAATAGGGATAGCAAAATGGAGTAAAAATAAAAATGAAAACACAAAATCACATGGAGTCATGGACTTTGATAACTGAGAATAGAAGCTTTAACATTCGCAGCAGAGAAATTTCAAATCCAGCATAAAGATCAAACAATTCATCAATTAGAAATTGCAGCAGTAGCATCTGAATTTAGATGCAATGAAAAAAGTATAGAATCACCAAATTAAATCTTTAGGAACCAGTTACCTGAAGAGGTGAAAAGAATCCGGGTGAATTGAGTAACCCAGAAGGACTCAACCCTGGTGGCATCATAAACAAAGGGGATTGAGCAACAACCAAATTCATCGGCCTATTCTGCTTAAACCCCATCTTCTTATCACTTCCATCGCCAGAATTCATCTCTTTGGAAGAATTACCGGCTAAAAGGTTAGGTCTGCCGACCGGTGAAGCCATCGCGCCGGCGAGGAGCTGAGAAAAGGAGCAGGAATCGGAGTCTGGGTAATACTCGGAGAAGAAGTTGGAGACTAGGGTCATCGGACCCGGACTCAAACCGGGTCCTCCATCGAAGAGGGTTTCCATGGAGGGCCGAGGTGGGAGAGTCAGACTGATTGTTGGTCGTGCTGTCACTTGAGAAGTTTCTTCTGCTTCACCCATCACTTTATCTCTCTCTATCTCTTCCTCTCTCTCTCTCTCTATATATATATATATTTATAGCTAAGTAGAAATTTCTGAATCTTCAAATTGACGGAAGAGTTGCAGAAAAAATTCAATCTTTCTTTTACTTTTTGACTAAACTCACAAGTACAGCAACACCCTTTTCCTCAATCTCTGTCTATGTATGTATATAAGTAGACCCTTGTATACTTTTATGAACTGGTTTTGATGAGAAACTAGAGATCAGTGGTAACTCTAATAAAAAACTGTATGTGCGTGTGTATATATATATATATATATATCTATGGAGTATGTATGTAATAAATGGGTCCTCTGCTTTGCTCACAAAGAAAAAAGAAAATGGATTACTAAACTTCAACAATCTTCCACACTTTCTCTCTCCATTTCTCAAGAAGAGTTGTTGTTGAGTTTCTTCTTTTCTTAGGCTTAGATTGCTTTTGGTCTTATCTTTTGATTTTTGAGGGGGGTGGATGTGTCTTATTATTTTCTTTTTCTTTTTCTTTTTCTTTTTTCTTTTCTTTTTCTAGTTTATTTATTTATTTTTATCATGACATCAGTTTCAAATTAACAGATTTCTATCTTTCTTTGGTTTTGGTAAAGGACTGATTGTCCAAATAAAACTGAATTTTGTCCTGTTTAGATTTAATTATTATTATTAAATCGAAGAAATATTAGAAGTAATAATTTGTAAAAATAAATTCCCACTTTATTGGTCGATCTTGATTGATGGAAAAATATTCATAACAGCACTTGACAAAAGTCAATATAGTATTGAGTGCAGTAACATTTCTAATCAAATAATGCCAAGTTGTACAACTGGTAGATGTAGTACTACAAGCAAGCCGACATGTCAACAACTACAATAAAGGTTAGAAAAAATAAAAAAACAAAGTAGCAGTATCATATTTGAGGGATGGATAACATAGAGTTAATTTTATAATTTTTTTTATGTGTATTAATTAATTAATTAACTTATCATAAACTACTCATCGAAACCCATATTCCAGTCTCATCAAATTCAAAGCTACCAAAAAAGGGAAGGTGTAAGTGTAACATTGAGATTAAGTTTGTACTTGTAACAAGGAAAGTGGCGTTTTCAAAACAATTTTTTTTAATTAAGCGAAAATATCAAATTTTAATACATACTTCCTCCCTCAAAAAAAAAATGATTAAAAATATACTTTTTTTGTTTTCAGACAGACGTAACTAAGTTATTTAGTGAGGTCTATTATTATAAAAAATAAAAAGTTTATTTAGTGGGAGTCCATTATTATAAAAAAAGAATAAAAGTACTCATCACTTTTTTACTCTTTTTTCTCAATTTTTATTTTTGTTAATATATGTGCAAATTATACTTTGCCCATCAAAAGAAGTATTTCACATAATTTATGCATTGAATCATTTAAGTTTGTGCTATAAATAAGAGCTTCCTAAAATCATAAAAATTTACGCACCGTATTAAATTTAGCAAAAATATAATAAAACCTCTATTTGTTATGTTAACCAATTACTAGAAGTTTAATATAAAAAGAATGAAAAGAGTTATAAAGAAAAGTGAATATATGTCCATTTGCCAACAACAAATTCATCAAATAGAGGCAGACATCAATACCATTGTGTACAGCTAAATAAATATGAGTACTAGACGTATTAAATAAAATTAAAAGACACCAAGTGGAAGTGGTCACCTTGTTCTTCCTTACACATTTTGGGGTCCCACAATGATAAGCTCCTTTCATGGCTGCCGCCATGACTACGAGTCGGGAGTGGTTAATATGGAGTTTATTTTGATGTAAGTTGATTAATTGGCCAATAGAATATTGATATGTATGTAATGTTGTATGTGTGTCAGTATTCTATTGGCCAATTGACCAACTTATTAAAAAAATAACTTCATCCTAACCGGATCACTATGAGCAGGAGTAGTATGTACGGCATTCTTGAAGAGAGAGAGAGAGAGTTTGGGGGTGATGCATTGCATTTGAGATTTTAGTCCACATTATTATTATTAATATTAATGTATTAATTACTATTAATTATTAATTGCGGACCAACAAATCCATAATTTGAATTACCCATCTTTCACGGCAGTAATTGACGTTTGTTTGCCCTGTTACCTTCTCCCGTAGAAAAACCAAACATGCACACTGACATTATTATTATTATTATTATTATTATTATTATTATTATTTCGCCCTCCATTTCACTTGTGACCCTCTCTCTCTCCATGATAAATAACACAATGAAAGTTAGTTCACATGTGAAATTCTAAATAATAATGTCAAGAACTTCATTGGTTGACAAGATAAAATAAAAGTACTTTCAAAGAGAAGATGATAGGAGTATCTTTTATCTTTAGTTATATATACTATTACTACATATTAAGAATTTTTCAAATTTATTATATTAATTAACAACTTGATATCTTTAGTTATATGTATGTATGTATGTATGTATATGTGATGTACAAAACGTTACTTAAGCCCAGAGGTGATGTCAAAGACATAAAGAAGTGGCATAATGCATTGGATAACTGTGTGATAAAAAACCAACTCCTCGACTTCTTCATCAATTGTTATACCACATGCAATGTCTACGCCATTTATAAGGTCTACAATTTGTTTGTGGAAGTGTCCAACCAACCATATTATGTACTCCTATCTCTCTAATAAAATAATATAAAAACGGATCCCATGTTTCCAACTACCAAGAGGCTATGTTATGCTTGCTGGATCATGGAGGCCAAGTTGCCAATTTGCAGGTTTTTAATCAACACTTGCAACTCAAACATAATTAATTCATTGAAACAGGCCACCGGCATTTGCTGTTAGGCCCGCCCGCCCGCCCGAGTGTCCCTGTCTCTAATTCCCCTCCTGGTAGCATTACGTTGGTAAAACTGGCTATCATTTACTTCAACAAAACCAAAAAAGATTTCCTATATATATATACACATACATGATCCCTTTTTAAGGTAGGTCTATGTATACGATGTAGACCATCCATGATCCCTCAATGCCTCGCGCTCACTTGTGTTAATTATGCATTTTTTGAAGCAAAATCTTAGTCTGATGATTCAACAAAGGCATTTAGTGAAAAGAATAAACTACATCACTTTGGCCATAAAAGGATTTCATGCAATAAGTGACTACAAGCTTACTCACGTGAATCACATCTCTAAACAATTCCACAAAAGGTACTACAGAAGGGTACAAATAATAAGCACTCACAGCTTGGTCTCTGTATAGTAAGTGGATGAAACAGCCAAGCCTTCAACATCATAAGTGCGGATCAGTCTCTGTCTTTTCCCAGCTGACTCCAGCCAACAGAACTCCAAATGGAATGACTTGGATTCTGCCACACTCTTTGAGACATTACATGGACATCCCATGTACATGCCCCCGGGCAACAAGGTCACCTGGAAACCGCCATCAAAGGTGACCAAATTGTTTAATATGGTCCCCGTCCAATGAACGTTAGTGGTAACATCATTGCTCTTGGATGTTGAGCTAATTTCCTGATTTCGAAACAAATTAGAAGAGAAAAACTTAGAACGTAACAGTTCCATGAATGTAGGAACAAACAAAGCTTAACTTATTCATCAAAGTAAAACGTGCAAATGATGAAAAAGGGGAAAGAAAAAGAACTTTATAAGCCACAATATTTTACTCAGATTAACCTGTTCATATTATGTAGAAGTTTCCAATCTCATGTTAAAATTTCAGAAGGAAGAACTGGAGAAAGATAAATCGATAATGTGAATGCATCTTTGATCGGGATACTATTACCTAGGTTCCTAAACTTGGAATGGATGGCGGAGTCTTGCTTGGGCTGGTTTCATGACAAACAAACACCGACTTTAATAGATTAAGAGAGCAACTTTGATGGGGTTTCCGTTTAAATAAGAATAATGTTAGGGGTGTCTTTTTTGTCCCAAATGACATGGCATTGAATATTTTAATGATAATTTATGACATAGCCGATCACATGAGATCTACCCAATCAATATTATGGTGGCATATCACTTGAGATACTTTTTTAGGCAAAAAATTTGAGACCCCTAACATCACCCTTTAAATAATTAGTTCCTTTGTAGCTTTCCTTTTATTTTTTTGGTCTTTGCGCCCTCCTTCAGAACCGAAAATGGCCTTTTACTTTTTTTAAAAATGGAAGATAAAAAGCAATGCTTCAGGTAAGTTCGCTGCACGAAGTGCTCAGTAGTAAGAGGAAGAGAACCTTCAACCAGTTTTGACTAAAGATAAAAATGGTGAAAAACTAAATCCAGCGAAATACAAAAAAAAAAAAAAGAAGAAGAAGAAGGAGAAAAAGAGCAGAATTGATATAAAGTAAAAAGTGGACATAATGTAGCACAAAAGCACAATGTAAATTGCAAAGTTCAGCTTACAAGGATAGATGGCATTTGTACCTTCTAAAATTACTTTGGAATTTTTTTTTATCACAAGCATGCAACATGCTTTATAGACAAAACCAAATTTCTGTTAAAGAAATTAACTCAAACAAATGCCAAATGTAAAGAAAAGATTTTTTTTGGATGCTAGACATTAGGGGTGGGCAAAAAATTCGGTAAATTCGGTTTTTAGGGAAACCGAACAGGTTTGAACTGGACGGTTCGGGACAAATGATAACCGGTTTGGTTTCATTGCACGGAACCGGTATATACCGAATTTTCGGTACCGGGTTCGGGAAGCTATTTTGTATGTCCGGAATGAACCGGACCGAACCGGTTATATCGGTTAACTGAATAAAGCCTTCGTCTGCCTTCTGTATTCTTTTCTTCAATCTTTGGCAACCAGACAGAGGATGGGGATGAAGAAGCAACCCCTTTGAAGATGAGGAAGTTGAGAGTCTCGAGATTAAAATAGATGAAAGTAAAAATAGCTTTAGCATTCTTCTTTTTTGTTTTTACTTCCAAATATTCCCCCCTTTTTATTTTTTATTTCATTTTCCCCAATTTTTGAATCCAAATATCACAACTTTAGAGTTCAATTCTGCACCCTTTCTCTCTCTTCAACGCTTTATGTTCTTCAGTCATTCAAAACTCTATTTGATTCTATGGCCTCCTAATCATAGTAGCTTTACTTGGCAAGTGTTTTCATACATAATACATATATGTATCATTCGGTTTTGATGTATTTGTTCATTTTCTTGGTATTTGAACTCTGATTTAGTTGTTTGGAAATTGGTTTTTCTGTTTACAGTACAATGCTAAATAATCTTTTCTTTTGGTTGAATCTTCGATTTATAGATAATAGATCTTTTGATGGGTTCCAAGATCTACTACTCCCTCTGTTTATTTTGCTCTGTTTTCTTTGTTGCTTACATACAACCGATAATAAAACCGGTGCAATCCGAATCACAACTGAGTTCGGGATACGATCAATCGTTCTTGAGATCAGTACCCATTTTGGGTATATTCGATAATCGGTCCGGTCCGATCCGCTTCAGACCGGTTCGGTACTGTAAATTAATGATGAACACCCCTACAAGACATGCCATTCCACTATTAAAACTTAGCCTTTCCGGGAGGGGACGGGAGGGGGGGGGGGGGGAGGGAGGGAGGGAGGGAGGAGGGGGCGGGGAGGAACATAATATACCTAGTCTTCATTTCTGAAATAATGAATTCCCTCAACATCACACCAAATCCAAGAGAGTCAAGCAGTTTAAGTTTTCACCTTTCTTTCAGGGATATTATTACAAGGAGCGGACAATACCTGAATCAGCTGACCCTTGTCATCAATTTCAAGTACAGCAGTTGTATCAGCTTCAGCAATTGTTGCTCCATAAACACCACTGCGCTTTGTTACGGAGTGACCTTTCCACATACCAATATGTGGCATAATTCTGTTTGTATTGCCCTGAAACCAAACTACAAATTTAATTTCAAAGACATAATTAATTAGAGAAAGAAATATACATTGTAGGGTCCTAGCTTCAATTAAAAGAAAGAAAACAATTTCAGGAGAGATTTCCTCTATGCAAAGTAGCTTACCTTTGAGTCATCAAGGGAAGGGGGAATAACCACCCCACTTCCTCTTTCTTCAAGAAAGATTAGAAACATTTCAATAATGCCTTTGGGGTCCATGATATGGAATGCTCTTGCTCGCATATCTTTCTCTAAGGAAAAGAGGCAACTCTCACATACAATAGCAGGCCAAGAGAGGGAAGCTTCAGGTTTCTGCACAGAATTCATATGAGAACAAGGTAAGAGGACAGGGACAACAGTAGCTGTTAGAGCTTGTCAAATCAGAATAAAGGTAAATTATGAATTAATTGATATTGAGTAACTAAAAATTCTAAATGAGTGCTATAAAGAGATGACGATGTCAGTTATTCAAAATCTAAGTTTTTCATTTTCAACAACCTTTTTCTCAATATCTCTTATTTAACATAAGGTTCAACTTGACAAAGACAGGAATGTGACAAATGTCTGGAAACAATTATATGAAATGTGCACAACTCATAATGGACCGAGGTCCGAAGATTATACTGATATGCTGAATTGCTAGTTCTTTATATGTTTTTATAAGTAATTGCTAATTATATTTATTTAAAAAGATACTATCACTGGTGCATCAATAACAGAGAATTTCCAACCAGCAAATGCACTCACTTGGGAAACTCTTCTCCAATGTCATCTTCGCCTAGAACCCCTAGTCTTAACACAGTCTCCAACATGCCAGCTGTCTGGTACCTTAACGCAAAGGCCTTCTCTTTGGGAAAGATGTTAATCTGCAAACTGAGTACAGTGGATATTCAACAAACACAAAAAATAGGCAAAGTCGTGAAATAGGTTGGAAGTAAACTTTACCTGAGAAAACACTAATTAGTGAACAACAAATCTTCCAGGTACCAAAGGAGCTTACCTGTTGATATTTGTCCACAGTAAACATGTTGGTTTCTTTGATTTTGTACTCTGCCCATTCTGGTTCATCATCTTCTCCAGAAGATGAAGTGCTTGATGGGGGTTGTTTGATATATAACCTAACAGTTAAAAACATTGTCAGATACTTGGCTCAACGACTTAAAAAATAAGAAGCATATCACCACCAGACAATTTTGTGTTTTCGTTTGTTTGAAGGTCTGTTTGCATCAGATGGGTCTTACACTCTTACTGTTAAGAAGAAATGAGTAGCTCACATGCATAGTCAATAGATTATACAGTAGCTTATACAGCATAAATTTGCAATTAAGTTTAGGTCCCAATATTAGCTTTACACCAGAGGGGATCTTTGAAATTAACAATTTTACTAGAAATAACAATCCCCTTCATTTGCCACAACAAAGTTCTTAGACAAACCAAAATGACTGATATTTGTTTCTGCTAGTAGAACTAATATTTAGTACTGCCGTGGGAGAAATTCCAAGTATTGAATTGGTTAGGCAGTAGACCACCTTAAATTATTAGGAAATAAAAATAGTTACTACTGCCCTCCAAATACTCCACTCAAACGTAACAATTAGTCAATACACAACAACAACTGGTTAAATCAAAGGGAACAACCCTGGATAATACGCATAGAAACACATGCACACAAAAATATGCATTTATACTTTTGGCATTTTATCGAACATATGAGTTGCTAAACGAAGCTTACGTTTGAATTAAACTGACAAGATCGTCTTCACCATAAGAGCCAACAGCAAGCTTCGTGGTCACTTTATTCATCGTATCCCCATGAGGATTAAATTGCTGTGATGTCAATATAACACTAATATAAAAATGTAAACATATACCGATGCTTTATGAACATTTATGTATATAAAGAGAGAGGGGCTATGGATACCGACATAGAAAGAACCAGTCCAGTTACCCAAATTGAGGTCAATGAAGCTCTGAAGAGCGTCAACGCTCAGCGATTTTTCGTTTTCTGTTTGAGAGGAGTATGCTGACGAGGATGATGACGACGACGCCGCCGCCTTCGTCCTGGGGGTCTGAAATTGGTGGGTGGGTCTTTGAATAAATGGTTTGAAGCTCCCGGAATCTGGATGGGATTTTCTGATTATTTTTGGGGTGAGTGAACTGAAAGTGGGAAGAAGAGGGGAAGGAGAACACAGGGTTGTTGCCATTGTGGCAACCATTGGAGAGTTGTGTATGCTGTGAATTGTGAAGGTCCTGGGCCTTCTCCTGTCTATGGCTTTGCTGAAGCTAAATCTCTGTCCTCCTATCCCTTTTCTTTTATCTTTATCTCAAACAAAAACTAACTGGTAAAAACGGAGATAATAATTTTATTTATTTTTTGTGGAATTTCTCAAATTTGTCCACATTTGTTATATTTATCCAAAACATATTAAATTTATAGCAGACAGATATCACACCAGATTCCAAAAAATTCACTTGAAGGGTAACATATTATTTCTAAATACATCGTTAGAATAAATAAAAAATCTAAATTTTAGTAATTTTTCTTTTCAAGTTTATCATCACAATTAGTATATTATCATACTATATCCCCTATTAAACCAAACAAACATAACCAATGTATGGCAGCCATGAATATGAGGTGTTTCAATATAACTCATAGAACAAGGCTTAATGAAAAAATAACAAAGTTTACAAATGAAGGCTTGTGGGGTAAGGGGATTTGGCAAAACAAACAGAAAGTTAAATAAGTTTCCTCAGCACAGATGGCTAATCAAAATACCAAATACAAGTTTACAGGCCAAATGGGAGACATTTACCGCCAAATTCTCCCACCCTTAACAAGTGGTAACCTCAATTTGTCCAGAAGTTTCATAAAATCGACACGACTAAAAAAAGGAAGAAACAAATCTACCCAACCAACCATCCTCAACAGTTTCAGAATACTGCTGGATAAATGGTATTGTACTCTTCAGTAACAACATGGGCTTAAATAGGCTCAAGCGGAAGCACATATAAAAGAAAGTGCAAGCAAGACAACTAGGATAATGCGGCAGCCAATATCTGCAGGGGAGCCATTTTTGGCTGGAGCTGACTCTGGAGAAGGGACAAATTCCACAACATTGACGGCTAATTTCATTCCATGAAAACAGTAACCTCCGCTGCTGAGAAAGTAAAAAGGCTTCGCTTCAGTGAGATTAAACACATCGCGCCCACCCCTCGTAATATTCTTTATAAAGTCTCTGTCAATACACTGCTCATAGCTCGTTCTATTCACCTCCAGCACATTGTACCGGTGCTTGTCAAATCCGAAATCTAATAAGGATTGAAAATATACTCTCAAGTTATATAGCAAAACAAAAACAAAATTAACTCGAACAAGTCGGACCAAATTTATGGTAGCTGAACATAATAAACTCAGTAACTAAAATTGATTAGAAGCAAATTTTCAGCAGATATGATTTTGTATCAACTAGCTAGTGGAGTATAACACACACAGTTACATCAACCACATAAATAGAGCACTACAGGAATAGTTAAATGATGATATTGATATCTTCCAAACTTAATTAGTAGTATTGTAGCGCACTGTGAATAAAAGGAATATGTAGCTGAATTTTTTTATTTGATTGGTTAATTTAGTCATAATAAAACTGAAAGATAGGACTAAATTGTATGTATATGTAAACAATATATGTATAGAAAGCAATTGAAAAGTTAAGGGAGTGCTGCAATTTAGCAACAACAAAAAATCAGTTAAGATGGGAGAGAGAGAATACAGAGCCAGTCGCCGACGTAGAAAGTCTCATGGAGGGCCCAATTCGTGTAGTTGATATTCTGTGTCCAGCCTTTTGTCCCTCCCACCCTGTGAAGCTCTGGTGCTTTTCCCTCCGCCCTCAATACCACCACAAACCACAACATCCAAACCGCTACTACGTTCCTCACCATCACTCACTCCCTTAATTTCTCTCTCTAAAAAATTGTTATGTCTATAAATATCTCCATCTAGAACAAAATAAATGATTTCTCATGTATGTATATATAGTATAGGTGCGGAAGGAAGGAATGAAAAATGAGGAATGCAGGGAGTTTGGAAATGGAATGATCATTTTGAGGCAGGTAATCAAAGGTGGCATCAGCATATCATGGCATTGGTGTGGTATGGTAATAACAACCCAACCCGGCGCATTTTAGCGCCTACCCATAAATTAAATTACATTATTATTCATGCTAATTGCAAGTGAAGTTGAAATTAGAGACACGCATGGACATGTATCAAGGGTACCCCATAGACTAGTAACTTCCACCTTTATTACCAGTTTACCGTTCATTCGTCTTTCTCCAACTCCAACTACAAGATTATTCAAAGTCAAAGGGAGAGCATTCCCATACCCACCCACTTATTTGGGGTTCATAGGACATGCAGGATACAACTTCCTTCTCAACTGGGTTAATTACCGGGAAAAGGAAGAATCCTCCTTATTTGGGTTATCTAATTTATTTTTACATATTTTAAAATATGTAAAAAAAATAAATTCAACATTTCCCTTATATGACCAAAAAAATCATGAAGCAAAAAGTTTGAAATTCACAAACTTGGATAAGGAATTAGTTAGAGGAGTTTGAAAGCCACAAAGTAAATAGGCAGAGTTAAATAATTCATTCCATTTTTAATTAAGATAAATCATTCTATACCCCCCAAAAAAATTCACAAATTTGTCGAGATTAAAAATAATTTGTTCCATTACTATCGAACAATCAAACACACTTTTTTATTTATAGGAATGACACATTTCATTCTCATGCTCATTCTTGCAATCCAAACATAAGCATTAAGGGAATCAAAATGCATAATCATCTCTCTGAGAGACTAGACCATGAAGGAAAAAAAAAACCAATAAGATGGTTAGAATTGAGTCAATAAACCATAAAACCTCATCACAAGCCCTTATACATAGAATGAGAAACTTTTGAGTAAATAAACGATGAAACCTCATCACAATCCCATATACACAGTGAGAAACACATACAAGCGTAACAAGCCTTGGCCAATGCTGAAGCAAATTTCAGGCAAGTTTCAACAGAAATAAACAGCACAAACACGGTGCACCTATGTGAAGATCTTTTTCCTTTCTTTTTTCTTTACCCAAGTTAGTTAGGTTATAAGAGGAGAGTTCACTACTAAAAAATCTCATCCGTATGGATCAGACCCAAACCTGCAAACACCTGTAGGTGAGATAAGTCCTTTTACCATTACATTATTGCATAGATAATATTACTAATATTTAATACTGTGTTTGCCAAACACACCCTTGCTCGAGTCACAGTACAAATATAGCCAATTTAAAACAGTGGCATAAGAAGGAAATAGCTGTGATGTAAATTGGGTATTATAACGACTCCCAGTTCTAAAACATCCAAATGAGCTGTACCTTTTCAAAACCTGGTCTGAAAACCATCCATGCAACATTCAAGACCTTAGACCACTAACAATCCTTCTCTAGGATCTGTCAAAAAATTAGTCATTGCCATTCTAAGCAAGCATGGAAACCGTGACATTTAAGTTGAAAAATTAACTTAATTTACATTGACAAATACATTCCACAAACAACCCCAGAGAGAGAGAGAGTCATGGGGATAAGTTCATACAATGAAGTCATTCTTTAAACTGCCATTCCCTTCGGCACATGGGACAATGTGCTTGAGGAGTCTGTGAATTCACCCACTTCAGGATACAATGAAGATGAAACGCATGGTTGCATGCACCCCATACTGCAAGACAAAAGGTCAAATTAAGTATTATCCGTTTCCATAATTCACAAAACTAATTAAATCATGTTCCCATTTATGTATTCAAACATCCTAAATAAAATGACATAATACCAATCAAACCTAAGATGGTCGGTAGAACAATAATTATTGGATCAATGACCACTACATTTTAAAATGGAGCTTGACTAGTGTGAGCCCTTAAATATGAAAGAGGGGCGCGTATGATAAAAAGAGGGGCGTGCGTTCAATGAGCGGAACCTAATGACTCAATTTATTGAATCAAATTACCCGAATAAGACAATTCGAAAAGAAAAAGTCAAAAAAACGAACTAGTGTGGGAGGACCCCTTAGGGTTCGGCCCCTAGGATTCAGCCTCTAGGGGTTCAATCTTCTATCAGCCAACCAATGATGCTTTCTTGGCCTAATTGTATTACTGAAATATTCCGTGCAAAGCTTGGACAAAATCGATGAAAAGATGACCAAATGTTGGAAGACTCCCTAGGGCTCAGCCCTTTAGGGTTCAATATTTTGATTTGGTTCGATTGAAGTTGGTTTCTTGCCTTGATCTAAATTACCAAGCAAAACAAATGTGAAATGAATAAACCAAGCAAAAGAATATAACAAGACTAGGAAGTACCCCCTAGGGTTCGGCCTCCTAGGGGATATCCCTCCTTAACTTGGTTCGATTGATGATGTCTTCTTGATTTGATTTGAGTTAGAAAACGAAACGAATACTAGATCAACGAAACCGGACGAGAAAAGATGGTTATTTAGGGAGTGCCCTCCTAGGGTTCAACCTTTCCAAATAATGTCGATAAATGATCCCTTCTTGATGTAGGTTAAACTACCAAGCGAAACGAGGACAAGTTTGGGAAAAATGAACAAAAGAAGAAGAGGAGCTCAAGGGACCCCCAGGGTTCAACCCATAGTTCGTCCACTCTATGGCTTAGCCTCCTAGGGGGAGAAGGCATACTCTTTCATAATCTCAAATGTTACACCAATCGGACTTTGATCGGAGCAATGACGAAAGCAGATTACTGTGCCAAGAATCATAATAAAATGATGAAAATCGAGCAAGAAAGACAGACAAGCGAAAGAGATTAGAGGAAGTACGAACCTAAGGCTTGGCCCTAGGGTTCGACCCTTCCCCTAGGGTCGTGTCGAAGTCCTTCAAAGCTTTCTGACGATGAATTCGGGTAATGTGGTATCCGAACAAAAAAAGAAGATAAGGTAAGTACGAGTTAAGCAATGAAACCTTGTATATGAAGACTTGAGAGCGACTTCCATGAGTTCCTAGGCAGAAGACTTATGGAGCCAACTCATCATGGGAAATGGTTGAGAGATTTGGATTGACGGCTAGAAGGACGTAACGATTTGGGCATCACTTTGGACAACTAAGGGTATTTCTGGAATTTTATCTGACTAAGACATGTGTCAGGCACATGATCACTTACCAGGAGGCCCTGTAAATACATCATTTATTTCAATATTAGGGAATTTTGATTCGTTGACATTCCAAGACACACAAGAATGTTTTCTAAAGTTTTGTCACGTGTGGCCTAGTGATTGTCAAACTGTTCTTCTGCCCTCTACAAACCCAATATCAATTTCCGTACTTTTTGTTGATTTCTCTCCTCATCCAATTCGAAATCCTAATTGAGCGAGGTACGATTTTCTTGCCTACAACTAGTTCTATAAAAACAACAAGTTGTCTCCAAAAATATCAAGGTGTAAACGGGAAAATCAGAGTATGGAAACAACTAGCTTAGACGTGCTCATGATTTTCCGAAAAACGGATGTAGTATGACGCCTTGATAGTTGTACACTGTTTCAGAATGTTACAATCCATCAATGTGTTGGAAGGCTTTTGTGAGTTGTTGTGTACCCAAAAGACTGGCATATAGCAGCAGATTTGAGAAACAGTCGACCATCTCAGGGATAAGCACTTGGCAAGATTTATATGAGTATAACAATGCTCAAAGAGCAATTAGTTTCCTAGGTACCAAGTATGTGTCATCGAGTCTACAGTGGGCCTAGTGGAGAATACAAGAATTCGACCTAATGGTTGCAACTAATATAATAAAGAAGTTGAAATTCAACCAAAATATAAACGCATGCGACAAAAATTAGAAGTTACTATTAAAAATATGAAACAAAAATTTCCAATAAGGTATTTTGCAATTAAATAAGTTATGCATGATATGTTAATATGATCAAAACAAACAAAATCTTCAGGGAGATTTACAAAAAGTTCTTAGCATGAAATACCAAGCCCAAGAGGCTAAATAAGCACATGAGAAGTTAAAAATAAATATTTAAAACAATTAAGGAGGTAGTGCCAAGGAATAAGTACAAAGAAAATGACGTACTTAGCGGACAATCATCCCCAGGGAGTTTACAATCTGGACAACAGCCATCAAAAGCCATCCTACATATCCCACATGTTTCATCCTGGGCATCCCAAGTCCATGACGCTACAGCATGCCACCTGTAATTGATTCAGAGGAACAAAATTTAAGAAGGCTCCTACGCTACTTAATATTTCAGATAACTTTATTAAATAAGACTAGAGAAAGTAAACTTACTCTGTTCATAAGTCCACCAGCATAACATAGAGGCATGGGTCAAGAGAAAAGTAATTGTAAGAACTTTAAATAATGTTATATTGGATAAGAAACTAAGAAAGTAACATGAAAAGCTTCGACTCTTCTTACAACAACAATATGCCACACAACCTGCGTCAACATAAGATTCTGGCAATACTACTCCTACTGATACCAAGCAAATTGTGGTGAGCACAATCCTATTAAAGTAAACGGAAAAACTAAATAGTATAAAGACAGAGGGATTGGTAAAACACAGTTTGATAGGGCACAATGAATTATAAACATTTTCAAATCATAATTAGCAATACATAGACAACCCATGTACCATATTATTTTTCAAAAGATAAGCCGTCTTGCATTAATCTTAATTGATAGGATTTTCTTATGAAACTGAGACACAATACATCCAATGATTTCAACAAAAAGAAAATAACAGAACTCAAAAATCCCATCATTTATTAATATAAAAAAAACTAAAGCTCGTTTGTGCTTTTTGTTATAATCATTTAGACATTTACAACACATGGTAATTTGTGAATAAATTACAAAGCTGCTTATTTCTAAATCCAGCAAAATGTTACAAGCTTGAAATATAAATGAGAGCCCTTTTTTAATTCCAAAACAGTACTGGTGAGGGATAGTAACTTGATAGCCTTTATCCATTTGTACCGGATGGTGACAGACACTGTAGAGTATCTTCCTTATAGCCTATACCATCTCTATCACCAAAGTTAAAATTAATCATATCAAGGTATAAAGATGTAATAGTATTTCTAAGAAGCGGATGAACAAAACAAGGAGAGAGGATGCTAAACAACTAGGTAACAGGCAACAAAAAGCAACCTTCTTCTCGTTCTTTCCTTCTACATAGCCCATGAATAAAAGTAGGAAGAAACTATTAGAGGCTAATGATTATCCCTCTTGCCAGTTGTGGAAATATTGGGAACAACACTATTAGTTGCGAGACAATATGAATAGCAAAAACACGCAACATTGAGACTGCAATTCCATATCAAGAAAATTAACAACAGGTGATATTGTCATCTTACATAAAAGTGCAAAAATAGAGTAGTGTGCCAAATTAGTTTTCTTCAAGAGACATTATAACATATACTTCTAGCTGGGTGTTAAGGTATGACAAGTGTGCATTTTTTTGGAGCGCTGACCAAATGATATGTTTTCATAGATTTAAGTTAGATTGACAGTTCTATTGGCACTATCAAAGCACAAGATCTCCTTGGCTATGTAGTCGCGGTTCAAGCTTCAAGTCTACACAAGCTTTTGACCATAAAATACCAGATGCTGCTTGGCTATACCACTCCAGTGTTCTTGTTTATTATTGGCACCTCATAAACTTAAATTCTGACCGAATAATTAATTTGAAATAAGAAAGTCAACAAGCAAATAAGGAAATGTCAGGAAAGGAATTAAAATTACAGAAATAACTATAGATTTTACAAACTATAACACCGTATCCCAATTTCATATAATAATGCCAAATTCCTTATGCTACAATTTACGTTAATAATTAAGAAATACAGTAGCAATACATGATTAAGCTCCATCTTGAATGAATTGTATATAAGCTAAACTAAACAACAGATTAACAGCGTATAAGCTCAAATAATATGCAAGCATCACCATACAAATAACGAGAGAGAAAACAAATGAGCATACGTAAGATTTTAACTTTCATTTCCTTGGACCCTGCAAAATCATCAAATAATTCAATTAAATGTGTTGTATTCGTATACAATGTAATAAAACTGGAAAATTTGATGTAATACAACAAATTTAGAAAGAAATAACCTACTTAAACTTCAAAAAGCTGCTAAAAGTAAAAGATACAGTTGAATTCCAGCAGATCAATCGAATGGAGGTGGAATATAGGGTAGGGGGGCAGAGAGAGAGAGAATTAGGTCTAAATATCTTTCCTCGGCAATTTGAAATTTTGAATCGACAAGCGGGTAAGAATTGTTTTTTTTTTTATTCTTTCGGGTCGAGACTTGTTGGCTTAAAGTGAACTCATGCATATATGTATATATGTAAGGGTGTAAATCAAAGGAGTATTGAGTTATTCAGATTTTGATTTAAAAAATTTATCGAATATAAAATAAGGTTTGATTGAGGATCATTTAGCTACCGAGTCTAGTACGATCTCGAATCGAGCCCGAACAGTTTGAACTTTTAAAACGAATGTGATCCGAGTATCAATAGAAAATTACAATTCGAAGAGATTTGAGTAATTTATAGAACTTTAAAATTTGCTCGTATTTGACTCATTTATATTTTGAGTCGAGCTCGAATCGAACTTTTAATCGAGCGAATACGAATCGAGCCCGAACTGTTTGTTCATTTTACAGCTTTACATATATGCTTGTTTAGATTATGTTTTAACTTTGTCTTGTATCTTTTTCCTAAAGGCTTTCAAAGATGTTTCGAATTATATTTTTTAATTTCTAATTTTGATCCATATTTTTATGAAGAATATATCAAGAAACCGTAATCTATTTTAGTTTATGATATTCAAAATAAATCTTAAAATTATTTACTCCACAAATCTCCCATTTTTAATTAAACTAAATAACTTTCATTAATAACATCCTCTTCAATATTTATTACTTGGATTGTGACATTGAAATTCTAATCTTGATTTGGATTTTTATGAATCAGACTGCACTAGTTTTTGAGACCCTATTATTTAAAATGTAATATTATGAATAAGTACGGTCTATGTCTAGGTTTAGGTAAAAAATAATTTATATATATATATATAGCAAAGATCAGAAGCATAAGGCTTAAATGACATAACTCCTTAAAGAGCATAAGTATTTAAGCCTTCCGCGTCTTTTCTAAAATCCTAAAATCCCAAAATTGTGCCTTCCGTCTTTTTTCTAAAACCCAATTACAAGCCCTAGCTTCTCTCTTCTCTCTTCTCTCATCTCCAAAGCAGACGCAAGCAGAGCCAAATCCCTAGCTTCTCTCCTCGCTTCTCTCCAAATCAGGTATGTGTATCTAAGTTCCTATGTTTATACGAAGTGCAGTTTTCATATAAAATGATCTTGCTCGAGGTATTTCATCATTATTTACTGATTTGCAATAAGTGAGTATGAATACTGAACCAACTTCGCAAAATCTAAGGAGACAGAACAAACTGTGTAAGAAGTTTAATGAATTTAATTTGAAAAAAAAGTAAGCCAGTGAATTGATAGCATAGATGACACCATGGACCCAGGACAGATTGATATATACAGATAGAGAGAGAAACTAAAATCCCAATTATGTTATTTTAATTGTATTTATATTTCTAATTTTGCAGTTTTTATTTTTCAACTTTTCTTTGTATTGATGCAATCTTGAACTTTTATGTTATTTTATTTTGCAAACTGTGTAAGAAGTTTAGTGAATTTGATTTTAAAAAAAGTAAGACAGTGAATTTAATTTCTGTTTTTAAAATATTTAAAATTTAAGAAAAGAATACATATATACGAGAAAAATATTAATACAATGTCTATAATTAACATAATTGAGTGATCAGATATGTAATAGTTATAGTACTGTTCTTGACCTTTGTTGCTTTCATCCTAAAATTAACTTAAAGAATCTCGAGTTATCTTTTTTTCCCTTCCTGCTGATTGTTAAAGGATGTGCCCCTATGTTGGATATGCTTGTGTAGCTCAGTAGGCATGTGTCAAATAAATATCACATAGCCATACCAGTGTCATGATATGTTCAATAGGGATACTTTATGCTTTTCAAAGTTGTCTGCTTGAGCTTAAAAAGTTTCTTTCTCTACAAACATATTATGAATGAAACAGAAAAGCCCAAAAAAAAAGACCTTTTGATTTTATGTTTGCTTTTAAATAGTGTGTGCAAGAGTGTCTGTGATTATCATTTTTCTAATATACCTTCTCTCTTAATACTAATCCACTAGAGGGCTATATTCATATTATTTGAACATTAGATGATTTTTTATATCAGGTATAAAAGTTACATTACAATATTGCCCTTTTTTTATATGCCCTTTTTTAAATAGTGTGTGCAAGAGTGTCTGTGATCTACTTTGTATTGTTTAATAAGATAAAATTTTGTTTAAGAGAGTTGCATTTTGTATCATGGCCATCAAATATTCCTGTATTCACCTTGGACAATATTTACATCAAATATTCCTGTTTTTTTTCAGGGGTAGTACATTGTTAGATACCAGTAATCGATCTGATAGAACTGCATCCGTGGATGATGATTTTGGAATTTGGAGGTGAAGCTTTTGAAAATTGACAAAGGTATCGTTGATTTCAAAGATTAATGGAAGAATTTTTGTTCAGGAACTCCAAAAGAATGTAATAGTTTAGTCAGATGTTTTTTTTTGGTTTTAGCTTCTGCCACTTAACATTCTATTATCTATTAGTAGTACCATAATGTTTTGGGACATGTATAGTCTTTTTGTGAGTATAATGTTTCTTCAATATAGAACCCAATATGTGCAAGTATACGTGTTGCTTCTTTAAAATGTATGCATTTTGATATTGGATATGTGATGTCGTGGTGTATTGCATACTCATGCTGGGTCATATTGATACGCGGCAATAGAAAGGTCATATGAAACAGTACAACCCCCCTTGTTTAGCTGAATAGATTGCAGATCTATTCTTCTTTTACCACCCTCTGTTTTATGTGGGTACCTGAATTTCAAAGGCCCTTTTGGTTCAAGCACAGCTGAACATGAACCATTACCATCTCTTCTAGTTAATGATGATCTAGCTGCAATGAGAATTAGTTTTTTTTACTATATATTTTTTGTCTATTGGTCTTACTCTTAACTTAATATCAAGTTCAGTAATAGCAAAATGATTTTGTTTCCTTCTCCAATGTACGGGTTGGGTGGTATTAGTATGCTATATACTTCAGTTTTCTGTGGGAAACATAAACTATTGTGGTTGGATAAGTATATTATTAGAGAACCGGATACCCAAGAAATTAATGCTTATTGAGAGCATATGGAGTTAGCATTGCTAGAATAAGTACATGATTCATCAGGAAACAAACTTTATAGTTTCTTAAGTGAGATTTATGTCAATACAAATAGTTTTTTGTTTGTGCAATTTAATTCTCTCTCTGTCTAAGAGATTGTTCCCCCCCAGATACTAAGCTTTACATTAATTTGAGGAAGTTGGACATAATTCTTTGGATGAGTTTTTCTATTTTAAAGAGTAAACTATGTTATTAGGAAAAATGATTGAGAATAGTTATGTCAAAACTAAGTGTGTCAAATGCAATTGAAAAAAAAGAAAATTCAACAAAAGAAATAGGTCTCTAATTTCCTGACAGAGGTAGTATAAACCTTTGAATTTCTTCATAGTGGGTCAAACAAAATCCTGCTCGTCATTTCTTGTTTAAAACTTATGCCTGTTTTTCTTGTTCCTTCTCATACTACTAATATGTGCTCTATAAATGAAACACTGAATTCATTAATGAGCTTTTTAATCCCTTGATTCTACAGAACAAGATTTCAACTCAAACTACTTACCTTGAAAAAAAGAAAAGAAAAAAAGATTTCAATTCAAAGTAGTAACAAATAAAAAAAATCCAGAAAAAATAAAATAAAAGGAATATACTTCAAGCATTCGAGTACATAAACCATCCTATACCCCCAATTACAATATATCTAAGCTCCTTCAAGGTTGAATAAACTTCAACCATAGTTTGCTTTATCTAGTCAATCACACCAAGATGAGTCCACAAGAAAAGTGTAATTTGGGCATCACAGAAAAATTACATACACATACATGAACACATATACTCAACTGCGACACTTCAAGTTCAACTTATGCGAAACTTCAATTAAAAGGGAAAACATATTACATACACATACCTGGTCGCGATTCTCAGTGGAGAGAAGAGAGAAACTAGGGCACGGTCGCGATTCTCAAATCAAATCTTGGTCTCCTTCACTTTTCAATGTTTTCACGCACGGTCGCGATTCTCAGTGATTTGGAGAGGAGAGAACGCATTTGGAGTGTCTGCGATTTGTTTTGGAGAGAAGAGAGAACGAGAAGCTGGGGCTTGTAATTGGGTTTTAGAAAAAGGACGGAAGCCACGATTTTTTTTGGAGTGATGTGCAATTTTTTAAAAATATTTTAAATTAATTTTTTAAAATATACTAGATTTCTTTAAATTAACTACATAAAAATATTTTTATATAACTTTTAAAAATATTTTTAAAAATTTAAATTATTTTTTATAAAATATTTTAAATTAACTACATAAAAATATAAATTAAGAATAATTTTTTTTAGTATTTAAATTAACTTCAAATTATTGTAAATTAAATATATATTTTTATGTAGTTAATTTGGACCTTTGAGATCTAAATTAACTTCAAATTATTGTAAATTAAATTTAGTTTTGATTGTTTTGATCATTTTGATATTGAATTTCTTATTGGGGGGTAGAGTTTAAGAGCACATAAATCAAGAAAGGTTTTTAAGTGTACTAATGTCTGGTGGTGGCAATATTTTATTGTGATATAATACTTGCACATTTTTTATCTTATGAATATATTGAATAGTAATACCAGAACAAACACCACCAATTAGCTAGATTATTGGCAGTTGAGTTTTAGAAATCAAACCTGCCGCTACTCCTTGCAGTGGCAAGGAGGAAATAATAATTGAGGGGTTTTTTGGTCATGCAGGAATTTTTTTTGATCATGAATATCAGCCACTACTCCGTGTAGCGGCAGGAAATTAATTCAATTTAATCTTAATATTTTATTATTATGATCAACGGCTCATAGATTGGTTGCTAGAATTGTGTCCGTGGTAACCGGTTGCCACGGATGAGGACCCATATATATATATATTAGATGTGTTCCTTGTCTCCGACACTGTATGGACGATGTGATTTATCCTAAACTTTAGACGGCCCAGATGATTTATTGAGTGAGCGGGAAATTCAAAATCATTTGTATTTTATTAGATAGATGGATGATGGAATTTATCCCAAACTTTGGACAAACCAGATAATTTATTGAGTGAGCGAAAAATTCAAAATCATTTGAATTTTATTAGATATATATATATATATATAGGCCGGATCAGGTCCAGACTCCCGGACCGGACCAAAATTCGGTTTGTTTTTTTTAAACAACTAAAAAAAATTAAAATTTTATGGAACTAGAATTTTTATATAATACAGTGTTTTGGATACGTATAACAAAAAATGTATGTATAGTCTGAAATATCACTCATTTATTAAAACTACGTCGTTTTAAAGTGACTTAAAAGGCCACTCCAAAACGACGTAATTTTAATAAATGAGTATTATTTAAGGATAAATACTATTTAAGAGGAATGCTCTTGATTCTTGCTCTATATATATATATATATATATATATGGTTATTCATCCATGGCAAACGTTTGTCATGGACACTATTCAGCAAACAAGTTGATTACCGTTGATCTGGACAATGGAAGGCTGAGATTGGTCAACTTTTCTCCCTGTCACTACAGTTTGTAGCGGCAGTCTCTTTTCCTTTTTGCTCGTTAGCCTATTACATTACTGTCCCTAACTTATAATACATGTTTGCCGCTATAGGCTGTAACGGCAGTGTGAGTCCCACCCATATGGCGATGTAAAGATAAGTTTACATTTATGTATACATAATGTAAAAATAAAAGATAATGATACATAATATAAAAATAAAAGATAATGATAAGATAAGTCTGAATAAAAGATAAACTTATTTTTATAAATACATAATGTAAAAATAAGATAAGTTTGAATAAAAGATAAATTTATCTTTTATAATAAAATAAATTTATCTTTTATTATAAAAACATAAATTTATCTTTTATAATAAATATTTGTTATAAATTTATTTTATAACAAATAAAATAAAATTTATTTAATTTTATTTTATCTCATTATAATAAAATAAAATAAATTTTATCTTTTATTATAAAAGATAAATTTATTTTATTATAAAAGATAAATTTATTTTATTATAAAAATAAATTTATGTTTTTATAATAAAAGATAAATTTATTTTATTATAAAAGATAAATTTATCTTTTATTCAAACTTATCTTATTTTTACATTATTTATTTATAAAAATAAGTTTATCTTTTATTCACACTTATCTTATCATTATCTTTTATTTTTATATTATGTATCATTATCTTTTATTTTTACATTATGTATACATAAATGTAAACTTATCTTTACATAGCCATATGGGTGGGACTCACACTGCCGCTACTGTAAGACCCCAACTTATTATAAATAAAATCGAATTTTCTCTAATTATATTTGTGAATAATAAGGTATTAATTTGATATAATTCTCTGGTTTTGGGTGAAATATGCAAATTTTGCAAAATATGCAAGTGGTTATAAAATAATCATTGTTGTTTAGAATATTCGTTTGGTCGTGGAATATTCTTGTTGTCGAGGGAATATTCATGCGACTTAGCGGTCATTTTTATGGGCCCCATAATGTAATAACCTGCTTGATGAAGAAAATGACAAGTTTGAGTTTTTATAAATAATTGGCGTAGTTGTTACCATTAACACCGTTGGAATATCCGGTGGTTAAAATACGATGAATACGTGTGGATGCACGTATTGATGAATTATCGATCCTTACGTAAAAGTCACTACTCAATAATTGTTACATGAATTCTTTGCTCAATATTTTATTTTATTGATTCAATAATTGCATGGCGTTGATATTTTTATATTATTGTTGTTTCAATAATTGTCACCGCACACAAGATTTCCCATTATCGGATCAATAATTCATATTATTTGAATAATATTATTAGATAGCATTATTGACAATGTCTAGAAAGTTCATCAAGGAGAGGTTTGGTCACCTAATTGCGCGCCAATAAAGGAAAATTCTTATTGAAAGCCCCCTCTTTCTCAGGAACGACACGGTTGTTATAAATGTGATTCTCAGAATATTATTTGTGAATAATTAATTATTGATTCATATGATAAGAAAATATTTATTTTATGTGGATATAAATGTTGGATATATTTATTGTGGTTAAAAATGAAGGAGTTAATGTTGAGGTGTTTTATCAAGATTTTTGTTTGAATGAAGGTATTAAAAATTAAACCAAAGGTTTTTGAGATATATTGTGTGAGTTATAATTTTAATCCGACCATTGGATCGTTGTAATTTTTGGATATGTTATACATATATAAGTTGAGTATATGTCCACAAATTTTGAACCGTTAAAATGAACGTATGATTTGTTATGAATTTTAAGAGGTGACCGATTGAAATTAGGTTTATAAATAATTTTGGTGGAAAATTCTAGAATTGAGTGGGCCCCACTTGTGGTTGGTGAAGAAATGTGTTGAATTTATTTCAAATGTGGTGGGTGGGAATAGTAGCGAGTAAAGCCATCGGGGTTGCAGTCAAGTCTCTGCTAACATTTTTCTATAAATAGAGGGCTAAGTTAGAATTGAAAATCACACCAGAAACAAATTTTTTCTCTTTCTCTCTCTAGATTATTGAGTGTATTTTGTGAGTATTTAGATATTTTGTGAGTTTCTATTCATCGATTGCAAGTTTCCTTGAAATTTTATACCGATATTTCGATCGTAATCTTGATATTTTGAGCTAAGGGATGTTATTTTCTTCATATATGATATTATTTCTTCAATATCATTATGCCAAAGTATTGATATGAATTTTTATCAAATTTAGAACTTTTTGTGTTGGGGTTACTATTCACGTATACGACACTATTCACGAATACGACACTATTCACCGAAAAATAAATTTTTCTTCTTTTTGTCCAAGATGTCTATTATGGTTACTATCTTTGATTGTATCCATGTTTTGATCTTTATTTTTGAATTCTGCTTCAAAATTGGTATTTATAAAGTATTATTGATCTTTGATAAACTGTTATACGAATCCCTACTATTTGTCCTTCCGTTTCACTGGATTCGTTTTCTTTAAAATATTTTTCATCATCCTCAGTCCTAAATGATGATATTACTAAATATCTTCGACCTGTAGTGCAAAGATAAATGATTAACTGATGAATATCTTTGGCCGTAGTGCAAAGATGAACAAATGTTGAGATGAACATGACCAACTGATGATACAAATGAATATCTTTGGCCTATAGTGCAAAGATGAATATTTGATTAAAGATGTATATTGATTGTTGTTACAGGGATAAAATATTGATGATGGACTTTTAAATCTTAAAAGATAGTAGAACTTATTCTCTACTTGACTCTTCTAATGGATTGTTGTTTCCGCTGCAGTTGTTGATCTAAAACTTGTTGACTATTATATTTTATCAGATTTTTCCCTGTTGAAGACTAACGATAATTTGTTGTATATTATCTTAGTCATAATATTCTTTACTGGGCTAGTTGAGCTCACCCTTTTCCTTTTTGTTCCATTTTTCTCAGGAGGTGAGAACATAACAAGAACTAGTCGGGGTACGGAGTGATGGTTCTAGAAAGATGTTTTAGCAGTCCTCACTATTTTTGTAAAATAGTATTTCAATAATTGTAACGAGGACTTATTTGAGTGTGGATATTGTCTGTAAGACAATATTTGTTTTTTTAACTCACGATGATGTGTTGTCGTATTTTGCACGACAATTGTATTATTGAAGTTGTAGTTTGCTTTCTGTACCATGTATTTGGCAACTTAGAATGAGTGTTGTATACCTATTTTGGGGCGTCCACACTACACATGTAACAATGCAGCATATGTATTATAAGTTAAGCGATAATGTAATAGCTAACTAGAACAAAAGGAGGGTGGAATTATGTCAGTATTATGTGGAGAAAAGTTGACCAATCTTAGCCTTCCATTGTCCAGATCAACGATAATCAACTTATTTGTTGAATAATGTCCATAACAAACGTTTGTCATGAATGAATACCTTATATATATATATATATATAAAAGAAGAAAAGAAACATGAACTAGTGTGTGTCCACCATGTATGTTACCTTTTCTAAAGTACTATGAACTATCAAATTAGTGAGACCCTACCCTACCCTACCCTTCCTAGCGGATGACTATAGGTGAACTCAAAACTAACATTTTGAATTCGGTTCGAGTTTGACTCATAAAATACAAGCGATGAACATAAAAAATAATTTGAATAAAAAAATGAGTAGAATCTGAGCAAAGTTATACTCGACTCATTTAAGATTCAAACTACTCGAATTATAGATTGTGATTCGATACGAGTCGATACAGATTCGATTAGATACTCAATATATTCTCTTAATAATATATACAAATTAAATAAAATTAGGATAATTAATTATTTTTATTTTTAATTATGATTTTATATTTATAAAATGTAATATATAGTAAATATATCTTCTCATTTCTAAGTAAAATAATAAATTCAATTTATAATTATATTTATTATAAAGTTAATTATTATATGGAGACTCAATTTCGAACTTGAATTTGAAACTCGCACGTAGTTTGAATATTATTTGATCTGAGTCGGATCAAATTCGATTAATAAATATTCGAGTCGAGTCAAATTTAGGTACAAATTTTCAAATACAATTCGAATTCAAATATGAATTTAATATTTCGAGTCAAATTCAAACATATCTCTGCTCGCTTCTATTCGTTTACATCTTAACGGTAGAAACGTAATTCCCGATAAAAAGAAGTAATGGATATTTTAGTTGCTTCATTAGGGGCCCATCGACTCCCTTACCCTTACCCTTACAACCTATTGACATTTTCAAGGCCCCACAATGCGGTGCAGCAACACCCGCAATTGATGCACTGGAAATTGGAATTCTCCAATAAACCACCGTTTCTTTTCAATTTATTTTTTCAACACATTTCAAACCCCAATCCACCAACTTGATCAAAAAGAAGAAGGTCAAACTATTATAACAGCAACACAAAACCATAAATTAATTTTCTTTAACAATTTTGTAAACGCAATCAACTAAGAAGGCACAAATTGGTTGCCATTTTTTGGATATGTACTGCTACCAGAACCGAATAAATGAGTCCCATACCACAACAATGACAAAAACAGCCGGTATAACAATTTGGCTTCTGAGAGTAAATCTTAAAGAGTCACTCTTTACTGGGGAAGCTGAAGGTGGGGGTGGTGGCTTTTCAACATGAATAGCTAATTTCATGCCTCCGTAGCAGAAACCTTTGCCACTAATGAAATAGTAATCTCGTGTCACATTCAGTTGAACTACATCTCTTCCGGCTCCAGTTGTCCAACTGTGAATTGGATTATCCGAATTGCATGTCTCATAATTTGTTTTGTTCACTTCCAGCACGTTCATTTGATTCCTATCATACACAAAAACTGGACGCAAAAGAACTAGTTAATGAACAGCAATATATGGTTTTTGCACTGTTTAAACATAAAGGCTTTATATTTTAGTGCAGGACTTTGGATCAACCAATGAGATGTCCAATTCAATTAAATACTATCTTGGCACATGGCATGAAACAAAGTGTTCACATTATCACATATTAACATTAGCAACAGTGATGGGTCCATGTAACATATCAAACTTAAATAAACTAAATGACAACTTTCCAGTATTATAATATAGGAAACTGAAAGCATATCTCTAACACCTAACTGGTAGATATTTCCTCGCAACATTTGGACAATCAGGTATGATCATCAACACTAGCTGGTAGTATTAAAATCACACGCAAATAGAGTTTACCAGTTGTCCACATTTAGCCAGGTATTATTAGGCATAATAGTGACACTGATATTTCAGTTTTCAATTTCTATGGCCCTATTTTGAATCGATATTGTAGGCTAAGCTCCCAACCTGACTTATTTTTTGAGTGTAGTTTTGAACAGTTAGCTATGTATCATACTATGATATGTTACTTAGCTGCTATATAACTAGTGAGTAACTAATGGTAATCATGGAAGTCTTAGTTAGGAGTTGAGCATAAAGGATGGTCCTATGGCAGTCCCATAACTACTATGAGCACCGCTCCGAAAAAATAACTTTTTGCATCATGATGTGATACATTTTGGAGGCTAAATGAGCAAATACAAAATAACGACAACAATTCCCAAATAGAGTTAGAGATGAACATAAAAAGAATAATTCAAGGCCAGTCGGCATGACCTTCTGACTGATAAGGCTTCTAATAAACAATGGCAAAGCTTGAGAGTTATCAACTACTCACACTTGATGATTGAACTTTCTGATATCAACTATATATATATAGTAATGGAAGCAAAAGACTTGCTGGTCCAATTTTATATTTCCTTCGTTTTACTTTTCCAAATAATTTTTTTGGCTGGGAGTAATTAATAAGATTGCTACTAACAACAAAACAGGGCCAAAACATCTAGAACAAACCAAGTTAATTCGACATACAGCATTGTATGCCAGGGAAATCAAAAAAAAAAATCGGCAACATCAAATCATTGGGTGATGACACTCATACCCCAACCCTCATTACATTTAGAAAGAAATAGATGTTTTCAAAGAAAATGATATAGATCTAATGCCGCAGCCAGTTACAATAATCAAAATGCAATAAGAGAAAAGGATACTAATGAGCAGCTAAAAAGATTAAGATCAGATAAGTCAGTAAACAAATGTTTGAGACTAGAGATTAACTTCAATATTACTATATCCAACTTTCCATGAATCACAATCAAACATATTAATGAACTAAAAAAATAAAAATAAAAAAATTGAAAATTGAAACATTATACAAATTTGGTAATTCCTGAATTGATCTAAAGTACAAATAGTTTCAAGTGCAAGTCAGCAAACTAATATAAGATTTACTATGGTAATTAGAACAAGAGGAACTATTTAGATAATTATCACCTTCAAACCGAAAATTTAACTTATTCCAGCTGCAAAACTCTATTCGAGGTAGAGTGAAAATGCAATAGATATATGTTGGAACTTGTGACTACTGAAAAAGGCTAGTGCAGAGTGGAGCGAGCGAGCGAAGGGGGTCTATCCTAAAGCCTTGTTACAGCCTTATGTAACAAAAAATCATCAATAAAACAATAAACCGCTACCCAAATTGGGAAACCACAATTAAACCGCTACCCAAATTGGAAAACCACGTAATTGTGTTTTCTCTATTGTCGTGTGCATGTGTGATCCTAACACTAACAATATATATATATATAGATGGACACAGAATACGAACACACAGAGAGAGAAATCGATAAATTGAAGAGATACAGAAGCAAAAATGGAGCTTAAATTGTACAGAAGGGGGCACAGTGAATAGAAGATCTAGGCAAAAGAAGACAATAGGGGAGAAACATACAGAGCCAGTCGTCGAGATAGAAATGTTTGGACTGAGCCCAGATAGTGTAGTTGACGTTGCTAGTCCAGCCCATATTACCTCCAACGATGAACCGAGTCGACGATACTTCCGGTATCATCACCATCATTACTACGGCGCAAGTTAGCACCACCACCGTCGTCGGCCAGCCAATGCCCAATCTCTCCATCTCTGAGTTAAAAACAAAACGGGGCACTGATTTTGGGACAGTGGGAATAACGGGGTATTTATTTTGTGCGCCTGATTTGGTTTTTATTTCAATTTTCAAGCAAAGTTCAATTTGTTTTCCAGTTCATCTACCGGTGGCACCCTCTTAATTGGATTCGATTACATTTTTTTTCGGGGCAACTCTTCAGGTTTTAGACATAAGTTCAGGCAAATAGTATAAAATGGAAAAAGGGGACCAAAAACCCCACAAATAAGGTAACACTTTACCCTGTGCTAATAAGTAAGAGCTATTTCTAAACATAAAAATTGGATAGGAATGTTTTATAATTTTATTTATTTATAATTTTATGTAAAATTATAAAACACTTACGTCCAATTTTCATGTTCAATTATCATGTAGTTTTTTAATAAGTAATAATAAATGCAGCTGAAAAATAAAATCTAATTTTGTTTATTATATTTTTCATTTTATGAATGGGAATGTAGCCCTAAAAACAAAATATTAAAAACCTCCATGTGAGAGCTCCCCCACCAGCAATCTGACAGTCAAGCCCCAAGAATGGGTAAACAGTCCAGGCCCATTACACCACTTGATTTACTTTTTCTTGTCTTTTTCAAGGCCCTAAATTTGGACTCGACTTTTTCAAGTTAACTATACTTGATTTAAAACTATTCGAATTCTCGTCAGATGTATATTCAAATAAATATTCGATTCATTTTCTTACAATTTAATAAAATTAAAATAAATATTTTTTAAAAAATTTTGATTGTAATTTTTTATTTGTAAAGTATAATTGTAAATATATTTTTAAATTTTTAAATAAAATAATAAGTTTAACTAGTAATTATATGTATTATAAAACCACTTGCTATATGAAGACTCAAACTTTAAATTCAAAATTAAACTTAAATAACGGAGTGGCCTTCGGCCGAGTAATATGACATAACCCATGGTAATGGTATCCATGAGGTTGAGTTCAATCCTTGGCATGTTAAGGAATGAGTGTGTGAATTTAAAAAATTACTAATATAAAAAGAAAAAGAAAAAGAAAAAAGAAAAGTTCAACTTAAATAGAACACAAAACTAAAAACAAGTATGCAACAATTTGAGTATCAACAGGGAACAAACACTGAACCAACCAACAAACTTAGACCAAAGAACATCACAGAATGAATCACAATAACAATCTCCATTAATTAAAGTTGCAATATAGCAGGCATCTTGTCTTTATCTACCAACTAGACAAACCGATTCTGATGCACCAAGTTACACATTACAAACCACGCTTTGATACATCATAAAGTCACCTATAATCCTCTAAGATCATGTATAAACGTAATATCAACAGATACCTGTACTGAATGCTACGGATAATGATGTACCATACATCATCAATAAGAGGATGTGGACATTGTTTTATTTGAATATCTCAACTCTATTCAGTCTAGACGTCTCAATAGATATTCAACTTGAACTTCTTTTGTCAATGGCATGATCCAGATTCCATAGAGATCAGCAACCAAGTTTGGTTTTATTTTGTACACCCGTTCAGCTTTATCTTCCGTCACCTCTTGCGCGTATGTTCTGGTTTTCATCTCTACTCTCCTTTTGATTGCTTCTTCCACTGCCGGGTAAGTCAGTAAATTCATTAGTTGGTCCTTGTCCTGCAGAACCAATTTAAATTTGAATGGTAAAGCCTCTCTTGAGCACAGCCTAAAAATGCCTAAGAAGACCATTAAGAAGAGTTTCCTAAGAAAAGTTGGAGGGAATTACAACTTGAAAGGCAACATACTTGTCCTCTTATGGCAGCTTCGTAGGCATCTGGCTAGGCTTGAAATTTTGCTTCTGCTACAAATTTACCATAATGAATTCTCTTTGAGAGGGCCTGTATAAAAAGAGTCCAGCAATTCATATAAAGGAAACTTCTCATGTTAGAATCATCCAAACTTTTAGGTCATACAAAAGATTTTTGTGCACGAGTGTGTATTCACAAGAGGGGGAGAGAACGAGCGTGTGGACGGTTGGATCCACCATCCATCCAACTTTGTTTATGAATCATCTCCCTATACACACACATACACACATATAAATATTTAAGTAAATTTGAAGAAAATGAGTTTACGAAGGTGTTAGTACAGTGGTGGGGGGGAAAATAGGTCATTGACATAATGTCAGGAGCTTCACGCGATGAAAATTGGCCAGTAGTCACTACCAATTAATAAGGTAAATGTACATTTATGATTTAACAAGTTACAGAATATCTGGGCACATCCTGGAAAGTTGCTTGCAAATCTAAAACATAAACACTTGTTCCTTACTTAAAAACCCACCTTGCTGTATGTTCCTCTACCCTAAGAGAATCCTTCCTAAATGGTTCTGAGCACTTGAGAACTGATTTTCCAATGCTTCCACATATTAAATCTCATAATTCTTTACACATGTAGGTTCTCATTTTTCTTTTTCCTTTTCATGTTTCATAATTCCTTCCTGCCTACGTCTGTGTGAGTGTGCTGGTGGTCGGAGGAAGCCTCCCCTTGTGTACTTCTTGCTTTTAAAATATTAATCTAAGTACAAACTAAAGAAAGATAAGATCTTCATAAACAAGTACAACTTTACATAATGCAAAACCCAATGTCGTGGATACTCACAAAATTCTCCCTTTCTTTACATTTCTTTTAGTTGTGCTTGATTATTGATGCTTTACAGGATCCAAAAAGAGAACTAATGAAAACAGAAAAACATACCGGAAGAACAAATATTATTCAGGAAACTCGATGGTATCATTATCAAAAAATTGATAATGCATTCCATGTCAAATATGCAGATGGGCACAAATTCATGGCAACTAGAAGTACCAACACTTGGAAACACTGCAAAAGTATATTAACTAGAACATAATATAAACAATAAGATGGGAAAAAGAAAAAGAAGCATCACTAACAAAAAAGAAAAAGGAATAACATAAGAAAGACAAAAATACTCATGAGAATAAATATCAAATCCAACCCTGCTGAGATATGGCTGAAAAGCATAGAGGAATGAGGATGTAAATATCAAAAGGATGTAAATAACAAAAAAGGAACAATAAAAGACATGCATAAATACACATAGGAGAAAAATATTAAGTCCACCCTTGATGCTGCTAATTTGAAAAATCATTAGTCATAAGCTTTGGTTAAATGCACTAAAATAATTCCACGCACCAAGGGCTAGTATAGAGATCAAACACCAACTACATGATAATCATGCACGAAAAGAGAAACACAAAGAATCATACTAGGGATTCAGCAGAATTTACTTGATTGCTATTCTGACAAACATGTAGCAAGTAACTGTTGCTTTGAATCACGTTTTCAACCTTACTAATAAACAGTTCAAAGTTGTAACTTCAATGGACATGAAGAACTTGGAGTTGGGTCAAAAGAGGGGAAAAACAACTCTTTGTAGAGCTAATTCGTCAAAATCTCTTGAATCTTCTTTCACTTTAACAATCTTATTTCTTGTTTCATAAAATGAATAGTAACTAGTCATGAGAAGCATATGTATAACACTACATTGAGAGAAAAAATGAAGACAAGCACTTATCGATTTACCTATATCCATCTCATCTAAGGAACACTGAATATAGAGAATAAGGCGAGAAAGGAAACTATAAAAAAGTTCAGGTTACGTATACAGTAAGATATATCATCGTAATAATTCAATCCCTCGTTCAAATGAAAAATAGTCTAGCATGGAAAGACATTTAGTCAAACATGTACCTGCAAGCAAATTGTGTCGCAAACTGCAGTTGATCCATAGTTTCCATCATCACCTTCCCTGACTAATCTTGGAACAAGATTTCTAAAGTACATATCCCATATTCTACTGTTGATATTGATTGAATCAGTAATGGGATGCAGAACCTAAATGCATATCAGAAACAGATTAGACTATTTGTACTTGGAAGAATATCATTCGAGAAAATTATTATGAAAAAAAGAACATATGTCTTCATGCACACAATTCTACTCCCTCCATCCCACTTCATAAGACAAATCATTTATGTGTCAATTATACTTCATACTTACAAAATCATGAATATCATATTTTTCAAATACACCTATCAAAAATGTAAGTATTGCAAATATATTCAACAAAGGGTATAATGTACAAATTTGTTTTGACATGTCTTAACATTTGTGTCGGAAAATCACCCAAAAGTTATGTCTTGTGAAAGGGGAGTGGAGGTAGTCTCATATTAACAGCAAGGCGGTAGTTTGTAGATCATTTGTCAGCAAAGACCTGTAGTTAATCAAATTGAGTTATTAGTTTTAATGTCGATGGACTTCTTATGTTAGTCATCCATTAGGACAGTCATGCAAGAGGATCCATAAAGATCACCACATTCCCATTTTTTGAAATTTAATGGACGAGCATCTCAATATGCTATATATTGAACAATGTCGATCAATAAACTACAGCTTCTGTGGAGGTGAAAGAAACCAACAAATAAGATCCATGCAGCCAATTGAATTTTTTTAAGGTGTTTGATCTATTAAGAATAATAATAATAAATAAAAAATGCAACTCTAAACGAATGTCATATTTTCGCACATATAATCTCTTACCTGTGGGTACTGCAAAGGTGGCAGCATCGGGTCCGGTAAGTCATCTGGGAAGAATGGATGCTCATCAGGGCTCTTATACCTTCCAGCCTATGTCAAATTTCAACCAGACAAATTTTTGTGACGTCAGTTTTCTTTTTGTACAAACTAGAATTTATGGCTTGAACAATTAACATACCCAAGCATGAAGCTTCTCAGTTTCTCTGACCATAAACTCAACCAAAGAACCTTGGAATCCATCCTTCAAGAAAGCATTTGGGTCATACGTGTCTGAATTGTAACAATACTGAGCTCTCTCCACAAGGCTAAATATTATGCTATCCTCTTGCCGAATCAATGAACTCCTAATACCATCTAGAGTATAGGTCTCACTCTCATCTACCCTAGTTTTTGCTTCCAGTCTGCAAGGAAAGGAAAATAGCTTCAGAACACACAGTTCATGACAAAATTCAAAGCCAATTATGAAGACATTATATGTCAAAACCCATCCAACTAATTGGACAGCATATCTGGAAATTTGAGCTCGGGGGTAAATCATAGGTCATACCAATTACTCAATTACTCTGAAGTTTCTCATCACATAAACTCGGGATACAAGATCGAGAGCAAAAAATTAAGACTTTCCTTTCTCTAAGTTATTATTTTTTCTTTGGGGGAGGGGGGAGATAGAGGGGCAATGAGTAAATGCTGTCTTTTATACATACTGTTTGCATACGTGATAAAATCACCATATGTTCTTGTCACAAAAAAAGTTGAGTGTATATTGGGACTTAGTTAAAAATTAAGGGTATATGATTTCAATTCATGCAATCTAAGTGTAAGAGTCCAAGCATAGCTACACTTAAAGTGCTTTCCTGCAGGTATCAATGCTGGTATAGCAGAACTGCAGAAGCATATCAGCGTGTGGTCAAGATAACCCTAATACTATGTTGATTTATATTTGGTTGAACAGATGAGCATAACTGCACTCATGCATAATCCATTTATTCCTCAGACGCAATACAAACTCATGTGAGCATACACTATGAATGCTTCTCTGAGAAGGTGCAATCATGTTCATGTATGTTTCATGGGTTTAAGGCTCATGCATATCAAAAGGAGGATCACAAGCATTCTTTTATTTTTGATAGGTAATATTTTGGATTGGAACCAGTGATATTGCGGGTAGTGGAATCTATATCACTTGATTCAATCAGACTAGAAACTCAAAACAAATTTCGCATGACCAGAATTAAAGTCATCAGGGTTAATATGCCATACATTATCACTTTAAAAGAGCTTAATTAGCAAAATGAAAATTGCATTAGTGAGTAAACAAGTTTCACTTCAAATTAGAAAATCAAAAATGAACTAAATGAATCATCTACACTGCACTAGAAGTTTAGAACAAAGTTCATTCACATGTATGGATTCAACAGAGAAAATGATCAACACTAAAATTTACTAATCATATAAATAACCAATATTGAAATTTAGTTGACAGATTTCGAATGATATTTAAAGGCAATCTTGAACAAGCAGAAAACATCAACATTAATGACAACAAACATTAAATTGTGACATATTAAATAGATAAAACATTCTAAACTCAGCTAAGCCTTTCTAAAAAACATATAATAAGTTGTACACAAATTCAAAAGGAAACAAGTGACAATTAAAAGAATGGAACCCATATAAACAACAACAAAAAATCATAACCCTCAAAAATTCACGAGAGCAAATACAAAGTAAAGAAGATAATTAATTACCCAATGGAATTGGCGGAGGCTTGAACAGATTTAATGGGATGCTTTGAAATTCTGGATTTAAGGAATCGAAAGCCGCAATTTTGGGTGCTCTGGTGGGCGAAAAGATAAGTGGGTTTCGAAAAACTGGAAGAGTTAGAGGCAAAAATGGGGGAAGAGGCAACTCTCAAGAGCTTCGACTCCATTATCAAGGAAAATGCAGAGCACAGAACCAGCTAAAGAGAAGGGGTATGAAGTCAAGGCAGGAGAAGAAAATAGCAAACCAATGGACGAATTTAGGAGAGAGAATGATAGAGTAAGGTTGAATTCGGGAAGAATCAAATATTCCCGTATTTGAAAAGTGGTAGGTAGTGCAACTGTGCAATATTGGTGGGATTGGAATGGAACAATAAATTAAAATCTAATCTAATATAATACTCTAATTAATAAGTAATGGATAACAAGAATAAGTTGCCGTCCTTTCTTCTCTTTGAAGCCAGTTGGCGAATAAGAGAACAGCGACCCAACTAATTGTTGGAGATGACTTATAAATTCATAAAATTAACTTATAAATTATTTGTTATTATTCGGTTGTTTATTCGGGAATATTTTTTATTTTATTTTTAAGTTGGGTTTTGAATAAAAAAATAAATAAATATTTGAAATTTATTTTAAAATAACTTATAAGTTATTTTAAAATAAATTAATTTGATCAAATATAATATTTATTTTGTCTCGGTTCTTATTTTGTTCTTTTTGTTTATTAATGTTATTTTTAATAATTTTTATATTTATAAGTCATTTTGAGTCAAATATTTTTATAATTTATTTTAACTTATAAATTAAAATGATACCAATTTTTTATATTTATAAATCATTCCCAAACAGTCCTTTAATTGTATACCTAATCTATGATCTATCACCAACCCCGTGCAACAACCCTTGCGCAACACGGCCGATATGAATATTAATTTATTATGAGAATATATATATATATATATATCCCATAATAAGAAAAAACTATAAACTCATATAAAATTATTGAGAATTAAATTTAGACTTAATAATGATCATAGGAGCTATGACATAAATTGTTGCATCCTCCTTTTGATCATTTGACAGTTAATTTTGTGATTTTATTCTGTTTTATTTTTAATTGGTGAAGGCGAATTCTTAAAGAAACAAATAATATTTTAGTGGAAGGGAAAGTTGTGGCATATAATATCAAACTTAGCTATAAATACATTCATTTATTAATAAAAAATTTTGTCTTTTCATTATTTTTCTTAATACCATTTTAGACACTTTATTGTTTTATATTTTTATTGTCAAATATAACTTCGTTAGCTATGATATGTCACACATTTTTTTTTAATGTATTATATAATTATGTTAAATTGTCTTAACTATCTTCTTGTTACACAATAGCATATAAATTAATTTTTTATATTGTGAAACAATATTATTATTTCATAAAAATAGTTTCATTCTGACCATTTTAAATATTTTATAATAGTTATGCATGTATTAACTAAAATTTGATTCGAATCAATGTCAATTTTAGATTGTAAAAAATTGAAATTGATATTAAAAGTAAAAATAAAACTCTTTTTCGTAAAACATAGTGAGAGTATGAATTTAAATAATGTTACTATTACATAAAAAAAACTCACATAATGTTCACATACACATATCTAAATTTGTGGATCCCACATGTCAGGCGGGGACCACAATATACATGTGTATATATATAAGAATTATGTAAATCTTTTTTTATATGATAGTAACATTATTGTATGAATTGTCTTGATCAAGAAATTGATCACCAATTACACTTGACATGTTGATATTCAATCATACATATAGAATACAAATTTAGGGACTTTTTTGTGTGTCAAAAATGTTGATCAAGTTCTTGTTTTATTTATAAGTATTACCCTTTGATTACACAATATAAGTAAACAAATTCATAAGAAGTGTTGGGCCATGATTTTTTTATTATTGGGCCAGATTTAATGGGCTCCTCCATTGGATTATGTTACGTTTGTTTTATTAGTCCGAATGATTTGGGCCCCATTGGATTATGTTACTTTTGTCTTATTAGTCCGAATGATTTGGGCCCAGTTACTTGATTATTCTATTGGGTCCTTTTCGGTTGGATCCGGTTGCATGAGTCATTTCTATTATTTGGGCTTAGTCATTAAATTGGCCCATTATACAAATTATTACTTAACCCATCTTTGACCGGTAATCATTACACCAAATAATAGTTGACTGTTATGTCTGCCACCTTCCTGCATGGCATTAATGAGGATGGGACTCAGGCGACTGACGGTAGCAAATAGTAGTAGCAGGTAGGGAGGTGAGCTACTTGCTTTCGGTTGAAATGACCGGGAGTGGGAGGGAGATGTCAGGAGATAGTGGGTGGCACGGTAAACCGGGTCTGGGATACGTATGGAGCAAGGATCACACAAGAAAGGTAGGTAAAAAAATAAAACATTTTACAACGGAGAATCAGATTATTTTTCTCTCTCAAGCACTAGACATTATTTTCCTCCATTGTTAACCTTGTGATCGCCAAATCGACTCTCACGCCGGGCTATCCCCCGACGGTCGGTAGCCGCTGCTTTTGGTGTTGACTTGTTGAATCGCGGGGATCGTAGGCGTCTTACGTGATTGGGGCGGCAAAAGATCTTGGCGTTAATATTTTGCTTATGTTAGAAGGAGGTGAGTTCTAGTGTCTGAGTATTTTTCAATCACGCATCGTGTTTGTTCTACGTCGATATTCATGGTGAAGAGTAGAACACCTACACTCAAGGCGTAGATGGTCTGTCGGTGAATCAACACCACGAAAGTGTCCGCGAAAGATCGTTTGGGACCTCTGATAAGTGTTCACGCCAAAGACGTCAAACGTTCACATGAAGATTCTCGGCCGAAGGTTATGGGCAAAGTTAAGCGAAAGCTAGTTTTCATGGCAGAGAAAGGGTCTAGCCATGGTCGGAAACGAGTAGAAGGCACCTCGCCTAGAACTCGATATCGAGATGACCAAGATGAAAAGGCCTCCCGATTGGCTAAGATGGCAGATGAAGTAGATAGAGCTATGGAGGTACTTGTGAAGCAGCGACAGAATATAGCTGAGCAGATGGCTCGAATGGCAGAGTTGAGGGATGAAGAGTTCAGTTATGATCAGTCCGAAGAGCGAGGGCATCGGAGTGGGAAGGAACCTGCTCGTTCAGGACGTGAGTCTCGGGGCCAAACCTGTGAAAGAAGAAAATCCCGAAGCCCTACTCCTCAAAGATCGAAGAGGGCACATCACCCTGTCGATTCTAAAGAGCAGGGTCGAAGCGAACGAAGAGGTCGATCCAGAGATCGCACTCCTGAGAATACAAAGAAGGCACTTGTTATTGCACATTCTCACCATAGTGCCCAAGTTCAGAGACGAAGTATATCCAGAGGTCATACTCCCGAGAGTCTACTGAGGGTACACCACCCTATGGACGCTCGTCATCAGAAAAGTCCCTCTAAAGTTGGAGGTTTTGTTGTAAGAAATCGGTCCTCTCAGAAGAAGAAGGAGTCACCGGAAAAAGAAGCATCATCTCAACCAGAAGGTGTGGAGTATCTGGTTAAAGAATTAAAGGAACTTGAAGCGAACAATGCCAATACGTAGAAAATGAAGGATACTTCGGGAAAGAAGGCATCCCCTTTTTCCGCGGAGATTCTAAAAGAGAAAGCTGACCCCACCAAGAAGTTGCCCCACATTGAAAGTTATGATGGATCGGGATCCCTACGACCCTGATCGGCGTTCGATCGATGATGGATTATTATGACTTTAAGCGATCTTTGCTTAAAGTGTCATACTTTTGTCATGACGCCGGAAAGGATGCCGCGCAATGGATGGGGACTTTGCCCTCGGATTCAATTTCATCTTGGGCGCATATATGCAAGAAGTTTCATGCTCGCCGGGGAGCAACAAAGGAGGGGAAAACCAACTGGTTCGTTGGCTTAGGTTCGACAGTATTCGAATGAGTCTTTGGACCAATATGTGAAGCGGTTCCGTGAAGCGATCGGTAAATGTGAGACCTAAACGATCTACAAGTGGGGACTGCTTTCGAATGGGTTAGATTTGGTCAAATCGAGAAAAGTTGGTGAAGAAATTAATGTTTCACCACCCGAAGAGTCTCGCTGAAGCCTTCGACAAAGTTGAAGGCTATATCGTGGTGGAGGAAGCCATGAACAGATTAAGGATCAACCTATCTTCGAGCCACCTCGAGATAACATTAAGCCCTGAAAAGGGAATCCTCGTAAGTATTGTGATTACCATCGAGCCTCGGGTCACGATCTGAATGATCGTGTGCTAGTTTGAAAGATTTCATTTGGTACGCCGAAGCGAATCTACAAAGAAGATAGAGGACTGTTCCGGCAATTTCGCCCAGATTCAAAGGCGTTGTCGACTCCGGACGACTGCAAGGCATTTGATAGATGTTATCACTGGGGGTACTTCTGGCAAACTTGTTGGAAGAAAGCGCCGAAGTCACTTGGATTCGGTCATGTCAGTGGTGGGTACCCTCCCGAAGACTGATAGACCTTATCCGAAATGCGATAATCTCCTTCATCGATGAGGATTACCTTCTAAACCATCGAACCGCATGAGGGATCATTGGTGTTGACTGCGCAAGTGGGTTCGGTGGATATGAAGCGAATGATGGTAGATAATGGGTCTTCTGTAGATATTCTGTATGCCCACGCTTATCAGAGGATGCATCTAGACGGGCGGAAGATGGAGATAGGGGCAGGAGGCTCCTTTGTACGGTTTTAGTAACGATCCGGTCAAGGTGGCTGGAACCATTGAACTATCGATCATCTTCGGAACGGCCCCTCAGCAGGTAGAGATTATTTGCAAATTTTATGTTGTGCATGTAGATTCTGCTTATAATGCTATTTTGGGGAGACCTACTTTAATTGCTTTACAAGCTGTAACCTCAATCCCTCATTTCAAAATCAAATTTCCTACGATTCATGGGGTCGGTGAGGTGAAAGGAGATTTGGATCTGGCCAAAATATGTTATAGAAATGCTGTGATCACTTCGGGAGTGGGGATATCGAAAAAGCGGAACCATGGCGATAGAGATCGAACCTTCACCGAGAGTAGTTCCAACCATTGGTCATGCCAAATTGAAAAAGCAGAGGAGATAAAGCTCATCCCGGGCAAGGTGAACAAGACAGTGAAAATAGGTTCGGGTTTGCCGGAACCTCTCCGGACGAACCTCATGGAGCTCCTGCGATGCTATGTTGACATTGTCGCATGGGAACCTCAGGATATGCCGGGAGTAAGCAGGGATATTGCTGAGCATCGGTTGGAAGTGGACCCATCAAAGAAGCCAGTTCGACAGAAGAGGAGGATCTTTGCACCTGAACGTCAGCGGATCATCGATGAAGAGATTGCAAAACTGTTGGCAGCTGACTTCATCTTTGAGATCGACTACCCGCAGTGGATGGCAAATGTGGTGCTGGTCTAGAAGCAGAATGGGAAATGGCGAGTCTGCATCGACTATACCGATTTTAACAAAGCTTGTCCAAAGGATTTCTACCCGTTGCCCCACATCGATCAGCTCATTGATGCCACTTCGGGATATGCTTTGTTGAGCTTCATGGATGCATTCTCCGGATATCATCAGATTTCCATGTGTAAAGAGGATATACCGAAGACGGCGTTCATTACGCATCGTTCGGTATATGCCTACAAGAAAATGACCTTCGACCTCATCAATGCCGGAGCCACATACCAGAGGATGATGAACTATGTCTTCAGATATCAGCTGGGCAAGAATATGGAGGTGTACGTGGATGACATGATTGTCAAAAGCATGCTAGTGCATAAACATCTGGATGATTTAGAAGAATGCTTTCAGACAATTCGTCATCACAACTTGAGATTGAATCCCACTAAGTGCACCTTCTGGTTACAAAATGGACAAATATCCGGGTTATCTTGTCACCAAAGAGGAATTGAAGCCAATCCGAGAGAAGATTCAAGCGATCCCGAACATGAAGACTCTCGATAATTTAAAGATGTTCAACGTCTGACTGGAAGGATTGCAGCTTTGAGGAGGTTTATGTCCAAGTCAGCAGAAAGATGTTTGCCGTTTTTTGATACGTTGAAAGGGCCGAAGAATGCAAAGACGTTCCAATGGACTTCGGAGTGTGAGGACGCCTTTCAGAGCATTAAGTCCTACTTATCTTCTGCACCTTTGTTGGTGAAGCCCACTCCTGTTGAGCCTCTATATTTGTACTTAGCAGCTAGTTCGTTGGCAGTAGGAGTAGTTTTGGTGCGTGAAGTTGGGGGTTAGCAGCACCCGGTTTATTATGTAAGCCATGTCCTTCGGGATGCTGAAACAAGGTACCCAAACATTGAAAAGTTTGATTTTTCTTTAATAACTGCAAGTCGAAAGCTTAGGCAATACTTCCAGGGTAGATTGGTAATAGTATATACAGATCAGCCTTTGAAGAAGATTATGGGCAAACCTGAGGTATCGGGGAGATTAGCAGCATGGACGATGGAGTTGTCCCAATTTTTTATTGAATATCATCCCCGAATCGTTATCAAAGGGCAAGCCTTGGCTGATTTTGTAGTTGAATGCTCATTTTCTGAAACTGATGAAGTTGTGGCGGTGGAAGGATCCGACGTGAGCGATTCTGATTCTCCAATGAGGCGAGTTCATGGACGCTGTATGCAGATGGGTCTTCTACTACGGACGTCAGTGGAGCATGGATTATTCTGACGAGTCCGGAGGGATTCAAAGTGCAACAGGCCATTAGATTTGAGTTCAGAGCGATGAACAACGGTTTAGTGAGTATGAGAGAAGATCACGCGGGTTACGATTAGCGAAGAGTCTTGAAGTGCAGAGAATAGTCATCTTCAGTGATTCTCAGTTAGTCGTTAAGAAGCTCTCTGGGGAGTATGAAGCTCGAGGTCCAAGAATGATCAAGTAATTGATAGAATTGAAATAACGGCTTCAGTATTTCTAATCCTACGAGTTTTAGGGAGTCGAGCGTAATAACAATTCCATTGCTGATGCACTCTCCAAATTAGCCACTACGGATGTTAACGTCTTTGATGGATGGGTTTACTTAGAAATTTTGTAACATCCTAGTGTTCATCATGAATCGGTAATGTCGTTAATAAACCAATCATTTGGTTGACTCAGATTCTAGAGTATCTGGCAGATTAGGTCTTACCTTCGGATAGGATGTTAGCCAAGAAAATCAAGTACAAAAGTGCTAATTTTGTTCTAATTGATGGGGATCTGTTCCGAAGGGCTTTCTTGTCTCCACTACTGAAATGTTTGACTCCATCTGAAGCTGAATATGCTCTACGAGAGGTACATGAAGGAATCTGTGGCGACCATATGGCTGCTAAGTCATTAGCCTATAAAGTACTTCGTCAGGGGTACTACTGGCCTACCATCTTCAAGGAAGCGACTGAATACGTCAAGAAGTGCGAGAAGTGTCAACTCAACAGTCCGATACCACATCAGCCACCAGAAGAGCTATACTCGATCTTATCTCCTATACCCTTTGTAAGACCCCAAATAATTAATAAATGAAATTTAATTTCCTATAATTATTATTTTGAAATAGTAAGGGTTGATGTGATTAATGTGGATAGTTATGGGTAAAATACGCAAATATTTCAAAATAAGCAAGTGGTTATAAAATATTCATTGTTGACGAGGAATATTCGTTTGGTCGTGGAATATTCGTACTGTCGAGGAATATTCGTACGACGGCGCAACCATGTGTGGGCCCCATAACGGAAAGCGATTGGAGAAAGAAAACGACAAATATAAGTTGTTTAAAAATAACTTGGCGTAATTGTTCTGGCTTACCGGCTGTTGGAATACCCCGGTTAAAACACACGATGTCGCCATTTGTTGCATGAAGCACCAGTATTGCACCAATTATTGACTCTTACGTAAGAAGGCACTACTCAATAATGGTTACGATAATTATCGCTCGATTATTTTATTGGTTCAATAATTGTTGTGTTGATATTTTATATTCTTGTTGTTTGATAATTGTCATTACACGGTATTTTTCATTATCGAAGCAATAATTCATATTATCTGAATAATATTATTAGATAACATTATTGGCAATGTCTAGAAAGTTCTCGCATCTAAGGAGAGGTTTGATCACTTAATTGCGCCGCCAAGAAGGAGAAATTCTTATTGGAAGCCCTCTTTCCTCGGTAATCACGGTTGTCGATATGGTGATTCTGTAATATTATTTGTGAATAATTAATTATTGATTCATATGATGAGGAAAATATTGATTTTATGTGGATATAGATGGAGAAAATTTTAATGTGACAATTGTTGAAAATTGAAATTTTATCTTTTTCTCGATAAAATAATTCATTTAAATATATATATTATTATATTTTAATAATATAATAATGGTGATATTTTTACAACGAATGTGGGATATATGAGTATCTGAGGAGGAAGAGTATTTTTTTGCAATAAATGTTTAAAACATGTAAAACATGTCGGTGGACCCCATTTATTGACCTAAATTTGATTATAACACAATAAAATCGCCTGGTTTGTGGATTTGGGTCAATTTCATTTGGAATTTAAAAAACTTTCTTACGCAAAGTTGTAGAGAATTGAATTTCCTATAAAAACACGCGAGATTCAAATTTTACGACAAAAGGACTATTTATTGTGAATTATTGAAGTTAGGAGTTCAAATAATTGATTTTGGAAGTTTTAATTGTTTAAAATAACAAAAAAGCGTTTTTTATATGTTGTGAGCCTCATTAATCACATGCTAGGTGGCTGATTTCAGATTCCTAAAGGATGGCGTAGAAATTTTTTATAAATATATTATTATATTAAATTTTACGCTTTGGTGTTCTAAGCGATTTCTTATAAATAGGTCTTGGGTTAGAATTGAAAATCACACCAAAAAGCTCAAGTTTTCTCTCTATATTATCGGTTTATTCTTGTGAGTATTTTGAGTATACTTTGAGTATTGCTATACGGTGAAAAGTTCGAGTTATAGCTTTATATCCAAAGATTCCGGTTAAATCTTGCTTTTTCGAGTAAGGGTTATTATTTTTTTCGTAATGATATTATTTCTTCAATATCATTATCTTTGAAATATTGATCTGAATTTTTTATCAAATTTGAAACTTTTGGTGTCTGAGTTACTATTTACGTATCTGCACTATCAATGTATATCTGATCTTATTCACTAATCTGAAGACTATTCATTCGAAAAATGAAAATTTTCCTTTTAAATCTAAAATATCTATTATGGATACTAGCTTTGATTGTATCCATGTTTTGATCATTCTTGAATTTTACACCACTATGATTATTTTTGAGGTATTTTTGGACGTGGATAAAACAAAGTACGAATCCTTAATCCTTAATCCTTGTCATTTTGTTTCACTTGGATTCGTTTTTTAAAAAAAAATTTTTCATCATCCTCGGTCTTAAATGATGATATTATTGAATATCTTTGGCACATAGTGCAAAGATGATTGATTTCGATGAATATCTTTGGCCCAGTGCAAAGATGAATGATTTCGATGAATATCTTTGGCCGTGGTGCAGAAGAGCAGATGTTTAGATGAACATGACCAATGGTGAATGTCCTTGGCACATAGTGCAAGGATGAATATATAATTCGGATATATATTGATTGATGTTACGAGGATAAAAATATTGATGATGGATCGTTAAATTCATAGATATTAGTAGATTTCATCCTCTACGTAACTCTTACATGAATTAATATTTTCATTGCGAGTATTAATTTAAAACTTGTTGTCTATTGTATTCTATTAAATTTTTCCTATTGAAGACTAACGATAATTTGTTGTATATTATCTTAGTCATAATATTCTTTATGGGCTAGTTGAGCTCACCCTTTTCCTTTGTGTTCCATTTTTCTTCTCGGGAGGCGATAATGTAATGAGTACGAGTGGGGTATGGAATGATGGTTTTAGAGAGTTGTTTAGTAGTCCTCACCATTTTTGTAAAATAATGTATCAATAATTATGATGAGGATTTATTTGTATGTGGATCTTTGTTTAGATGGCAATATCTCGTATTTAAACTCACGCTTTCTTTGTTGTAATAATAAAGTTGTAGTTGTTTCTCTACCGTGTATTGACAACTCGGAATGGGTGATGTATACCTATTTTGGGGTGTCACCGTTGGTATCGAGCTTAGGGATATGATCTCCTGGTGGAGATCGGGGAATAGAACTAGGAGGGAGAGAGAGTAAATCCTTCGCTAGTGTGTCTACTACCTAAGCTTATTTGATAGTTGGTATATAGGGATATTATGTGATATATTGATTTCCTTAATTAACCCTTGTTTTATGCCAGTATTTGAGAATGTCGACTGAGAATATTAACAATGGAAATGAGACCATGGAGACGCCTGTACTCATCAACGAGGAGAACGTCTGCAACAGTGTGCAATGTTCCTCCCATGAACAACACCACTTGATCAAAAGATGAACAGCGCAATGTTTAGAAGCTTTTTGCGATTCATGCAAAATCGATTTAGGAGACTCGTGTTTAAAACATAGAAGAAATGATAGCAATTCACGGGTTATCACAACCCAAGCGATTCGAAGTTGGGACCACCGAAATTTAAGGGAAAGCGGATCCGATCATGGCGAAAACATGGGTCAAGCAAATTACCAAGATATTCGATGTCTTGGGATGCACAGAGAACGAAGAAGTTCCATTTGCCACCTTTATGTTCCGTGGCGAAGCGAGATCTTCGTGAGAGTCAGTGAAACGCATCCATCCATCCAAGCACTCAAAGCATGTCTTGGGAGACATTTCAGAAACTATTTAATGACAAATACTTTCACGAAAGTGTTCGTCGTATGAAGGAAGTGGAGTTTATTAGATCGAGCAACAACAACATGCGGTGTCTCAAGATCTGGCGAAGTTTGCGAGTTATCGAGTTTTGCACCTCATTTGGTGGAGAATGAGGAACATATGACGCGGATGTTTTGAGAGGTTTGAAACCCGGATACGTCGTCGATATCTCATCTCTCATAAATTTTCACTCTATTCGGATGTTGTTAATGAGGGCTCAATTGTTAGAAGCGAGATAACGAGTACGGTCAACCGAGGTACCACAATCGAGGATCATACTGGAGATAAGAATCAAAAAATAACAATAACCAATTGGAGAAAGAAAAAGACGGACAAAAATGGTAACCACTCCGGTGGTAATCATGGCCATGAAAATAGAAGAAGCGAGTCGGGAGGGATTTTAAAAAGGAGATTCAACAACGACCATGTGAAGACGACGATGCAGCAAACAAGAATCGGTTCCAGGAGGAGAACGACCACCGGTCATATGCTATAAATCCGGGAAAGAGGGACATATCGATCTAAACCGCCCACAACAGTTCGGTATGCTTATAATTGTTGAAAGGAAGGACATATCGCTCGAGATTGAGCAGTAGCGAAACCTAGTTTAATGGGGATCGGTGACTCAAAAATCGTCCCGAAAAAAGTCAAAGTCAACGGTTCTGGAAGAAGCGTTTGTTGTGGTAGTCAAAATGCGAGGAACCCAAACGAGGTGATCACGGGTAAGCTATTTATAAATTATTGTGAAGTTTATACTTTACTAGAATCTTAGGTCTTTACCCATTCATTTATCTCTCCCGCTTGTGCTCAACGTTTAAACTTGACTCGGGGAGAAATTAGACTTTGACTTTGTCTGTGGAAACTCAGTTAGGAGAAACTTTCATCACATCCACTTTGTTTATAAATCTTGTTTGATTCAAGTTGGCACCATCACTTACACATTGACCTTATCTCTTTAAAGATACTTGCTTTTGATGTGATTTTAGGGATTGATTGGTTAACTACTCATCATGCCAAAATTGATTATTTCGTAAGGTTGTTAGCTTTCATATTCCTAAACAACTTTGTTATGCGAATTCAAGCAACTAAACCATTAAAATCAATCACTGTCATATCTAATCATAAAGCTATTCGTTTATTAAAAAACGGATGTCAAGCTTTCTTAGCCCATGTTATGGATTTGAATAAAGACACGTCAAATTTGAATAATATTCCTGTTGTTATTGACTTTCCTGACGTATTTCCTGAAGAACTTCCCGGTCTACCCCCAGAACGTGAAGTTGAATTCTTTATTGACCTTGAACTTGGTACAAAGCCCATTTCTAAAACCCCATATCGAATGGCTCTATTGAACTTCAGAGTTAAAGGTCCAACTACAAGAGTTGTTGGACATCGGTTTCATTCGTCCTAGTACATCTCCTTGGGGTGCTCCTGTTTTATTCGTAAAGAAGAAAGACGGGAGTATGCGACTTTGTATTGACTATCGGGAATTGAACCATGTCACTATCAAGAATAGGTATCCTCTACCTCGTATTGATGACTTGTTTGACCATTCACGGGAGCACAATTCTTTTCAAAAATCGATCTTCGCTTCTGGATATCATCAAATGAAGATTAGAATCGAGGATATTCCAAAGACGCGCTTTTAGAACTTCGATGCGGGCATTATGAATTCTAGTCATGTCTTTTGGATCGACTAATGCCCTATGCGGCTTTCATGGATATGATGAACCGAGTATTCAAGGAATATTTGGATCAGTTCGTTGTTGTCTTTATTGATGACATGCTCATATATTCCAAAAGTCGTGAAGATCATGAGCACCATTTGAAGCTGGTACTACAAAGGATTCGTGAAAATAAGTTATATGCCAAGTTAAAGAAATGTGAGTTCTGGCTTGAGGAAGTAGCATTTCTTGGGCACGTGGTGTCAAAACATGGAGTATCTGTTGACCCGACGAAGATTGAAGCAATACAAAGTTGGGAGCAACCGAAGACGGTGACTGAAGTACGTAGCTTTCTGGGTCTAGCTGGTTATTATCGGAGATTCGTGGAAGGGTTTTCTCGAATCGCTACTCCGTTAACTCAGTTGACTCGGAAGGATACAAAATTCGTTTGGAGTGAAGAATGCGAGAAGAGTTTCCAAGAGCTTAAGAGGAGACTTATTTCGGCACCTGTTCTAACAATACCATCTGGTTCGGATGGATTTGTTATCTACAGTGATGCTTCGGGCAAAGGGTTAGGATGTGTTCTCATGCAACATGGGAAAGTCATAGCCTATGCCTCGCGACAACTTAAAGAATATGAGAGGAATTATCCTACTCATGATCTAGAGTTAGCGTGATCGTTTTCATAAAAAGATCCGGAGGCACTATCTTTATGGGGAGAAAGTGGAGATATATTCGGACCATAAAAGCCTTAAATATTCCTTCACTCAAAAGAACTTAACATGCGGCGGTGACGTTGGCTCGAGCTATTGAAAGACTACGACCACACTATTCAATACCATCCCGAAAAGTTTAACGTGGTAGGCGACGCGTTGAGTAAAAGATCATATCGCAGAACGAGCAGTGCGATGATGTCAAGTATACGCGTAGAGCCAACTTTAATAGAAAAAGTTAAGGTTGCTCAAGCCACCGAATCGCCGGGCGATGCATATGAAGAAGAAAGTACAAGAAGGTGCTATTTCTAAGGCGAGAATCGATGAAGAAGGAATACTTCGAGTCCACTCTAGACTTTGTGTTCCTAACTACTCTGATTTGAAGTACAAGATTATGATGGAGGCACATAATACACCATTTGCAATCCATCCTGGAAGTACTAAAATGTATCGTGATCTTCGACATACATTTTGGTGGAACAATATGAAGAGAGAGATTGCAAAGTTTATCTCAACATGTTTAACTTGTCAATGTGTAAAGGCGGAGCATCAAGTGCCTAAGGGACCATTGCAACCACTTGAGATTCCAAAATGGAAGTGGGAACACATTACCATGGATTTCAAGCTGGGTCTTCCCATAGTTTCTCAAGGCATAAATGCTATTTGGGTTATTGTTGATAGATTAACCAAGTCTGCACATTTCTTGCCGATCACGGAGACTTATTCTCTTGAACGTCTTCTTTAGTATGTATGTAAATGAGATTATGAGGTTGCATGGCATGCCAAAGATCTATTATTTCGGATCGTGACCCAAGATTCACTTCAAGATTTTGGGTTAGCTTGCAAAAAGCTATGGAGTGCGGATTTATGATTCAATTCGCATACCATCCTCAAAGCAGACGAACAATCGAGAGGACTATTCAAACTCTTGAAGATTTATTAAGACTCGTGTCCTAGACTTCAAGGGCGGTTAGGATAAGTATTTACCATTAGTGGAATTCTCCTACAATAATGAAGTTATCGACAAGTATAGGTGTGGCCCCATTCAAGCATTATATGGACGAAAATGTCGCTCTCCAAGTATGTTGGGACGAGGTGGGTGAAGCAACATTGTTGGGACCCGAGTTGAGTACGTATGACCACGTAAAAGATCCAAATGATTAGACAACGATACAAACGGCACAAGATCGACAAAAGAGTTATGCGGATCTTCATCGAAAGGACGTGGAGTTTAGTATAGGGGATCATGTATTGTTGCGTGTTGCCCCATGGAAGGGAGTTATAAGATTTGAGAAGAGAGGAAAGCTCAATCCACGATTTATTGGTCCATTTCAAATTCTTGACCGAGTAGGAAATGTAGCGTATAGACTCGTTTTACCTACAAGTATGTCTCATGTTCATAATGTGTTTCACATATCTGTACTTCGTAAATATGTGAAAGACCTGAACCACGTTATTGAGTTAGAATCGGACGAGATAGCTGAAGACTTAACGTATGAGGAGGTACCTGTCAAGATCTTGGATAGGAAGGAGCATGTCCTACGCACGAAGGTCATACCACAAGTTAAAGTCTTGTGGAGGAACCATGCTATAGAAGAAAAGACCTGGGAATTGGAAACGGAAATGAAAGCGAGGTATCTTCATCTTTTCGAAACACCAGGTATGTATGTCAATTTCGAGGACGAAATTTCATAAGGAGGGGAGGTTGTAAGACCCCAAATAATTAATAAATGAAATTTAATTTCCTCTAATTATTATTTTGAAATAGTAAGGGTTGATGTGATTAATGTGGATAGTTATGGGTAAAATACGCAAATATTTCAAAATAAGCAAGTGGTTATAAAATATTCATTGTTGACGGGGAATATTCGTTTGGTCGTGGAATATTAAATCTTTGTCGGGAATATTCGTGACTGACAATGACCATGTGTGGGCCCCATAACTGAAAGCGATTGGAGGAAGAAAGCGACAAATATAAGTTGTTTAAAAATAATTGCGTAATTGTTACCGATTTACAATCGCTGGAATACCCGGTGATTAAAACACGATGTCTGGCGTTGTTGCCATGAAGATACGCAGTATTGCACCAATTATTGACTCTTACGTGAAGGAAACTACTCAATAATGGTTACGATAATTATTGCTTCGAAGATTTTATTGGTTCAATAATTGTTGTGTTGATATTTTATATTCTTTGTTGTTTGATAATTATCATTACACAATATTTTTTCATTATCGAAGCAATAATTCATATTATCTGAATAATATAATTAGATAACATTATTGGCAATGTCTAGAAAGTTACATCTAAGGAGAGGTTTGGTCACCTAATTGCTTGCCATGAAGGAGAAATTCTTATTGAAAGCCCTCTTTTCTGAGAAGCTGCACGGTTGTCGATATGGTGATTCTGTAATATTATTTGTGAATAATTAATTATTGATTCATATGATGAGGAAAATATTGATTTTATGTGGATATAGATGGAGAAAATTTTAATGTGACAATTGTTGAAAATTGAAATTTTATCTTTTTCGATAAAATAATTCATTTAAATATATATATTATTATATTTTAATAATATAATAATGGTGATATTTTTACAACGAATGTGGGATATATGAGTATCTGAGGAGGAAGAGTATTTTTGTTGCAATAAATGTTTAAAACATGTAAAACATGTAAATTGGACCCCATTTATTGATGAAATTTGATTATAACACAATAAAATCGCTTGCTTTGTGGATTTCGTCAATTTACATTTGGAATTTAAAAAAACTTTCTTCTGCAAAGTTGTAGAGAATTGAATTTCCTATAAAAACACGCGAGATTCAAATTTTCTGACAAAAGGACTATTTATTGTGAATTATTGAAGTTCCGGAGTTCCGAAATAATTGATTTTTGGAAGTTTTAATTGTTTAAAATAACAAAAACGTTTTTTATATGTTGTGAGCCTCATTAATCACATGCTAGGTGGCTGATTTCAGATTCCTAAAGGATGGCGTAGAAATTTTTTTATAAATATATTATTATATTAAATTTTCTGCTTTGGTGTTCTAAGCAATTTCCTATAAATAGGTGCTTAGGTTAGAATTGAAAATCACACCGAAATCAAGTTTTCTCTCTATATTATCGAAGCGTATTCTTGTGAGTATTTTGAGTATACTTTGAGTATTGCTATACGGTGAAAGTTCAAGTTATAGCTTTATATCCAATATTCCATTAAATCTTTGCTTTTCCGAGGTAAGGGATATTATTTTTTTTCGTAATGATATTATTTCTTCAATATCATTATCTTTGAAATATTGATCTGAAATTTTTATCAAATTTGGAACTATTGGTGGTGTGAGAGTTACTATTTACGTGATCTTGACCTATTCACGATATCTGATCTTATTCACGAATACGACACTATTCATCGAAAAATGAAAATTTTCCTTTTAAATCTAAAATATCTATTGTGGATACTAGCTTTGTTTGTATCCATGTTTTGATCATTCTTGAATTTTACACCACTATGATTATTTTTGAGGTATTTTTGGACGTGGATAAAACAAAAGTACGAATCCTTAATCCTTAATCCTTGTCATTTTGTTTCACCGGATTCGTTTCTTTAAAAAAAAAATATTTTCATCATCCTCGGTCTTAAATGATGATATTATTGAATATCTTTGGCACTGTAGTGCAAAGATGATTGATTTCGATGAATATCTTTGGCTCATGTAGTGCAAAGATGAATGATTTCGATGAATATCTTTGGCCCGTAGTGCAAAAGATGAACAGTGTTTAGATGAACATGACCAATCGTGAATGTCCTTGGCCTCAGAGTGCAAGGATGAATATATGATTCCGATATATATTGATTGATGTTACGAGGATAAAAATATTGATGATGGATTTGTTAAATTCATAGATATTAGTAGATTTCATCCTCTACGTAACTCTTCTACATGAATTAATATTTTTCATCATGCAGTATTGATTTAAAACTTGTTGTCTATTGTATTACATTAAATTTTTCCTGTTGAAGACTAACGATAATTTGTTGTATATTATCTTAGTCATAATATTCTTTATCGGGCTAGTTGAGCTCACCCTTTTCCTTTTTGTTCCATTTTTCTTCTCGGGAGGCGAGAATGTAAGCGAGTGACAAATGGGGTATGAAATGATGGTTTTAGAGAGTTGTTTAGTAGTCCTCACCATTTTTTAAAATAATGTATCAATAATTATGATGAGGATTTATTTGTATGTGGATATTGTTTAGATGGAAATATCTCGTATTTAAACTCACAGCTTTCTTGTTATAATAATAAAGTTGTAGTTGTTTCAGATGCAGTGTATTGACAACTCGAATGGGTGATGTATACCTATTTTGGGGGTGTCACACCCTTATTGTCTGGGGGGTTGATATCTTTGGGTCCGCTACCGAAAAGTAAAAGGTCAAGTCGGTTTTGTTATAGTTGTCATCGACTATATGACCAAAAATGGGTAAAACAAAGCCACTTAGGTTAATAACGAACATGAATGCTTGAAATTTTGAAAGAATCAAGTAGTATTTCGTTTGGAATTCCTAAGGTGGTAATATCGGACAATGGGCGTCGATTAAATGGGATCGAAATTTGAAGCATTTTTTGACGAACCGGGGTCCAAAGATAGAAAGACTTCATGGGCTCATCCTCGGTCAAACGGACAAGTCGAGTGACCAATAGCATCGGCTGCCGAATGGGATCAAACGCAGATTGACGGAAGCGAGGAAGATGGCGGAAGAGTTGCTTCGGCGTGTTATGGGCCTGTCGACTACTCCGAGGACTAAAACAGGGATTCACCTTTCGACCGCCTATGGTAATGCGATGCCTTAGTCCCAGTTGAAATTGGATCTCAAGTCTTCGAGTTAGTCAATTCAAAGAGATCTACAATGAAGAAGGACCGAAAGCCAATCTCGATTTGCTTGACGAAGTCGAGAGAAATAGCCTCGTTAAATTAAAGCACTTTCATCAACTGAGAAAGTGAAGCATTACAACAAGGGGTAAAGCTTCGCAGATTTGAAGTGGGAGATTTTGTTCTCGTGGAAGTCAAACATCTACACCTCGAATTTGGGAAAGTCGATCTTAACCTGGAAGGACCGTATGAAAGTCACCGAAGTCCGAAGCCGAGGACTTATCGGTTGAAGGCATTGGATGGGTCAAGAATTAAAATACTTGGCATCTTGCCGTAGAAGCTTAGGAAGTACTTTCAAGAAATACAACGGCATTACATCGTAAGTCTGTAAATATTTTCATCATCAATCAATAAAGTTACCTTTTTCTCAAACAAATCTTGTCTTCGTTCTATATTCGATTCGAGGGGTATAAGGAGGTTCGGAGGACTCACGACCATTCGATGGTAGCCTTTAATGGCGGTGGACCTTATGGGTTTTTCAGTTCTCTGCTGCAGCGGTAGCAAACGCCATCCTTAAGACGTTATGTCGAGCCCTCGCGTGGTAGGCAATTGTCGACCTTTATACCTTGTCGGGCCCTTCGTGGTAGATAAGTGTTCTCCTTAAGACGTTGTCAGGCCCTGCGTGGTAGGCAATTGTCGACCTTTATACCTTGTCAGGCCCTTCGTGGTAGACAAGTGTTCTCCTTAAGACGTTGTCGAGCCCTGCGCGGTAGGTAATCGCCGAATTTTTAGACTTTTGTCGAGGACAAGCCCTTCGTGGTAGGCAAATGTCATCCTGTGGGTTTGTTAGGCCCTTCGTGGTAAACAAATTCCCTACGAAGCCGATCCGCCTCACACTTCAGTAACGAATAAGTATCCCTTTACTTTATTACCTAGATTTTTTCTAAGTGGTGGAGTGATAGGTGAGTCACCGGACGTGGGGATGGGTGGTGTCAATAGGTAGTGGGTGGCACGGTAAACCGGGTCTGATAGTATAAGGAAGTTTTCCAAGTACAGGTAATTGATCTCTCTCTATACACTAGATATTTTATCCTCCATTATTAACCTTATAAACAACTATACTGACTCTCACGCCTGAGCTATCACCCGACGGTCGAAGCCGTCAAGCTTGTGGTGTTGATTGTGTTTACTGTGCAGGGTCAGGATGTCTTACCTGATTGGGACGTGGCAAAAAATCTTGGCGTTAACAATACTTTTTTCCATATGCGAAGTTCTGGTGTTTGGCCCGATAATTTTACTTTCCCGTTTCTTTTGAAGGCGTTTTCGGGTCATTTTTCGCTTCCAATTGTGAGAATGATACATACCCATATTGGGAAATATGGGTTTTATTCAGATATTTTTTTTCCGAATTCGTTAATTGATAGTTATTCCCAAGTGTGGATTGTTAAGTGTTCATGCTGCCAGGAAGTTGTTTTGGGTGATGGAGGCGAGAGATACTGTTTCTTGGAACTCCATGATTAGTGGTTTGGTGAAAGTGGGTGAGTTAAGGGAATGTTTGATGAAATGCCTGACAGAGATACGGTGAGTTGGAATACTGTAATTGATGGGTATGCAAAGGCCGGAGATTTAAATGCAGCATTTGAACTTTTTGAGAAAATGCCCGATAGGAATGTTGCGTCTTGGTCAACAATGCTATCCGGGTATAGCAAAGCTGGGGATATGGAGACGGCAATAATGTTGTTTGATAGGATGCCTGTCAAGAATTTGGTTTCCTGGACAATTATAATATCTGGTATGCTGAAAAGGGGTTTGTGAAGGAGGCAATTAACTTGTACAATCAAATGGAAGAAGCTGGACTGAGGCCTAATGACGGTACTATTATTAGTGTTTTAGCTGCTTGTGCAGAGTCGGGTTTGCTTGGATTAGGTGAGAGAGTTCATGAAACTATTGAGAGGAGTAGATACAAATGTAGTATTCACGTGTGCAATGTTTTAGTTGATATGTATGCCAAATGCGGCAGCTTAAATAGGTCCATAAGTGTATTTATTCAAATGGGAAAGAGAGATTTGGCGTCTTGGAATGCCTCATGGATGTTTTATTGATGGGGGAAAACATTATTTCAACACTATGGAGAGTGATTATGGGGGTTGTTCCTGAATTGAACATTATGGTTGCATTATTGACCTTTTAGGTCGGGGGGGCGGCTTGATGTAGCTTTAAGACTTGTGCATGGAATGCCGGTTAAACCAAATGCCATCATATGGGGTGCCCTGTTAGGGGCCTGCCGAATGCCATCAGAGGAGGTGCTTAATCAACTACTTAGGTTAGATCCAAATTATGCAGGAAATCTTTCTATGCTTTCAAATATATATATGCTGCAGCCGGAGATTGGGATAGGGTTGCTAATGTAAGGTTGCAGATGAAGATCTAGCACGGGTAGCCAGAAGCTTTCAGGGGCTAGGTCAATTGAATTGGATGATGAGATTCATGAATTTACGGTGGTGGACAAGTCACACCCTAAATCAGATGATTGATGGACGGACCTAGTCAGCATCTTAAGAATGTTGGTTATGTCCCCAAGGCATTCCATAAAGATCATCATAGTGAAAATTTTGGTGGCACACTGTTATGATGATGCTTATAATGTCTTTATTTGTTTATGTACGCTTGGATCATACAAAACAGAAGTCAAACCTTTCCATCTTATAATGATCAGATAGTAGAAGTTGAAAGCTAGCTCTTAATATTGCATGTAGGGAGCCAAGAGAAGTTACTCCCTCTCGAATTTTGTACTTGTATTTTTTCTATAAGTTTGCGCTTACTTGGGTTGACAAGCTTTTTTGATAGTATTTCTCTTACCACTTGGCTGCCCTCACTTCACTTAAGCGGGCTGGCATTCTTCTCGGTAGAAACTATACTTCCAACTTCCAGTAGTAAATGAAATATTCTATCTCATAAACCTAACTTGTGACTTGAATTAAAAGGTCCACATCCAGTGTTGGTTCAGTTAACTGGGGCTGCTGGAGAGTAATAATATTTTTTTTCAAAGTAAATTTTTTTAACTCATAAATTCACTTAATTTTAGCCAATACAATAACCAATATTATAAATTATATAAAAAAATATTACTAATTATAAAATTTATTGTTTATAATTTAAAATGAATCATATAAATTTTAAATTTAATAAACTATTTTTTAACAAAAAAATCCAATAACTGTGTTATATTTTCAAACGGAAAAATTAAGATTTAAAAGAAATTAGCAATTTGATCAGTGAAATTAGCTGACCCATCACATCCGATAATTCTTAGAGAATGATATGCATCCACGTCATAAACTAGTTTCTATAAAATTAATTTATCTTATTATTCCCAAACTTAAATAGTGGTGGCCCTGATAGGTATGATTTGTCATCTTATCAACATTATTCTGATTTATTTAATTCCTGATCCAAACACCCGTGGCCAGAGTTATTAATTGTCATGATTTTGTAGAATTGAATTGAATATCTCGATTCATAGATTTGATTGCAAAATCAAACTTTTTTTTTTTCTAGTTGTTTGGTGGATCGTTCTTGATTTTGAACTTTTAAAAAGGTTAAACCTGTTTTTTTTATGTTTGGGGGTGGGGGGTACATTAAAGCTGGTTGTTTTTACGTTTGAAAATAGGGTGCTTTATTGACAAAGGTAACTTTATAGAAGCGTTTACAGGTTTTATACATATAGGCATTTATTGAATTCGAAAGAAACATTAAGTTTTTTGTTTTTGGAATAAGGAAAAACCATAATAAGAATCTGTAGTAATTTAATCATGAGTGGAGTAGTGAGTGCTATATAACTCATAAAAACTTATCAAGAAATGTGAGATGGGCAAGACAAGACAATAAAAGAAAAAGACAAACTACTAAGTACGTAGTGTCTCTTTCATCTTGTATTGTCACACCAGTTAATGATAGTTTTTATTTAAAAAAATTAATATTTATGTTACGTTTGAATTATAAAAATAATAGTGAAAGTGAAATAAAAAAAAATTGTGTTTGGTTGTTTCACTAAAATAAAATGAATCATTTTCATTTATGTTAAATTTATGAATTTTATTTCTTGAATTAATTTAGACAAAAATGGAATGAGCTATTTCAGTCAGGAATATCACCAATTTCATTCTTTTAATTCAAATAATTAATATTTTCACGTATTACATAAAGATAGGATCCATGTAAGACCTCGACTTTTAATTAATAAAGCTTAATTTTTTTTTATATGTGTTTCTGAAATAGTAAGGTGTTAAGTTGATAAAAAGTTAAAGTTAAGGATACTATGTGGAAATTATAAGAAACAAAAAGAATATCGACGAAGACGCTAAAGATATTTGGTACCGTACGACGACGCCGTAACAACTAATTATTGGTGGACCTTATAACAGAATAATTGTCGAATATAGATAACGACAAAATAATTGTTAATAAAGTTGTTTCATTTAGACGATTACATTTAAGCTGTAAAAAATTCAAAGAATAACGAAACATTAACGAACAGTGTCACTACAGTATTCTATAATATTGAACCAATAATTGTCACAGTAACAAGGGTAATAATGAAAAGTTACGTATTTAAAAGCCGCATGTACTGAAAAGTTAAAAATATTCATTAATATGTTAGGTAAATAAGACTTTATACATAAATATCTACGATATTAATACATTAAGTAAATAATGTAGAAGATGGATAAATATAATAATAATTATGAATATTAAAGAAAATGTACTGTTGAAATGTAAAAATTGTGCTAAAATTATATATGGTAGATTGAATATAATCTTGAAATGTGAAAGTTGTGCCAAAATTTATGTGTGGTAGATTAAAAGTAATCTTGAAATGTGAAAATTGTGAAAAAATAATGTGCGATAAATTAAATATAATATTGAAATGTAAAAAAGTGTGCTAAAGCATATGTGGTAGATGTTGGTTAAACTTTGACTATAAAAAGGGGGGGTTTGACATAATCTTCTTACTTGTTCTTTCCCTCCCACTTTTTGAATATTTCTTAGTGTAAGTGCTTATTTGAGTGTGCTAAGTGTGACACCCCCAAATCTCGGTACTTCATTACCTCAAAATTTGGTGTTCACGTAATCAAAACATTCATTTATAACTATCCAATCATAAATAAAATTGAATAATAAACTCGCCTTTACACAGAATTACATAAAATAATATCTCCTAGGTTATCTAACCTTTATAAACAATCATTCATACGGAAAATTTAAATAAACTTCATTACAATCTTTAAACTAAAGTCTGATAATAAAACTATCAAAACTATTACAAGTTGTAAGACCCCGAATTTTATGTTATAAAATTATTCAATTTTTCTTATAATTATTATTCAGTAAATGGTTAAATTGATAACAGTTTAAAGTTATGGGTGAAATATGCAAATTTTACAAAATACGCAAGTGGCTATAAAATATTCATTGTTGTCGGGGAATATTCGTTTGGTCGTGGAATATTCTTTTTGTCGGGAATATCCGTATTTATCACAATGACCATTTGTGGGCCCCATAATGTAATAACCGCTTGATGAAGAAAACGACAAAAATTGAGTTTTTACAAATAACGCGTAATCGTTCTGCAACATCATTGGAATTCCGGTGGGTAAAGTAAAGTAATACGTTGTTGCACGCAGAGATACACGGTATTACACGATATTTTTGAATTATTGATTCTTACGTGAAAGGCCTTACTCAATAAATGTTACGAGTAATTATCGCTCAATATTTTATTTTACTTGATTCAATAGTTCTTTGCGTTGATATTTTATATTATTGTTGTTTCAATAATTGTCATCATGCACAAGATTCTCCATTATCGGATCAATAATTCATATTATTTGAATAATATTATTAGATAACATTATTGGTAATGTCTAGAAAGTTCTGTCGAGGAGAAGTTTGGTCACCTAATTGCGCCACCAAGAAGAGAGAAATTCTTATTGAAAGCCCCTTTTCCTAGAACTGCCTGGTTGTCATAATTGTGATTCTGTAATATTATTTGTGAATAATTAATTATTGATTTATATGATAAGGAAATATTTATTTGATGCGGATATAAATGATGGATTTATTTATGTGGTTATAAATGAAGGAATTACTGTTGAGGTATTTTATCAGTATTTTGTCGGATTGGAGGTATTAAAAATCACCCGTTTATGGATTTCGGATATTTTTGGTCTGGAATTTGGAAAAACTTTCTACTGCAAAGTTGTAGGGAATTCAATTTCAGGCAGAATGGACATAAAAGTCGTATTTTTCTGATAACCGGACTATTTTCTATGAATTATTGAAGTTTCGAAAAATAAAATAATTTTTATTAAATTACGGGTGGGACCCACTTTTTGGTTGGTGGAATACACATGGGCTGCTGATTATTTTTTTCAAGAATGGCATGATGATGGCTTTCTTAAGGCATGCGTAGAAGAGTTTGTTAAAATAATATTATTTTATTATTTTAGTCTCCTATGACGTTCTAACATTTTCCTATAAATATGTGCTTATGTTAGAATTGAAAATCACACCAGAAACAAGTTTTTTTTCTCTTTAGATTATCAAGCATATTTGTGTGAGTATTTAGATACTTTAAGAGTTACTTTTCAGTGCAAGTTTCTTTCGGCTTTTCATCCGATATTCCAGTCAGAAGTACTGCTCTTTTGAGTTAAGGAATTTTAAGGGTTATTATATTTTTCAGTTCGTACTTCTTCCGTCCTTCAGAAAATTTTGGAAAAATTTGAAATGATATTTTGATGAGTTTTATTGATTGTGTCCAAAAATGGCGATTTTTGGATGTATAGATTAAGAGTTATGAATTTTACGGGAAAAGACTATTTTAAAAGTAACCGCTTATAACTCCTTGTGGTTAACTTCAAAATTGGTAAAATTTTTATTGGGAGTACATCTATATAATATCAGTGTACTCTGTGAATTTTGAAATTTTTGGATAAAAGTATAATTTATGATAAATGTCTAAATATTCGACGGTTTTGGCCATATGAAAAATAGCAAATGAATTTTAAAAATTCTGAGAAAAATATATGTTCAATATGGGACTGTATTCTGCTAAATCCCAGAAAAGAAATATTTTTGGACTGATTTGGTATTTTTCATAAATATGGTCTAGTTATGAGTAAAAGAATTAAATATGTTATGTGAAGTAAGAAAATTAAAAAATATGATTTTATGACTTGAGAATCATACATGAGTTATATGCAGATTTTTGATGCGGGTTTTGGTTATTGGTGATGAAATCTTATGAGTTTGGAATTTTAGGATGATTAAATGCATTATTTAGTAAAGTGTAAACAATTAAAATAAATTGTTTATAAGTTTAAGAAATGTTATTTCAATATCATTATACCAAAATATTGGTATGGATTTTATTGTGGAATTTCAACCTTTTTGTGTCGGGTTTACTATTCATGAGTTACTATTCACGAGTAATTCACGAGTTACTATTCACGAAGTAACTATTCATGGGTTACTATTCACGAATTACTATTCATGACAAAATTGGTTTCTTTTTCTAACTAAATTATAGTTGATTTATGAATATTACTCTTGAGATTAAAACTATATGTTGATCATATTATTTTTATTATCATATATAACATTTTATAACCCTAACGATGATATTTCTTTTTGACTTGAGTGTAAAGATGGGTAGATTTTTGGTATGATCATGACTATGGGTTCTCTTTGGCGATGAGTCTAAAGTTGAATTGTTGACCGTATGATCATGACCAAGACCTTCTTGTTTGTAAGACCCCAAATTTTATGAAATAAAAGTATTCAATTTTTCTTATAATTACTATTCAAGAAATGGTTAAATTGATAAAAGTTAAAGTTAAGGGTGATATATGAATTTTTTTTTCAAAATACACAAGTGGGTTATAAAATATTCATCATTGTTGCTTGAGAATATTCGTTTGTCGTGGAATATTCTTTCCGCTTCTGGGAATATTCGTATTTACGACGCAAGCAAATGCATTTCAGGGGCCCCATAATGTAATAACCATTTGATGAAGAAAACGACAAAATTAAGTTTTTATAAATAATCTACAGAATCAAGTATCAAGCTAACACTCGCTTGAATACCCTTATTGATAAAATAAAGTAATACGCTATTGTCAGCACAAAGAAAGACACCAGACATTACAAGATTTTTTTGATTATTGATTCTTACGTAAGAAGGCACTACTCAATAATTGTTACAAGAATTATCGCTCAATATTTTATTTTATTGATTCAATAATTGTCATGCTGATATTTTATATTATTGTTGTTTCAATAATTATCACCGCACAATATTTCTCATTATCGATCAATAATTCATATTATTTGAATAATATTATTAGATAAAGATTATTGGCAATGTCTAGAAAGTTCTCACAAGGAGAGGTTTGGTCACCTAATCATGCTACCAAGAAGGAGAAATTTTATCGAAAGCCCCTCTTTCCTCGAAACTACCGTCATTATAATTATAATTCTCGTAATATTATTTGTGAATAATTAATTATTGATTTATATGATAAGGAAATATTTATTTGATGTGGATATAAATGATGGATTTATTTATGTGGTTATAAATGAAGGAATTAATGTTGAGGTATTTTATCAAGATTTTTGTTTCGAATGAAGGTATTAAAAATTAAACCAAAGTTTTTGATATATATGCGTGAGTTATAATTTTTAATCCAACCGCTGATCGTTGTAATTTTTGGATATGTTATATATATAAGTTGAGTATATGTCCACAAATTTTGAACCGTTAAAAATGAACGATGATTTGTTATGAATTTTAAGAGGTGAATGGTTCGTAAAATTGTCAAGTATCCGAATTTAGCATTTTGGTGAAAATTCTAGAATTGAGTGGGCCCCACTTGTGGTTGGTGAAAAAAAATGTGCTGAATTTTATTTCAAATGTGGTGGGTGGGAATAGTAGCAGTAAAGCCATCAAAGTTGCAAGTGTCAAGTCTGCTAAAATTTTCCTATAAATAGAGGGCTGTTTAGAATTGAAAATCACACCGTAAATAAGTTTTCTTTCTTTATATTATCAAGTGTATTTTTGAGAGTATTTAGATACTTTGAGAGTTGCTATTTATCAAAGAAGTTTTCTTCAAATTTTTCATCCGATATTTCAAATGTAAGTATCGCTTTTCGAGTTTTCGAGGTAAAGATTTTAAGGTTATTATGTTTTTCATTCAGTATTTCTTCCGACCTTCAAAAAATTTTGGAAAAATTTGAAATGATATGTTGATGAGTTTTATTGATTGTGTCCAAAAATGGTGATTTTTGGATGTATAGATTAAGAGTTATGAATTTTATGAGAAAAGACTATTTTAAAAGTAACCGCTTATAACTCCTTATGGTTAACTCCAAAATTGATGAAATTTTTATTGGGAGTACATCTATATAATATCAAAGTACTCTGTGAATTTCGAATTTTTGGATAAAAGTACAATTTATGATAAATGTCTAAATATTCTAGGTTTTGGCCATATGAAAAATAGTAAATGAATTTTAAAAATTTTAAGAAAAATATATGTTCAATATGGGACTATATTCTCGCTAAATCCCAGTAAAAGAAATATTTTTGAACTGATTTGTATTTTTCATGAAAATGGACTAGTTATGAATAAATGAGTTAAATATGTTATGTGAAGGAAAAAAATTGAAAATATGATTTTATGGCTTGAGAATCATATATGTGGTATATGCAGATTTTTTATGAGGGTTTTGGTTATCGGTGATGAAATCTTATAAGTTTGACATTTTATGATGATTAAATGCATTATTTAGTAAAGTGTAAACAATTAAAATAAATTGTTTATAAGTTTAAGAAATGTTATTCTTTCAATATCATTATACCGAAATATTGGTATGAATTTTATTGTGAAATTTCTACCTTTTTGTGTCTATTCATTACTATTATTCATGAGTTACTATTCACGAAGTTACTATTTACACGGTACTATTCACTACAAAATTGGTTTCTTTTTTTTTTCTAACCAAATTATAGTTGATTTATGAATATTACTCGAGATTAAAACTATATATTGATTATATTGATTTTATTATCATATATAATATTTTTATAACCCTAATGTTGAAATTCTTTTCACTGAGTGTAAAGATGGGTAGATTATTGGTAATGATCATTACTAGGGTTCTTTTCGCCAAGAAGTGAAAAGTTGAATTGTGACCGGTATGATCATGACCATTGAATTTATAATTGAATATCTTTAGCTTAAGTGCAAAGGTGAATTGATCAACATGGTTATAATTATTGTTTATATAAATTCAAATGATTATATATTTCTTTCGAGATATTAATATATTTGCCTCAGAATGCAAATATGAATCGTGCTTGAAATATATTTGGCTTAGTAAAGCAAATATGAATCGTTGAGGAATATCTTCGCCTATAGAAAGTAAAACGATGAATTATTGATGAATATCTTTGGCCAAGAGTAAAAGATGAATCGTTAATGAATATCTTTGGCCCGTAGCAAGCAAAGATGACCTGTTGTTGAATATCTTTGGCCAAAAGCGCGAAGATGAATCAGGATGAATATCTTTGGCCCGTAGTGCAAAGATGAATTTATTAGTATGATTATGAACAAGAACTGTGATTTGGTATAACCACGATCTTTGATGTTTCGTAAAGACATGTGATGAAAATTATATTCGCCCCGGGTACAAGAGAAATTTAGAATCACAATTATGATTATGAGATATTCATATAATTGTGGAAAGGAACTGCTGATTGATGTTACAGTGGATAAAACATTGTTGGTGGATTTTTAACATGGAGAAGATAATAGATCGTATTGTCTATTCGACTCTTCTAATGGATTACTTCGCTCACCGCAACTATGGTTGAAATTTTATCATCTACCATATGTTCTAAATCTCCGATTTGTTATTGATGAAGGCTATTGATAATTTAATTATCTTTAGTCATGATATTCTTTATCGAAGTTAGTCAGTGCTCACCCTTTTGCTTCACAATTCCTTTCGTAATAAAAGTGTAAATTGGGTTCGAGCGGGGGTAACAAGTGGAATAGAACTGGTGGTCTCTAGTCGTGGAGTTCTCCCTAAACAAAGATAGATAAGTGTGTCAGATACATCTTTTAGTAGTTATATTTGGTGAATCATATAGGAGAGAGCGAAACCAACGCTGAAGGGTGTTTTGCCACTATCATACAAGATGTCTAATGACATACAACCTCGTGTCATCATAAGATGTGGTTATGCTCATCCACTTGTCGAGTATATTTACGAGCACTACCTATATAATCTTGGTGTTTGTTTGAAGTATAATTTCAATTTGAGACAAAGGAGATAATGATAAGTCAAGAGAAGACTCACCATCAAGGGAAGAATATGATAGTAATCTTCTCGCTTTTTCTTTGGGGTCTATCAATCAACCAAGGATAATTCTGCAGGCTATATGATATCTATCATAACCTGTAAGCATGGCCTCCCATGTACGGGTTTTTTCTTGAGCACTTCCCAAAGATTCTAATTTCTAAAACAGCTTTTTGACTATACATTTATGTAAGGTGTCATTGTGACGTGTTATCCAAGGTCGGGACGAGAGTCACAGCATTGGTATATATTTGTATCCAAACTCACAAAGATATGTGTTGTTGTATTTTGCACGACAATTGTTGTAATAAAGTTGTAGTTGTTTTTGTACCATGTATTCGCACTCGTAATGGGTTGGATGGAATGGACCTATTTTGGGGTTGTCACATTTGGTATCGAGCTAGGATATGATCTCTGGCGAGATCGGAGAATATAACTAGAGGAGAGAGATGAGTAAATCCTTCGCTAAAGGTGTCCTACCTAAGCTTATTTGTTGGGTCACCATAATATCGGATATTATGTGATATGTTAATTTGTTTAATTAACCCTTGTTTTATGGCAAGATTTGAGAATGGTCACGAGAATGTTAACAATGGAGTGAATGAGACCGTAGGATACCTCTTATCACTAACCATGATAATGTTATGTCGATTTAAGAAGGAATTAGAGATATCCATGTGGTGAGTGAAGAATCGATAATAAGACACCCTTAGATAGTCACAGAGGTAACAAATGAGAGAGGAGGAAGAAGAGGAAGAAGAAGTACCGAGGAGAGTTTATTAGAGGTATTATATGATCAAAATGTAGAATTTCAAAATCGTATTCATGAGTTAAGAAGAGAAATCAAGAACGATAAAGCGTCGTCGAACAAAAGGATGCAAATAAATTCAAGCTTCAGGTTACCCGATATGTGATGCTTGAATGTAAGCATTCTTTTCGCAGTAGTATAAGATGATGAAGATGGAATCTGAAATAAGACCCCAATTTTATGAAATAAAAGTATTCAATTTTTCTTATAATTACTATTCAAGAAATGGTTAAATTGATAAAAGTTAAAGTTAAGGGTGATATATGAAATTTTTTTTTTTTCAAAATACACAAGTGGTTATAAAATATTCATCATTGTTTGGGAATATTCGTTTCGGTCGTCGGTGGAATATTCTTTCCGTCTTGGAATATTCGTATTTACTACAAGGCAAAATGCCATTTGTGGGCCCCATAATGTAATAACCGCTTGATGAAGAAAACGACAAAATTAAGTTTTTATAAATAATCTACAGAATCAAGTATCAAGTAACACTCGCTTGAATATACCTATTGTTAAAAAAAAAGTAATACGCTGTTGTCAGCACAAAAGAAATACACCAGATTACACAAAGATTTTTGAATTATTGATTCTTACGTAAGAAGGCACTACTCAATAATTGTTACAAAAGAATTACTCGCTCAATATTTTATTTTATCGATTCAATAATTGTCATATTGATATTTTATATTATCATTGTTTCAATAATTATCACCGCATAATATTTCTCATTATCGATCAATAATTCATATTATTTGAATAATATTATTAGATAAAGATTATTGGCAATGTCTAGAAAGTTCTCAAAGGAGAGGTTTGGTCACCTAATCAAGCCCAAGAAGAAGAGAAATTTTATCGAAAGCCCCTTTCCTCGAAACTACCGTCATTATAATTGTGATTCTCGTAATATTATTTGTGAATAATTAATTATTGATTTATATGATAAGGAAATATTTATTTGATGTGGATATAAATGATGGATTTATTTATGTGGTTATAAATGAAGGAATTAATGTTGAGGTATTTTATCAAGATTTTTGTTTGAATGAAGGTATTAAAAATTAAACCAAAGGTTTTTTTTAGATATATCATGTGAGTTATAATTTTTAATCCGACCGCTGATCGTTGTAATTTTTGGATATGTTATATATATATAAGTTGAGTATATGTCCACAAATTTTGAACCGCTAAAAATGAACGATGATTTGTTATGAATTTTAAGAGGTGAATGGTTCGTAAATTGTCAAGTATCCGAATTTAGCATTTTGGTGGAAAATTTAGAATTGAGTGGGCCCCACTTGTGGTTGGTGAAGAAATGTGCTGAATTTTATTTCAAATGTGGTGGGTGGGAATAGTAGCAGTAAAGCCATCAAAGTTGCAGTCAAGTCTCATAAAAATTTTCCTATAAATAGAGGGCTGTTAGAATTGAAAATCACACCGTAAACAAGTTTTCTTTTTCTCTCTCTCTAGATTATCGAGTGTATTTTGTGAGTATTTAGATACTTTGAGAGTTGATATTCATCAAAGGCAAGTTTCCTTCAAATAATATATCCGATATCCAAATGTAAGTATCGCTTTTTTCGAGGTAAGGGATAGTAAGTGATTTTAAGTGGTTATTATGTTTTTCATTCAGATTTTTCCGACCTTCAAAAAATTCTTCTCGAAAAATTTGAAATGATATGTTGATGAGTTTTATTGATTGTGTCCAAAATGGTGATTTTTGGATGTATAGATTAAGAGTTATGAATTTTATGAGAAAAGACTATTTTAAAAGTAACCGCTTATAACTCCTTATGGTTAACTCCAAAATTGATGAAATTTTTATTGGGAGTACATCTATATAATATCAAGTACTCTGTGAATTTCGGAATTTTTGGATAAAAGTACAATTTATGATAAATGTCTAAATATTCTATTGTTTTGGCCATATGAAAAATAGTAAATGAATTTTAAAAATTCTAAGAAAAATATATGTTCAATATGGGACTATATTCTGCTAAATCCCGTAAAAGAAATATTTTTGAACTGATTTGGTATTTTTCATGAAAATGGACTAGTTATGAATAAATGAGTTAAATATGTTATGTGAAGGAAGAAAATTGAAAAATATGATTTTATGGCTTGAGAATCATATATGTGGTATATGCAGATTTTTTGATGAGGGTTTTGGTTATCGGTGATGAAATCTTATAAGTTTGGCATTTTATGATGATTAAATGCATTATTTAGTAAAGTGTAAAACAATTAAAATAAATTGTTTATAAGTTTAAGAAATGTTATTCTTTCAATATCATTATACCAAAATATTGGTATGGATTTTATTGTGAATTTCTACCTTTTTGTGTCAGGTTACTATTACTATTCATGAGTTACTATTCACGAGTTACTATTCACGAGTTACTATTCACGAGTTACTATTCACTAGTACTATTCACTACAAAATTGGTTTCTTTTTCTAACCAAATTATAGTTGATTTATGAATATTACTCGAGATTAAAAAACTATATATTGATTATATTGATTTTATTATCATATATAATATTTTTATAACCCCGATGTTGAAATTCTCTTTCACCTGAGTAGTGTAAAGATGGGTAGATTATCGGTACGATCACGACTAGGGGTTCTCTTCGCCAAGAAGTGAAAAGTCGAATTGTGACCGGTATGATCATGACCATCAATTTATAATTGAATATCTTTAGCTTAAGCAAAAAGTGAATCGATCAACATGGTTATAATTATTGTTTATATAAATTCAAAATGATTATATATTTCTTTCGAGATATTAATATATTTGGCCTCAGTAATGCAAATATGAATCGTTGATGAATATATTTGGCTTGAGTGCAAATATGAACTCGCTGAGGAATATCTTTGGCCCAGAGTGCAAAGATGAATTGTTGATGAATATCTTTTGGCCAAGAAGTGCAAAGATGAATCGTTGATGAATATCTTTGCCCAGAAGTGCAAAGATGACCGTTGTTGAATATCTTCGCCAAAGGCGCGAAGATGAATCAGGATGAATATCTTGGCCCAGAGTGTGCAAAAAGATGAATTTATTAGTATGATTATGAATGAACTCGTGATTTGGTATAACCATGATCTTTGATGTTTCGTAAAGACATGTGATGAAAATTATATTCGCCCCGGGTACGAAGAGGAATTTAGAATCACAATTATGATTATGAGATATTCATATAATTGTGGAAAGGAACTGCTGATTGATGTTACAGTGATAAAACATTGTCAGTGGACTTTTAACACGGAGAAGATAATAGATCGTATTGTCTATTTCGACTCTTCTAATGGATCGCTTCGTCTACCGCAACTATGGTTGAAATTTTTATCATCTACCATATGTTCTAAATCTCCGATTTGTTATCGATGAAGGCTATTGATAATTTAATTATCTTTAGTCATGATATTCTTTATCGAAGTAGTTGTGTTTCACCCTTTTTTGCTTCACAATTCCTTTCGTGTAATAAAAGTGTAAATGGGTCGAAATGGGGTAACAAGGAATAGAATCTGGTGGTCTCTAGTCGTGGAGTTCTCCCTAAACAAAGATAGATGTGTGTGTCAGATACATCTTTTTTAGTTATATTTGGTGAATCATATAGGAGAGGCTAACCCAACGCTGAAGGGTGTTTTGCCACTATCATACAAGATGTCTAATGACATACAACCTCGTGTCATCATAAGATGTGGTCAGTGCTCATCCACTTGCCGAGTATATTTACGAGCACTACCTATATAATCTTGGTGTTTGTTTGAAGTATAATTTCAATTTGAGACAAAGGAGATAATGATAAGTCAAGAGAAGACTCACCATCGGGAAGAATATGATAGTAATCTTCTCGCTTTTTCTTTGGGGTCTATCGGGTCAACCAAGGATAATTTCGTGGCCATATGATATCTATCATAACCTGTAAGCACGGCCTCCCATGTACGGTAAGGTTTCTCTTGAGCACTTCCCAAAGATTTTAATTTCTAAAATAGCTTTTTGACTATACCTTTATGTAAGGTGTCATCATGACGTGTCTATCCAAGGTCGGGACATGAGTCACATTTGGTATATATATTTGTATCCAAACTCACAAAGATATGTGTTGTTGTATTTTATTACGACAATTGTTGTAATAAAGTTGTAGTTGTTTTCAGATCATACTATGTATTTGGCTACTCGTAATGGGTTGGATGGAATGGACCTATTTTGGGGTTGTCACATTTGGTATCGTAGCTAGGATATGATCTCCATGAGATCGGGAATATAACTAGAGGGGAGAGATGAGTAAATCCTTCGCTAAAGGTGTCCTACCTAAGCTTATTTGTTGGTCACCATAATATCGGATATTATGTGATATGTTAATTTGTTTAATTAACCCTTGTTTTATGGCAAGATTTGAGAATGGTCACGAGAATGTTAACAATGGAGTGAATGAGACCGTGGGGATACCTCTAATCACTAACCATGATAATGTGATGTCGATTTAAGAAGGAATTAGAGATATCCATGCAGTGAGTGAAGAATCGATAGTCAAGACCCTTAGATAGTCACAGAGGTAACAAATTTAGAGAGGAAGAAGAAGAAGAAGAAGAGGTACCGAGGAGAGTTTATTAGAGGTATTATACGATCAAAATGTAGAATTTCAAAATCGATTCATGAGTTAAGAGAAGAGTCAAGAAGAACCATAAAGCGCATGGAACAAAAAAGGATGCAACAATTCAAGCTTCAGGTTACCCGATATGTGATGCTTGAATGTAAGCATTCTTTCGCGTAGTATAAGATGATAAAGATGGAATCTGAAATGAAAGAAGAAAAAAACCGAACGAGTAAGAATGAGTGATGCATGGGTAAAAGCCACACGACACGTGGATATTGTGGAAAGAGATGTCCGATCTAAGAAGGCTAAAATAGATGACATGAATTTCTTTTTTGAAAAGCAATCGGGAGAACCCAACATCGAAGTTTTGAATTACCTCAGATATACGGCCAACCCAATTCGATATGGATCAAGATTGATGATTCAGATCATGAAACAGAGTACGACGAGGCAAATGAGGGAGGAATATGTCCTATAGAAAAATATATTCCAACTAGAGTGATGACGCCAAATGTCGCCCCTGCATAAGTCAAAGCCGTAGTTCGAGGGATGGCGGTTGTCACTGACTTCCCAACAAATGAGGAAACCCAAATGAAGTTATCACGGAGATGAGAAATGAGAAATCATGATGACCGGGGAGATAGAATCAAATGGAAGCAAGGTATTCTCAACTTTTCAAATACTGTGTACGAAATTTCGGGGACGAAATTTCATAAGGAGGGGAGATCAGAAGACCCTCAATTTTATGAAATAAAAGTATTCAATTTTTCTTATAATTACTATTCAAGAAATGGTTAAATTGATAAAAGTTAAAGTTAAGGGTGATATATGAAATTTTTTTCAAAACACAAGTGGTTATAAAATATTCATCATTGTTTGAGAATATTCGTTTGGTCGTGGAATATTCTTTCCGCTCGGGAATATTCGTATTTACGGCAAGCAAAAATGCATTTTGGGGCCCCATAATGTAATAACCGCTTGATGAAGAAAACGACAAAATTAAGTTTTTATAAATAATCTACAGAATCGCTACTGCTAACACTCGCTGAATACCCTATATGGTTAAAATAATAAAGTAATACGCGTGTGTTGCACAAGAAAGACACTGATTATTACATGAGATTTTTGAATTATTGATTCTTACGTAAGAAGGCACTACTCAATAATTGTTACAAAGAATTATCGCTCAATATTTTATTTTATTGATTCAATAATTGTCATATTGATATTTTATATTATCATTGTTTCAATAATTATCACCGCATAATATTTCTCATTATCGATCAATAATTCATATTATTTGAATAATATTATTAGATAAAGATTATTGGCAATGTCTAGAAAGTTCTCACAAGGAGAGGTTTGGTCACCTAATCAACGCCACCAAGAAGGAGAAATTTTTATCGAAAGCCCCTTTCCCGAAACTACTACTGTCATTATAATTGTGATTCTCTCGTAATATTATTTGTGAATAATTAATTATTGATTTATATGATAAGGAAATATTTATTTGATGTGGATATAAATGATGGATTTATTTATGTGGTTATAAATGAAGGAATTAATGTTGAGGTATTTTATCAAGATTTTTGTTTGAATGAAGGTATTAAAAATTAAACCAAAGTTTTTTTAGATATATCATGTGAGTTATAATTTTTAATCCGACCGCTGATCGTTGTAATTTTTGGATATGTTATATATATATAAGTTGAGTATATGTCCACAAATTTTGAACCGCTAAAAATGAACGATGATTTGTTATGAATTTTAAGAGGTGAATGGTTCGTAAATTGTCAAGTATCCGAATTTAGCATTTTGGTGGAAAATTTAGAATTGAGTGGGCCCCACTTGTGGTTGGTGAAGAAATGTGCTGAATTTTATTTCAAATGTGGTGGGTGGAATAGTAGCAGTAAAGCCATCAAAGTTGCAGTGTCAAGTCTCAAGCTAAAATTTTCCTATAAATAGAGGGCTGTTAGAATTGAAAATCACACCGTAAAAACATAAGTTTTCTTTTTCTCTCTCTAGATTATCGAGTGTATTTTTGTGAGTATTTAGATACTTGAGAGTTGATATTCATCAAGTAGCAAGTTTCCTTCAAATTTTATATCCGATATCCAAATGTAAGTCGCTTTTTTTGAGGTAAGGATAAGTAAAGGATTTTAAGGGTTATTATGTTTTTCAGTTCAGATTTTTTCTGACCTTCAAAAAATTTCTGAAAAATTTGAAATGATATGTTGATGAGTTTTATTGATTGTGTCCAAAAATGGTGATTTTTGGATGTATAGATTAAGAGTTATGAATTTTATGAGAAAAGACTATTTTAAAAGTAACCGCTTATAACTCCTTATGGTTAACTCCAAAATTGATGAAATTTTTATTGGGAGTACATCTATATAATATCAGTGTACTCTGTGAATTTCGGAATTTTTGGATAAAAGTACAATTTATGATAAATGTCTAAATATTCAATGGTTTTTTGGCCATATGAAAAAATAGTAAATGAATTTTAAAAATTCTAAGAAAAATATATATGTTCAATATGGGACTATATTCTCGCTAAATCCCGTAAAAGAAATATTTTTGGAACTGATTTGGTATTTTTCATGAAAATGGACTAGTTATGAATAAATGAGTTAAATATGTTATGTGAAGGAAAAAAATTGAAAATATGATTTTATGGCTTTGAGAATCATATATGTGGTATATGCAGATTTTTGATGAGGGTTTTGGTTATCGTGATGAAATCTTATAAGTTTGGCATTTTATGATGATTAAATGCATTATTTAGTAAAGTGTAAACAATTAAAATAAATTGTTTATAAGTTTAAGAAATGTTATTCTTTCAATATCATTATACCAAAATATTGGTATGGATTTTATTGTGAAATTTCTACCTTTTTGTCAGTTTACTATTCATGAGTTACTATTCATGAGTTACTATTCACGAAGTTACTATTCACGAAGTTACTATTCACGTACTATTCACTATTCACTACAAATTGGTTTTTTTTTCTAACCAAATTATAGTTGATTTATGAATATTACTCTCGAGATTAAAACTATATATTGATTATATTGATTTTATTATCATATATAATATTTTTATAACCCCGATGTTGAAATTTCTTTTCACCGAGTGTAAAAAGATGAGTAGATTATTGGTATGATCATGACTAGGGGTTCTTTTTGGCCAAGAGTGAAAAGTTGAATTGTGATCGGTATGATCATGACCATTGAATTTATAATTGAATATCTTTAGCTTAAGTGCAAAGGTGAATCGATCAACATGGTTATAATTATTGTTTATATAAATTCAAAAATGATTATATATTTTTTTGAGATATTAATATATTTGGCCCAGAATGCAAATATGAATCGTTGATGAATATATTTGGCTCAGTAGTGCAAATATGAATCGTTGAGGAATATCTTTGGCCTCAGAGTGCAAAGATGAATTGTTGATGAATATCTTTGGCCAAGAGTAAAAAGATGAATCGTTAATGAATATCTTTGGCCCGTAGTGCAAAGATGACCTGTTGTTGAATATCTTCGCCAAAGCGCGAAGATGAATCAGGATGAATATCTTTGGCCCGTAGTGCAAAGATGAATTTATTAGTATGATTATGAATGTGAACTGTGATTTGGTATAACCATGATCTTTGATGTTTCGTAAAGACATGTGATGAAAATTATATTCGCCCCGGTACGAAGAGGAATTTAGAATCACAATTATGATTATGAGATATTCATATAATTGTGGAAAGGAACTGCTGATTGATGTTACAGGATAAAACATTGTCAGGGACTTTTAACACGGAGAAGATAATAGATCGTATTGTCTATTCGACTCTTCTAATGGATCGCTTCGTTCACCGCAACTATGGTTGAAATTTTTATCATCTACCATATGTTCTAAATCTCCGATTTGTTATCGATGAAGGCTATTGATAATTTAATTATCTTTAGTCATGATATTCTTTATCGAAGCTAGTTGTGCTTTCACCCTTTTGCTTCACAATTCCTTTCGTGTAATAAAAGTGTAGCCGGGTCGAGCTGGGGTAACAAGGAATAGAATCTGGGTCTCTAGTCGTGGAGTTCTCCCTAAACAAAGATAGACAAGTGTGTTGTATACATCTTTTAGTAGTTATATTTGGTGAATCATATAGGAGAGAAAGCTAACCCAACGTTGAAGGGTGTTTTGCCACTATCATACAAGATGTCTAATGACATACAACCTCGTGTCATCATAAGATGTGGTCAGCTCATCCACTTGCCGAGTATATTTACGAGCACTACCTATATAATCTTGGTGTTTGTTTGAAGTATAATTCTCAATTTGAGACAAAGGAGATAATGATAAAGTCAAGAGAAGACTCACCATCGGGAAGAATATGATAGTAATCTTCTCGCTTTTCTTTGGGGTCTATCAATCAACCAAGGATAATTTCGTGGCCATATGATATCTATCATAACCTGTAAGCACGGCCTCCCATGTACGGTTTTTTGAGCACTTTCCAAAGATTCTAATTTCTAAAACAGCTTTTTTGATACATTTATGTAAGGTGTCATTGTGACGTGCTATCCAAGGTTGGGATGAGAGTCACAATTGGTATATATATTTGTATCCAAACTCACAAAGATATGTGTTGTTGTATTTTTGCACGACAATTGTTGTAATAAAGTTGTAGTTGTTTTTTGTACCATGTATTTGGCGACTTGGGTTGGATGGAATGGGCCTATTTTGGGGTTGTCACATTTGGTATGGATGGAATGATCCTATTTTGTAAGACCGAATTTTATGAAATAAAAGTATTCAATTTTTCTTATAATTACTATTAGGTAAATGGTTAAATTGATAAAAGTTAAAGTTAAGGGTGATATATGAATTTTTTTCAAAATACACAGAGTGGTTATAAAATATTCATTGTTGTGGGGGAATATTAGTTTGGTGCGTGGAATATTCTTTACTTTATCGGGGGAATATTAAATATTAAATGCAAGTAGCGACCATTTGTGGGCCCATAACGAGAATAAGCGTCGGATGAAGAAAAAATGAAAAATTAAGTTTTTATAAATAACGGCGTAATCGTTACTGAATTAACACTTTGTTGGAATACCCGGTGGTTAAAATCGATGTCTGGCGTGTTTGCGATGGCACGGTTTTACGATATTTTTGAATTATTGATTCTTACGTGAAGAAGGCACTACTCAATAATTTATTACGATAATTCTTTATTCAATATTTTATTTTATTGATTCAATAATTCTTTGCGTTGATATTTTATATTATTGTTGTTTTATAATTATCAACTTTGCATATTTCTCATTATCGGATCAATAATTCATATTATTTGAATAATATTATTAGATAGCATTATTGGCAATGTCTAGAAAGTTACATCGAGGAGAGGTTTGGTCACCTAATTGCGGCGCGATGAGGAGAAATTCTTATTGAAAGCCCCTCTTTCTGAGGAGCGGCTGGTTGTCATAATTGTGATTACGTAATATTATTTGTGAATAATTAATTATTGATTTATATGATAAGAAATATTTATTTGATGTGGATATAAATGATGGATTTATTTATGTGGTTATAAATGAAGGAATTAATGTTGAGGTATTTTATCGGTATTTTTATCGGAATGAAGGTATTAAAAATTAAACCAGTGTTTTTTGAGATATATTGCGTGAGTTATAATTTTTAATCCGATAGTTGGATCGTTGTAATTTTTGGATATATTATACATATATAAGTTGAGTATATGTCCACAAATTTTGAGCCCGTTAAAAATGAGCGTATGATTTGTTATGAATTTTAAGAGGTGAATGGTTAGAAATTTGTTGAAATATCCGAATTTAGCATTTTGGTGGAAAATTCTAGAATTGAGTGGGCCCCACTTGTGGTTGGTGAAGAAATGTGCTGAATTTTTATTTCAAATGTGGTGGGTGGGAATAGTAGCGAGTAAAGCCATCGGGTTTGCGGTCAAGTCTGCTAAAATTTTCCTATAAATAGAGGGCTAAGTTAGAATTGAAAATCACACGAAACAAGTTTTCTCTCTCTCTCTCTATTATTATTGCATATTTTTGAGTATTTAGATACTTGGTGAGTTGATATTCATTTAGTAGAAGTTTCCTTGGTTTTTCATCAGATATTCCGATCGAAGTCTTTGCTCTTTTTGAGGTAAGGGATAGTAAGGGATTTTAAGGGTTATTATGTTTTTTCGATTCGTACTTCTTGACCTTGAAAAATTCTGGAAAAATTTGAAATGATATGTTGATGAGTTTTATTGATTGTGTCCAAAAATGGTGATTTTTGGATGTATAGATTAAGAGTTATGAATTTTATGAGAAAAGACTATTTTAAAAGTAACAAACTTAACTCCTTGTGGTTAACTCCAAAATTGATGAAATTTTTATTGGGAGTACATCTATATAATATCGATGTACTCTGTGTGAATTTGAAATTTTTGGATAAAAGTACAATTTATGATAAATGTCTAAATATTAGGTTTTTTGGCCATATGAAAAATAGTAAATGAATTTTAAAAATTCTAAGAAAATATATATTCAATATGGGACTATATTACTGCTAAATCCCAGAAAAGAAATATTTTTGGAACTGATTTGGTATTTTTCATGAAAATGGACTAGTTATGAATAAATGAGTTAAATATGTTATGTGAAGGAAAAAAATTGGAAAATATGATTTTATGGCTTGAGAATCATATATATGGTATATCTGATTTTTGATGAGGGTTTTGGTTATTGGTGATGAAATCTTATAAGTTTGGCATTTTATGATGATTAAATGCATTATTTAGTAAAGTGTAAACAATTAAAATAAATTGTTTATAAGTTTAAGAAATGTTATTCTTTCAATATCATTATCTTAGAAATATTGGTATGGATTTTATTGTGGAATTTCTACCTTTTGTTTTGTCGGGGTTACTATTCATGAGTTCTTTCATGATTCTTATTCAGAGTTCTATTCACGATTCATTCACGAGTTCTTATTCTTATTTACTATTCACTACAAAATTGGTTTCTTTTTACAACAAATTATAGTTGATTTATGAATATTACTCTTGAGATTAAAACTATATATTGATTATATTGATTTTATTATCATATATAATATTTTTATAACCACGATGTTGAAATTCTCTTTCCTTTGGAGTGTAAAGATGAGTAGATTATTGGTATGATCATGACTAGGGTTCTCTTTGGCGATGGTGAAAAGTTGAATTGTGGTTGGTATGATCATGACCATTGAATTTATAATTGAATATCTTTAGCTTAAGTGCAAAAGGTGAATTGATCAACATGGTTATAATTATTGTTTATATAAATTACGAAATGATTATATATTTCTTTGAGATATTAATATATTTGGCTTTGTAATGCAAATATGAGCTGTTGATGAATATATTTGGCTTGTAGTGCAAATATGAGCTGTTGAGAATATCTTTGGCTTTATAGTGCAAAGATGAATTGTTGATGAATATCTTTGGCGATGGTGCAAAGATGAGCTGTTAATGAATATCTTTGGCCGTAGTGCAAAAGATGACTGTTATTGAATATCTTTGGCGATTAGTGCGAAGATGAGCGTGGATGAATATCTTTGGCCGTAGTGCAAAGATGAATTTATTAGTATGATTATGAGCGAAGCTGTGATTTGGTATAACCATGATCTTTGATGTTTCGGTAAAGACATGTGATGAAAATTATATTAAATCACAGATGCGAAGAGAATTTAGAATCACAATTATGATTATGAGATATTCATATAATTGTGGAAAGGCTGTTGATTGATGTTACGAGGATAAAACATTGTTGGTGGACTTTTAACATGGAGAAGATAATAGACTTGTATATATTTGACTCTTCTAATGGATTGCTCGTTCATTTGCAACTATGGTTGAAATTTTATCATCTACCATATATGTTAAAAATCTACGATTTGTTATTGATGAAGGCTATTGATAATTTAATTATCTTTAGTCATGATATTCTTTCTTGAGCTAGTTGTGCTCACCCTTTTTTTCTTCACAATTCCTTTTCGGTAATAAAAGTGTAGGTTGGGTGGTGACGGGGGTAACAGGGAATAGAGCGGTGGTCTCTGGTTGTGGAGTTCTCCTAAGCAGTATAGACAAGTGTGTTGTATACATCTTTTAGTAGTTATATTTGGTGAATCATATAGGGAGAAGCGAACCCAGCGTTGGAAGGGTGTTTTGCCACTATATCATACAAGATGTCTAATGACATGTCTGACCTCGTGTCATCATAAAACGAGGGTTGTTGCTCATCCACTTCTTTGAGTATATTCTCTGAGCACTACTATATAATCTTGGTGTTTGTTTGAAGTATAATTCTCAATTTGAGGCGATGGAGATAATGATAAGTCGAAGAAGACTCACCATTGGGAAGAATATGATAGTAATCTTCTCGTTTTTCTTTGGGGTCTATTAGGTTGACGAGGATAATTACGTGGCCATATGATATCTATCATAACCTAGAAGCATGGCCTCCCATATACGAAGGTTTCCTTGAGCACTTCCCAAAGATTCTAATTTCTAAAATAGGTTTTTTGACTATACATTTATGTAAGGTGTCATTGTGACGTCTTATCGAGGTTGGGATGAGAGTCACGGTTGGTATATATATTTATATCAAACTCACGATATATGTGTGTGTTGTTGTATTTTGCCGACAATTGTTGTAATAAAGTTGTAGTTGTTTTACGTACCATGTATTTGGCGACTCGAATGGGTTGGATGGAATGGACCTATTTTGGGGTTGTCACATTTTGTATATCGAGCTTAGGGATATGATCTCTGGCGGAGATCGGGGAATATAACTAGGAGGAGAGATGAGTAAATCCTTATTTAGTGTGTCTACTACTAAGCTTATTTGTTGGTCGATCGTAATATCGGGATATTATGTGATATATTAATTTGTTTAATTAACCCTTGTTTTATGGCGATGTTTGAGAATGGGCTGCTGAGAATGTTAACAATGGAGTGAATGAGGCCAGTGGGGATACCTCTAATCACTAACCATGATAATGTGATGTCGAGACGAAGAAGGAATTAGAGATATCCATGTGGTGAGTGAAGAATTGATAGTTACACGAGATAGTCCATGAGGTAGCAATTTGAGAGAGAGAGGAAGAAGAGGAAGAAGAAGTACACGAGGAGAGTTTATTAGAGGTATTATATGATCAAAATGTAGAATTTCAAAATCGTATTCATGAGTTAGAAGAAGCGGTTTGAAGAGCGACGGTGATGCGTGGAACAAAAGGATCAACAATTCAAGCTTGTGTTACCCGATATGTGATGCTTGAGCGAAGCATTCTTTGGCGAGTATAAGATGATAAAGATGGAATCGAAATTTGAAAGAAGAAAAAAAGCGAGCAGTAAGAATGAGTGATGCATGGGTAAAAAGCACACGACACGTGGATATTGTGGAAAGAGATGTCCGATCTAAGAAGGCTAAAATAGATGACATGAATTTCTCTTTTTGGAAAGCAATTGGGAGAACCCAACATCGAGTTTTGAATTACCACATACATAGCGGTCGACTTTGAATTCGATATGGATCGAAGATTGATGATTGAGATCATGAAAGCGAGAATCTGACGAAGGCGATTGAGGAGAATATGTCTATAGAAAAATATATTCAACGGTAGTGATGGCGCCAAATCTTGCCCCAGACAAAGTCAAAAGCCGGGTAGTTCGAGGGATGGCGGTTGTCATGACTTCCCAACAAATGAGGAACCCAAATGAAGTTATCACGGAGATGAGAAATGAGAAATCATGATGGCCAGGGAGATAGAATCTGAAAATGGAAGCAAGGTATTCTCAACTTTTGAAATACCGAGTGCGTAAATTTGGGGACGAAATTTCATAAGGAGGAGATTGTAAGACCGAATTTTATGAAATAAAAAAGTATTCAATTTTTCTTATAATTACTATTGATAAATGGTTAAATTGATAAAAGTTAAAGTTAAGGGTGATATATGAATTTTTTTCAAAATACACAGTGGTTATAAAATATTCATTGTTGTCGGGAATATTAGTTTGGTGGTGGAATATTCTTTTACATCCGGGAATATTAAATGCGATGCAATGACCCATTTATGGGCCCATAACAGAATAAGCTGTCGGATGAAAAAAATGACAAAATTAAGTTTTTATAAATAGCGGCGTAATCGTTCTGAATTAACAACATTTGTTGGAATACCGGTTGGTAAAATAAAATGTCTGGCGTTGTTGCGATGCGATAGCACTACGTTATTACGATATTTTTGAATTATTGATTCTTACGTGAAAGGCTTTACTCGATAATTATTACGATAATTCTTTATTCAATATTTTATTTTATTGATTCAATAATTCTTTGCGTTGATATTTTATATTATTGTTGTTTGATAATTATCAACTGCCTGATATTTCTCATTATCGGATCGATAATTCATATTATTTGAATAATATTATTAGATAGCATTATTGGCAATGTCTAGAAAGTTACATCGAGGAGAGGTTTGGTCACTAATTGCTTGCGCCGATGAGGAGAAATTCTTATTGGAAGCCCCTCTTTCTGAGGAGCGGCTTTGGTTGTCATAATTGTGATTACATAATATTATTTGTGAATAATTAATTATTGATTTATATGATAAGAAAATATTTATTTGATGTGGATATAAATGATGGATTTATTTATGTGGTTATAAATGAAGGAATTAATGTTGAGGTATTTTATCGATATTTTTATGGGAATGAAGGTATTAAAAATTAAACCGGTTTTTTGAGATATATTATTGTGAGTTATAATTTTTTTAATCAAATAGTTGGATCGTTGTAATTTTTGGATATGTTATATATATATAAGTTGAGTATATGTCCACAAATTTTGAGCCGTTTAAAAATGAGCGTATGATTTGTTATGAATTTTAAGAGGTGAATGGTTGAAAATTGTTGAAATATCAAATTTAGCATTTTGGTGGAAAATTCTAGAATTGAGTGGGCCCCCCCACTTGTGGTTGGTGAAGAAATGTGCTGAATTTTATTTCAAATGTGGTGGGTGGGAATAGTAGCGAGTAAAGCCATCGGGTTGCGAGTTCGAAATCTGCTAAAATTTTCTATAAATAGAGGGCTAAGTTAGAATTGAAAATCACACGAAAAAATAAGTTTTCTCTTTCTCTCTCTAGATTATTGAGTGTATTTTGTGAGTATTTAGATACTTGGTGAGTTGATATTCATCGGTAGAAGTTTCCTTGATCATTTCATCAGATATCCGATCGAAAGTCTTTGCTTTTTTTGAGGTAAAGGGATAGTAAGGGATTTTAAGGGTTATATGTTTTTTTCATTCGTACTTCTTGACCTTGAAAAAATTCTGAAAAATTTGAAATGATATGTTGATGAGTTTTATTGATTGTGTCCAAAAATGGTGATTTTTGGATGTATAGATTAAGAGTTATGAATTTTATGAGAAAAGACTATTTTAAAAATAGCAAACTTATAACTCCTTGTGGTTAACTCCAAAATTGATGAAATTTTTATTGGGAGTACATCTATATAATATCGGTGTACTCTCTGTGAATTTGAATTTTTGGATAAAAGTACAATTTATGATAAATGTCTAAATATTAAGTGTTTTGGCCATATGAAAAATAGTAAATGAATTTTAAAATTCTAAGAAAATATATATTCAATATGGGACTATATTACTGCTAAATCCCGAAAAAAAAATATTTTTTGGAAGCCTGATTTGGTATTTTTCATGAAAATGGACTAGTTATGAATAAATGAGTTAAATATGTTATGTGAAGGAAGAAAATTGGAAAATATGATTTTATGGCTTGAGAATCATATATATGTGGTATATCTGATTTTTGATGAGGGTTTTGGTTATTGGTGATGAAATCTTATAAGTTTGGCATTTTATGATGATTAAATGCATTATTTAGTAAAGTGTAAACAATTAAAATAAATTGTTTATAAGTTTAAGAAATGTTATTCTTTCAATATCATTATCTTAAAATATTGGTATGGATTTTATTGTGGAATTTCTACCTTTTTGTGTCGGGGTTACTATTTATTCTTATTCAGAGTTCTTATTCACATGATTCTTTCTTATTCTTCTTTTCACTATTCTTATTCTTTTCACTACAAAAATTGGTTTCTTTTTTACAACAAATTATAGTTGATTTATGAATATTACTCTTGAGATTAAAACTATATATTGATTATATTGATTTTATTATCATATATAATATTTTTATAACCACGATGTTGAAATTCTCTTTTGACTTGAGTGTAAAGATGAGTAGATTATTGGTATGATCATGACTAGGGTTCTCTTTGGCGATGGTGAAAAGTTGAATTGTGGTTTGGTATGATCATGACCATTGAATTTATAATTGAATATCTTTAGCTTAAGTGCAAAAGGTGAATTGATCGACATGGTTATAATTATTGTTTATATAAATTACGAAATGATTATATATTTCTTTGAGATATTAATATATTTGGCTTTAATAATGCAAATATGAGCTGTTGATGAATATATTTGGCTTTGGCAAATATGAGCTGTTGAGGAATATCTTTGGCACATAGTGCAAAGATGAATTGTTGATGAATATCTTTGGCGTGGTGCAAAGATGAGCTGTTAATGAATATCTTTGGCGTAGTGCAAAGATGACTGTTGTTGAATATCTTTGGCGATTAGTGCGAAGATGAGCGTGGATGAATATCTTTGGCCGTAGTGCAAGATGAATTTATTAGTATGATTATGAGCAGAGAGCTGTGATTTGGTATAACCATGATCTTTGATGTTTGAGGTAAAGACATGTGATGAAAATTATATTAAATCACAGATGCGAAGAGAATTTAGAATCACAATTATGATTATGAGATATTCATATAATTGTGGAAAGGCTGTTGATTGATGTTACGAGGGATAAAACATTGTTGGTGGACTTTTAACATGGAAGATAATAGGCTTTATTATCTATTTGACTCTTCTAATGGATTGCTCGTTCATTTTGTGACTATGGGTTGAAATTTTATCATCTACCATATGTTCTAAATCTACGATTTGTTATTGATGAAGGCTATTGATAATTTAATTATCTTTAGTCATGATATTCTTTCTTGAGCTAGTTGTGCTCACCTTTTTTTTGCTTCTGAATTCCTTTCGGGTAATAAAAGTGTAGGCTTGGGTCGGCCGGGGAACACAGGAATAGAGCGGTGGTCTCTAGGCATGGTGGAGTTCTCCTAAGCAGTATAGAACAAGTGTGTTGTATACATCTTTTAGTAGTTATATTTGGTGAATCATATAGGGAGAAAGCCAACCCAGCGTTGGAAGGGTGTTTTGCCACTTTATCATCTGAGATGTCTAATGACATCTGACCTCGTGTCATCATAAAAAACGAGGTTGTGCTCATCCACTTCTTTGAGTATATTCTGAGCACTACTATATAATCTTGGTGTTTGTTTGAAGTATAATTCTCAATTTGAGGCGATGGAGATAATGATAAGTCGAAGACTCACCATTGGGAAGAATATGATAGTAATCTTCTCGTTTTTCTTTGGGGTCTATTAGATTGACGAGGATAATTACGTGGCCATATGATATCTATCATAACCTAGAAGCATGGCCTCCCATATGCGAAGGTTTCCTTGAGCACTTCCCAAAGATTCTAATTTCTAAAAGCAGGTTTTGACTATACCTTTATGTAAGGTGTCATTGTGACGTCTTTATCGAGGTTGGGATGAGAGTCACGATTGGTATATATATTTGTATCAAACTCACGATATATGTGTTGTTGTATTTTGCGACAATTGTTGTAATAAAAAGTTGTAGTTGTTTTACGTACCATGTATTTGGCGACTCGAGAATGGGTTGGATGGAATGGACCTATTTTGGGGTTGTCACATTTGGTATCGAGCTTAGGGATATGATCTCTGGCGGAGATCGGGGAATATAACTAGGAGGAGAGATGAGTAAATCCTTATTTAGTGTGTCTACTAAGCTTATTTGTTGGTGTAATATCGGGATATTATGTGATATATTAATTTGTTTAATTAACCCTTGTTTTATGGCGTGTTTGAGAATGGGCTGCTTTGAGAATGTTAACAATGGAGTGAATGAGGCCAGTGGGGATACCTCTAATCACTAACCATGATAATGTGATGTCGAGACGAAGAAGAATTAGAGATATCCATGTGGTGAGTGAAGAATTGATAGTTACTTTTAGAGATAGTCCACGAGGTAGTAATTGAGAGTGAGGAAGAAGAAGAAGAAGAAGTACACGAGGAGAGTTTATTAGAGGTATTATATGATCAAAATGTAGAATTTCAAAATCGTATTCATGAGTTAGAAGAAGCGAAATTTGAAGAGCGACGGTGATGATGCGTGGAACAAAAGGATCTGACAATTCAAGCTTGTGTTACGATATGTGATGCTTGAGCGAAGCATTCTTTGGCGAGTATAAGATGATAAAGATGGAATCGAAATTTGAAAGAAGAAAAAAGCTGAGCAGTAAGAATGAGTGATGCATGGGTAAAAAGCCACACGACGACACGTGGATATTGTGGAAAGAGATGTCCGATCTAAGAAGGCTAAAATAGATGACATGAATTTCTCTTTTTTGAAAGCGATTGGGAGAACCCGACATCGAGTTTTGAATTACCACATGCATGGCGGTCGACTGAATTCGATATGGATCGAAGATTGATGATTGAGATCATGAATCGCGAGAATCTGACGAGGCGATTGAGGAGAGAATATGTCTATAGAAAAATATATTCAACGGTAGTGATGACGCTTGAATCTTTGCCCCAGACAATCAAAGCGGGTAGTTCGAGGGATGGCGGTTGTCATGACTTCCCAACAAATGAGGAACCCAAATGAAGTTATCACGGGAGATGAGCGATGGAAAATCATGATGGCCAGGGAGATAGAATCTGAAATGGAAGCAAGTATTCTCAACTTTTGAAATACCGAATGCGTAAATTTGGGGATGAAATTTCATAAGGAGGAGATTGTAAGACCGAATTTTATGAAATAAAAGTATTCAATTTTTCTTATAATTACTATTAGGTAAATGGTTAAATTGATAAAAGTTAAAGTTAAAGGTGATATATGAATTTTTTTTCAAAATACACAGTGGTTATAAAATATTCATTGTTGTGGGGGAATATTAGTTTGGTGGTGGAATATTCTTTACGTAGGGGAATATTATTAAATGCAATGGTAGCGACCATTTTGTGGGCCCATATGAAATAAGCTGTCGGATGAAAAAATGACAAAATTAAGTTTTTATAAATAGCGGTAATAATCGTTCTGAATTAACAACTTTTTTGGAATACGGTTGGTTAAAATAAATGTCTGGCGTTGTTGCGCGCGATAGCACGCGGTATTACGATATTTTGAATTATTGATTCTTACGTGAAGAAGCCTTTACTCGATAATTATTCACGATAATTCTTTATTCAATATTTTATTTTATTGATTCAATAATTCTTTGCGTTGATATTTTATATTATTGTTGTTTGATAATTATCAACTTTGCCTGATATTTCTCATTATCGGATCGATAATTCATATTATTTGAATAATATTATTAGATAGCATTATTGGCAATGTCTAGAAAGTTACATCGAGGAGAGGTTTGGTCACTAATTGCTTGCGCGATGGAGAAATTCTTATTGGAAAGCCCCTGCTTTCACAGGAGCGGCTTTGGTTGTCATAATTGTGATTACGTAATATTATTTGTGAATAATTAATTATTGATTTATATGATAAGAAATATTTATTTGATGTGGATATAAATGATGGATTTATTTATGTGGTTATAAATGAAGGAATTAATGTTGAGGTATTTTATCGATATTTTTTGTCGGAATGAAGGTATTAAAAATTAAACCGGTGTTTTTGAGATATATTAAATGAGTTATAATTTTTAATCCAAATAGTTGGATCGTTGTAATTTTTGGATATGTTATACATATATAAGTTGAGTATATGTCCACAAATTTTGAGCAGATTTAAAATGAGCGTATGATTTGTTATGAATTTTAAAGAGGTGAATGGTTGAGAAATTGTTGAAATATCAAATTTAGCATTTTGGTGGAAAATTCTAGAATTGAGTGGGCCCCCCTTGTGGTTGGTGAAGAAATGTGCTGAATTTTATTTCAAATGTGGTGGGTGGGAATAGTAGCGAGTAAAGCCATCGGGGTTGTTGGTCGAGTCTGCTAAAATTTTCCTATAAATAGAGGCTAAGTTAGAATTGAAAATCACACGAAAACAAAGTTTTCTCTTTTCTCTCTAGATTATTGAGTGTATTTTGTGAGTATTTAGATACTTGGTGAGTTGATATTCATCGATTGCAAGTTTCCTTGATTTCATATCAGATATCCGATCGAAGTCTTTCTTTCTTTTGAGGTAAGGGATAGTAAAGGGATTTTAAGGGTTATTATGTTTTTTCGATTCGTACTTCTTCTTGACCTTGAAAAATTCTGGAAAAATTTGAAATGATATGTTGATGAGTTTTATTGATTGTGTCCAAAAATGGTGATTTTTGGATGTATAGATTAAGAGTTATGAATTTTATGAGAAAAGACTATTTTAAAAAGTAACAACTTATAACTCCTTGTGGTTAACTCAAAATTGATGAAATTTTTTTATTGGGAGTACATCTATATAATATCGATTATACTCTGTGTGATTTTGAAATTTTTGGATAAAAGTACAATTTATGATAAATGTCTAAATATTAGGCGGTTTTGGCCATATGAAAAATAGTAAATGAATTTTAAAAATTCTAAGAAAAATATATATTCAATATGGGACTATATTACTACTAAATCCCGAAAAAAATATTTTTGGAACTGATTTGGTATTTTTCATGAAAATGGACTAGTTATGAATAAATGAGTTAAATATGTTATGTGAAGGAAGAAAATTGGAAAATATGATTTTATGGCTTGAGAATCATATATGTGGTATATATCTGATTTTTGATGAGGGTTTTGGTTATTGGTGATGAAATCTTATAAGTTTGGCATTTTATGATGATTAAATGCATTATTTAGTAAAGTGTAAACAATTAAAATAAATTGTTTATAAGTTTAAGAAATGTTATTCTTTCAATATCATTATCTTAGAAATATTGGTATGGATTTTATTGTGGAATTTCTACCTTTTTGTGTGGGTTTCTATTAAGCGAGTTACTATTCATGATTTTATTCATGAGTTCTTATTCACGATTCTTATTCTTATTATTCACGAGTTCTTTCACTTTCTTATTAAAAATTGGTTTCTTTTTACTAACCAAATTATAGTTGATTTATGAATATTACTCTGGAGATTAAAACTATATATTGATTATATTGATTTTATTATCATATATAATATTTTTTATAACCACGATGTTGAAATTCTCTTTCCTTTGGAGTGTAAAGATGAGTAGATTATTGGTATGATCATGGTAGGGTTCTCTTTGGCGATGGTGAAAAGTTGAATTGTGGTTGGTATGATCATGACCATTGAATTTATAATTGAATATCTTTAGCTTAAGTGCAAAGGTGAATTGATCGACATGGTTATAATTATTGTTTATATAAATTACGAAATGATTATATATTTCTTTGAGATATTAATATATTTGGCACATGTAATGCAAATATGAGCTGTTGATGAATATATTTGGCTTGTAGTGCAAATATATGAGCTGTTGATGAATATCTTTGGCTGTAGTGCAAAGATGAATTGTTGATGAATATCTTTGGCGATGGTGCAAAGATGATGACTGTTAATGAATATCTTTGGCCGTGGTGCAAAGATGACTGTTTGTTGAATATCTTTGGCGATTAGTGCGAAGATGAGCTGTGGATGAATATCTTTGGCGTAGTGCAAAGATGAATTTATTAGTATGATTATGAGCGAGAGCTGTGATTTGGTATAACCATGATCTTTGATGTTTGAGTAAAGACATGTGATGAAAATTATATTAAATCACAGATGCGAAGAGAATTTAGAATCACAATTATGATTATGAGATATTCATATAATTGTGGAAAGGAAAGGCTGTTGATTGATGTTACGAGGGGATAAAACATTGTTGGTGGACTTTTAACATGGAGAAGATAATAGGCTTGTATTGTCTATTTGACTCTTCTAATGGATTGCTTTCGTTCATTTGCAACTATGGTTGAAATTTTTATCATCTACCGTATGTTACAAATCTACGATTTGTTATTGATGAAGGCTATTGATAATTTAATTATCTTTAGTCATGATATTCTTTCTTGAGCTAGTTGTGCTCACCTTTTTGCTTCTGATTCCTTTTCGGTAATAAAAGTGTAGGCTTGGATTGGCGGGGGGTAACAGGGAATAGAGCGGTGGTCTCTGGTGTGGAGTTCTCCTAAGCAGTATAGACAAGTGTGTTGTATACATCTTTTAGTAGTTATATTTGGTGAATCATATAGGGAGAAAGCGAACCCAGCGTTGGAAGGTGTTTTGCCACTTTATCATACAAGATGTCTAATGACATCTGACCTCGTGTCATCATAAAGACGAGGGTTGTGCTCATCCATTTCTTTGAGTATATTCTGAGCACTACTATATATAATCTTGGTGTTTGTTTGAAGTATAATTCTCAATTTGAGGCAGTGGAGATAATGATAAGTCGAAGAAGACTCACCATTGGGAAGAATATGATAGTAATCTTCTCGTTTTTTCTTGGGGGTCTATTAGATTGACGAGGATAATTACGTGGCCATATGATATCTATCGTAACCTAGAAGCATGGCCTCCCATATATGAAGGTTTCCTTGAGCACTTCCCAAAGATTCTAATTTCTAAAAGCAGTTTTTGACTATACCTTTATGTAAGGTGTCATTGTGACGTCTTATCCAGAGTTGGGATGAGAGTCACGGTTGGTATATATTTTATCAAACTCACGGTATATATATGTTTTGTATTTTTTGCACGACAATTGTTGTAATAAAGTTGTAGTTGTTTTACGTACCATGTATTTGGCGACTCGAGAATGGGTTGGATGGAATGGACCTATTTTGGGAAGATGATGAAGATGGAATCTGAAATTTGAAAGAAGAAAAAAACTGAGCAGTAAGAATGAGTGATGCGTGGGTAAAAGGCACACGACACGTGGATATTGTGGAAAGAGATGTCCGATCTAAGAAGGCTAAAATAGATGACGAATTTCTCTTTTTGAAAGCGATTGGGAGAACCCAACATCGAGTTTTGAATTACCACATACATGGCGGTCAACTTTGATTCGATATGGATCGAAGATTGATGATTCGAGATCATGAAAGCGAAGTCTGACGAAGGCGATTGAGAGAGGAATATGTCTATAGAAAAATATATTCCAACGGTAGTGATGACGCCAAATGTTGCCCCAGACAAGTCAAAGCCGGGTAGTTCGAGGGATGGCGGTTGTCATGACTTCCCAACAAATGAGGAACCCAAATGAAGTTATCACGGGAGATGGAGAAATCATGATGACCGGGGAGATAGAATCTGAAATGGAAGCAAGATATTCTCAACTTTTTGAAATACCAGGTACGTAAATTTCGGGGACGAAATTTCATAACGAGGGGAGATTGTAAGACCCCGAATTTTATGAAATAAAAGTATTCAATTTTTCTTATAATTACTATTCAGTAAATGGTTAAATTGATAAAAGTTAAAGTTAAGGGTGATATATGAATTTTTTTTCAAAATACACAAGTGGTTATTAAATATTCATTGTTGTCGGAGAATATTCGTTTGGTCGTGGAATATTCTTTACGTAGGGAATATTAAATGCAATGGTAGCAGACTATTTGTGGGCCCCATAACAAAATAACTGTCGGATGAAGAAAACGAGAAAATTAAGTTTTTATAAATAACGGCGTAATCGTTATCGTTAACAACTTTGTTGGAATACGGTTGGTAAAATAAAATGTCTGGCGTTGTTGCGCGATGGCTGCGGTATTACAGATATTTTTGAATTATTGATTCTTACGTAAGAAGCCTTTACTCAATAAATATTACGGTAATTCTTTATTCAATATTTTATTTTCTTGATTCAATAGTTCTTTGCGTTGATATTTTATATTATTGTTGTTTTAATAATTATCAACTTTACACATATTTCTCATTATCGGATCAATAATTCATATTATTTGAATAATATTATTAGATAGCATTATTGGCAATGTCTAGAAAGTTACATCGAGGAGAGGTTTGGTCACCTAATTGCTTGGCCATGAAGGAGAAATTCTTATTGGAAAGCCCTGCTTTCACAGGAGCAGTCTGCGGTTGTCGTAATTATAATTCACATAATATTATTTGTGAATAATTAATTATTGATTTATATGATAAGGAAATATTTATTTGATGTGGATATAAATGATGGATTTATTTATGTGGTTATAAATGAAGGAATTAATGTTGAAGTATTTTATCGATATTTTTATGCGAATGAATGTATTAAAAATTAAACCGATTGTTTTGAGATATATTAAAATGAGTTATAATTTTTAATCCGACCGTTGGATCGTTGTAATTTTTGGATATGTTATATATATATATATATATATAAGTTGAGTATATGTCCATAAATTTTGAACCGTTAAAAATGAACGTATGATTTGTTATGAATTTTAAGAGGTGAATGGTTCAGAAATTGTTGAAGTATCCGAATTTAGCATTTTGGTGGAAAATTCTAAAATTGAGTGGGCCCCACTTGTGGTTGGTGAAGAAATGTGCTGAATTTTATTTCAAATGTGGTGGGTGGGAATAGTAGCAAGTAAAGCTATCAGGTTGCAGGTCAAGTCTGCTAAAATTTTCCTATAAATAGAGGGCTAAGTTAGAATTGAAAATCACACCAGAAATAAGTTTTCTTTCTCTTTATATTATCAAGCATATTTTTGAGAGTATTTAAATACTTTGAGAGTTGCTATTTAGTAGAAGTTTTCTTCGGTTTTCATCAGATATTTGAGATCGAAATCTTCTTTCTTTTGAGGTAAAGGGATTTTAAGGGTTATTATGTTTTTGATTCGTACTTCTTTTGACCTTCAGAAAATTCTGGAAAAATTTGAAATGATATGTTGATGAGTTTTATTGATTGTGTCCAAAAATGGTGATTTTTGGAAGTATAGATTAAGAGTTATGAATTTTATGAGAAAAGACTATTTTAAAAGTAACCGCTTATAACTCTTTATGGTTAACTCCAAAATTGATGAAATTTTTATTGGGAGTACATCTATATAATATCAGTGTACTCTGTGAATTTCGGAATTTTTGGATAAAAGTATAATTTATGATAAATGTCTAAATATTCGGAGGTTTTGGCCATATGAAAAATAGTAAATGAATTTTAAAAATTCTAAGAAAAATATATGTTCAATATGGGACTATATTCTGCTAAATCTCAGAAAAGAAATATTTTTGGAACTGATTTGGTATTTTTCATGAAAATAAACTAGTTATAAATAAATGAGTTAAATATGTTATGTGAAGGAAAAAAAATTAAAAAATATGATTTTATGGCTTGAGAATCATATATGTGGTATATGCAGATTTTTTTATGAGGGTTTTGGTTATTGGTGATGAAATCTTATAAGTTTGGCATTTTATGATGATTAAATGCATTATTTAGTAAAGTGTAAACAATTAAAATAAATTGTTTATAAGTTTAAGAAATGTTATTCTTTCAATATCATTATACCGAAATATTGGTATGAATTTTATTGTGAAATTTCTACCTTTTTGTGTCATGGTTACTATTTATGAGTTACTATTCACGAGTCTTATTCACTATTCTGAAAATTGGTTTCTTTTTCTAACCAAATTATAGTTGATTTATGAATATTACTCTGGAGATTAAAACTATATATTGATTATATTGATTTTATTATCATATATAATATTTTTATAACCCTAATGTTGAAATTCTCTTTCACTGGAGTGTAAAGATGAGTAAATTATTAGTATGATCATGACTAGGGTTCTCTTTGGCCAGTAGTGAAAAGTTGAATTGTGACTGGTATGATCATGACCATTGAATTTATAATTGAATATCTTTAGCTTAAGTGCAAAGGTGAATTGATCAACATGGTTATAATTATTGTTTATATAAATTATGAAATGATTATATATTTCTTTGAGATATTAATATATTTGGCCTGTAATGCAAATATGAACTGTTGATGAATATATTTGGCTTGTAGTGCAAATATGAACTGTTGAGGATTATCTTTGGCCTATAGTACAAAGATGAATTATTGATGAATATCTTTGGCGATGGTCAAAGATGAATCGTTAATGAATATCTTTGGCGTGTGTGCAAAGATGACTGTTATTGAATATCTTTGGCGATTAGTGCGAAGATGAGCGTGGATGAATATCTTTGGCCCGTAGTGCAAAGATGAATTTATTAATATGATTATGAACAAGAGCGTGATTTGGTATAACCATGATCTTTGATGTTTGGTAAAGACATGTGATGAAAATTATATTACCTACAGATGCGAAGAGAATTTAGAATCACAATTATGATTATGAGATATTCATATAATTGTGGAAAGGCTGTTGATTGATGTTCTGAGGATAAAACATTATTGGTGGACTTTTAACATGGAGAAGATAATAGGCTTGTATTATCTATTTGACTCTTCTAATGGATTACTCGTTCAAACTATGACTATGGTTGAAATTTTTATCATCTACCATATGTTACAAATCTACGATTTGTTATTGATGAAGGCTATTGATAATTTAATTATCTTTAGTCATGATATTCTTTCTTGAGCTAGTTGTGCTCACCCTTTTGCTTCACAATTCCTTTCGAATAATAAAAGTGTAAATTGGGTTAGAATGGGGGTAACAAGGAATAGAGCGGTGGTCTCTAGGCGTGGAGTTCTCCTAAACAGTATAGATAAGTGTGTTGTATACATCTTTTAGTAGTTATATTTGGTGAATCATATAGGGAGGCGAACCCAGCGTTGGAAGGGTGTTTTGCCACTATCATACAAGATGTCTAATGACATACAACCTCGTGTCATCATAAGTCATAATATCGGTATATTATGTGATATGTTAATTTGTTTAATTAACCCTTGTTTTATGGCAGTATTTGAGAATGGCTGCTGAGAATGTTAACAATGGAGTGAATGAGACCGTAGGGATACCTCTTATCACTAACCATGATAATGTTATGTCAGACGAAGAAGGAATTAGAGATATCCATGTGGTGAGTGAAGAATTGATAGTTGCACCCGAGATAGTCACAGAGGTAACAGCTGAGAGTGAGGAAGAAGAGGAAGAAGAAGTACCTGAGGAGAGTTTATTAGAGGTATTATATGATCAAAATGTAGAATTTCAAAATCGTATTCATGAGTTAGAAGAAGCAGAAATTTGAAACGTGACGATCGTCGAACAAAAGGATGCAACAATTCAAGCTTGTTACCCGATATGTGATCTTGAGCAAGCATTCTTTAGCGAGTATAAGATGATGAAGATGGAATCTGAAATTTGAAAGAAGAAAAAAGCGAACAGTAAGAATGAGTGATGCATGGGTAAAAAGGCACACGACACGTGGATATTGTGGAAAGAGATGTCCGATCTAAGAAGGCTAAAATAGATGATGAGGAATTTCTCTTTTGGAAAGCAATTGGGAGAACCCAACATCGAGTTTTGAATTACCACATACATAGCGGTCAACTGAATTGATATGGATCGAAGATTGATGATTGAGATCATGAAACAGAGAGTCTGACGAAGGCGATTGAGAGAGGAATATGTCTATAGAAAAATATATTCCACGGTAGTGATGACGCCAAATCTTTGTCCCCGAACAAGTCAAAGTCGGGGTAGTTAGAGGATGGCGGTTGTCATGACTTCCAAACAAATGAGGAACCCAAATGAAGTTATCACGGGAGATGGAGAAATCATGATGGCCAGGGGAGATAGAATCAAAATGGTTAAATTGATAAAAGTTAAAGTTAAGGGTGATATATGAATTTTTTTCAAAATACACAAGTGGTTATAAAATATTCATTGTTGTTAGGAGAATATTCGTTTGGTGCGTGGAATATTCTTTCGTAGGGAATATTAAATGCGACCATACTTGACTATTTATGGGCCCTATAACAAAATAAGCGTCGGATGAAGAAAAGCGAGAAAATTAAGTTTTTATAAATAACAGCGTAATCGTTATCGTTAACAACTTTGTTGGAATACCGGTTGGTAAAATAAAAATGTAATGGCGTTGTTGCAGACAAGAAAGCACAGCAGTCTTACTAGAAGCATGGCCTCCCATGTACGAAGGTTTCCTTGAGCACTTCCCAAAGATTCTAATTTAAAATGGTTTTTGACTATACCTTTATGTAAGGTGTCATTGTGAGGTGTTGTCCACGGTTGGAACATGAGTCACATTTGGTATATATTTGTATCCAAACTCACAGCATATGTATTGATAATTTAATTATCTTTAGTCATGATATTCTTTCTTGAAGCTAGTTATCTTCACCCTTTTGCTTCACAATTCCTTTCGGGTAATAAAAGTGTAGTATTTGAATTGAGGGGGTAAGTAGAGGGAATAGAACGATGGTCATCATTTAGTAGTTATATTTGGTGAATCAACTAGGGTGAGGTGAAACCAACGTTGGAAGGGTGTTTTGCCACTATCATACATGATGTCTAATGACATACAACCTCGTATCATCATAAGACAGGGATGTGCTCATCCACTTGCTGAGTATATATACGAGCATTACCTATATAATCTTGGTGTTTGTTTGAAGTATAATTCTCAACTAGAGAGAGTGGAGATAATGATATGTCAAGAGAAGACTCACCATTGGGAAGAATATGATAGTAATCTTCTCGTTTTTTATTGGGGTCTATTGGGTCAACCAAGGATAATTCTGTGGCCATATGATATCTATCATAACCTAGAAGCATGGCCTCCCATGTACAAAGGTTTCCTTGAGCACTTCCCAAAGATTCTAATTTCTAAAACAGATTTTGACCATACCTTTATGTAAGGTGTCATTGTGAGGTGCTGTCCACGGTTGGAACATGAGTCATATTTGGTATATATTTGTATCCAAACTCACAACATATGTGTTGTTATATTTGCACGACAATTGTTGTAATAAAGTTGTAGTTGTTTTCTATACCATGTATTTGGCGACTCAGAATAGGTTGGATGGAATTGACCTATTTTGGGGTTGTCACACAAGTCTTCAGTACTTGTTCATCTTTCCCTTTCCTTTACTGGTGCTAGGTACGTCACCCTTTTCATCTTTAGCTGTAAGGATTTTACAGGCAAGAGTGAGCAAACAAGGCTCACTTGAAATAACAATGAATAACTTTTACATTCTCTGCCCATTTAGGGGCTCAATAGAACTGAACAATTGGTTCTATTAACATCTTAAACATTCCTTGCCCATTCAGGGGCTCAATAGAACTTAAATAATAAGTCCTATTAACATTTTAAACATTCACTGAGGGTCTAATGACCATGAACCTTGTCCACAGTTATAAGTAATCTTTCAACTTAAACTTTTACGGTCGTACGACCATAATGACTTTAAGGTACTTAGGGGGATCAACCCTTCGTACATGTATTGTATACAAACATTTCAGCGCAAAGTATAAAACTAAACGTAACCTCTATAAATAGGGTTGTTCATCTCAGTATTTTGAATATAAGTCCGCCCCAAAGATAGTTTGGTTTGGATACACTTCAAGACAATTTGGAATTCAACGGACATCAACTAAGGATTAGTTGAATAAAAGATAATAACACTATGTTATTGAATAATCCTGACTGAATAAACATTTCGTTCTGAGTTCATGCTTTAGGAATAATTCTAATAGCATAACAATTGAATAATTTATCATACCTTGCTTTGAACAATATTAAGCTAAGGTTATATCTTAAAATTTATTATCAAGCATGCACAACAAATAATAACTTGAACAATAAATTGATTCAATGAGAATAACGATATTTGCGTGCTAATATAACAAGTTTAGAGTTAGGAAAAACTTGCATAATCATAATAACTATCTCAACGAAAGTGTGGAGATGGGAAGCTTGTATCATCATGAATAACTGGATACAATTAAGTTGCTTAATGGAAATACTTAACTCAATAAAGTATAGCGTATGAAACTTGCATAACGAAGCTTTAGGATTAGAAAACTTGTATAAACACAACTAACTCAACGAGAGTATGGAGTTAGAGAACTTGCCTTGCGCGTAGATTAAACCGTTATAATCCAAATCACAATATCTTATATACATGTGTTTACATGACATGATTAGTCATAATCAACACTACATCACGTATGGTTTCAATGTCTAACCATGTAATCAAATCATATTCCTAAACGATAATAAATTCGTTAGGTATTAACACCATGTTCGTTCAACACATTACAATACTATAATAACATAATTTATTTGGTCTTATAGTATTATTATCAAAATTCGGAGACTTACATGCAAGGCGGAAGTCATTTGAAACTTCATACTTTAAGTGGTAATGTTTCCACAATTTTATCTTGTGGAATTAAGTAACACTTGAGGTGGCGCTCAAATAGCGAAAATATCTGAGGACTCGTATTTTGCTGGCTAAAGTCTGGCGCTCCGGCTGTGACTTACGACTGTTGATCTGAAATCTGGTACAGGCATGATTTTTTTGGCGCTAAGGCGCGAAACTTGACGTTGGAGCATGAATTTTGACGCTAGGGCGCCGAAACTCATAGAACCAAAACAGAAGAACAGAGCCAAAGCTACTGTCTTAAATTTGTAGCAACAATTCGCCCTAACTCACATGTATAACTTATATAAATTACACATACACGTTAATAATCATATCTATACCAATTTCCAACAATTGAACAACAAATTTAAAAGACTTAAATCATTAAAATAATATTTTGTTAAAACTCAAAACTCCATTGTTAACAAATAAAATACAGTGAACTGAATCGTTAGGTATTAACACCATGTTCGTTCAACACATTACAATACTATAATAACATAATTTATTTGGTCTTATAGTATTATTATCAAAATTTTAGACTTCTGTGCAAGACAGAAGTCATTTAATTTATTACGCTAAGTGGTAGCCATTTCACAATTTATCTTGTGGGTTACGTATTTGCTGGTGTGAAATTAGGTGTTTATTGAGAAATATCTGAGGACTAAGTAATGTACTGCGAAAAAGTCCGTGGCTTCGCTCTAACTTCATTGACTGTACAAGTCTGGTTGAAATAGCGATTTTTAATGCTAAGGCATGAAACTTGTATTGGGCGTGAATTTTGACGCTAGGCGGCGTAAAACTCATAGAACAAAAAAAAGGAAGAACGAGCCAAAGCTACTGTCTTAAATTTGTAACAACAATTCGCCCTAACTCACATGTATAACTTATATAAATTACATACATACACGTTAATAATCATATCTATACCAATTACCAACAATTGAACAACAAATTTAAAAGACTTAAATCATTAAAATAATATTTAGATTAAAACTCAAAACTCCATTGTTAACAAATAAAATACAGTGAACTGAATCGTTAGGTATTAACACCATGTTCGTTCAACACATTACAATACTATAATAACATAATTTATTTGGTCTTATAGTATTATTATCAAAATTTTAGACTTACATGCAAAAGATGAAGTCATTTATTTATTCGCTAAGTGGTATTGTATTTCACAATTTATCTTGTGGGTCGTATTTAAGCGTGCTGAGTGTATTTCCCAAAAGTGTGAAAATATCTGAGGGGACTCATTGCTGCGATGAAAAGTCCGTATTCCATTTTGACTTTAGTATTCTTATTGTGTCTGGTGAAGCCTGCGATTTTTAGCTAAAGTGCTGAAACTTATATGGGCGTGAATTTTGTGCTAGGCGGCAAAACTCATAGAACTAAAAGCAGGAAAACAGAGCCAAAGCTCTTGTCTTAAATTTGTAGCAATAATTATTACTAACTCACATGTATAACTTATATAAATTACACATACACGTTAATAATCATATCTATACCAATTACCAACAATTGAACAACAAATTTAAAAGACTTAAATCATTAAAATAATATTTCGTTAAAACTCAAAACTCCATTGTTAACAAATAAAATACAGTGAACTGAAATTTCACTGTTATCAACCAAATTTGATTCTTTTGAAATACAATCATACCAACATATACATCAATTAACATGTATAGTTCAATTTTCACAATTAATATATACTATTTTATATCTCTACAAATTATATATGTACATCTATATACCCACTGTAAAACCAATTTCTTCCTTTAGCCTGTAATTAGCATACAGTCATATATATATATAGACATCTTTAGTGATAACAATTACAACTATACGTATACATGCTTCTACAACCAATTTATACTAACATAGTTTTTGAGAGAGTTTTGTAAAAATCTTTTTACATAAAGTTGAAGAAACGAGACAAAAAGGCATCATAAAACCATATATATATATATATATATATATATATATAAGGTTAGAGAAACCCACCTTTTTGTTTGCTTACGAATCTTTGTTAACAAACTTGCTTTGAAAATCAGGTTTTTCTCTCAAACTCTCTCAAAACTACGAACTTCTTTCTTTTTCTCAAAACTCTCTCTAGCCTTTCTTTCTTTTCTCAGTAATAATTTAGACTACTAACAACGTAACTCAACTGATAACCAATACGCGTAACATAAAACTTACATGGCCATAATTAGCCTAATCAATACTAACATCGGTTATAAAATATATAACGTACCACTTATAAATATATATATATCTATATATATTTATATATTATTTATTTAGTTTATCTTATAAACAATTTAAATTTCAAAAATCCAAAAGTCATAGGGTTTTGTTTGGCAAACCATTTATAAAATAAAGGATTAATATACTTACACCTTGTTTGGCAAAACTAAATTAAAATGACTTTAATTTATTTTAATAACTTTTTATAACATAGCTATTTGTCATACTTTATTTAATAACAATTTATTAAATAGTTCACTTAATCACATAAGTCAATCCACATAACACATTAATTATTTAACAAATAAATAATTAACTAAATCAACTCAATCAAATTGAACAATTATTTATTCAATAATAAACACATCCAATAAATATTTATATAAATCAATAAATATTTATAACTTACACTTAAAAATCTGGAATGTTACATCATTCCCCTCTTGTAAGTATTCTGTCCTCAGAATCACAACTCAAACAACGCATTCGTTACACTAAGAATACTTGAGTGTTAGTAATATCAGTAAGAGTGCAAAGATTGATAAGGTGAATTTTTTCTCTAAAATATAGTTACACAAACACTCGCACAAAATATTATACAACTCTTCCTGTAGAAGATTAATTTTGAAAAGTTACTTCTAGAATATTGTTTTGAAATGTTATTTATTCATTAAAAAAATTGAAATTTATTTTACTTTATTTTGTACACTACACAAATTATTTTACAAATGCTATCAATATATTTTTGAGAAATTTACAAAATACGAGTTAATGTACACCATAAAACTTATATAAGGTAATTACTAATTAAATCATAAATATACATTTATGATAATCTCTTACATATGAAGCAAAATCTAATAACGTGCTAAGGTAAGAAATATCATTTTTTTCATACTCTTAAATTTAAACTTACTATGGTAATAAATTATTATTCGCTTTTATAACCCTAACATTAAACGGTGAAAATTTCTAAAATAACAATTCATTAAAATTTCTTTAATAGTTTGCACTTCATTTAATATCTTTTGACCTTAATCTTTTTGTTTAATTTTAATCGTTGTATTTGAACTGTTAACTTTTGGACTCTTAATATTTTGGACTTTGAACTTTATATTTGGACTATATGAACATTTTAACTTGAACTTTATATTTGAATTGTAAACATTTTAGAGACTGTTAAATATTCCTTGTACTATGAATCTTATCGTTTAACTTCCTATATATGAATATTGGACAATACTCTTGGGCTTGAACTCATTTCGATAGTCTGAATATCGTGTTGATGATTTAAACATTATTGGACTATGAACAAAGTAAATTATTCTTTAAATATAAATAAATTGCAGATCTCTAATATTCATTCATTCTGTTATTATTTTTGTTTATTCTTTGTTATTTTACTAACTATCAATACTCAAATTATTGTGAATGTCTTTGGCCTGGGTGCAAAGATAATATCGTTGTTGAGTATTTTTAGCCTGTGCGGTAAAGACACGTGGTTGAAGTTCTCTTTGACCTGTATGCAAAGAAAAACGGTCGTTTGATATTATCATGACCATTGGTGTTACCGTTGATAGAGTCCAAATGATGAATTTTAATTTGGAGAAAATATTAAACATTATTATCTATTTGACTCACTTAATAGATTGCTTATTCCGTTGCAAGTTATTCGTTAAAAATTTATGATATCTTACATTTTTTATATCTTTGATTTAATCATTGTTGATGGCTAAAGATAATTTTATTTTTCCGTTATCTTAGTTATGATATCATTTACTAAGCTATTCGAGTTCACTCTTTTATTTCCTAATTCATTTCAAGAAATGAGAATGTAACCGGGGCTAGTGGGGAGAACAAATGAATGAAGTGATGGTTCGAGTTAGTAGTTGTAGTAGTTCTCATTCCTAATTGTAGAATATTGTGCTAATAATTATAGTGGCGATTTAGTGTGTACATTCGTGCTATACACGATATTATAATAATTATGATTATGTGATATAATATAACATTTTATATTTGGATGAATTAAATTAAATTGTGTAAGTCGAAATTTAGGACGTCACAATCCAGCCCATCCTCATCTTCTATTTTCAAATGTGAAATTCATATGAAAAAATCAAAAACACAATGTAATATTATTTATATCTACAAGGCATGGAACAATGGAAGATAAGAACAATTCTCTTAATTTTCAGTTAGTGATTATTTTGTTTATATATTTATCTTTAAATTGATTGTATTGTTAATGAAAAATTAATGACACAATAAACTTTACAAGTGTTCATAAATTTGAAACTGAACTTATAAAATATTTCAACTATAACTACGCTACAGGTATTTTTAAAACAGACTAATGATATCGTACCTTCCGTACAAATTATAATATAGTATTCACTTTTAAAAGTTAATTTAAAATTTATTTAAATTTTAAATTAAATTTGAGATAATTTATTTTAAATTATAAAGCAATTTACTCCCTACTTATGGTGATTCCAACCCCCACACCCCGGAGACTGTAATTTTGACACTTACCGAAGATAGAGCCGGAGATGAAAAATCACTTAATGTTATTTATGAAGATGGGAAAGAGTTGATACATGCCCCGACCCCGACCCCGACCCCGACCCCGACCCCAATAGTTATATAGTATTAATTAAATTAATATTTATACTATTATATGGACTATTACATAATTAAAATATACGTTTTTGTGTGTGTATATATATTATAATTTAATTTTTTCTAAATTTATCATTTATGCATTAAAATATAATTAATTTTTATTTATGAATTATTGTAAATATAACTAAAACTAAATTTGTATTATTTTAAAATACACAAAATATTAATCTCCACGGTAATATAAATTATCCGTGGGAGTTTAAATTTCCCATAGAGATGCGGATAGCTATTAAAATTGAATTTTCATGAGAAATGGGGCGGATATGAGAAATTTTTATAAGGTTGGAGATTGGGAGGGATGTGTACTCCCCCCGCCTCATTGCCATCATTAACTAACGCACACGTGTTACGTATGTAAATTATGTAAAATAAAATTAAATTTTTATAAATTTTGAAAGGCTAAATAAAAAAATTTAAAAAAATTAAATTCAAAAAACAATATAGTAATACGTCTAAAGACAAAAGAGGAAAAAAGCAGGTCGAGCAGTTGTGACCAAAAATCATCATGCCACATCAGCCTGGTCGCTGAGATTTTATAAAATAGATAGAAAATTAATATTTTTACATGACTTTTTAATATTTCTACATGAGAAGTGTCGTTATAGATTTATAACGATGGTAAAAATTATCGCTATAAGATCTATAACAATAATTTTTATGTGAAAATAATAAAATATCATGTGAAAATTAGTATGAAAATCATCTCTTTTTCATTTTTATGTATAACTTAATACTTTTCCGTTTTAAATCGTAAAATTATTATTGACTTTAAAAGTTAATTTAAAATTTTTAAAATTTAAATTGAATAGTTCATTAAAAATTATATTTACTAGTATTTTTAAATAATTTATAATATTTATTATTGTATTAATTAAAATTAAAAAAATTAATTTTAAATTTAAATTTAAAAATTAATAATAATCTTATATTTTAAAATAAAAATAGAAGAAAAAAGGCAAAAAAAGGAAGAGTAGAGGGGTAGTGTTGTAAATGCAAGCAACTTATGATGGAATGACCAAACAACTTCCTACTACTTACTGCTATAGAATCTCACAGCGTGTCCCTGTCTCTTTCATGACAACAAAAAGAGTCAAATTCCCGAGAAGGATCACAGTACACGCGCCACGTCGCGACTGTAGTTCGTTATATATCTGGCATAAGATCTACTACCACTACTTATTTTTGGACACCACCAATGTACTTTTCGTTAGGCCCTCTGCGCTAAATACGCGCGTGGATAATAGTCACATTCACCAAGTCAGTTCAATAATTCTTTATGAAATCTGTTTTGAGTTGTTTCCTTCCATTTATTTCTTCCGAGAAAATTTCAAGAAAGTTAAGAATGACTTTATCAATAATATATTATTATTATTATTTTATTTTTATTATTATATCTATGTACCCAAAAAGCATGGAATAATCTAAAATTATACTAGTACAACAACAAAAACAAAAACAAAAAACACATATTTTTTTAGTACTACTATTAGTATTATTCTATTGTCATAGGAAAGAAATGATTGAATCAAAGCCATTGGTGGAGAGAGAAAAGTATAGAGATAATAGCAAGAGACAACATATGTTGACAAACCTCAAGTCATTGCTCCTTGGTGTTCATTTCCTTTTTCTTGTGTTTGTATTTTTAGAGAGAGAGAGAGAGGGAGGAGATATCTGCAGCTGATCAGAGAGTGACCCACCCAGATCTTAATTTTTTTTTCTTTATGCTTTTTACTTGTGAATTGTGATGGTGATCATCTGAGCTTCTTCAATGGCAGTACAAAGCCATAAACTTTGTTGTTTGGGCTATTTCAGGTCGTCTTTTCATGGGGTTCTTGTGATTCCCCCCCTCCCTCTTTAGTGCTTGACACATAGGTTCTGAATTTTCGTACAGGTTTTTGGGTTTCTGCTTTTACTTCTAATTCTGCAAAATTTCATGACTTTGTGGTAGAGCTTTGAAAAGGGTTCGTAGATTGGATGCTGTTTAGGTAAATTTCCTTCTTTTTTTTTTCTGTGTAGTCGTATCTTTGTTGAGTTATGGATTTAATTGTATAATTTATTTCAATTTTACCTTCTTTTTTTTAAAATTATTCAGTTGGGTAATTTGTTGAAAAATTCAGTCTTTTTTTTTCTTTTCAATTTTCTCCATTGTTTGTTAACGGCAAAGTTTCTAAATTTACTGAGATTCGGTGGTTGTTGTGGCTGTTTTTGAAGTGACATTATTATATGCATTTTGTGGGCATTCTCTTCAGCTCATTATGCTTGATTTAAGATAAAGTATTACCTAAATTAGTTCCAAATCACCTCTTGATTACATTTCCTTAATTTGCAGTCAATTGTTGATAGGGAAAGAATTAGGTTCTCCTTGATTGTGATAATTTAATTGTGAATCTCATCAGCTTCATTAGTTTATCACCATAACAATTAAATGCTTCTACCAGCTTTAGACTTTAGTAGCTTCTGCTTTATTTTACGTTGATTACTTGCAGGAATGGGAACTAAAATACAATCCAAGACATACCTTCCGGGATGTTATTCCAAGATGGATCTAAATAATGCAGGCAATGGGATGTGGGCACTATATGATAAAGATAAAACCTTGAACAATGGCCCACTCAGTGACTCGTTCTCGGCAAGTTCATCCATGAACAGATACATAAGTGACTCGTTCTCTGCAAGTTCATCCATGAACAGATACATAGGATATGAAAAAGAAAGAGTGAGGCAAACTATACTGAAGCATGAATCAGAATTCAGAAATCAGGTATGGCTGTTTCAACTTTATCTTTTGATTAATGAAGTTTGGTTTTTAAGCAGTCTAAACTGATTTTGAGAAAGACAGTAGAGGCATCTTTTTCTTTAATAGATAATAAATTTATGAACTGATTCGTTTTGAGCACTGGTGTGCATTTTACTGTTAACTAAAATGAAGGTGTCTTCTTCACAGGAAGGGAATTAAACTGATGTGGCTGATTCTTTTTACACTGCTTATTTACATTTAATCTTTTTGAATGTGTTTTGGTCATCCAGCTTCAAGAACTCCACCGCCTTTATAGAAGGCAGAGGGACCTGATGAATGAACTTGAAAGTAGAGAATTTCACAAACATTCATTGCCGGCTGAAAAATCAAAATCTAGTCTATTTTTATCTCAGACTCCTGAGGATGCAAATAATACATCACATGTCTCTGATTTTCCATTGATGCGTTCAACTTTTGGTAGATCGCCTGCATCAGGTGCTGGTATCCTCCAACCTCCCCTCAGTTTTATAAAAGGTGAGAGCATCTGCAATCTTTTATCCTCCAATGACAGGGTACACTTAGAAAAATACGAGTCTCTCAAGCTTAAATGGAATAAGTTTCCGAGAAAAATGTTTGACCTAGAATTGCCAGCTGAAGTATACACGAATGATGAAGGGAAACAGCAGGGAGAAATTTTTTGTAAAGTTGAAGGGATTGAAAGTTGCCCCCTGGAGAAGAATTACAAGGTTGTGTCTAGTAGAGATGTGAATCTGTCTACTGGCAGTGGTTTGAACAGTGCCAGTAATGGTGATGCTTTGAGGTCTAAATCGTATTTAAAGAGAACCTATAGTTTGGCTGACTTGAATGAACCAATCTGGGTGGAGGAAACATCTATTACAGACTCTGTTAATAATGTAGTTAGTTCCGCCTGTCTTGGAAAGGACGTAGTAAAGTGGGATGTATCTGCAAGTTCAAACTCAGGGTCCCGGTTTTGGCCCAAGGAGTTATCTCAGAGCTGCCTTGATGGAAAGAATGGAAGGATTGTCCCTAACAATATATATTCGGAGAGTGACAGGAATGGAAATGGGCAGTTAACTTACAACTCTAAAGCTGGTAAGGATGTTTTAGTTGTTTTATTTCTTTAGCTTTTCCTTTTATATTATTTATTTGTTTGTTTCTTTTATAATGAGGATTTTGTTGTTTGATCAACATAATATCAGCTTGAGTTCAACAATTTCTGCTTCCATCAGCTGTGCTGTTCCATTTGTCGTTAGTGGCTTGTAGATAGGATTTATGTGTTTTCCATCCCGTTTTGACTATATTTACCAGGTTTGGATAAAGTAGCAGAACAGGGATGACAAATACAAAGCTCAAACCTGTATTTGCTCCTAATATATCCAGCAACATAGGAAAAGGATTTGTTTGAAGTTGAATATTTACTTTACAAAATCTGATGGCATGCATATACCTTGTAAAGAGATGTCCTTTTTTAAACTATATTCGAACATGAATGCTCTAGCACACTGTTTAATGAAAAATACTGCAGTAGAAGAAGTTTAAGTACAAGTTAGTATCGGCTTTTACTGGGGAAGTTACTCAATTGTTTAAAGAAGTTTATATTTTGGTGTAAAACCTTGCTTAACTTCTACTAATAGCCTTTGCCCTACTTTGATTTAACCACGAGGAATTATGGAAATAGGAGAAAATTAATGCTTGGGTATGGCATTGTACAACCTAAAATTTAAAGTATAATATTTCCTTTAATCTACTTTTAAGATGACTTCACTAGACAGGTAGATATTATCAATTTTGGTTGCTTAACGATAGCACAACTATGACTTGTGATTGATTTTGGTGCCACTGTTTTTTGGCCCCTTTTTGTTTTTTTCACCCCACTGGAGATTTTTATTGCTGCAAAAAAACCTTATGGAGAAAGGACATCTTAATTTGTTCAACTGTAGAAAGTTTCTTCAGCATTTAGATAGTAAATTGTCAGTTTGATATTTGATAATGCTTCTCTTTTCAGGGAAAAGTAGATGTGATGACTATGCATCTTTCGGTGGTATCAGTGGCGACCATCCATCTACATTCTTTAGATCATTGCACGTGGAGCCGAGGAAAGCCCATGAGACTTTGAAATTTACCCTCTCTGAACACAGTAAAGCAGCACCTAAGAGGAAAAGGATAATATTTGGTGTTGAAATTTCTGAAGGGAACCATAATCAATTTGTTGATACTTCCTACAGACCTAGTTTGCATCCCCTAAATCAACAATCTGATGTTATGAATTCCGAGCCAACCTGTATTGCACCTTGGGGAAAGACATCCACTGCCCAGAATGTGGTATCATTTCAAGATAATCCTGGCCTTCACACCTTAGCTCCATTCACTGGGAACCCTCCTAATTCACAGATGCGATTGCCAGAGTTTTCTGGGGACAAGATGCATATTAGTAACAACTTGAGATCAATAACAAGTTCAAGATCTGAAGGATCCCATCAGAATGCACTTTGTTTTGGTTCGCAGCCAGGTGTAAAACAGTTAAAGTGTTGTTTGGATTTGAATAGCTATGTGGCTACTCCCCATGGGTATCAGAGTGAGTTGGTTCCACTAAAAAATCCGGCATCTTCGGATATAGAGCAGCATTGTAGTGGTGAACAGATCAAAGTGAAAGAAATTATTTATCAGATGAATTTGGATTCATTGCAGAATCACTCTCAACATTTCTTCAGTAAACCTAAAGTGACAAAGGGTTCCTTTAAGGATTTCGCCTCACCAACATGTACCATTGAGGCCGGAAGCAGAAGAACTGATGATCATGACTCTCAAAATAGCACAAAAATTATGGGGTTTCCTATTGTCAATGTGCCTAACATCTCGAAGGATTTAATTCATGCATCTACAATTAATGGTGCTGGAACATCGAGAGGTTTAGCTCATGATACAGAATCTGTAACCAAACATGAAGTGAAGGATTCAGTTGCAGAGAATGGACTAAAGAACTACTTTTCTGGTTTAAGACATCAAATTGATTTGAACCTGTCTCTAAATGAAGAAGCAGCCCCATCAGCACCCTCTCTTCCAGTAGCCATCGTGAAGATAGCTACAACAGAGATAGATCTGGAGGCTCCTGCAGTTCTTGAATCTGACAAGGATGCATCGACTGAAGCAGAGCATCTAGACAAGAAAAATGAGACATGTTCGAAAGTGTCGGTAGATGGCTCTAAGGATCAGTATGAAGAACATGTCAGGATTGCAGCTGAGGCAATACTTGACATATCATTGTCCCAGTTTGATGTGGTTGATCCTCCTTGTCAGTTGCCGGAAACTTCGCCTACTGATTGCCTCCTGTTGTTAGCGGATGTAATCACTTCTTACGAGGGCGACTCACATGAGAGCAAGGTTACCAAAGGTTTAATAACTGGAAATGATGCATTTGACGAGGAAACTGTTCCGGAAGGTATGGATTACTTTGAGTTTATGACGTTAAAGTTGGAAGATAGCAAGGAAGAAGAGTACTGCTATAAGCCATGTATTTCAGAGAATTGGAATGATGAAGAAAATGTAGCCAATTCAGAGCCAAAACGACCTCGGAAAGGGCAAGCAAGGAGGCGAAAGGACTTTCAAAGGGATATATTACCCGGTCTTGTTTCTCTGTCAAGGCGCGAGGTCACTGAGGATCTTCAGACCATTGAAGAGATATTTAAGGCTAGTGGTCACTCTTGGCAGTCAAGTCTTTCGCGGAGGAGAGCTGCTAATGTTAGGGGGAGGAGGCGTTTGGGGGGTTTGGCTCCCTTGCAGACAGCAACTGCTGTTTGCCCGCCCCCAGTACAGCAGCCTACTTACAGAGAACTGGAACTTGAGGATAGGAATCTAACCGGTTGGGGGAAGAGGACAAGGCGTCTGCCGAGACAGAGATGTTCAATCACTAATAATTTTACTCCTGCCTTGAAATGTTGATTTGCAATTTGAGAATTTTCTATAGAGAAAATGGCTAGTAGGACGTCGCTGAAGTTTGGAAGCAAGGGATTGTCATGGTTTCTTAGTTAGTTTATTAGGCCATGCAGTCATTGTTGTACATGTCTACTATTATGTTCCTTGAGGATGTATCTTGGGTGAAGTTGAAAAACTGGTCAATAATAATGTTGCGTTCTTCATCAGCAAGATAACAACAGATGTTCAGTTCTGAATTTAATCACTCACTTCTAGTTTAAAGATTTCCATGCCTTTCTATTACTCTCTCCGTTTCTTAAAAACTGGTTTAGCTTGATTTTTTAGTCAATTTTAAAATTAAGAATTAAGTATATTTATTTATATTTTAAATTTACTAAAATTAAGTTGGTAGTAAATTCATCATAGTTGCTTATAGTTTCTCCACCTATATTTATTATAAAATACTATAAATTTTAATTATAAAAGTGTTCAATTTAACTGAAAAAATAAAATTAAGCCAATTTTTGGGACTACTATCTTCTTCATCCTGAGTTTTAAGTGAACAACGCCGTTTATGGACAACTCTGTTGTAAGACGAAGAAAGGAAAATCAGTTTAGAAAACCTTTTGAATCGACAGCCACTCTCATTAGAGTGTGCAGTAAGTAATACACAATATTCCACCGATCACTCACACCACCGAGCATTCCATACCATAATAAACCACCCAAGAAGATCACGTTACTAGACTAAACCCACCCCATCTGTCATTTATTTAGGCAATCCGTCCCTAGTTTCACGACTTTTGTTACAAGCTCTAGAATATGGCCAGGCAGTCCATGGGTATGCCATTAGAAGAGGGATTGGTTTTTCTGAAGAAGTTTTTGAAACAAGTCTGGTGGACATTATGTATATTAAGTTTTTGGTAGAAGAGGGTCTGCTTGTCTTCAGGTCCACGAAAGAAGAATATTCAATAATACCATGTGAAGAGCACTATGACTGTATGGTGGATTATCTAGTTGCATTGCTTGCTGCTTGTTGCGTTCACGGAAGTAGGGAGTGATTAGCATGAAGTTAACTTTGATAAATTGACTTTGACGCAGGTCTGGGAAGTAATCTTTTTGCGTGTCAGCAATGTATTGATCAATTGACTAACTTAAGGTTATATCTATATTGGGAGAGGTTATAGGAAGGCAGCTCTTGGAAATAGTCTCTCAAAACTCAAGGTTGGTTGGTGTCAAATTTGTATGCAAAAGGTAAAAAAATGGGCTGATGGTAGCCCAAATAATTAAGAGCAGGAGTTTGGGATTTGAATCACTTTCCATACAGTAGGACTATTGGTTACAGTATGGTCGACTTAGGTAAGCAGGAGTTTGGGATTTGAATCACTTTTAAGTTAGCCCTGCTGCTAAATGATTTTCATGATTTCCTTTTTTTCCTTATTTTAGGCTCAACTATTCATTATTTTGATCATGCTGGAATTCCGGTATGTAAAATTTGAAAGATAGCAATTGTGTCAATACATGATCACAGATTTTTATGCAATCCAGATCCAGGTACCCGGGAAAAAAATAAGAAAAGAAGAGAAATAAATGAAATAAAATAAAATGGATAGGCAATAAGAATCTGTGATACACATAACAAAATGTATTTTCTATAGTAAAGGCCCTACCGGGAGTCGAACCCAGGACGCTGGAATCAAAGCCCAGAGTGCTAAACACTACTAATTGTTGCACACTATACTGTCAAACTCCATGAACAAGGACAAAAACCAATGGCATCAGCAAAAGTATCACTCCGTAACTGTGAGTTGCCTGTTTTCAATTTCCCACTGAAACTAGTGAAAACCCCATGAACAAGGCCAAAAACCAATGGCATCAGCAAAAGCATTACATTCCTAAGTTTTCATCTGTAAATACTAGCACCAGAGTAACATTTTCTTCAGAGTTGTTACAAATTGCTTAACGATGGAAACCATTAAACCTCCAATTCCCCCATCTATGACATCGTAATCTTGGGTGCTTCAGGTTTCACAGGCAAGTATGTAATCAGAGAAGCCCTCAAATTTCTCAACACCCCATCCTCTCCACTCAAAACCCTTGCTTTAGCCGGCCGGAACCCATCCAAATTGTCCAGAGCCCTCACATGGGCGGCCCACCCGAACCCACCACCTTCCATTCCCATCCTCACCGCCGACACCACCGACACACCTTCCCTCCGCTGCCTCGCCCACCAAACCAAGCTCATCCTCAACTGCGCCGGTCCGTTTCGCCTCTATGGAGAGCCCGTTGTGGACGCCTGCACCGACTCCGGCGCCGACTACCTGGACATATGCGGTGAGCCGGAATTCATGGAGAGAATGGAAGCATCTTACCATGAAAAAGCCGTCAAAAATGGTTCTTTAGTGGTTTCAGCTTGTGGGTTCGATTCGGTTCCGGCTGAATTGGGCTTAATGTTTAATTCGAGGCAGTGGGTTTTGCCAGCGGTGCTGAATAGGGTGGAAGCCTATGTGAGCTTGGAGTCGGGGAAGAAGGTTGTAGGGAATTTGGGGACATTCGAATCGGCTGTTTTGGGTGTTGCTAATGCTGATAAGTTGCAGTTGCTAAGGCGGTCCAGACCCAGAAGAGCTCGGCCTAATGTAAGCCTCTTTCTTTGCTTCCACTCTTTTGTGTACAAATCGGCATTGTTTTATTGGCCCAAATTACACTTGAGGATTATGTTAATGGCCCAATAATTTTGTCATTTCACCAAATTCATTAATATCAAATTTTCATTTTAATAAACAAAAGTAGGTTGTTTTGGGCCGTTGTCATCCATCTAAATGTGGCAATCAATTCACAACCACATTCCTACCATATTTACACACCATGCATAGCTTTGTTGGTTAAGTTGAAATGTAACTTGTTATTGTTTTAATGTTTGGAAAATAATATGTTGTCTACAATAGTTTTGGTTGTGGTAGTTATGGATGTCTTAAAAGAAAATTTTGCACTCTATAATTTTTCTAATTAATAATTCATAAATCAATTTCAGACCACCTTGAGGGCTGTTTCTTTTTCTAGCTGGTAGGCATCAGTGATAACCTGTAAATTTCTTGATTTTGAAGTATTTGGTCTATCACTTGTGAAGTAATCTGCTGGGTTCTTTTGTTTTGCTTTTGATAATATATGGTCCATCATTACAAGTAACTCTTCCAATCTGTGATGTGAAGCTATAGTTTGCATCAAACTTGTTGTTTCCATGGATTCATTTAGTATTTTCTAGTAGGCTGTATACGAAACCTTCTTCTTTCTCAATCTTTAACAGTATATATTCAGTGAACGTGGTTAAAAATGTATATTCAGTGTAATTCTTAATACTCACAAATTGGATATGGCACCATCATCCCGTTAAATATGTATATAGGCTTATATATTAGACGAATAAGAAAGAAACTATGACTCAATTCATTAATGTCTCCCCATTTCCATACTATATCCATACATGATCATCTATACTTGTACATGTCTAATTTTTTATTTGCAGATTCCTGGTTCTGCTCCTCCCAAGGGATCTACTATAGAACACCAGAAGAAGATTGGCCTTTGGGCTGTAAGGTTACCATCAGCAGATGCTATTGTTGTATGAAGGACGCTGGCAACTCTTACAGAAAATCCCCATGGTCTTCCTGGCGCCAATGAGAGTGCTGAACAGACTGAAAGAAGGGAGAATTTCTGGCCCACAGTGAAGCCAGCATACTTTGGAGTTAAATTAGGGTCTAAATCTTTCTTAGGTGTCCTACGATTCATCACTGTTGGAATCTTTATTGGGCTATTGGGTAGAAGTTCTTTTGGGCAATGGCTTCTCTTAAAATTTCCATCGTTCTTTAGCCTTGGTTGGTTCAGGAAGAAGGGTCCAACAGAGGAGGAGGTGGCAAGTGCTTCCTTTAAGATGTGGTTTGTTGGACAGGGATTCAGTGACAGCAGTCTCGTTTCTCAGGGAAACACGACGCCTGATATGGAAATCATAACTAGGGTAATGGGACCAGAAATTGGCTATTTGACCACTCCAATTATACTAGTTCAGTGTGCTCTTATTCTGCTTAGCCATCGTGACGACCTGCCCAAAGGAGGGGTTTTCACCCCTGGGATCTTATTTGGCCCAATGGATCTCCAAGAAAGACTCCAGGAGAATGGTATATCTTTTGACGTCATTTCAAAGAGTTCTCTATCTGCTTAAATTTTGTAGTCTCTCTCAAATAAAACATAAAGTGGCATATATAATAATACTAAAGCTGCGAGGATTATTGGTTTCTTTATGCATTTGTTTCTCTGGTTCGAGTATGCAATTAGTGAGAGATTTAATCTGCGTCATCTAATTTTGGGGTTTGCCAGGGAGCTTTTTTGCATGTTGAAGTAATATGAATATGTTTAGATGAAAAGGGGTAATTTTATCATTTATGACTATGTATGGACTTAAGAAATTATTATTCCCTGCACCTTTATTAAAAATTACATCATGACCAGTTCAACATGCTTAAGTGCTCAAGTGACCCGGGTATTCTTCCACATTTGAATGAGTTCAACTACTCTTTTGTTGGAACTCCCACCATCTGCAACTGCTGCCCGAGCTCTTTCTCTGATTTGTGCCACTTGTACTCTTAACAATTCATTATCCATCACCTCTCTAACCTTTTTACTGATCTCCTCTCCTTTAACCACCATTTCACCTCCTCCCCACCCCCAATTCTCCACCCAAATACCCAACCCAGCTCTGCTCACGACATATGCATTCATCTTCTGGTCCCCATGTTGGGGCCAAGCTAGCATCGGGACACCATGCCACATGGCTTCAGTAACCGAATTCCATCCACAGTGACTTAAAAATCCACCAACGGCAGGATGTCTTAATATTTCCCCTTGGTTCACCCAATGATTCACCACTAATCCTTTATCCTTCGCCTTCGCCAAAAAATCTTTCCCAACTAGCTCACCCAACTCCTTGTTGTCCTCTCTATCAACTTTATTTTCCTTCACAACCCAAATAAACCTACACTCACTCCTCAGCAATCCATCACCCAATTCTCTGATTTGCTCCCTTGAAATAGCAGTCCTACTCCCAAAGCTTACAAACACAACTGAACCCATCGGTTGACCCTCAAGCCACTCCAATGGCTTGCCCCTCTCGAAATCACATGGTGCAAATGGCCCTATGGGTGTCACCGGTGGTAACCCAGTTACCACTTTGCCATCATTTAGTGCTGCCAATGGTTCTTGCTCAAAACTTTCAAATGTGTTGATCAGTATTCCATCTGCTTGTAACATTTTCTTTCCATTATCCATTAATTGGGTCCTAAAAAGACTATCCTTGTCTGAAAGTAGTGGTGGAGGAATCCATGATTTGGGTAGAGGCTGCAAACCAGGAATCGCAAAAAGATTGTTTTCCTCACTATCCCTTGATCCAAAAATGGTGTGGTAGGATAGAAATAACGTCGACATTTGGGCAGATGATGTGAATAGGACATAATTAGGAAGGCTAAGAGCTTTGGTCAGGGGGATAACAGTAGAGGCTAAGCTCATGTCTGTGATGAGAGCAGAGAGGTGTGGCAATATAGAAGATAGTATAGGTAAGAGAAGATGAGAGGAGCGTTGAATGGCTTCGTATTGAATATAGAAAGGGTCTTCAGAGGGGTCGTCGAAATGGATTAGAGGAAGTTGTGCTGGAGTAATTTTGGGGTAAGTGGAGAAGAATCGAGAGAGAGTTTGTGATTCAGCTAATGAGACAGTCGAGTGAGCAGTTATGAAAGTGACTCGGACATCATGGGACATGAGTGAAACAGCGAGTCGAAGAAAGGGTGTTAGATGTCCCATGCCGGAACTGGGAATGAAGGCTACATGAGCAATACAATTTGGGTCACCGGAATCTGACATTTTACTGGGAATTAAAATTGTTTGCTGAGATAATGTAAATGAATTTTTTGCAACTACTGAAATATAGAACAAGTAATGCCAGTATAGACAGATTGCGGATAGTCAAGTCTGGCAACTACCTTTATTGACATATTTGCATGCTTTTTTACTTACGGGCGAGTAGATGAAAGCTATTTGAGGAAAACAATAAAGATGTCTGGTTTTCAATTTTCTTGCACGGCAAGCTATAGTATAGTTTTTGATTGGACCAGTAAGGCCTCCATGGTATAGTGCTTTCGGACAAAGAAAGCCGGTCTTAATCGTACCTACCCTTTTTGGATTGTTTGTTGATGCCTAGGGCTATAGCCCAAGCCGGGTTGGGCTTGACTTGAGAACTCGAATTCGTCTAAAAGTTAAATGATTGACGAACTCGGTTCGTTTATAAATAAGTTGGGTTCGAGTTCGAGTCAGACTTAAGCGAGGCGAGCCTAAACCTGACCCTTTTCTTCTTTCTTTTTTTAATTTTTCACTTCTTTTGAAAAAAATAAATATATAAATAAAATAAATATTTTGTACCATATATTTTATATAAATAAAATAAATTTTAATTAAATAATTATTAAACGAGTCGGGCTTAAACAAGCCAAGCTTGAGCTAGGCTAGAGTCGAGCCTAAATGAGTCGGGTTCGAGTCGAACATCACAGTGTTCGAACTCGGCTTATTTAATTAAACGGGTTAAAAGTCTTGTTCAACTCAATTCGTTAACAAGTTTGAGTCAAACTCGAGTTGGGCTCAGTCGAGTCGAGGCTCCGAGCTAGGCAACCTAATTTATTTATAATCCTACTTAATGGCAAGAATAGTTTTTTAAACATTTTATAAAACATGTATTTAGCCAACTCACTAAATTTTACACAATTTTAGGTTCCTTCAGGGACGAAACTAACATAGGGTTACAGGGGGGCATGCCCCCCCTCCAAGATCTGATTATTTTTTTTTTTTTGTCAAGTGATGTGAACAATTTTAAATGCTATACACTTTGTGAAAACTACAAAGAAACTTCTTCAGAAGTTGAGAGATGATGGATGTGATATTTTCATAGTAAAGGTGAAGTATTTTTGTGAACGACATACAATAGATGTCCCAGATTTAAATTCTTTATATGTTGAGAGAAGAGCCCGAGCTCGACATCAACAAGATAAATTTACAGTGATTGAGCATTATCGGATTAATATATTTACAGCTATAATAAACTCTCAGTTGCAAGAGCTAAATAATAGGTTTAGTGAGCATGCGTTAAAGTTACTTGTTCTCATCTCTACATTGGATCCTCAAAATGGGCATACGTCTTTCAGTATTGATGATATTTGTAAACTTGTGGATAAATTTTACCCCAAAGACTTCACAGAGAATGAGAAAGAAAATTTAAAGATACAATTGCAACATTTTGTGATTTGAAAGAAGGGTTCAATTTTGACAAAAATATGTTCTAAAAAACTTTTTTTGCTATGTTTTGTTGTCTTTGGTAAAACAAATCTATTACTACATTATCTTTGTTTTAGTAAAAATATGTTTTATAATGGTGGAACTTTACTTTTTAATGATGAATATATATTATGTTGTTAAAAAATTCTTCCCCCCCCCCCCAACCCCAACCCCAACCCCCAAAATCAAATCCTGGTTTCGTCCAAACAAATCTATAACTTATTTTGTTTCATTCATGCATTTACCCAACATGCAAGGGGTCTAAGTTAGTATTTAACAAAATTCAAACAGAGTAACAACTATCAAGAAGCCATCACTCTAATCTGGTAACAACTTGTATATTTGCTTTTTCATTTTTCACCAAGAGCTCAGTGTACTGTTAACCACAACAGGGAATAAGAAAGACGGGTAATACTAGATCCGATCAATATTGATTTTTTAAATACAATACAATTATAAATATTAATTATAAGATTATGAATATTAATTATAAGATTTACTTAAATGAATTATGTCAATTTTAAATTTAAAAATATCATAAAATTGACTTTTATCTTATAATTTAAAACAGAGGGAGTACAATTTAACAATGCAACCCTGGTTAGTGGGTAGGTCTAAAAAAACAGCGCTTGACTGGGGACAGACACAATGTTAACAGTGGAATCGGCCAGCTCCAACCCTTGACGGGAAAAAGGTTGACGGTAATACAATTTAACAATCACTACAAAAGATTCAAATATTCGGTGTATCCAATAAAAATTCAACCCCCCCCCCCCCCCTCCCCCCTCCTTTGAATGTGCAAGAAGATATTGATAGAATTGTTTGTTTGTTTGTTTGTAACACTAACAAGTAAGTTATCGATGGAATGGACAAACTTGTGGTAAAGAAAATGAAATAATTAGCTGGACCTGGACCTGAACTATTCCTCCAAACTAAGGATTTAAACCATCACTAAACTCACTAACATCACATGGAACAGCAGCTGGAAGCACCCCAACGGCATTAGGTGGACCAAAGAGCAACTCCACGCAGAAGGCAGAGCCACATATTGATCTACCCTTTTTTCCAATTTTATCCAAATCCTGCACACTAAACTGCAAGTTTCCAAAAAAAGTCCATGTCAATAACAAATTTCAGCTCCGTGTTAAAGTCATTAAATAAAATACCTGTAGCAAGCTGTTATTGATGAAAGATGTATTGAAGCAAGCATAAAAGAGACGCCCTCCGATCATCTTTTCATAGAATACTAAACGCACATCTCCACTAACCTGTCCAAAACCAATTTCACACCAAGTTTCTCAAGTATTTTTAATTGTTCAAAAGTATTCAAAGATAATGGCAATGAGTCATGACAGATATATTTATCTATACTACTTAACCTTACTTGTATTGGCTTTTTGTAATTGTAGTCAAGACAGGTTTTCTGGTAGATTACAGGACTCTCTGTGTCCATTTGCGCTACCAAATGAGGTTCCTCCGATTCTGGCTTCTTCCCTTCTTCATCACTCTCAATGATCGAGTAATAACAGCGATCATATTCTGTTGTTTGCCAACCTTTCTTAATTCGTCTACAGCAATTCCTGGAAACTTCTGCTTGGGGCTGGTACCTCTGCGCAGGAACCTGTTTATAGAAAGTATGAGAAGGCCATGTTGTACAGTAAAGGAATGTAAATGAACTACCAGAATATTCTTTTTTGTTTACCATGCTTTCTAAATCAACTCAACAGTAATTTGAACTAGTTGGGAATGGTTTGGTACTATATCCAATTCAAACTATAAATATTAAAGATAAACAAGAAACTGTGACAAAAAAAAAATGGTGATCATGCTGCTTACAAACAAAGGAACTAGCAACAGTGCATTCTGAACATCTTAAATACAGAAAAGTAATGACTACTGGAGACACTAAAGCATCAGACTATGCCTCACAAGTCACAACCACATACATGAATGATGAATCTTTTTTGGATAACCATATATATTAATCTATAAATTCTCAAAACATAAAATTCCGTGACTTACACGGATAGAAAACAGTTAAGAAGGAATTCAACACAGCAAAAATCAAATGAGTGATTGTGTTTTCCTTGTTTGAGTACCTAATAAACATGACAAATTTTCAATTTATGCATATAAATTAAAAACAGCCCCCGAGTGTCAGGTCTTTTACCATGTTAGATGTGTGCGATGACTTACCTCTTCCAATTGAGAGACCACAAAGAAGACAGATTCTATGTTAACTGCATCGTAAAGTCGAATACGTCGCAATTCTCTGCTGCATGGTTTAGGTAAATTTACAAACTGAAGGCCACGATTAACTCCCTTCGAATAAGAAAGCAGTTTCTCCCAGTAGTCCACGTAACGACGTTGGCTTGGTATGGAGACCTGTTCAGCACATGCAAATTATGCACTTGTTAATTTAAACTTCAACAAACACACAACTTAAGTCTTGCAATGATGAAATCTGCACCCACCTTCAACAAGTTCAGATAGTCTTATATAATATAACATGCACTTTGCACTTACTATGAAACTATTGCTTATGTAAGGATGATTTTTTTTAGTTTTCAATGTTCTATTAGCAGCTTGCAAAGCTTCTGCTTAATTTGCTATCACCTACTCAAGCTAATTTTCTCCAATTAATTTTACCGCTCCTTTTAATAAAATATCTATTAATATCATTTCATGATTTCATCAAATCGTCAATTGATTTAATAAAATATGTACATCACACATATTTATATATGGTAAATCTATGCTAGGAAATTTTGATATAAATTGTTACCAACTTTTTATCAAGCTACTTCACATAAATAAATTGTGAACCGTTTGCAAATGTCACAAAAAAGGATGTCAATACAATCAATTTTAAACAACCACCATGAATTTGTCATTGTAAAACCTTCTTTTATTATTAGCAAACACAGAGGCGTGATGATCAAGGTAAGCACGGCATTTTGCAAATTATGATGGAATAGATTTCATTCTTTTTTCCCCTTTTTCTTTATCTTTTCCTGAAATAAGTCAGAAAAGTTAAAATTAAATTCGCAAGCTCCTCAATTTCCATCAAATTGTGATCTAAGTTCACAGATCATGATAATTTTATTATATCTAAGGTGACTTACTCCTTCATTATTGGTCGTCCGTTTATCAGCATACATCTGAAGAGCATCCTCGGCTAGCATGCCAGTGTAAACTAGGTAGGAAGATACCATCAAGCCCGTCCGGCCTTTCCCTGCCTGCAAATTCAGACAAGAATATCAGCAAATGAAATTTTAATAATACAGGAGAAGAGTATCTTAATGCAACAACATTCGTCACATGTCAATTGTCAAGGGTGCTGTAGAAATTAACATCCATATACTTTTCAGTTCTCAAGTCAAAGAAGATCTGAGTGGAAACAAGACAAAGAAAGATTGCATTGATATCAATTTATATGATTTTCCTTTATCATAAATGATAGCTATCTATTAAATTGTAATAATTTCATTAAAACTGATGATAGACTGACAGTAAAATATATGATTATACCCCGTTGAAAAGAAAATAAAAGGCATAGAAAAAAGTTAGCACTAGATGAAAACTATATACGTGCTAGCTAAAGAAAACTATGTAAAAAAGAATTTTTGACAAAAATATACTATATTTGAAGCTTGCAAGTATACCATGCAGTGTACAACTGCAATATTCTTTGGGTTGCTTGAGAGCCATGACTCCACACTCTCACAAAATTCTTTTATCATATAGAGAGGCGGGACATGATTGTCATCAAATGGAAATCTCTCCACGCGGCCATGGAAATGTGATGGATCATAAGTTTGTTCTATACATAAGTTGAAGACCTACAAGGTACAACAAAAAATAAACAAAATAAACAAATGAACCAAGAGAGAGTATATAGCAAAATAAACTTCAAGCGATCATTATTCCGAAACCTAATGAATGGGCTATTTTCCAAGGCAATTCTCAGGAAAAACTTCTAGACTAAAATAGTATAATGTCTATGGTGAAAAACATGTTCAGGGAAATCTTATGATTGCAGAACTTGATAAATAATGTCAACAAAAGCTTGCCATAGGAAAAAAAATTGTACACAAGGAAAACAGGTTTTAAAACTTAACCATGATATAAACAATTCAAGGGGTAGAATAAAGGGAAATGCTACAAAATTAATTAGCAATGGCTCAGAAAAATAATTAAGCACAAAATGATCCATTCATCCAGTGTCCTTAAAGCACACCTTATAATGCCCTGGATGTCTCATGTCCAGTACAGACTTGACCTGCCACATAGGATTACGATACATGGCCCTCATTAGTTCGGCAGGAAAGGACATTGCCAGTACACGATCTGTTATATAACTCATATCAAGATCATATCCACCAACTAGCATTCGCCTCCGCTTCTTGGATACCAAGTTACGTATATACAAACTTCTGGATAAATAATTAATCAGTTGATGTTCGATACGGAATGAACTGATGTTTCCTACAATCCCTGGCCCCTGTTTTGAAAAGTTAAAACCCATTTTGTTCAGTGGTCACCTGCATATGGAAAGGTACATGTAAAGATTGAAACGATATATTCAAACCAGCAACAGAAGAATAAAAAATGAAGTTTTAATGGAACAAAACTGAAGAAGAATATGCATTCTGTCACAAACTTGTTTAAATCAGGAGTAAAGATATCTCTTTACATAATTTTCTTGAATGAACAAGGGAATAGTAAGTATGGCACAGTTGCACACATTGTAACAAGCCAAAATATGTGACTTAATAGGGTTTCACTAATGCTTGGCAAGTTGGCATGCTTCAAGTTTTATTGATTGAGTGCGTTTCTTTTCTCTTCTCTATTACATAAGAATTAGAAGGAAAAAAATGAGTACAAATTCATGTTCAAACTGGAGTAGCATATTCTGCTTGAGCAGTTGAAACTTCGTTTATAAATTCTGGACTGGTACAAGAACTTCGCATGTCTGTAATTGTTTCCATAAAGAACTTTAACACCAGTTATGCTTGGCAAGTTGGCATGCTTCAAGTTTTATTGATTGAGTGCGTTTCTTTTCTCTTCTCTATTACATAAGAATTAGAAGGAAAAAAATGAGTACAAATTCATGTTCAAACTGGAGTAGCATATTCTGCTTGAGCAGTTGAAACTTCGTTTATAAATTCTGGACTGGTACAAGAACTTCGCATGTCTGTAATTGTTTCCATAAAGAACTTTAACACCAGTTATGCAACATCTAAGCTTCCCAGAAAAAAATAAATTAAGAAAAAGCATGCCACCAGCTCTTCCTAGATTATTATAAATTCAACTCGTCAAATCACTAACCAGAATATTATCTAAAACTGAAAATTCTAAAATATGGGTGACATTGCATAATTAGATCACATAAGGATTGAAAATCAAGACGCAAGAAAATGATAAGGAAATAATAAAAGGGCGAACGATATAACTACTTCTCTTTTTTTTGACAAATAAGATAACCCTTTTTTCTATCCATCGTTGTAAAATCAAGTATCTGGTACTTCGTATGTAACTTGAATGAGTTTACTGTTATTATATTAGAGTTCATTAGAAGGAAGGAATCAGTCTCCACTAACCTCATTCAAAGAATAAACAAGAAAAGGATGACTTTTAAGGTATGATAGATGGAAGTGGTTCAAGGCTAAAACTCTGCCAGCTTCTTGTAGACCGACTTCTCTTTTGGCTCTGAGTTGTTTTTGGGTGGGATGGTCAAAAACATTAGTTCATAATATATCAAATACTTGTTAAAGTTTTCAGCTCCATAATTGTAAAGAGTTAGAGTTTATGTATTAGTTATATCAAGAAGAATTTGGAAACTAATGTATATAACATGAGTAATTCTCAAACTATGGATGATATCTATAGCAAAAATAGGCTCTACATGCATCTAAATGAAAATTCTGAACATAGTAAATCTCATTCATAATAAAAAAAACAGTTTGCTTTAAGAACTCTCGCATGAACATGAAGGTGAGACGCACCTTGTTCTCATGTGAGAAAGGTACGTGTGAAAATATCAATCCCCAAATTAAATATGACCCAATTCAAATCAATAATTCCAATTGTTTTGCTTAGATGCCTATATTTCTATATTGAAATTGCTAGATAGTGTAAAAATATGAACTTTCGATTTCTTATTCTTTTTTTAAAAAATATATGAAAATCAAAGCACGAACCTCATAAATTCTAAAGGATAAATCTATTTATGTAACCAAGCAAATATCCAACGAATTTTTAAAAATAAAATAATGCACAGTTCTAAACGCCAAAATTAATTTATAGTACAGCAGTAAAAATAAAAATAAAAATAAAAGAGAGGAATTTACTTAAGCATGGCATAGAGTTCGAGAATTGAGTTGCATTAAACCCCTGCAAATCATAAGAATTCAAAACCCTAATGCGTTTTTTCTGGTTCCTTCACAATGCATATGATTATGGTGCCCAAATTGGTCCAAGAATCAAAAAACGCAGGGATTCTTGGACCAGTGAAGAAGCGGGTTCACCGAAAGAGACCAGGCAGTACCAATTCTATAGAAGCCTGGTTTTCAAAGAGTCCAGGGGAAAGAGGAGGTGACGGTGGTATCCATTTTTCGATTAGGAGACTCAATTACGGATTGAAAATTCTTGCTATATTTGGGGTAAGCTTTTAGCCACATTTTAGAAATCCCAAATTTGGAGGGAAGGGGGCCGAAATTCAAGGAATATGTTTTATTGTGTGTGTGGGTGGGACTTGGGAGGGAAATTCATTCCTAGATCTCTTATTATAAATCGGGCGGATGAATTTGTGTTATTTTTTTTTGTCTCTCTATTACTTTAATTATATTTATTATTTTATTCTTTTTATATTAATTTTTTTAATCTTTTTATTTAGTCTTTTAAATTATAAAATTCTCATTTTATCTTAATTAATTTCACTATAAAATGCCTAATAATAATATTATACATATTATATTTTATATTATTACTTTTAATTACATTTGACATAAAATTAATGGTAAAAATTGTTTCTTTTAATCAAAAAATATTTTCTATTCGATTGTGGTTATCACAGCTGTTGGTTGTGACAATGATCGAAATAACGTAGTTTTGAATAATTTATTAATGATAAATTTGTTATTTTTATATTATAAAATTATGTCCTTTTTATGACACAACTGGCTTGGATTATCTAAAATAATAAAATTATGTCCGGGCTCTTATTACACTCAACTCTAGTTGTGGTAACAACAGACTTTTCTTTATGATATGGTGACCAATTGGGAACAAAAAAAATTTATGACCTCATTTGGTCCTAACATTACTTAATATATGCAGGAGTTTAAAATGTTTGGCTCCCAAATTGCAAATGATGTCTTAGCTTAATAATTAATATTAAAATCTTGCAATTTTTTTAGTTATTAAATTTTATTTATTATTGATATGATAATAATAATGATGATGTATTTGATTACAAGATTATTTTGTACTTTTCAAGATCAAATTTCAAAAAACAAAAAATCAAAAATTTGTTTGACCCTTCTTAAATGTCCATTAATCAATTAGAACTAATTAAGATCAATTTTGATTTCTGTTCAATTACAAGAGTTACAATTGCTTTATTCATATCAAACTAAACCACTTTTTGTTGGTTAGAATTGATTTAATTGGTATTACAATATATATGTACCTTCAATGCTATACATTATATTGTTTTTATAAATTTTATTCTTTTGAAAGCCAGTTTTTCGGAAACACAATAAATATCATAATTATCCACCACCAATTGCAACGAATAGAGAAAACAACTAAACTCTCCATGCAATTATGCTGTTTATTTGATCAGTCAAAAGAACAAAGGGTATTTCAACTTCAACACCATTATACCTTTAAGGCACGTACGTTTGGGATATATAATCACACATAACTAAACTAGTGGTGACAAATTAATTGAATTGAACTAGATTGTTTAATTTTATTCAAGGTGGTCATGTGGCCTGAGAGACATGAACATTGCAGCATACTGGCGGAGTTTCCGATCGCTGCCGCCATTTTCAGTTTCACGATTCAGCGGAGGCCTAGGCCTAGTCTTTGTCATGTAACGCCGCCAAGCCAACTGTATATTCACAGCTGCCCAGGTTCTCCAGTTAGATGAATAATATCTAGCTGTTCTCTTAAGCCTCTCATTAGCAAATTTGTAACGGAAGTGATCAGTGATGTATCGAAGATTGTTTGCATCTAGCCCAAATGCTTCTGTTGATCCAAGGCAAGTAAACGTTGCTGAAGAGGCTGGAAGTCTGTCCGTAAATGGGCGCCTAAGGCACCATGAGAGCAGTTCATCCCCCAAAAAGCCTCCTGGTTCTAGAATGCTTGTGGCTACCATGCCTTTACTGAGGTTTTGGCTACTTTTTACGCTTCCGCGGACAATGAACACAATTCGTGGTACAGGGTCACCTTCTCTAATGATCTGTTCCATGCATGAAAAAATGTTATGAAATTTTAATGTACGCGGCACTACTGTGTGACTGCTTTTTGTACCTTTTCGTCTTTGGAGAAGACGAGGGGCTTGACACGGTCACATATGTTGTCAAGAATAAGATCATCCAAACTTTGGAACAGAGGTACCTAAAATATAGATGTTGGAATTAGAATAATTATATATGACCAAGATTTCTACTACATTAAGCCATTTGGTTGATCAAATTTGTTACCTTCTTAATCAGGTCTAGACAGAGAAATCTTTTGATGTCACGTCTAAGCCCTTCTGGCAAGTTCTTGACCAACTCCATCTCATCATCACCTCCCATGGCTGCCCATCTTTGGTGTTCAAAATGACGAACTCTTTGTCTCAATTGAGAGGGTAACTGTCTCCTCTTCATCCACCATTCCATGTCTCGGATTCTCAGTTGCATTTTTCTCTTCTTCGCCATAACCGCATGCAAGAATACCTTCAAATTCAAATCCAAAATTTTTAAAGAGAGCCTTTCAGATCCAAGATTCTAACATAAAATGGTACATTAAATATTAAATAAAAAATTTAATAATATAATTTTACCTGAATATTTCCGATCAACAGAGTGAAGAGCATTAGACCACTGAGTACAATTACTATACTGAAAACCACTTCTAACCAGTTACTTGTGGGTTCCAGGCCATTGCCAAAAGTACTGTAACCAAACATAACATATTAAGGGATTTAAATAGTCAAAGAATGGTTTAATTTAAGTCAAAAACCATTGTTAATTTCATGCAAGTAATCAGCCTAACAGTGTCACTGATCAGTTTGAATTTAGTATATGTTTCTAGCCTATCTCAAGAATTAGGAGTGCTGATTTTGTTGTTATATATATATATAGTTACCTGAGGGTCATTAGACCCCAAAAAATTGGATAAAGAATCTTGACAGCAATGGAGTTGGAAGAAATCACTGGGAGAGCGCCTGTGTAGATGCCATGGTGAAATGGTCCGTTAACATCTAAACATAGCGGCTTCCTAACCACCGTCGCTGAGTTCCCACCACAGGGATTTCCTATCGTGCCTGCAGGCAACAAAAATTGGTAACAGACCTCGTCTGAGCAAGAGAGGGAGAGGTTACATGAAGCTTTGCTTTCACACTGCTGTCTGAGGCATGAAGCTACACGCTGTATTGCTAGAACATACCAGCATCCTCCAGCAACCTTGTAAGACAAAATTGAACACCCAACAAAGTATGTCATTGGCATTAATTTTCAGGTAAATTTTAGAAGAATGGAAAAAGAACTTACATGAGATGCAATAAAGTATGCAATGAGATTCAGGCCGAAACCCCACCAAATGGTGCCAAAGAGATAACCTGTAACCTTCTGCATTCTTCTCATTAAGCAAATGCAGTGGTAGACCTTAGGGAGGAACTGGAATAAGAACATAAGTAGAAGAATTGTCATGATCAACTGTATCTGGTCTTCTCTGATCAGTTTTGGAACCACTAACCAAAATACAGCCTGAGAAAAGGCAAAGAATTTAGGGGGAAAAGTGATGATAAATTTAGAATATCATATTAACATGTCACTTTTATATTTTGCAACTTAATTAGAGTTGTAGAAAAATGAAAGACAATTATTTAATTAGAAATTGGGGATATTAAATTATCCATTAATAATAATTAAATAAATTTGCATTTTCACATATTTCTATTCTTTTCAAGAAGAAGACAATTAAGGGGAAATAAGATTGGTATCCAATGAAAGGAATATTCTGCAACCGAGCCCTAAAGATGCAGTTATAAGTCCATATATACTTCTAAAGGGCATATTCTCCGCTTAACAACAAATAATCTCTGCTTTCGAGCTGTGCACACAGTGACGACCAGACCACATTAAAGTACATGCTTTCTTATGCAATAACTAGCAACTACTACTTCCTTCCGTCCCATAATATATGACGATTTTGAATTAAGAAAATTATTATCTATAATATTAAATATAATATTAATTATCTATAATACTTTTAAATTTTAATAATTATCATACTTATGATTTGTTACATTTTTTTATGAGAGATAATTTTAAAAAAATTATAATTAATTTTCCTAAATTATATAAAACGATAAATAATTTGAAAAAAATAATATCTAAAACGTCATATATTATAGAGGACGGACATAATATGCTTTACCAATTTTGCAAACCATAACAAAAAAATGTGTATTATAGCTAGCAACAAAATTTAAAGTCAACATTTATTGCACATTTTCGATCTTGTGACTTGTCATCCCTCTTTTTTTATTTTTACCATAGTGGATATACGTATACCATAGCTGGTAGGGGCTAATAAGGACGTATTTTAGTTTTGGAAAATATAACACTTTTGACGTTTCAATAACAAGTAGTACCAATATTAACTCAAGTCCTAACCTGTGGAACTGGGAGTATGACGAACGCATCGAACCAGAAGCCCTTGAGAGAACGCACGTAATGCGCGGAGATCGCACGAGCGTCCCACACGAGTTTTCCACACCCGACCACCAAAGATTCCCTTGACACGTACGCCAACCGAAACTGCAGCCACAAATGGAACAGGTGCACTGCGTCCAGACACGTGCGAAGAACCGTCACGATTGCCGCCAAGCCCCCGTCCATGTACAAGCACGGCAAGCCCCCACGGCCGATTGACAGAGCGTAGAAAAACAGAGGATCAACGGCCAAGGCCATGCCACGTGCCAGTAAGAACACCCGGTTCCACTTCTGCACCCGCTTGCTCCGCGGGTCAAGCACGCTGCCGAACGGCCCCGAATCCCGCCGGTACCCACCGGAGCGGTCTTTAGGGGTGGTGATAGCTTGATGGACGAACCGGGCTTGAATGGGGACTAGTGAAGAACCGGCAGAAGCCTCCCACTCCGGCTGGTGAGCTTGGTCGCAGCTGGTGGAGTGAAAAACCGGGAGGCCTACCTGAGTACAGGCATAACACTCGACGGAGTTGGATATTGGATTACAATCGTCATCGATGTTGCCGGATTGAGTAGTCCGGCACCGGAATAATCCAATCCACCTGGGGAATAAAAATTGGTGTCAGTGCGATTGATGAATTAATGAATTTATAGTATATCAATTGAGCAAATGAATCATATATAAAATTAACTAAAAAGAGATCAGTGAGAGCTATATATATATATATTAAGTTATAAAATAATGGTTCTGAAAGAAAGAAATAAAGAAAGGCGGAGGTCATGATCAGGGTGACCTTGAATGAAGTAAAGGGTGGAGTTCTGGAATGGAGATGGGCATGATTGGAAGAGAGTAACCATGGGATAGAATTCTGATTCTGATTCTGAAGGCCAAGGGTATATTATAAATATGTGGAAGAAAGAATAAGGAGGAAGGAAGGTTGGTTTTGGAAGACAGAATGTTGGGAGAGAGAAGCTAGGGAATTTAAATCAGTGAGGTACGTAACTATTAATATTATTTTTAATCCTATTTTTTAGCTGAGATTGTCGTATAAATGACTTAAAAAATATTATTAAAATAATAAATTGAGTATTGATATATTACGGCTTCATATAAATTTAATATTTGACCCGAATTACTCTATATTAATTATATATAGGCTTAAATATGAATTAGTACCCTAAACTATAAGTTATATTCTACTTCGGTGATCCACATTTTAATTTTATCAATTAGGTGATTAAACTATCAATTTTTTTCAATTACAACAAATTGAACACGCCACGTCAGAAATTGCTGACGTGGCTAATTGTGTGGGACCATTGGAAGCTTGTGTGGCAAAAAATATAGTTTTTAATCCTAAATTAAACAAATATGATTTTATAAAGGGTAAATTGGTCAAACAATAATTATAATAAAACAAACATTAAATTAAAATATATATCCTATATCAGATCATCGATCTAAACCGTGATTGGATCCAAAGAGATGTCTTGGATGCCGAGCTTGAATCGGCGATGTCGAGGAAGAGGAGAGGTGATCTTTGGTGTTTGGCAAGGTAATAAAAGCGGAAAGGTAGAGGTTGAGGTAGAGCTTCACTAAAATCCATCTTCTTCCCATACCCACATTCCAAATTCAGTTCCCCCGAAGCAAAGCCTAAACCCACACTTCAAAACCCTAACTCACCTCTATTTTCTCTCTTTTAAACCTCTCTATCTTGTTTTTAATTTGACATTTCAATGGAAACTTACTTCATAAACACTACCGAATCCCACTCTCCACCACCAGATCCAGTTATTTTTCAGCAAATCATTGGTGGATCTTCACCAAATTCACCTCATTTTCCAACTCCTGCAGAAATCCAAGAGGATCAGGGGAACCCATTGGTAGTTCCTGGGTTCGAGTTCTCTGGTTTTTATGGTTAAACTTAGTTCCTCTTCCAAAAAGAAGTCAAAAGTCAAAGAAAAAGTTGCTACCTAGTCTCGTCGACGTCGGTGTCGACATCCATCCGTGCTGATGGATGGATCTGCTCGGATCTCAGTATGTGTTTCTTGGTCATCTTCGCCATCGCCAGATCTTGATTTGATTTGGGTTTGCAGGTTTTGAGCTTTATGGTGTCGATTCTTTTTGGCTGACGGATGGGGCACCTTTTCATTTATGTTTGTCCCAATCTGAGCTTCATGTTGCTTTAATGGCTTTTTCCATTCAAAGATTCAGATTATTTGATAAGTCAGAGACGTAAACCTCAACCAATTCTAATAATATGATACTTTGATTCTTGCTTGGGCCCTGTTTGGAACATTACCATCTACATCTAGGCCCTGTTTAAAATTGTTTGGCACTTTGATCAATTCTCGAATAAAAGATTTTTTATCAGATAAATTGATTCCAACAACTTCCTCCAGTTTCCGGCGAATGGTAGCCGTTGTGCAGTTCGATACCATTTTTTCTTCCGGCTAGTTCATGCAGTTGGTACAGTGATGGTCTTGGTCGATCGATTGTAATGGTCTAAAAGCTGATATATGTTTGTTTTATATTAATTAGAAATGTTAATTTATGTTTTGACTGTTTTGCCCTTTGTTTAATAAGAGTTGCTTATTTAATAATTAAAAAATATTTTTTTTTGCCACATAAGCTTCTTAAAGCCCCACATAATAAGCCACGTCAGCAATTTCTGACGTGACATGTTCAATTTGGTTTAATTGGAAAAAATTGATAATTTAATCACCTAATTGACAAAATTGAAAGGTGAATCACCGAAATGGAATATGGCCTATAGTTTAGGGTACTAATTCATATTTAAGTCCTATATATAATATCCTCTTGGTATTGTGTCTATTCCACAAAAATAATACAAATGTTAAATATCTTATGATCGATCATACTTTTATTTTTGTTTATTTTAATTTTATTAAGTAGTTAGTTAAATACTTCTTATCTTTCACAAAAATACTCTTATTTTAATTTTTTTCAAAGTTAATTTTAAAATTGACAGATTCACAAGCTTTAAAAATAACAAATCGTATATAGTACTTTTTATTTAATTTTGTGAATTGGAAGATGTAATAATTAAATTAAATGTATTTTTATTTTCATACAAATTAATTTTAAAAAATAAAAATAAAACCCTTTTTAAAAATGAATTATAGTAGTTAAATATAAGAATAGCAAGTGTAAGACCCCAACTTATTATAAATAAAATCGAATTTCCTCTAATTATATTTGTGAATATAAGATATTAATTTGATATAATTCTCTGGTTATGGGTGAAATGTGCAAATTTTGTAAAATATGCAAGTGGTAATAAAATAATCATTGTTGTCGGGAATATTCGTTTGTCGTCGTGGAATATTCTTGTTGTTGAGGAGAATATTAAATGCAATGGTCTGCCATCATTCAGGGGCCCCATAATGAAATAATTGTCGGATGAAGAAAACGACAAGTTTGAGTTTTATAAATAACTTGGCGTAGTTATTCACCATTAACAATTTGTTGGAATACCCGGTGGTTAAAATACTGAATACTGCGTGGATGCAAAGATATTGATGAATTATTGATCCTTACGTAAAGAAGGCACTACTCAATAATTGTTACACGATAGAATCGCTTCAATATTTTATTTTATTGATTCAATAATTGTTTGCGTTGATATTTTATATTATTGTTGTTTCAATAATTGTTCTTTGCAAGATTTCCCATTATCGGATCAATAATTCATATTATTTGAATAATATTATTAGATAGCATTATTGGCAATGTCTAGAAAGTTCATCGAGGAGAAGTTTGGTCACCTAATTGCGCTTGCCAATAAGGAGAAATTCTTATTGAAAGCCCCTCTTCCAGGAACTACTGGTTGTCATAAATGTGATTACGTAATATTATTTGTGAATAATTAATTATTGATTCATATGATAAGGAAATATTTATTTTATGTGGATATAAATGTTGGATATATTTATTATGGTTAAAAATGAAGGAGTTAATGTTGAGGTGTTTTATCAATATTTTTGTTTGGAATGAAGGTATTAAAAATTAAACCAAAGGTTTTTGAGATATATTATGTGAGTTATAATTTTTAATCCGACCGTTGGATCGTTGTAATTTTTGGATATGTTATACATATATAAGTTGAGTATATGTCCACAAATTTTAAACCGTTAAAAATGAACGTATGATTTGTTATGAATTTTAAGAGGTGACTGATTCAGAAGTTAGGTTTATAAATAATTTTGGTGGAAAACTCTAGAATTGAGTGGGCCCCACTTGTGGTTGGTGAAGAAATATGCTGAATTTATTTCAAATGTGATGGGTGAGAATAGTAGCGAGTAAAAGCCATCAAGTTGCGAGTCAAAATCTGCTAACATTTTCCTATAAATAGAGGCTAAGTTAGAATTGAAAATCACACCGTAAACATGTTTTCTCTTTTCTCTCTAGATTATTGAGTGTATTTTGTGAGTATTTAGATACTTTGTGAGTTTCTATTCATCGATTGCAAGTTTTCTTGACCTTATACCGATATTTCGATCGTAAGATCTTGATATTTTGAGGTAAGGATGTTATTTTCTTCATATATGATATTATTTCTTCAATATCATTATCTTGCCAAGTATTGATCTGAATTTTTATCAAATTTGGAACTTTTTGTGTCGGGGTTTCTATTCACGATATCTGGCCTTATTCACGATACTCTGACCTTATTCACGAATCATTTACACTATTCAATTAAAAATAAAATTTTCTTCTTTTTTGTCTAAGATGTCTATTATGGTTACTATCTTTGATTGTATCCATGTTTTGATCTTTATTTTTGAATTACGCTTCAAAATTGGTATTTATGAAGTATTATTGATCTTGGATAAACTGTTATACTTAATCCCTACTATTTGTCCTTCCGTTTCACCGGATTCGCTTTTCTTTAAAATATTTTTCATCATCCTCGATCCTAAATGATGATATTACTAAATATCTTCTACTGTAGTGCAAAGATAAATGATTAATCGATGAATATCTTTGGCCCGTAATGCAAAGATGAAACAAGTGTTGAGATGAACATGACTAACCGGGTGATATAAATGAATATCTTTGGCCTGTAGTGCAAAGATGAATATTTGATTTAAGATGTATATTGATTGTTGTTACAGGGATACAATATTGATGATGGACTTTTAAATCTTAGAAGATAGTAGAACTTATTCTCTACTTGACTCTTCTAATGGATTGATGTTTCCGCTGTAGTTGTTGATCTAAAATTTGTTGGCTATTATATTTTATCAGATTTTTCCCTGTTGAAGACTAACGATAATTTGTTGTATATTATCTTAGTCATAATATTCTTCTTCGGGCTAGTTGACCTCACCTTTTCCTTTTTGTTCCATTTTTCTCGGGGAGGTGAGAACATAGCAAGAACTAGTCGAGTGCGGAGTGATGGTTCTAGAAAGATGTTTTAGCGATCTCTCATTTCGTAAAATAGTGTTTGAATAATTATAACGAGGACTTATTTGAGTGTGGATATTGTCTGAAGGCAATATTTGTTTTAAACTCACAAGATGTGTTATCGTATTTTATTGCGACAATTGTATTATTGAAGTTGTAGTTTGCTTTCTGTACCATGTATTTGGCGACTCAGAATGGGTGTTGTATACCTATTTTGGGGGCGTCACAGCAAGTGTGATGATAGACTTAAAAAAAATAATTTTACATTAAGAAATGATAAATTAAAACTCTTTATCTTGGAAGGAAAAAAATAATTGATAACTCTTATTTGAAGGAAGAAGGAAGAGGATATAGTTATCTTTTTTGTCTCGGTTATAATAATAATTATTGATTAAGGAAAGGAAGGGAGGATCCGTACAGTATCACTTATAATATATGCAACATGCATTCTAAATTATAGCTAAATATGCACCGGTACATATATAGGACTATACTAAAATTTACTCTCAACTCCTAAAAACATGAACAAAATGTATTTTTTACATAAATTAATATATATATATATATATATATATATATATATAGAACTTTATCCTCGCAATATTACATAAAGATAGTAGATTTTATTCTCTACTTGACTCTTTTAATGGATTGCTTGTTCCGCTGTAGTTGAACTTGATGTTGTTATATTTTATCGGTTTAACAACGTTTGAAGGCTAACAATAATTTATTACTCGCATTATATTAGTCATAATATTTCTTCTTTGGGCTAGTTGAGCTCACCCTTTTCTTTCATTGTTCTCTTGAAAATGAGAACATAACGAGGACTAGTCGGGGAGCGGAGTGATGATGTCAGAGGATAACATTAGTAGTCCTCGATATTCGTGAAATAGTGTGTTAATAATTGTAATGAGGACTCCTTTTGAGTTTGTATAATCTCTAGTAGACAATAATTGTATTTAAACTCACGATTATGTTTTGTCGTATTGTACTTACAATTGTATTGTATTAGTAAGTTGTATTTGAATTTTGTACCATGTATCGGCGACCCAAGATGGGTGATGTATACCTAATTTTGGGGCGTCACGATTAATATCAAAGCTTAGGGATATGATCCTGGCTAAGATGTGAGAATAGAACTAGGAGGGAGAGGCAGAAATTCCTTGCTAGTATGACCTACCTAAGTTTTTGGTATTTGATTGGTCGGTCAGAGTATATGGATAATATGTTACATGTCAATTAACTTTTATTTTGTGGCAGTGTCTGAAAATGACATCCGAGAATGTTGAGAATAGCAATGGAGCACAAAGCGATAGTTGATTCACCACATATCAATAATCGAGGATAATGTGCATCGAGGAAGGCGACAATCCTCATACAAATAACAACAACTTGACCAAATGATGAATGATGGATTGTTCAAAGGCTTTATGCAATTCATGCAACAACAATGAGAGAGGCTCTGTCCAAAATATAGGTGGAAACACTTGGAAACTCTCGGTGGTCACCCTAAGCAGTTCAAGGAGCTGGGACCACCGGAGTTTAAGGGAGAGCAAAACACTTATGGCGGAAGCATGGATAAAGCGAGATCACAAAGATATTTGATGTCTTGGGATGCTCCGAGGGCAAAAGGTTCCCTTCACGCCATTATGTTCTTGTGAGAGGCGATTCTTGGTGGAAATCGGTAGAACGTACTCAACTGCCGTCTTGAAGATGTCTTGGAGAAGTTCCAAGAGGCATTCAACGACAAATACTTTTTGAAAGTATTCGTCACATGAAGGAGGTGGAGTTTATCAAATTAGAGCAAAAAAATATGACCAGGTCCCAATCTGAGAGGCAAAATTTGCGGAGTTATCCGGTTTCGTCCCACTTGGGTGGATAATGAAGAAAGAATGGCGCGAATGTTTTTAAAAGGTTTGAAGCGGGAGATACGTCAACATCTTATTTCTCATAAAGCGTGTTTGTATTCGGATGTTGTAAATAGGACTCGATTAGTAGAGCGCGATAACGGTCAACACAACCAAAAGAGAAAGCGGTAAACAAAATGATAATATCGGTGAGAGGCGGTCATCGAAGCGGTGACAACAAGCATGGAGGAATCGGCGAAAGCGAAATGCTAACCACTTGATGGTAATAATCGGGGCCTAAACATCAAGAATGGACATTTCAAGAAGAGAGATTCAACAATGATGGAAAGACGTCAACACCAATACCGCGTTAAGGAAGGAGAACGACCACCTATCATATGCTTCAATGCGGAGGGAGGGACACATCGGTCAAAGCTGCGTGATGTCGTCCAAAGCATGTTATAATTGTGGAAAAAAGAAGGTCACTTAGCCCGATTTTGTGCGTTCACCAAAGACAAGTTCAATTTAGGAGGATGGAGGCACCAAAGGTAGTCCCGTAAAAAGTCAAAGCCGTTAGTGCAAGGAAGAGGCGTTTGTTGTGACCTCCCAAAAATAAGGAACCCGAATGAGGTCATCACGGGTAAGCTTATCATAAACTATAACGAAGTCTATAATTTATTTGATACCGGTTCTACCCATTCTTTTATTTCTCCTACTTTCGCTCATCGATTAAATTTGACTCCGGAGAAATTAGACTTTGACTTATCTGTGGAAACTTCGTTGGGAGAAACCTTCATTACATCCACTGTTTATAAGTCTTGTTTGGTTCAAATCGGTACCCTCACATTATCTGTCGATCTTATTTCATTGAAAATACTTGCATTTGACGTGATTCTAGGGATTGATTGGTTAACTACTCATTATGCAAAAATTAATTGTTTTCGAAAGGTTGTTAGCTTTCATATTTCTAATCAACCTATTATGCGAATTCAAGCGACCAAACCATTAAAATCAATCACGATCATCTCAAGCCATAAAGCTATTCGTTTATTAAAAAACGGATGTCAAGCTTTCTTTGCTCATGTCACAGATCTAAACAAAAATCGTCGACTTTGAATGATATTTACATTGTTAATAAATTTCTGACGTATTCCCAGAAGAACTTCTTTTTTACCCCAGGCGTGAAATTGAATTTTGTATCGACCTTGAACCGATACAAAACCCATTTCCAAAGCCCCATGTCGAATGGCTCTATTGAACTTGAGGAGTTAAAGACCCAATGCTGCGAAATTGTTAGACATTGGCTTTATTTGTCCTAGTACTTCTCCTTGGGGTGCTCTGTTACTATTCATGAAGAAGAAAGATGGGAGTATCGCGACTTTGTATTGATTATCGGGAGTTGAATCATGTCACCATCAAAATAGGTACCCATTGCCACATATTGATGACTGTTTAACCAACATTGCAAGGAGCCAAATTCTTTTCAAAGATTGATCTTCGTTTCGGATATCACCAATTGAAGATTAGAACCGATGACATTCCAAAGATTGCTTTCAGAACTCGGTACGCGCATTATGAATTCCTAGTCATGTCCTTTGGATTGACTAATGTTCCTGTTGCTTTCATGGATATGATGAATCGAGTATTCAAGGAATATTTGGATCACTTTGTGGTCGTCTTTATTGATGACATCCTTATTTATTCCAAAAGCCGTGAAGATCATGAGCAACACTTGAGACTGACACTCCAAAAGCTTCGTGAATATAAGCTTTATGCCAAGTTGAAGAAATCGAGTTACGGCGAGGAAGTAGCATTCCTTGGGCACATAGTATTAAATCATGGAATATCTGTTGACCCAAAGAAAGATTGAAGCTATTCAAAGTGGGGCAACCTTCAATCGATGTTGAATCAAGTAGCTTTCTCGGTTTAAATTGGTTATTATCGGAGATTCGTGGAAGGATTTTCTCGAATCGCTATTCCATTAACTCAGCTGACTCGAAAAGATACAAAGTTCGGTTGGAGCGAAGAATGTGAGAAGAGTTTTTAAGAACTCAAGAGGAGACTCATTTCAGCACCTGTTCTGACAATACCATCTGGCTCGGAGGGATTTGTCATCTACAGTGATGTTTCGGGCAAAGGGTTGGGATGTATTCTCATGCAACATAGAAAATTCATAGCCTATGCCTCATGACAACTCAAGGAATATGAGAGGAATTATCCCACTCATGATCTAGAGTTGGCAGCTGTTGTCTTCGCACTAAAGATTTGGAGGCATTACTTGTATGGGGAGAAGGTGGATATCTTTACGGATCATAAAAGCCTCAAATATTTCTTTACTCAAAAGGAACTCAAAATGCGACAACGATGTTGGCTTGAACTGTTGAAAGATTATGATCATACCATCCAATACCATCCTGGAAAAGCGAATATGGTAGCTGACGCATTGAGTAGAAGATCATATGCAAGTACGAGTGCGATATTGTCAATTCAAAGGGCCATTTTATGTGACTTACAAAGGATGAAGATAGAGTTAAAGACTCCAGGGACCCATGTGATGATGGCGAATATACGAGTAGAACCGACTTTAATTGATAAAGTTAAAAGTTTGCTCAAGCTACGATCTGGAGTGATGCATATGAGGAAGAAAGTCTGAGAAGGTCTTATCTTAGGAAGCAAGAATCGATGAAGAAGGAATACTTGAGTCAACTCCGGACTTTGTGTTCCTAACAACCCTAATTTAAAGTATAAAATCATGATGGAAGTACGCACACACACCGTTTGCAATCCATCTCGGAGTACCAAAATGTATCACGATATTAAATATACATTTTGGTGGAAGCAATATGAAGAGAAAGATAGCCTTTGTTTATCTCAAGGTGTCTAACTTGTCAAACGAGTTAAAAGCGGAGCATCAAGTACCAAAAGGTCCATTGCAACCACTTGAAATTCCGAATGGAAGTAGGAGCACATTACCATGGATTTTGTTCTGGGGTCTTCTAAAGTTTCTCGAGGTATAGATGCGATTTGGGTCATTGTTGATAGATTGACCAAGTCTCGCTCATTTCTTACCGATATGAGAAACTTATACACTTGAACGTCTTGCTTCAGTATGTACATAAACGAGATTGTAAGATCAGATGGTATGCCAAAGATCCATAGTTTACGATCGAGACCCAAGATTCACTTCACGATTTTGGGTTAGTTTGCAAAAAGCTATGAGCGCAGATTTACGATTTAGCTTCGGCATATCATCCTCGAATGACGGGCGCGGTCGGAGAGGACTATTCAAACTCTTGAAGATTTATTAAGACTTTGTGTCCTTGACTTCAAGGGAAGTTGGGATAAGTTCTTACCATTGGTGGAGTTTTCCTACAACAACAGTTATCAAGCAAGTATTGGCATGGCTCTATTCGAAGTGTTGTATGGAAAAAACTGTAGTTCTCCAGTATGCTGGGATGAGGTGGGTGAAGCAACGTTGTTGGGACCGGAGTTGGTACGTATGACTACGGAAAAGATTCAAACGATCCGACAACGTATAAAAACCTCACAAGATCAACAAAAGAGTTATGCTGATCTTCATCGAAAGGACGTGGAATTCGATATAGGAGATCATGTGTTGTTACGTGTTGCTCCATGGAAAGGAGTTATGAGATTTGGAAAGAGAGAAAAACTCAATCCTCGATTCATCGGCCCATTTTTAATCCTTGATCGAGTAGGAACTGTGGCTTATAGACTCGCTTTACCGCCAAGTATGTCTCGTGTTCATAACGTTTTTCACATATCCATATTACATAAATATGTAAAAGACCCGAACCACATTATTGAGTTAGAACCGGATGAAATAGCGGAAGATTTGACGTATGAAGAGGTTCATGTTCAAATCTTGGATAAGAAGGAACATATTCTACGCTCCAGAGTTATACCTCAAGTCAAAGTTTTGTGGAGAAACCACGATGTTGAGAAATGACTTGGGAGTTAGAATCGAAATGAAATCAAGGTATCCTTACCTCTTGACATACCAGTCGTACCCTAATTTCGAGGGAGAATTTCATAAGAAGGGGAGGTTGTAAGACCCCAATTTTTATGAATAAAGATGAATTTTCTATAAATATCATTTTTGAATATTATGGAGTGAATTTTATATAATGTTATAGTTGTGGGTAATATTTATAAATTTTGCAAAGTACGCAAGTTGTTATATAATATTCGATTGGTGGGAGAATATTACGTTTTAATAGGGAATATTAAATACAATGACACAATTATTGGTGGACCCCACAACGAAATTATTGTCGGGTTGAAAAATGACAAAAATACTTTATGAAAATAACGGCGGAAAGTTTTACCATTAAGCTTTGTTGAAACACGGTGTTAAAAAAAAAAGAATGTCTGGCGTAGTTGCGAGTAGCACACGGTTTTGATTATTGATCTTTACGTGATAAGTCACTCGGTTTTGTTCGATTATTCTTTCGATAATTCTTTGCATAGTATCTCACGTTATTTGATTCAATTATTGTCAATATTTTATATATTATTAAAATCAATAATTGAGATGACAATGTTATTAATATTATTATTTGCAATATTAACGATGTCTAGAAGTTACATCGATGAGAGGTTTGGTCACCTAATTAATTGCGCCAATAGGGAGAAATCCTTATTGGAAAGCCCTCTTTCACAGGAACGACACAGTCGATTAATATTGTGAATTATAATAATGATGATAAATATTATTAAAATTATTAAGGTAATTTTATGAAGTTTTGCTTATTTTATGAACCCCATTTACCCATTTTTAAAATAATCGGTAGAAAATTTTTTAGTGTAATAAAAGGTGGGGGCCCACAGTGTGGGGCCCATGTAATGTTACAAAAAGTCTTGGGAGGAAGAAAATTAGCTACGGAGAGTACAATTATTACATATATATATATATATATATATATATATTTATAACATATGTTTATATATATATATATATATATATATATATATATTTATATTATAAATTTGTTTTATTTGAAAAAAAAAGGGCGGTTGCTGAAGGAATGATGATGATTTTTATCGGGAGGAGTATTATGGTTTATATGTATATATATATTATATATATATATAAATTTTGTTTTATTATATAATTATAAATAGAATTTATTATATTTTATTTAAAAGATTTTGCTTTAAATATGGATAAATCAGATTAAAGTAAATCAATATGGACCCAGATTTATGAGTTAGTTTCTTATGCGGTCCATTTTTCTATAAATAAGTTCATTCCTTCATTATTTCTTACGAATTCACTTTGAAACTCTAGAGAGAAAGTATAGAGAGAAATAAAAAAGTATTCTATTCTTCTTCCTCTCTTATATTCGGTTTCTTTTACGATGAGGATATTATTTCTTTTGTATTCATGAAGAGAACTTACATTATTCTATTCTTTATTATTACTGCTTTGGAATAATCGGATATCTGTGACTACCTATACTTGGTGACATTCTTCTATGATTCCGCTTTATTATTTTACATTGGAATATCATCGTATACATGCGTTTACTGTGGGGACTGGTTCCATCTTTATTATTATTCTCTTGGAATATCCTCACATGCATGCGTTTTACGTGGGACTGGTTAAAATCTTTATTATTATTACATTTGGAACATCCTGTTTATGCGTTTCTGGCGGACTGGTTTCGTCTTTATTATTACATTGGAACATCACATGCGGTGCAAATTTCGACTTGACACGGTTTCCGATTACTTATTATTACATTGGAATAACTTTGTCATCAAAGAAATCTGCATGCATGGTGATTTCTTTTGTTATTCCATTCTTGATTATACTCGGTTGGTTAAAACTTTGACTTCTACTCCATGAAATTAGTGGAATATCCATGATATTTGCGTTTCATCCAGTATCTTTTCATGGAAATATTCTTCTAAGCATTCTTGAATTTTACTCTACAAAGCAGTATCATGTTGACAATTTGGACGTTATTAGTTCCTGGATAAATTAATTCTTGAACTTGTTTTATTGAATTCTTATATCATTGTCATCATCCTCATGTTTATATGTTGTTGAAAGTCATTTGTGGCCTATAGTGCATAGATGGACTTGGTATTATTATGACCAGGGATTATTCGGTGTAATCATGACCGTAATGTTAGAAATGATGTGGTAAAAGTCCTCATTGGCCCGTAGTGCATTGATGGACAGTTGTTGGCATGATCATGACCATTAATGAATACACAAATATTCTTGGTCCGTAGTGCATGGATAATTGTGGTCATGATACTAAAGAATATCTTTGGCCGTAGTGCAGGGGTGATTCGATGATGTGGATTATTTATTAAGCTGAGTCTCAGCGATAAAAGTGATGAAAAATCTTTTAAATCATAAAAGATAGTAGATTTTATTCTCTACTTGACTCTTTTAATGGATTGCTTGTTCTGCTGCAGTTAAACTTGATGTTGTTATATTTTATAAGTTTAACACTGTTGAAGGCTAACGATAATTTATTCTACATTATCTTAGTCATAATATTTATTACTGGACTAGTTGAGCTCACCCTTTCTTTCATTGTTCTCTTCAGGAAATGAGAATATAGCAGGGACTAGTCGGGGAGCGAGTAATGTGGTCGGAGGATAGCATTAGTAGTCCTCACTATTACGTGAAATAATGCGTTAATAATTGTAATGAGGACTCCTTTTGAGTTTGTATAATCTCTAGTAGACAATAATTGTATTCAAACTCACGATTATGTTTTGTCGTATTGTACCTTGAGCAGTTGTATTAGTAAGTTGTATTTGAATTTTGTACCATGTATCCCACGACCCAAGATGGGTGATGTATACCTAATTTTGGGAGCGTCACATTTACTCTTATTTTTTGTGTAGTACACGATTAAATACTATAGTTATTATGGTCTATGACGACGATGTATAGTTCAAAAAAAAACATCTTTATAGACAGTGTACTATACAGCTGTGTATATACATATAGTCGTATAAGGAAAAAACATAAATAATGTTGTGGCGCATGCATAAGATAATATAGGAATGATAATAAAAATTTTAATAACGAATTATGATCTCTTGTGACTTATAGTTTTAAAATAAAAATTAATGTATCTCTAAATTTAAAATGATCAACAAAAAAAATTGTGCAACAAAAGGAATATGTATATATATATGTGTGTATATATGTATAGCATGTTTCAGTTTTATTATATGGATATATGTATGCATTTTCAAATTAAACTTGGGTCGTAGTAATTTATATTTTCATGAATTACTTATTTATCCTTTCAAGTTGTCATTTTGGTTCATTTCTGTTCCTTAAAATGATTTTTTATTCAAATTTTAAGTCATGTGGTATGTGTTTTTGAATGAGGCTTTACTTGTATTTAACATTAAAATATAGGAAATTGATACTTTCACATGAAGGTTGTGACTGGTCACTCACTATTCATGTAAGATAAATTATGTAAAAATATTAATTTTTTATGTGAAAATATCAATTCGCAAAATTTATCTCAAGACACATAAAATTCACGACTCCAAATTCACATGAGTTTAAAAAAATATTTAAAATGACAAAAACACAATCTCATTGATAAGTTAATTCTGACTTAATAGGCTTACTTCCAACGAAATATTGCATAAGAACTAATGTGACGCCCCCAAAATAGGTATACAACACCCATTCTGAGTCGCCAAAATACATGGTATAGAAAACAAACTACAACTTTGACAATACAGATGTCGTGTAGAATACGACAATACAACTGTGAGTTTGAATACAAATATTGTCCTCTGTACAATATACACACCCAAATAAGTCATCATTAATTATTCATACACTATTTTACGAAAATAGTGAGGATAAATTAAAAACATCTTCCTGTAACCATCACTCCATACCCCGACTCAATCCTCGCTATGTTCTCACCTCCCGAGAAAGAAAAATGGAACAAAAAGGAAAAGGTGAGCTCAACTAGCCCAATAAAGAATATTATGACTAAGATAATATACAACAAATTATCGTTAGTCTTCAACAGAAAAAATCTAACGAGAATACAATAGACAACAAGTTTTAGATCAACAAATGCAAATAAAATAAAGAATCCATTAGAAGAGTCACGTAGAAAAAGAATTCTACTTGTCTTCTAAGGTTTAAAAGTCCATCATCAATAGTTTATCCCTGTAATAACAATCAATATACATCTTTAATCATCTTTGCACTACGTGCCAAAGATATTCATTTAGATCACCAAATTGGTTATGTTCATCTCAACACTGCTCATCTTTGCACTATAGGCCAAAGATATTCATCGATTAATCGTTCATCTTTGCTACGGGCCAAAAATATTCATTTATATCACCATTTAGGACCGAGGATGATGAAAAATATTTTTAAAGAATCGAATCCAAAGAAACAAAATGACAAGGATTAAGGATTAAGGATTCGTACTTTGTTTTTACCCATGTCCAAAAATACTTGAAAATAATCATATTGGTGTAAAATTCGAATCGATCAAAACTTGGATACAATCAAAGCTAGTATCCGAATAGATATATTTTGGACAAAAAGAAAAATTTTTATTTTTCTATTGAATAAAGTCCGATTTCGTGAATAAGTAACAGATACGTGAATAGTCTTCCAGATATCGTGAATAAGAACTCCCACACAACAAGTTTCAAATTTGATAAAAAGTTCACCAATACTTCACATAATGATATTGAAGAAAAAATATCATTTAAGAAGAAAATAATACCCTTTACCTCAAAATAATAACCGTATTTACGATTGAATTTCTGAGATATAGTCTTTGATGAAACCCGCATACCAGTATAAAGAACACTCAAAGTATACTCACAAGAATACGCTCGATAATTTAGAGAGAGAAGAGAAAAACTTTGTTTACGGTGTGATTTTCAATTTTAACTTAGCCTCTATTTATAGAAAAATGTTAGAACGCCAAAGGAGACTAAATTAATAAATTATTATTATTTATTTTTTCAAATCCCACCCATGCTTTGAATATTTTGGGCAGCCATGTTGGAAGAATTCAAAGCCCCCATGTGTTTTACTCACCAACCAAAAAAGTGGGTCCCACCCATTAATTTAATAAAAATCATTTTATTTTCCGAAACTTCAACAATTCGTAGAAAATAGCTCGGTTATCGAAAAAATTCAAAACTCGCGACTTTCCATGGGAAATTCCATTCTCTACAACTTTGCGAAGAAAATTTTTCCAAATTCAAAATGAAATTGACCAAAAATCCACAAACGGGCAATTTTACGATCTATAATAAATTTTCTATCAAGAATTGTGTCCACAAACACACAAAACATATGTTAAACATTTAATGCCACAAAATACTCTACCTCCTCATATACTCATATATCCCACATTCATTATAAAAATATCACCGTTAATATATTATTAAAATAATATATTTAAATGAATTATTTTATCGTAAAAAGATAAAATATTAATTTTCAACAATTGTCACATTAAAAATTTTCTCCATCTATATCCACATAAAATAAATATTTTCTTTATCATAATAATCAATAATTAATTATTAAAAATAATATTACGTAATCACAAGATCGATGACCGGTGCCGCTCCTTAGAAAGAGGGGGCTTTCCAATAAGGATTTCTCCTTCTTTGGCAGCGCAATTAGGTGACCAAACCTCTCCTTGAGATGTAACTTTCTAGACATTGCCAATAATGTTATCGATAATATTATTCAAATAATATGAATTATTGATTTGATAATGGAAAATCTTGTGTAATGACAATTATTGAAACAACAAAGAATACAAAATATCAACGCAAAGAATTATTGAATCAATATAATATTGAATAAGAACTCATCGTAACAATTATTGAGTAGTGCCTTTTTACGTAAGGATCAATAATTCAACAATCTTCAGTAATAATCTGGTGTCTATCTTAAAGCGACCACGCATATTCTTCGTATTTTAACCACCGTAACCCAACAATTATTAATTCAGTAATAATTTACGCCGTTATTTATAAAACTCAATCTTCTTTGCGTTTTCTTTCATCCAACCGCTTTTCCGTTATGGGGCCCACCAATGATCTAGGCAAATCATCACGGAGATTCCCGAACAAAAAAGAATATTCCACGACCAAACGAATATTCCCCAACAATAATGAATATTTTATAACCACTTGCTTATTTTGTAAACTTTGCACATTTCACCCATAACCAAAGAATTATATCAAATTAACCCTTATTAATTTAGAATAATGAATAAAGGAAAATTCAATTTTATTTATAATAAGTTGGGGTCTTACAACCTCCCTCCTTATGAATTTCGGTCCTCGAAATTAACGTACGACGATACAATTGTATCGAAAAGGTGAGGGTACCTCGCTTTCATTTCCGATTCCAACTCCCATGTCATTTCAATCGCATTGCATGGTTTCTCCACAAAACCTTAACTCGTGGTATAACCTTCGTATAAGACATGCTCTTCTTTTTCTATCCAAAATCTCAACAGTATCTCCTCGTAGGTTAAATCTTCACTATCTCGTCTGCGGTTCTAATGCAATAATGTGGTTCGGTCTTTCACATATTTACGAAGCATAGATATGTGGAATACATTGTGAACACGAGACATACTTGGAGGTAACGCGAGTCTATAGGCTACGTTTCCTATTCGGTCAAGAATCTCAAATGGACCAACAAACCTTGGATTAAGCTTTCCTCTTTTCCCAAATCTTGTAACTCCTTTCCATGGAGCAATACGTAACAATACATGATCTCCAATATTAAACTCCACGTCCTTTCTATGAAGATCAGCATAACTCTTTTGTCGATCTTGTGAAGTTTGAATACGTTGTCGAATCATTTGGATCTTTTCTGTAGTCATGCGTACTAATTCTGGTCCCAACAATGTTGCTTCTCCCACCTCGTCCCAGCATACTGGAGAACGACATTTTCGTCCATACAACGCCTCAAATGGAGCCATGCCTATACTTGCTTGATAATCATTGTTGTTGTAAGAGAATTCCACCAAAGGGCAAGTACTTATCCCAACTTCCTTTGAAATCTAGAACACGTAGTCTTAATAGATCTTCAAGGGTTTGAATAGTCCTCTCTCGATTGTCCGTCCGCTTGAGGATGGTATCTTTGAATCCAGATCGAATCAAATCCGTGCCCATAGCTTTCTGCAAGCTAACCCAAAATCTTGAAGTGAATCTCGTCACGATCCGAAACTATGGATACCGGCATGCCATGCAATCGCATAATCTCATTCACGTATATACGAGCAAGACGTTCAAGGGATAAGTCTCGCGTGATCGGTAAGAAATGGGCGGAACTTGGTTAATCTATCAACAATAACCCAAATTGCATCTACGCCGAGAAACTTTGGGAAGACACAGTAACAAAATCCATAGTAATGTGTTCCCATTTCCATTCCTAAATCTCAAGTGGTTCTGATGGACCTTTTGGCACTTGATGCTCCGCTTTACACGTTAACAAGTTAAACATCTTGAGATAAACTCCGAATCTCTCTCTTCATATTGTTCCACCAAAATGTATGTCGAATATCATGATACATTTTGGTACTCCTGAGATGGATTGCAAACGGGTGTTGTGTGCCTCCATCATGATTTTATGCTTCAGTCGAATCGTTAGGACGCATGAAGTCTAGAATTGACTCAAGTATTCCTTCTTCATCGATTCTTGCTTCGGAATAAAGACCTTCTTGCACTTTCTTCTTCATTTGTATCGGCCCCTGTGTCCGTAGCTTGAAGCGCCTTTTAACTTTATCAATTAAAGTCGGTTCTTTCTACTCGTATATTCGCCATCATCATGTGGGATCCTCGGAGTCTTTAATTCTATCCTCATCCTTTGTAAATCGATAAAATGGCCTTTGCGTTGACAATATTGCACTCAGTACTTGCATATGATCTTCTACTCGATCGTCGCTATTACGTTCGCTTTTCCGGGATGATATGGTAAGAACATGTGCGAAAAATGAGTCTCTTCTTAAGTTTTTCGAAGCTCTTCCCACATTCCGTGCTCCATTCATTTTGTATCTCTACGAGTCAACTGAGTTAATGGACTAGCGATTTGAGAAAATCTTTCCACGAATCTCCGATAATAACCAACTAAGCCTAAAGCTACGATTTCGATTCTTGACTTAGGTTGCTCTCAATCAGTAACTCATATCCCAATCTTGGATAAGACGTCACAATGACACTGTATCGGTTTACTACTGCATTTATATAGCGTCCCTACGAGATGCGGCTTCGGTGTATTCCACATAGGAAGTCATAAGATAGAGGCTTGAGTATCAACTTCTATAGTTGGGTTTTTAACTCACGAAGTTCAATAGGAGCCATTCGATATGAGATTTTAGAAATGGGTTTTGTACCGTTCAAAGTCGATACAAAATTCAATATCACACTTTGGGAGTAGGCGAGAAATTCCTCAGAAATACGTCGGAAATTCACTAACAACAAAAATATCATTCAAATCGACGTATTATTGTTCAAGTCCATAACATGGCTAAGAAAGCTTGACATTCGCTTTTTCAATAAACAAATAACTTTGTGGTTTGATATGACAAAGGTGTTTGACTTCAATGGTTTGGTTGCTTAAATTGAATAACAGAGTTTGCTTAGGAATATGAAAACTAACAACCTTACAAAAGCAATCAATTTGGCATGATGAGTAGTTAACCAATCAATCCCTAAAATCACATCAAAATCAAGTATCTTTAAAGAAATAAGGTCAACAGTAATGTGATGGTGCCAACTTTGAATCAAGCAAGATTTCTAAACAACGGATGTAATGAAAGTTTCTCCTAATCTGAGTCTCCATAAATAAATTCAAAGTCTAATTTCTCCGTAGTCAAGTTCAAACGTTGAACGCAAAGCAAGAGAGATAAAAGAATGGGTAGAATCCCAGATCTAGTAAGGTATAAAGTTCGCAAGAATTTATAATTAACTAACCTGTCTTAACTTTCGGGTTCCTCGCATTTTGACCGGTCACGACAAAACGCTCTTCCGAGAACCGCCGATTTCGACTTATCCGGATGACCCTTGGAATCACCACTCTGCTTGAACTTGGTTTCGCGATAGTACAATCTCGGCGATGTGGCCTTCCTTTCCACAGGTTGTAACATACCTTGGATTGTTGTGGATACGTTTGATGATATGTCCCTCCTTCCCGCATTTGTAACATCTAACGGCGCGGCCGTTCTCCTCCCCAAGCATTTGTTGTTGGTCTTTGGTCTTTGCCGTTGATATCTTCCATTCATTGTTAAATCTTCTCTTTCGAAATTTCCACTTGAGTCACCTCTCCTATTATCATGTCCACGATTACCACCGAGTGGTTACCGCTTTGTCCGTATTCTTTTCTCCTCATTTGGTTATCATCGTTACGATGACTACCACGATTGTGGTCCCTCGGTTGAGTATACTCACTATCTCGCTCTAATAATCGAGCCTATTGACAAACATCTGAATACGAGAGAAAATTTATGAGAGATAAGGTATTGACGAATCTCGGTTTTAGACCTCTCGAAAACATACGGCGTCATTCGTTCCTCATTCTCCACCAAATGAGGTGCAAACTCGATAATTCTGCGAACCTTGCCTCGTCTTCGAGACACCGCCATGTTGTTCGTTCAAGTCTAATAAACTCTACCTCCTTCATATAGCGAATACTTTACGGAAAGTACTTGTCATTGAACAGATTCTGAAATCTTTCCCAAGACATGTTAAGTGCATCTGGTCAGTACGCTTCACGATTCCCACCAATAATCAACTTCACCACGAAAACATAAAGGTGGCGAATGGAACCTTCGTTCCTCATCATCCCAAGACATCAAATATCTTGGTAATTTGTTTGACCCACGTTTACGCTTGATCGAATCCGCTTTCCATGGAAATCTGGTGGTCCCAACTCTTTGAATTGTTTGTCGTAGTGACAAACCGCTACATTATTCTTATCATTTCCACCAGTATTTTGTACACGAGTCTCCTCAAATGCGATTTTGCATGAATCGCAAAAAGCTTCTAAACATCCCGTCGTTCATCATCTGCTTTCGATTAATGTCGTTGTTCACGGGGAGGAACATTGCCCGACTTGTTGACGTTTCTCCTCGTTGGTGAGTAGACTGCTGCTCCACTGGTCTCATTTATTTACTCTCCATCATAATATTCTCGACGACATTCTCAAATCATTGTCATAAAACAAGGGTTAATTAAACAAATTAACATATCACATAATATCCTATATTATGACCGACCAACAAATAAGCTTAGTAGTAGACACACTAGCGAAGGATTTGCTCGTATCTCCCTCCTAGTTCTATTCCCCGATCTCCGCCAGAGATCATATCCTAAGCTCGATACCAACTGTGGCGCCCCAAAATAGGTATACAACACCCATTCCGAGTCGCCAAAATACATGGTATAGAAAACAAACTACAACTTTGACAATACATGTATGTCGTGTAGAATACGACAATACAACTGTGAGTTTGAATACAAATATTGTCCTCTAGACAATATACACACCCAAATAAGTCCTCATTAATTATTCATACACTATTTTACAAAAATAGTGAGGACAACTAAAACATCTTCCTAGAATCATCACTCCATACCCCGACTCGATCCTGCTATGTTCTCACCTCCTGAGAAGAAAAATGGAACAAAAAGGAAAAGGGTGAGCTCAACTAGCCCAGTAAAGAATATTATGACTATATTAATATACAAAAATTATCGTTAGTCTTCAACGGAAAAAAATCTAATGTATCTACAATAGACAACAAGTTTTAGATCAACAAATGCAATGGAAACAAAGAATCCATTAGAAGAGTCACGTAGAGAAAGAATTCTACTTGTTCTAAGGTTTAAAAGTCCATCATCAATAGTTTATCCTCGTAATAACAATCAATATACATCTTTAATCATCTTTGCACTACAGTGCCAAAGATATTCATTTTATATCACCAATTAGTCATGTTCATCTCAACACTGCTCATCTTTGCACTATAGGCCAAAGATATTCATCGATTAATCGTTCATCTTTTGACTTCTGACAGCCAAAAATATTCATTTATATCACCATTTAGGGTCGAGGATGATGAAAATATTTTTAAAGAACGAATCCAAAGAAACAAAAATGACAAGGATTAAGGATTAAGGATTCGTACTTTGTTTTACCCACGTCCAAAAATACTTGAAAATAATCATATTGGTGTAAAATTCGAAATGATCAAAACTTGGATACAATCAAAGCTAGTATCCGAATAGATATTTTGAACAAAAAGAAAAATTTTATTTTTTGAATGAATAGTCTTATATCGTGAATAGAATAAAGGTCGATACGTGAATAAAGTCTCAGATATCGTGAATAAGAACCCCACACAACAAGTTTCAAATTTGATAAAAAGTTCACCAATACTTGGCATAATGATATTGAAGAAAAAATATCATTTAAGAAGAAAATAATACCCCTTACCTCAAAATAACCGTATTTTTCGATTGAATTTCGGTATAGTCTTGTAAACCCGCATAGATAAAGAACACTCAAAGTATACTCACAAGAATACGCCGATAATTTAGAGAGAGAGAGAAAAACTTTGTTTCGGTGTGATTTTCAATTTTAACTTAGCCTTTCTATTTATAGGAAAATGTTAGAACGCCAAAGCGAGACTAAATTAATAAATTATTATTATTTATTTTTTCAAATCCCACCCATGCTTTGAATATTTTGGGCAGCCATGTTGGAAGAATTCAAGAAACCCATGTGTTTTACTCACCAACCAAAAAGTGGGTCCCACCCATTAATTTAATAAAAATCATTTTATTTTCCGAAACTTCAACAATTCGTAGAAAATAGCTCGGTTATCAGAAAAATTCAAAACTCGCGACTTTTCATGGGAAATTCCATTCCCTACAACTTTTCAGAAGAAAATTTTTCCAAATTCCAAACAGAAATTGACCGAAATCCACAAACGGGCAATTTTACAGTCTATAATAAATTTTCGGTCAAGAATTGTGTCCACCGACACACAAAACATATGTTAAACATTTAATGCCACAAAATACTCTACCTCCTCATATACTCATATATCCCACATTCATTATAAAAATATCACCGTTAATATATTATTAAAATAATATATTTAAATGAATTATTTTATCGTAAAAAGATAAAATATTAATTTTCAACAATTGTCACATTAAAAATTTTCTCCATCTATATCCACATAAAATAAATATTTTCTTTATCATAATAATCAATAATTAATTATTAAAAATAATATTACGTAATCACAATCTTGACAACCGGTGCCGCTCCTAGGAAAGAGAGGCTTTCGAATAAGGATTTCTCTTTCTTGGCAAGCAATTGATTAGGTGACCAAACCTCTCCTTGATGTAACTTTCTAGACATTGCCAATAATGTTATCGATAATATTATTCAAATAATATGAATTATTGATTTGATAATGGAAAATACTTGTGTAATGACAATTATTGAAACAACAAAGAATACAAAATATCAACGCGAAGAATTATTGAATCAATATAATATTGAGCAAGAATCACCGTAACAATTATTGAGTAGTGCCTTTTACGTAAGGATCAATAATTCAACAATACTTTAATACTGCCATCTTTCTTGCATGCAACCACGCATATTCTTCAGATTTTAACCACCGGGTAACCCAACAAAGGTTAATTCTTGGTAACAATTTACGCCGTTATTTATAAAACTCAATCTTTGTCGCTTTCTTTCATCCAACCGCTTTTCCGTTATGGGGCCCACCAATGATCGCGCTACCGTCAATCACGGAGATTCCCGACAAAAAAGAATATTCCACGACCAAACGAATATTCCCCGACAATAATGAATATTTTATAACCACTTCGCTTATTTTGTAAACTTTGCACATTTCACCCATAACCAAAGAATTATATCAAATTAACCCTTATTAATTTAGAATAATGAATAAAGGAAAATTCAATTTTATTTATAATAAGTTGGGGTCTTACAACCTCCCCTCCTTATGAATTTCGTCCTCGAAATTAACGTCACGATGCACAATGTGTATCGAAAAGGTGAGGGTACCTCGCTTTCATTTCCGATTCCAACTCCCATGTCATTTCCTCAATTGCATGGTTTCTCCACAAAACCTTAACCTGTGGTATAACCTTCGTGCGTAAGACATGCTCTTTCCTATCCAAAATCTCAACAGGTATCTCCTCGTAGGTTAAATCTTCAGTTATCTCGTCTGGTTCTAATGCAATAATGTGGTTCGGGTCTTTCACATATTTACGAAGCATAGATATGTGGAATACATTGTGAACACGAGACATACTTGGAGGTAACGCGAGTCTATAGGCTACGTTTCCTATTCGGTCAAGAATCTCAAATGGACCAATAAACCTTGGATTAAGCTTTCCTCTTTTCCCAAATCTTGTAACTCCTTTCCATGGAGCAATACGTAACAATACATGATCTCCAATATTAAACTCCACGTCCTTTCTATGAAGATCGGCGATAACTCTTTTGTCGATCTTGTGAAGTTTGAATACGTTGTCGAATCATTTGGATCTTTTACGTAGTCATGCGTCTTAATTACGGGTCCCAACAATGTTGCTTCTCCCACCTCGTCCCAAAGATATCTTTGAAGCGACATTTTCGTCCCATACAACGCCTCAAATGGAGCCATGCCTATACTTGCTTGATAATCTGTTGTTGTAAGAGAATTCCACCAAAGGGCAAGTACTTATCCCAACTTCCTTTGAAATCTAGAACCACGAGTCTTAATAGATCTTCAAGGGTTTGAATAGTCCTCTCGATTGTCCGTCCGCTTTGAGGATGGTATCTTTGAAGCCCATCGTAAATCCGTGCGCTCATAGCTTTACAAGCTAACCCAAAATCTTGAAGTGAATCTCGGGTCACGATCCGAAACTATGGATACTTGGCATGCCATGCAATCGTCATAATCTCATTCACGTCATATACTGAGCAAGACGTTCGAGGATAAGTCTCAAGCGTATCGGTAAGAAATGGGCGGACTTGGTTAATCTATCAACAATAACCCAAATTGCATCTACGCCTTGAGAAACTTTGGGAAGACACAGAACAAAATCCATAGTAATGTGTTCCCATTTCCATTCCTAATCTCAAGTGGTTGCAATGGACCTTTTGGCACTTGATGCTCCGCCTTTACACGTTGACAAAGTTAAACATCTTGAGATAAACTCCGATCTCTCTCTTCATATTGTTCCACCAAAATGTATGTCGAATATCATGATACATTTTGGTACTCCCGAGATGGATTGCAAACGGGGTGTTGTGTGCCTCCATCATGATTTTATGCTTGGTCGAATCGTTAGAACGCAAAGTCTAGAATTGACTCAAGTATTCCTTCTTCATCGATTCTTGCTTACGGAATAGCACCTTCTTGCACTTTCTTCTTCATTTGTATCGGCCCAGGTCCAGTAGCTTGAGCGAATTTTAACTTTATCAATTAAAGTCGGTTCTACTCAGATATTCGCCATCATCATGTGGGATCCTGGAGTCTTTAATTCTATCCTCATCCTTTGTAAGTCGTATAAAATGGGCCTTTGCGTTGACAATATTGCACTCGTACTTGCATATGATCTTCTACTCAATGCGTCAGCTACTACGTTCGCTTTTCCAGGATGATATGGTAAGAACATGTGCCGAAATGAGTCTCTTCTTAAGTTTTTCGAAGCTCTTCCCACATTCCGTGCTCCATTCATTTTGTATCTCTACGAGTCAACTGAGTTAATGGACTAGCGATTTGAGAAAATCTTTCCACGAATCTCCGATAATAACCAACTAAGCCTAGAAAGCTACGTATTTCGATTACTGACTTAGGTTGCTCTCAACTGTAACTCATATCCCAATCTTGGATAGCACGTCACAATGACACCTATCAGTTTACTACTGCACGAATATAGCGTCCCCTACGGAGAGTCTGGCTTCGGTGTATTCCACATAGGAAGTCATAAGATAGAGGCTTGAGTATCAACTTCTATAGTTGGGTTTTTAACTCCTGAAGTTCAATAGGAGCCATTCGATATGAGATTTTAGAAATGGGTTTTGTCTGGGGTTCAAAGTCGATACAAAATTCAATATCACACTTTGGGAGTAGGCGAAGAAATTCCTCGGGAAATACGTCGGAATTTCACTAACAACAAAAATATCATTCAAATCGACGATTATTGTTCAAGTCCATAACATGGCTAAGAAAGCTTGACATTCGTTTTCAATAAACAAATAACTTTGTGGTTTGATATGACGATGTTTGACTTCAATGGTTTGGTTGCTTAAATTGAATAACGAGTTTTGCTTAGGAATATGAAAACTAACAACCTTACAAAAGCAATCAATTTGGCATGATGAGTAGTTAACCAATCAATCCCTAAAATCACATCAAAATCAAGTATCTTTAAAGAAATAAGGTCAACAGGTAATGTGATGGTGCCAACCTGAATCAAGCAAGATTTCTAAACAACGGATGTAATGAAAGTTTCTCCTAACGGAGTCTCCATAAATAGGTCAAAGTCTAATTTCTCCGTAGTAGTCAAGTTCAAACGTTGAGCGCAAGCAAAGAGAGATAAAAGAATGGGTAGAACCCAGTATCTAGTAAGGTATAAAGTTAAAATTTATAATTAACTAACCTGCTAACTTCGTTCGGGTTCTCGCATTTTGATTCTGGTCACGACAAACGCTTCTTCCGAACCGCCGATTTCGACTTATCCGGATGACCCTTGGAATCACCACTCTCATTAACTTGGTTTCGCGATAAAAGACAATCTCGGCGATGTGGCCTTCCTTTCCACAGGTTGTAACATACCTTGGATTGTTGTGGACGAGTTTGGGTTGATATGTCCCTCCTTCCCGCATTTGTAACATCTAACCAAGCGGTCCGCTTCTCCTCCCCTAGCATTTGTTGTTGGTCTTTGGTCTTTTAGTTGATATCTTCCATTCATTGTTAAATCTTCTCTTTCTGAAATTTCCACTTGAGTCACCTCTCCTATTATCATGTCCACGATTACCACCGAGTGGTTACCGCTTTGTCCGTATTCTTTTCTCCTCATTTGGTTATCATCGCTCGATGACTACCACGATTGTGGTCCCTCGGTTGAGTATACTCACTATCTCGCTCTAATAATCGAGCCACTGCTGACAACATCTCTAATATCTGAGAGAAAATTTATGAGAGATAAGGTATTGATTTAATCTCCGGTTTTAGACCTCTCGAAACATACGCGGCGTCATTCGCTCCTCATTCTCCACCAAATGAGGTGCAAGAAAACTGGATAATTCTGCGAACCTTGCCTCGTCTTTGAGACAATCGCCATGTTGTTCTCGCTCAAGTCTAATAAACTCTACCTCCTTCATATAACGAATACTTTCTCGGAAAGTACTTGTCATTGAACAGATTCAAATCTTTCCCAAGACATGTTAAGTGCATCTCCGGTCAGTGCGCTTCACGATTCCCACCAATAATCTGCTTCACCACGAAAAACATAAAGGTGGCGAATGGAACCTTCGCTTCTCCGTCATCCCAAGACATCAAATATCTTGGTAATTTGTTTGACCCACGTTTACGCCTTGATCGAATCCGCTTTTCCATGGAAATCTGGTGGTCCCAACTCTTTGAATTGTTTGGTAGTGACAAAACCGCTGTTACTTATCATTTCCACCGTATTTTTGTACACGTAGTCTCCTCGTCGATTTTGCATGAACTGCAAAAAGCTTCTAAACATCCCGTCGTTCATCATCGCTTTCGATTAATAGTTGTTCACGGGAGGAACATTGCCACGACTTGTTGCGTTCTCTCCTCGTTGGTGTGAGACTCTGGCGTCTCCACTGGTCTCATTTACTCCATTGTTAATATTCTCACGACATTCTCAAATCATGTCATAAAAAACAAGGGTTAATTAAACAAATTAACATATCACATAATATCCTATATTATGACCGACCAACAAATAAGCTTAGGTAGGACACACTAGCGAAGGATTTGCTCGTATCTCCCTCCTAGTTCTATTCCCCGATCTCCGCCAGAGATCATATCCCTAAGCTCGATACCAATCGTGGCGCCCCAAAATAGGTATACAACACCCATTCTGAGTCGCCAAAATACATGGTATAGAAAAACAAACTACAACTTTGATAATACTGTGTATGTCGTGTAGAATACGACAATACAACTGTGAGTTTGAATACAAATATTGTCCTCAGACAATATACACACCCAAATAAGTCCTCATTAATTATTCATACACTATTTTACAAAAATAGTGAGGATAAAATAAAACATCTTCCTAGAATCATCACTCCATACCCCACTCGATCCTGCTTTATGTTCTCACCTCCCGAGAAGAAAAATGGAACAAAAAGGAAAAGGGTGAGCTCAACTAGCCCAAGAAAAGAATATTATGACTATATTAATATACAAAAAATTATCGTTAGTCTTCAACAGAAAAAATCTAACGAGAATACAATAGGCAACAAGTTTTAGATCAACAAATGCAATGGAAATGAAGAATCCATTAGAAGAGTCACGTAGAGAAAGAATTCTCTTGTCTTCTAAGGTTTAAAAGTCCATCATCAATAGTTTATCCCCGTAATAACAATCAATATACATCTTTAATCATCTTTGCACTACTGTGCCAAAGATATTCATTTATATCACCAGTTGGTCATGTTCATCTCAACACTGCTCATCTTTGCACTATAGGCGAAGATATTCATCGCTTAATCGTTCATCTTTGCACTACAGCCAAAAATATTCATTTATATCACCATTTAGATCGAGGATGATGAAAAATATTTTTAAAGAATCGAATCCAAAGGAAACAAAATGACAAGGATTAAGGATTAAGGATTCGTACTTTGTTTTACCCATGTCCAAAAATACTTGAAAATAATCATATTGGTGTAAAATTCCGGAATGATCAAAACTTGGATACAATCAAAGCTAGTATCCGAATAGATATTTTGGACAAAAAAAAAATTTTATTTTTCTTGAATAAAGGCCTTAGATTTAAGTGAATAATTAATCGTATACGTGAATAGTCTTGGCCGTATACGTGAATAAGAACTCCACACAACAAGTTCCAAATTTGATAAAAAGTTCACCAATACTTGGCATAATGATATTGAAGAAAAAGATATCATTTAAGAAGAAAATAATACCCTTTACCTCAAAATAACCGCATCTTCCGATTGAATTTCTGTATAGTCTTGTGAAACTCGCATACCGTATAGCAACACTCAAAGTATACTCACAAGAATACGCTTCGATAATTTAGAGAGAGAAGAGAAAACTTTGTTTACGGTGTGATTTTCAATTCTAACTTAGCCCTCTATTTATAGGAAAATGTTAGAGCATGAAAGGAGACTAAATTAATAAATTATTATTATTTATTTTTTCAAATCCCACGCATGCTTTGAATATTTTGGGCAGCCATGTTGGAAGAATTCAAAGACCATGTGTGTTTTTACTCACCAACCAAAAAGTGGGTCCCACCCATTAATTTAATAAAAATCATTTTATTTTCCGAAACTTCAACAATTCGTAGAAAATAGCTCTTGTTATCAGAAAAATTCAAAACTCGCGACTTTCCATGGAAATTCCATTCTCTACAACTTTACGGAAAGAAAATTTTCCAAATTCCAAATGAAAATTGACCAAATCCACAAATCGGGCAATTTTACGATCTATAATAAATTTTATTCAAGAATTGTGTCCACCGGACACACACAAAACATATGTTAAACATTTAATGCCACAAAATACTCTACCTCCTCATATACTCATATATCCCACATTCATTATAAAAATATCACCGCTAATATATTATTAAAATAATATATTTAAATGAATTATTTTATCGTAAAAAGATAAAATATTAATTTTCAACAATTGTCACATTAAAAATTTTCTCCATCTATATCCACATAAAATAAATATTTTCTTTATCATAATAATCAATAATTAATTATTAAAAATAATATTACGTAATCACAAGATCGACAACCGGTGCCGCTCTGTGAGAAGAGAACTTTCAATAAGGATTTCTCCTTACCTACAAGCAATGATTAGGTGACCAAACCTCTCCTTAGATGTAACTTTCTAGACATTGCCAATAATGTTATCTGATAATATTATTCAAATAATATGAATTATTGATTTGATAATGGAAAATCTTCGTGTAATGACAATTATCAAACAACAAAGAATACAAAATATCAACGCAAAGAATTATTGAATCAATATAATATTGATAAAGAACTCATCGTAACAATTATTGAGTAGTGCCTTCTTACGTAAGGATCAATAATTCAACAATACTTGTAATCACCGGTAATCGCCTTTGTGCGAACCACGCATATTATTTGTATTTTAACCACCAGGTAACCCAACAAAGGTTAATTCAGTAATAATTTACGCCAATTATTTATAAAACTCAATCTTTGTCGTTTTCTTTCATCCAACCGCTTTTCAGTTATGGGGCCCACTTAATGATCATACCGTGGTAAATTTGAGATTCCCGACAAAAAAGAATATTCCACGACCAAACGATATATTCCCGAATAATAATGAATATTTTATAACCACTTGCTTATTTTGTAAACTTTGCACATTTCACCCATAACCAAAGAATTATATCAAATTAACCCTTATTAATTTAGAATAATGAATAAAGGAAAATTCAATTTTATTTATAATAAGTTGGGGTCTTACAACCTCCCCTCCTTATGAATTTCGTCCTCGAAATTAACGTACGTACCTGGTGTATCGAAAAGGTGAGGGTACCTCGCTTTCATTTCCGATTTCAACTCCCATGTCATTTCCTCAATTGCATGGTTTCTCCACAAAACCTTAACTTGTGGTATAACCTTCGTGCGTAAGATATGCTCTTTCCTATCCAAAATCTCAACAGGTATCTCCTCGTAGGTTAAATCTTCAGTTATCTCGTCTGGTTCTAATGCAATAATGTGGTTCGGGTCTTTCACATATTTACGAAGCATAGATATGTGGAATACATTGTGAACACGAGACATACTTGGAGGTAACGCGAGTCTATAGGCTACGTTTCCTATTCGGTCAAGAATCTCAAATGGACCAACAAACCTTGGATTAAGCTTTCCTCTTTTCCCAAATCTTGTAACTCCTTTCCATGGAGCAATACGTAACAATACATGATCTCCAATATTAAACTCCACGTCCTTTCTATGAAGATCAGCATAACTCTTTTGTCGATCTTGTGAAGTTTGAATACGTTGTCGAATCATTTGGATCTTTTCTGTAGTCATGCGTATTAATTACGGTCCCAACAATGTTGCTTTCTCCCACCTCGTCGTCCCAAAGATACTTCGGAGAACGACATTTTCGGCCCATACAACGCCTCAAATGGAGCCATGCCTATACTTGCTTGATAATCGTTGTTGTAAGAGAATTCCACCAAAGGCAAGTACTTATCCCAACTTCCTTTGAAATCTAGAACACAGTAGTCTTAATAGATCTTCAAGGGTTTGAATAGTCCTCTCGATTGTCCGTCCGCTTTGAGGACGGTATATTAACAATCAATCAAAATCCGTGCCATAGCTTTCTGCAAGCTAACCCAAAATCTTGAAGTGAATCTCGGTCACGATCCAAACTATGGATACTTGGCATGCCATGCAATCGTCTAATCTCATTCACGTATATACGAGCAAGACGTTCAAGGGATAAGTCTCGCGTATCGGTAAAAAATGGGCGACTTGGTTAATCTATCAACAATAACCCAAATCATCTACGCCTTGAGAAACTTTGGGAAGACACAGAACAAAATCCATAGTAATGTGTTCCCATTTCCATTCCTAATCTCAAGTGGTTGCAATGGACCTTTTGGCACTTGATGCTTCGCCTTTACACGTTGACAAAGTTAAACATCTTGAGATAAACTCCGCAATCTCTCTTCATATTGTTCCACCAAAATGTATGCTCGAATATCATGATACATTTTGGTACTCCCAGAGATGGATTGCAAACGGGGTGTTGTGTGCCTCCATCATGATTTTATGCTTCGGTCGAATCGTTAGAACGTTAGAAGTCTAGAATTGACTCAAGTATTCCTTCTTCATCAATTCTGCTTACCGAATAAAGACCTTCTTTTCACTTTCTTCTTCATTTGTATCGTTCAAGTCCGTAGCTTGAAAGCAACTTTTAACTTTATCAATTAAAGTCGGTTCTACTCGTATATTCGCCATCATCATGTGGGATCCTGAGTCTTTAATTCTATCCTCATCCTTTGTAAGTCGATAAAATGGGCCTTTTCGTTGACAATAATATTGCACTCGTGCTTGCATATGATCTTCTACTCAATCGTCACCATTACGTTCGCTTTTTCGAGGATGATATGGTAAGAACATGTGCCGAAATGAGTCTCTTCTTAAGTTTTTCGAAGCTCTTCCCACATTCCGTGCTCCATTCATTTTGTATCTCTACGAGTCAGCTGAGTTAATGGACTAGCGATTTGAGAAAATCTTTCCACGAATCTCCGATAATAACCAACTAAGCCTATAAAGCTACGTATTTCGATTCTCGACTTAGGTTGCTTTCTCTCAACCGTAACTCATATCCCAATCTTGGATAAGACGTCACAATGACACCTATCAGTTTACTTCTTTGCACGAATATAAAGTCCCCTACGAGAGCGGCCGGTGTATTCCACATAGGAAGTCATAAGATAGAGGCTTGAGTATCAACTTCTATAGTTGGGTTTTTAACTCCTCGAAGTTCAATAGAGCCATTCGATATGAGATTTTAGAAATGGGTTTTGTACTGGGTTCAAAGTCGATACAAAATTCAATATCACACTTTGGGAGTAGGCGAAATTCCTCGAAATACGTCGGAAATTCACTAACAACAAAATATCATTCAAATCGACGATTATTGTTCAAGTCCATAACATGGCTAAGAAAGCTTGACATTCGCTTTTCAATAAACAAATAACTTTGTGGTTTGATATGACGGTGTTTGACTTCAATGGTTTGGTTGCTTAAATTCAATAACAGGTTTGTTTAGGAATATGAAAACTAACAACCTTACAAAAGCAATCAATTTGGCATGATGAGTAGTTAACCAATCAATCCCTAAAATCACATCAAAATCAAGTATCTTTAAAGAAATTAGGTCAACGGGTAATGTGATGGTGCCAACCTGAATCAAGCAAGATTTCTAAACAACGGATGTAATGAAAGTTTCTCCTAACGGAGTCTCCATAAATAGGTCAAAGTCTAATTTCTCCGTAGTCAAGTTCAAACGTTGAAATGCAAAGCAAAGAGAGATAAAGAGAATGGGTAGAACCAGAAGATCTAGTAAGGTATAAAGTTCGCAAGAATTTATAATTAACTAACCTGCGTGCTAACTTCGTTCGGGTTCTCTCGCATTTTTTTGACCGGTCCACGACAAACGCTTCTTCCAGAACGTGATTTCGACTTATCCGGATGACCCTTGGAATCACCACTCCTCTTTGAACTTGGTTTCGCGATAAGACAATCTCGGCGATGTGGCCTTCCTTTCCACAATTGTAACATACCTTGGATTGTTGTGGGACGGTTTGGTGATATGTCCCTCCTTCCGCATTTGTAACATCTAACCGGCGGTCGTTCTCCTCCCCAGCATTTGTTGTTGGTCTTTGGTCTTTGCTGTTGATATCTTCCATTCATTGTTAAATCTTCTCTTTCTGAAATTTCCACTTGAGTCACCTCTCCTATTATCATGTCCACGATTACCACCGAGTGGTTACCGCTTTGTCCGTCAGATTCTTTTCTCCTCATTGGTTATCATCGTTACGATGACTACCTTCGATTGTGGTCCCTCGGTTGAGTATACTCACTATCTCGCTCTAATAATCGAGCCCTCATTGACAACATCCTCGAATCTGAGAGAAAATTTATGAGAGATAAGGTATTGATTTAATCTCCGGTTTTTAGACCTCTCGAAAACATACATGCCATTCGTTCTCTCATTCTCCACCAAATGAGGTCGAAAACAGATAATTCTGCGAACCTTGCCTCGTCTTGGAGACACCGCCATGTTGTTCTGTTCAAGTCTAATAAACTCTACCTCCTTCATATAACGAATACTTTCTGGAAAGTACTTGTCATTGAACAGTTTCTGAAATCTTTCCCAAGACATGTTAAGTGCATCTGGCTGGGTACGCTTCACAGATTCCCACCAGTAATCTGCTTCACCACGAAACATAAAGGTGGCGAATGGAACCTTCGTTCTCCGTCATCCCAAGACATCAAATATCTTGGTAATTTGTTTGACCCACGTTTACCTTGATCGAATCCGCTTTCCATGGAAATCTGGTGGTCCCAACTCTTTGAATTGTTTGGTAGTGACAAACCGCTAGCATTCTTATCATTTCCACCAGTATTTTGTACACGAGTCTCCTCGTCGATTTTGCATGAACTGCAAAAAGCTTCTAAACATCCCGTCGCTTCATCATCTCGCTTTCGGTGTCGCTTTGTTCACGGGAGGAACATTGCCCGACTTGTTGCACGTTCTCCTCGTTGGTGAAAGACTCTGGCGTCTCCACTCAGTCTCATTTACTCCAATTATTAATATTCTCGATCGACATTCTCAAATCACATAAATAAAACAAGGGTTAATTAAACAAATTAACATATCACATAATATCCTATATTATGACCAGGCCAACAAATAAGCTTAGGTAGGACACCTTTAGCGAAGGATTTGCTTGTATCTCCCTCCTAGTTCTATTCCCCGATCTCCGCCAGAGATCATATCCTAAGCTCGATACCAACCGTGGCGCCCCAAAATAGGTATACAACACCCATTCTGAGTCGCCAAAATACATGGTATAGAAAACAAACTACAACTTTGACAATACAGATGTCGTGTAGAATACGACAATACAACTGTGAGTTTGAATACAAATATTGTCCTCTAGACAATATACACACCCAAATAAGTCCTCATTAATTATTCATACACTATTTTACAAAAATAGTGAGGACAGCTAAAACATCTTCCTAGAATCATCACTCCATACCCCGACTCGATCCTGCTATGTTCTCACCTCCTGAGAAGAAAAATGGAACAAAAAGGAAAAGGGTGAGCTCAACTAGCCCAGTAAAGAATATTATGACTATATTAATATACAAAAAATTATCGTTAGTCTTCAACAGGAAAAAATCTAACAGAATACAATAGACAACAAGTTTTAGATCAACAAATGCAGCGGAAACAGCAATCCATTAGAAGAGTCACGTAGAGAAAGAATTCTACTGTCTTCTAAGGTTTAAAAGTCCATCATCAATAGTTTATCCCTGTAATAACAATCAATATACATCTTTAATCATCTTTTGCACTACAAATGCCAAAGATATTCATTTAGATCACCAAATTAATTCATGTTCATCTCAACACTGCTTCATCTTTGCACTATAGGCCAAAGATATTCATCGATTAATCGTTCATCTTTTGCACTACTGAGCCAAAAATATTCATTTATATCACCATTTAGGATGAGGATGATGAAAAATATTTTTAAAGAACGAATCCAAAGGAAACAAAATGACAAGGATTAAGGATTAAGGATTCGTACTTTGTTTTACCCATGTCCAAAAATACTTGAAAATAATCATATTGGTGTAAAATTCCGAATCGATCAAAACTTGGATACAATCAAAGCTAGTATCCGAATAGATATTTTGGACAAAAAGAAAAATTTTATTTTTCTATTGAATAGTCTTAGTGATTCGTGAATAAAGTGTCGATATCGTGAATAGTCTTGATTATCGTGAATAAGTAACCCCACACAACAAGTTCCAAATTTGATAAAAAAGTTCACCAATACTTGACATAATGATATTGAAGAAAAAATATCATTTAAGAAGAAAATAATACCCTTACCTCAAAATAACCGTCTTTCGATCGAATTTCGGATATAGTCTTGTGAAACCATACCAGATATAGCAACACTCAAAGTATACTCACAAGAATACGCTCGATAATTTAGAGAGAGAAAGAGAGAAAACTTTGTTTCTGGTGTGATTTTCAATTTTAACTTAGCCCTCTATTTATAGGAAAATGTTAGAACGCCAAAGGAGACTAAATTAATAAATTATTATTATTTATTTTTTCAAATCCCACGCATGCTTTGAATATTTTGGGCAGCCATGTTGGAAGAATTCAGCAGCCCATGTGTTTTACTCACCAACCAAAAAGTGGGTCCCACCCATTAATTTAATAAAAATCATTTTATTTTCCGAAACTTCAACAATTCGTAGAAAATAGCTCGGTTATCAGAAAAATTCAAAACTCATGACTTTCCATGGGAAATTCCATTCTCTACAACTTTGCAGAAGAAAATTTTTCCAAATTCCAAACAGAAATTGACCGAAATCCACAAACGGGCAATTTTACAGTCTATAATAAATTTTCTATTAAGAATTGTGTCCACAAACACACAAAACATATATTAAAACATTTAATGCCACAAAATACTCTACCTCCTCATATACTCATATATCCCACATTCATTATAAAAATATCACCGTTAATATATTATTAAAATAATATATTTAAATGAATTATTTTATCAGAAAAAGATAAAATATTAATTTTCAACAATTGTCACATTAAAAATTTTCTCCATCTATATCCACATAAAATAAATATTTTCTTTATCATAATAATCAATAATTAATTATTAAAAATAATATTACTGTAATCACAATCTTGTGACAACCAAAGCTTCTCCAGGAAGAGGGGCTTTCCAATAAGGATTTCTCCTTCTTTGGCGCACAATTAGGTGACCAAACCTCTCCTTGATGCGAAATTTTCTAGACATTGCCAATAATGTTTCCGATAATATTATTCAAATAATATGAATTATTGATTTGATAATGGAAAATCTTGTGTAATGACAATTATGAAACAACAAAGAATACAAAATATCAACGCAAAGAATTATTGAATCAATATAATATTGAGCGAATTCTCTTGTAACAATTATTGAGTAGTGCCTTCTTACGTAAGGATCAATAATTCAACAATCTTTATGCAATCTGAGTGTGTCTTCTTGTGCAACCACGCGTATTATCAGTATTTTAACCACGAGTAACCCAACGATGTTAATTGGTAACAATTTACGTCGTTATTTATAAAACTCAATCTTTGTCGTTTTCTTTCATCCAACCGCTTTTCCGTTATGGGCCCACTAATGATCGCTACTGGCCGCAGTCGTCTGATTCCTTTACAAAAAGAATATTCCACGACCAAACGAATATTCCCAAACCAATAATGAATATTTTATAACCACTTAACTTATTTTGTAAACTTTGCACATTTCACCCATAACCAAAGAATTATAACAAATTAACCCTTATTAATTTAGAATAATGAATAAAGAAAAATTCAATTTTATTTATAATAAGTTGGGGTCTTACAATTAATGTTTTTTTTTTAGTGATTTTGAGTTGTGATCATGATTTAATATATATTTTTTTATATAAATTTAGTATTTATTTTGTAGTGGTTTTGAGTTATGATCATGAGTTATGAAATATTGCGTAAGAATTAATGTTTATGTAGTCTAGTTGCGTATGTACAAATTTTGTAAATCATATTGTATATAATTTATAGAACATTAACTTATATTTGTAATTATTGATGAGTTAGTAGATCTTTATTATTGTTAGCTTATATATGTAACTGTTAGTTTAGTTATGTTGATGATGAGATAATATAGTCTTTTAGCGCTATGTTGAATGTGAAATATATTGTTGTCTATCCGTGTTGGGATAAAGCAAGTTACACGTACAATTTATATTTTCATAGAATTTATGTCGGTATTATCGTTTAAGCAGATTTTTTCAATTTATATTTTTTGTCGGAAGTAGCTTATTTTCGAGGGAACTTCCGTTGGAAATAACCCCAGTGTATATTCGACGAATTAATTACGTTATAAATATTCTGTCGCCAATAACTTATTTTCGACGAAATTCAATCAAATACAATTCAGTCGAAAATATGAGTTTTTCGACGAAATTTTCGACGGATGTTATATATCTCTGACTTGTCTATATACAACTGACTTTTCGACGAAATTTTCCTCGAAAATAAGCTAATTCTGACTTAATATGTTTACTTCCAACGAAATATTCCGTAAGAATTAATGTTTTTTCTTGTAGTGGTTTTGAGTTATATGATCATGATTTAATATATTTCTTTTTATATAGATTTAGTATTTATTAGAATTGTATAAAGTAAACATTGTACAAATAGGTTTAATTTTTTTTTGTAGATAAATTGTTTACTTTTACATATTTACTAAATATTATATATAATATATAATAATAGTTAATATATTTAATTATTTATTATTTATTACATATTAATGACGTTACTGAGTCAATAACGGTCTGACCATAGATTGGACCAGTGACCCATCCATCCGGTAGCTTTTCCGGTTTGATGACCAGTTCGGGTATGAAAAAAAATAATATATATATATATATAATATTATTTCTTTAGGGACTAAAATATCAAAAATATAATTAATTAAAATTAATGTATTCATAGCTAAAAACTATTGTATTTTATCCAGATAAGTATTTTAGATAAAATACAGTAATATCTGAAAATATAATGTTTTTCTATAAAAGATAAATAACTGTAGAAATAAAATCAATAATAGTTATAACCCACCCGTGATATTTTCCAAGTCGAAGAAATACTTATGACATTATTGGACATGCACGTTATATATATGATCTACATGTAGCCTGGAGCCACCAAAATAATTGGACGGTCGGGCCACAAATTTCCGTTGTCTGCTTACATGATCAATGAAAATAGTTCACGAAATTACTTACACAGTACATAATTAAAAAAAGGGTTTAAAATGGTCAAAATTTATTAAGATTTTCATAATAATCAAGTACGTGCATTACATTTTAACATGAAAATTTATATTTCTATATGATTTTTTGATATCACGTGAAAAATATCGCTATATATAAATGGATAGCGACGACAAAAACCGTCGCTATAGCGATAATTTTCGTGTAAAAATATCATTTTCCTTTTAACATTATATATTCTTGATACTAAATTAGATAATGAGACATGCATTTAAATTGAGATGCTTTATAGATTTGTTTCTCCTTTTGTGCTTTTTATCAGTAGTTCACTAATTTCAAACTTGAATTATTGACTCCCAATAATTAAGTTATTTTCTTAACAAATTAGGAGTATAGGATGAGACAAAATGACAAATATATGTTGCAATCATTCTGGACTGTCTGTCGGGGTGTAATAACTAATAATACATCTGTCAGACTGTCAAGTGGAAGTAACCGAAAAGGATCCCGTTATGGTGATTCATTCTAGTCAATTCTTATAAGTAGTTTTTATTGTATTGATTAAAAAATACTCCATATTATTAATTAATATAGTAAAAAGTTATAAAATTTATCAACCTAATATTTTTTATAACCAAATAATGTAATACATAAAAAGATATAGAATTGACTGCCATGAAGGCCATAGGCATACTTATATGCCATATATTTCTTAAATTTTAAATTCAAAATTAGTGGCGGACTCAGAAATATTCAAGTGTAGAGACGAGTTATAAGTTGTTTGGTAAAATTTTGTTTGTCTTTTATCGTCTCTTAATCGATAAGATGAATATATAAATTTAAATCATTAAGAGCCGCCTCTTAATGAAAATTTTAAATATATGGAACTTTTATAAATATCGTACGCCTTCCTATCAAGTTTGATTTTTGAAAATTCAATTTGAAATATTTTTAATTAAATATAAAATTAATATTTTTAAATTTAAAAGTTATTCAGATATTTTATACTTTTTAGTTGTTAAACAACATTTTAAGTTTGGATATTATTTAACTTAAATGATCTAATTTATTAAAATATACTAATTATTTAGATCTTAATTACTCAATTTTATCCTTGACCACCTAATTACTCTATAATTTATTTCTTATTTAATAAACAACTGGATGGAATTTGGAGACAACCTGACTGTCCTATATATACAACTCGAAGTTCAATAAGACATTGCAAAAAAAAAAATTCATAAATTGAAATATTTGTTCACTTGTTGAAAGCACCATTGTAAAAGCAATTCAACTTATTATAAATAAAATTGAATTTTTCTTTATTCATTATTCTAAATTAATAAGGGTTAATTTGATATAATTCTTTGGTTATGGGTGAAATGTGCAAAGTTTACAAAATAAGCAAGTGGTTATAAAATATTCATTATTATTAAGGGAATATTCGTTTGGTGGTGGAATATTCTTTTTGTAAGGAATCTCCGTCTGCATGAAGGCCTTGATCATTAGTGGGCCCATAACGGAAAAGCGGTTGAATGAAGGAAAACGACAAAGATTGAGTTTTATAAATAACGGCGTAAATTATTACCGCTAACAATTTGTTGGGTTACACGGTGGTTAAAATCTGATGTCTGGCGTGGTTGCACGCGATGACACCAGGTATTACCTGCAGTATTGTTGAATTATTGATCCTTACGTGAAGGCACTTTACTCAATAATTGTTATAGTAATTCTTGTTCATTATTTTATCTTATTGATTCAATAATTCTTTGCGTTGATATTTATATTATTATTGTTTGATAATTGTCATTACACAAAGATTTTCCATTATCAAATCAATAATTCATATTATTTGAATAATATTATCGAGATAACATTATTGGCAATGTCTAGAAAGTTACATCAAGGAGAGGTTTGGTCACCTAATTGCGGCGCCAAGAAGGAGAAATCCTTATTGGAAAGCCCTCTTTTCTGAGGAGCGGCACAGTTGTCGATCTTGTGATTACAGAATATTATTTTGAATAATTAATTATTAATTATTATGATAAAGAAAATATTTATTTTATGTGGATATAGATGGAGAAAATTTTTAATGTGACAATTGTTGAAAATTAATATTTTATCTTTTTACGATAAAATAATACATTTAAATATATTATTTTAATAATATATTAACGGTGATATTTTTATAATGAATGGGATATATGAGTATATGAGGAGGTAGAGTATTTTGTGACATTAAATGTTTAACACATGTTTTGTGTGTTAAATTGGACACAATTTTTAATGAAAATTGATTATAGGTATCGTAAAATCGCCTGGTTTGTGGATTTGGTCAATTTTTGTTTGGAATTTGGAAAAATTTTCTTACGCAAAGTTGTAGAGAATGGGATTTCCCATGGAAAGTCACGAGTTTCAATTTTTCTCGATAAGCGGGCTATTTTCTATGAATTATTGAAATTACGGAAAATAAAATAATTTTTTATTAATTATGGTGGGACCCACTTTTTGGTGGGTGTTGAATGCACATGGGCTTTGAAATTTTCAGCATTGAAATTTGAAAGCATGCGTAGAAATTGGTTTATAAATAATATTAATTTATTATTTTAGTCTCCTTTTAGGCGTTCTAGCGTTTTCCTATAAATAGAGGCTAAGTTAGAATTGAAAATCACACGAAACTAAGTTTTCTCTCTTTCTCTCTATATTATCGGCGTATTCTTGTGAGTATACTTTGAGTGTTCTTTATCTGGTGCGAGTTTACATCATTGACTATACCAAAAATTCAAATCGAAAATACGGTTATTTTGAGGTAAGGGGTATTATTTTCTTCTTAAATGATATCTTTTCTTCAATATCATTATCTTAGAAGTATTGGTGAACTTTTTATCAAATTTGGAACTTGTTGTGTGGGGTTCTTATTCACGTGTACGGCCTTATTCACGATATCGACCTTTATTCACGAATCGGACTTATTCAATTTAAAATAAAAATTTTTTTTTGTCCAAAATATCTATTCGGATACTAGCTTTGATTGTATCCATGTTTTGATCATTCTTGAATTTTACACCAATATGATTATTTTCAAGTATTTTTTGGACATGGGTAAAACAAAGTACGAATCATTAATCCTTAATCCTTGTCATTTTGTTTCATTTGGATTCGTTTCTTTAAAAATGTTTTTCATCATCCTCGATCCTAAATGGTGATATAAATGAATATCTTTGGCACAGTAGTGCAAAGATGAGCGATTAATCGATTAATATCTTTGGCACGTAGTGCAAGATGAGCAGTGTTGAGATGAACATGACCAAACTGGTGATATGAATGAATATCTTTGGCACATGGTGCAAAGATGATTAAAGATGTATATTGATTGTTATTACGAGGATAAACTATTAATGATGGACTTTTAAACCTTAGAAGGCGGTAGAATTCTTTCTCTACGTGACTCTTCTAATGGATTGCTGTTTCCGCTGCATTTGTTGATCTAAAACTTGTTGTCTATTGTATTCAATTAGATTTTTCCCTGTTGAAGACTAACGATAATTTGTTGTATATTATCTTAGTCATAATATTCTTTACTGGGCTAGTTGAGCTCACCCTTTTCCTTTTTGTTCCATTTTTCTTCTCAGGAGGTGAGAACATAGCAGGATCGAGTCGGGGTATGGAGTGATGGTTCTAGGAAGATGTTTTAGCTGTCCTCACTACTTCTGTAAAATAGTGTATGAATAATTAATGAGGACTTATTTGGGTGTGTATATTGTCTAGAAGACAATATTTGTATTCAAACTCACAGGTTGTATTGTGCGTATTCTACACGACATCTCTATTGTCAAAGTTGTAGTTTGCTTTCTATACCATGTATTTTGGCGACTCGGAATGGGTGTTGTATACCTATTTTGGGGCGTCGCGGTTAATATCGAGCTTAGGGATATGATCTCTAGCGGAGATCGGGGAATAGAACTAGGAGGGAGAGGCGAGTAAAATCCTTGCTTAGTGTGTCTACTAGCTTAATTGTTGGTCGATCGTAATATAGGATATTATGTGATATGTTAATTTGTTTAATTAACCCTTGTTTTATGGCGATATTTAAGAATGGGCTGCTGAAGCGTTAACAATGGAGTTTATGAGGCCGTGGAGCCAGCAGCATACTCACCAACGAGGAGAACGTCTGAACAGTGGCAATGTTCTCCTGTGAAACAACGCCAATGAAGCAAATGATGAGCAGCGGGATGTTTAGAAGCTTTTTGCGATTCATGCAAAATCGAATGAGGAGACTTCGTGTACAAAATACGGGTGGAAATGATGGCAATGCACGATGCATCATCCCGAAGCGGTTTAAGGAGTTGGGACCACCAGATTTCCATGGAAAGCCGGATCCGTCAAGGCGTAAACGTGGGTCAAGCAAATTACCAAGATATTCGATGTCTTGGGGGCCGCGGAGAAACGAGAAGGTTCCATTCGCCACCTTTATGTTTAAGTGGTGAAGCGATTCTTGGTGGGAATCAGAAGCGTACTCAACCAGATGCACTTAACATGTCTTGGGAAAGATTTGAAATCGTTCAATGACAAGTACTTTCCGAAAAGTATTCGTCGTATGAAGGAGGTAGAGTTTATTAGACTTCGAGCGAAACAACATGACGCGTGTCTCGATGACGAGGCAAAGTTCGCAGAGTTATCGAGTTTGCACCTCATTTGGTGGAGAATGAGGAGCGAATGACGCGTATGTTTACGAGAGGTCTAAAACCGGAGATTCGTCAATACCTTATCTCTCATAAATTTTCTCTGTATTCGGATGTTGTCAGCGAGGCTCGGTTATTAGAGCGAGATAGTGAGTATATACTCAATGAGGGACCCTGATCGAGGGTAGTCATCGAAACGATGATAACCAAATGAGGGAGGAAAGAATACGGACAAAGGCGGTAACCACTCGGTGGTAATCGTGGACATGATAATAGGAGAGGTGACTCAAGTGGAAATTTCGAAAGAGAAGATTCAACAATGACGGGAAGATATCAACGGCGAAGACCAAAGACCAACAACAAATGCTGGGGAGGAGAAACGGCCGCCAGTTAGATGTTACAAATCACGGGAAGGAGGGACATATCATTATTAAACCGTCCTGACAATCCAAGGTATGTTACAACCGTGGAAAGGAAGGCCACATCGCTTCGAGATTGTCTTATCGCGAAACCAAGTTCAAAGAGGAGTGGTGATTCCAAATACATCCGGATAAGTCGAAATCGGCGGTTCTGGAAGAAGCGTTTGTCGTGATCCGGACAAAACGTGAGGAACCCAAACGAGGTGATCACGGGTGGCTAATCTTGAATTCTTGCGAAGTTTATACCTTACTAGATACTGGGTTCTACCCATTCTTTTATCTCTCCTAACAGTGCTCAACGCGTTTAAACTTGACTCAGGAGAAATTAGATTTTGATTTATCTCGTTGAAACTCCGATTGGGTGAAACCTTCGTTACATCTACAGTTTATAAATCTTGCATGATCCAAGTTAGCACTATCACATTACACGTTGATCTTATCTCTTTAAAGATACTTGCTTTTGATGTGATTTTAGGAATTGATTGGTTAACCACTCATCATGCCAAAATTGATTGTTTTAAATAAGGTTGTTAGTTTTCATATTCCTAACCAACTGTCATACAATTCAAACCACTAAACCACTAAAATCGATCATTTGTCATATCAAGCCACAAAATTTATTCGTTTATTGAAAAAGCGGATGTCGAGCTTTCTTAGCCCATGTTATGGATTTGAAAAAGACAAGTCGATTTGAATAATATTTACGTGGTTAAAGAATTCCTGATGTATTTCTAAAGAGCTTCCTGCCTACCCCGAGCGTGATGTTGAATTCTTTATTGACCTTGAGCAAGATACAAAGCCCATTTCTAAAACCCCATATCGAATGGCTCTATTGAACTTCGTGGAGTTAAAAGTCCAACTACGGGAGTTATTAGACATCGGTTTCATTAAATCTAATCGTCTCCTTGGGGTGCTCTGTTTTATTAAGTAAAGAAGAAAGAGCGGGAGTATGCGACTTTGTATTACTATCGAGAATTGAACCATGTCACCATCAAGAATAGGTATCCGCTACCTCGCATTGATGACTGTTCGACCGATTCTGAGGCGCAATTCTTTTCAAAGATCGATCTTAGTTCTGGATATCATCATTTGAAGATTAAAACGAGGATATTCCAAAGCGGCATTCGGGACTCGATCACGGGCATTATGAATTCTTGGTCATGTCTTTTGGATTGACTAATGCTCCTATTGCTTTCATGGATATGATGAACCGTATTTAAGGAATATTTGGATCGGGTTCGTTGTTGTCTTTATTGATGACATCCTCATCTATTCCAAAAGCCGTGAAGATCATGAGCACCATTTAGAAATTTGGTACTACAAAGACTTACGTGAACACAAGCTTTATGCCAAGTGAAGAAATCGAGTTCGCTTGAGGAAGTAGCATTCCTTGGGCGCGTGGTGTCAAAACAAGGAGTATCTGTTGACCCGGCGAAGATTGAAGCAATACAAAGTTGGGAACAACCGAAAGTCGGTGATGGCCATCTGTGACTTTTCCAGGCTTAGTTGGTTATTATCGGAGATTTGTGGAAGGATTTTCTTGAATCGCTACTCAGATTAACTTTCGGTGACTCGGAAGGATGCAAAATTCTTATGGGCGAGGAATGCGAGAAGAGCTTCCAAGAGCTCGAGAGGAGACTCATTTGAGCACTGTTACGACAATACCATCTCGTTCGGATGGATTTGTTATCTCTGACGATCTTACGGAAAGGGGTTAGGATGTGTTCTCATGCAACATGGGAAAGTCATAGCCTATGCCTCTCACGACAACTCAAAGAATATGAGAGGAATTATCCTACTTCATGATCTTGAATTAGCGGCCGATCGTATTCGCGTTGAAGATATGGAGACACTACTTGTATGGAGAGAAAGTGGAGATTTATACGGACCATAAAAGCCTCAAATATTTCTTCACCCAAAAAGAACTCAACATGCGGCGGCGACGTTGGTGGAGTCATTAAAAGATTATGATCACACTATTCATATCATCTGGAAAATGAGCGTGGTGGTAGCGCATTGAGTAGAAGATCATATCAAGTCTGAGTGCAATATTGTCAACGCATGAGGCCCATTTTATCGACTTACAAAGGATGAAGATAGAATTAAAGACTCGAGGTCCCACATGATGATGGCGAATATCTGAGTAGAACAGAAACTTAATCGATAAAGTTAAAGGCTGCTCATTTACGGACTGGGGGTGATCGTATGAAGAAGAAAGTGCTGAAGGAGCTATTAGGAAGCGAGAATTGATGAGGAAGGAATACTTGAGTCAATTCTAGACTTTGCGTTCTAACGATTACGACTGAAGCATAAAATCATGATGGAGGCACCTGACACCCCGTTTGCGATCCATCACGGAAGTACCAAAATGTATCATGATATTCGACATACATTTTGGTGGAACAATATGAAGAGAGAGATTGCGGAGTTTATCTCAAGATGTTTAACTTTGTCGGCGTGTAAAAGGCGGAGCATCAAGTGCCAAAAGGTCCATTGCAACCACTTGAGATTAGGAATGGAAATGGGAACACATTCTTATGGATTTTGTTACAGTCTTCCCAAAGTTTCTCAAGGCGTAGATGCAATTTGGGTTATTGTTAGATTAACCAAGTCCGCCCATTTCTTCTGCCGATCTGCGAGACTTATTCCCTCGAACGCGTCTTGCTTTCGTATGTGAATGAATGAGATTATGCGATTGCATGGCATGGCGTCTTAGAATATCCATAGTTTGGGATCGTGACCCGAGATTCACTTCAAGATTTTGGGTTAGCTTACGAGAAAGCTATGAGGCGCAGTTCGATTGATTCGGCGATACCATCCTCAAAGCAGACGGACAATCGGAGAGGACTATTCAAACCCTTGAAGATCTATTAAGACTCGTGTCCTAGATTTCAAAGGAAGTTGGGATAAGTACCTACCACTTGGGTGGAATTCTCCTACAACAGAGTTATCGAAGCAAGTATAGGCATGGCTCCATTTGAGGCGTTGTATGGGCCGAAATGTCGTTCTCCAAGATATCTTTGGGACGAGGTGGGAGAAACTTACATTGTTGGGACCGAAGTTAGACGCATGACTACGAAAAGATCCAAATGATTCGACAACGTATTCAAACTTCACAAGATCGACAAAAGAGTTATCTTTGATCTTCATAGAAAGGGCGTGGAGTTTAATATTGGAGATCATGTATTGTTACGTATTGCTCCATGGAAAGGAGTTACAAGATTTGGGAAAAGGAAAAGCTCGATCCAGGTTTGTTGGTCCATTTGAGATTCTTGGCCAAGATAGGAAAGCGTAGCTTTATAGACTCGCGTTACCTCCAGTATGTCTCGTGTTCACAATGTATTCCATATATCTATGCTTCAGTAAATATGTGAAAGACCGAACCACATTATTGCATTAGAACCCAGACGAGATATAGTGAAGATTTAACTACGAGGAGATACTGTTGAGATTTTGGATAGGAAAGAGCATGTATTACATACGAAGGTTATACCACACAAGTTAAGGTTTTGTGGAGAAACCATGCGATTGAGGAAATGACATGGGAGTTGGAATCGGAGATGAAAGCAAGTACCTCACCTTTTCGATATACGTATATACGTATATGTCAATTTAGAGGATTTAAATTTCATAAGGAGGGAGGTTGTAAGACCCAACTTATTATAAATAAAATTGAATTTTCTTTATTCATTATTCTAAATTAATAAGGGTTAATTTGATATAATTCTTTGGTTATGGGTGAAATGTGCAAAGTTTACAAAATAAGCAAGTGGTTATAAAATATTCATTATTGTCGGAATATTCGTTTGGTCGTGGAATATTCTTTTTTTATCGGGAATCTCCGTCGCACCAGTAGCGATCGTTGGTGGGCCCATAACGGAAAAGCGGTTGGATGAAGGAAAAGCGACAAAGATCGAGTTTTATAAATAACGGCGTAAATTATTACCGATTAACAACTTTGTTGGGTTACACAGGTGGTTAAAATCTGATGTCTGGCGTGGTTTTGCACAAAGAAGATGGCGGTATTACAAGATGATATTGTTGAATTATTGATCCTTACGTGAAAGGCACTTACTCGATAATTGTTATAGTAATTACTGTTCATTATTTTATCTTATTGATTCAATAATTCTTTGCATTGATATTTATATTATTATTGTTTGATAATTGTCATTACTGCAAGATTTTCCATTATCAAATCAATAATTCATATTATTTGAATAATATTATCGAGATAACATTATTGGCAATGTCTAGAAAGTTACATCTAAGGAGAGGTTTGGTCACTAATTACTTGCGGCAGTAAGGAGAAATCCTTATTGGAAAGCCCCCTCTTTCCTGGGAACGGCCTGGTTGTCAGTACTGTGATTCTGTAATATTATTTTTGAATAATTAATTATTAATTATTATGATAAAGAAAATATTTATTTTATGTGGATAAAGATGGAGAAAATTTTTAATGTGACGATTGTTGAAAATTAATATTTTATCTTTTTCTGATGAAATAATACATTTAAATATATTATTTTAATAATATATTAACGGTGATATTTTTATAATGATTGTGGGATATATGAGTATATGAGGAGGTAGAGTATTTTGTGACATTAAATGTTTAACACATGTTTTGTGTGTCGGTGGACACAATTTTTGACCGAAAATTGATTATAGTATAAAATCGCTTTGTTTGTGGATTTGGTCAATTTTTGTTTGGAATTTGGAAAAATTTCATACGCAAAGTTGTAGAGAATGGGATTTCCATGGAAAATCATGAGTTTAAATTTTTCGATAAACAGGCTATTTTCTATGAATTATTGAATTTACGGAAAATAAAATAATTTTTTATTAATTATGGTGGGACCCACTTTTGGTGGGTGTTGAATGCACATAGGGCTGCTGAAATTTTTCAGCATTGAGGGCTGAAAACATGCGTAGAAATTGGTTTATAAATAATATTAATTTATTATTTTAATCTCTTTTGGCGTTCTAGCATTTTCCTATAAATAGAGGGCTAAGTTAGAATTGAAAATCACACGAAAACTAAGTTTTCTCTCTTTCTCTCTCTATATTATCGGCGTATTCTTGTGAGTATACTTTGAGTGTTGCTTTATCACGGTGCGAGTTTACATCGACTATTATCTAGAAATTCGATCAAAATCGGTTATTTTGAGGTAAGGGGTATTATTTTCTTCTTAAATGATATCTTTTTCTTGAATATCATTATCTTGAAGTATTGGTGAACTTTTTATCAAATTTGGAACTTGTTGTGTCGGGGTTACTTATTCACGTATCTGGCCTTTATTCACGTATCGACCTTATTCACGAATACTGACTTTATTCACCTAAAAATAAAAAATTTCTTTTTGTCCAAAATATCTATTACGGATACTAGCTTTGATTGTATCCATGTTTTGATCATTCTTGAATTTTACACCAATATGATTATTTTGAAGTATTTTTGGACATGGGTAAAACAAAGTACGAATCATTAATCCTTAATCCTTGTCATTTTGTTTCCTTTGGATTCGTTTCTTTTTAAAATGTTTTTCATCATCCTCGGTCTAAATGGTGATATAAATGAATATCTTTGGCACATAGTGCAAAGATGAGCGATTAATGATGAATATCTTTGGCACAGATAGTGCAAAGATGACCACAGTGTTTGAGATGAACATGACCAATGGTGATCTGAAATGAATATCTTTGGCACATAGTGCAAAGATGATTAAAATGTATATTGATTGTTATTACGGGGATAAACTATTAATGATGGACTTTTAAACCTTAGAAGGCGGTAGAATTCTTTCTCTACGTGACTCTTACAATGGATTCTTATTTCATTGCATTTGTTGATCTAAAACTTGTTGTCTATTGTATTGATTAGATTTTTCCACGTTGAAGACTAACGATAATTTGTTGTATATTATCTTAGTCATAATATTCTTTCTTTAGGCTAGTTGAGCTTCACCCTTTTCCTTTTTGTTCTATTTTTCTTCTCGGGAGGTGAGAACATGGCGAGGATCGAGTCGGGGTATGGAGTGATGGTTACAGGAAGATGTTTTTAAGTGTCCTCACTACTTACGTAAAATAGTGTATGAATAATTAATGAGGACTTATTTGGGTGTGTATATTATACTGAAAGACAATATTTGTATTCAAACTCACAGGTTGTATTGTAAGTATTATACTGCGACATCTCTATTATCAAAGTTGTAGTTTGCTTTACATACCATGTATTTTGGCGATTTCGAAATGGGTGTTGTATACTCTATTTTTTTGGGCGTCACACCATCTGACATCTCAACAATTAAATAAACCTACAAAGTATAAAATTTATATACAGTTTATTTTCTAAACTTTCAAATAGCACCCTCATGTATAGAATTTTTTTAAAAACATCCCTAAGGGTGTGACCTTACCCCAGTGTGGGTCCGTCCCTGTTCTCAAAACATATATGTAAATATTCAAGAATATTAAATCTTTCATCTATTCAGTTAAATGTCTTTTAGAGAGTTTAGTTTTATTACATATAAGTGTAGTTTTGGAATCCTCATGATATTGCATTATTTTTTCCTAATTTACCCCTCTATTTAATATGCTTAGTAAATGCAATTCCATGAACCATTGTGGAGAGAGAAATAATTAATTAGGGATACAAAAGATATTTTGTGTTATTTATTAATAAGTGTGCTTAACTCTAAAAAGATATTTAATCTGAATAGGAGAGAGTATATAAAATAAACGTTCCAAAAAAATGTAAGAGCTGGAGAGTACGTAGAACTGTAGAAGTACTAATTACACTCATGTCTATTTAGAATTTTTGATAAACTATTGCCGATTTTTGAAAAGTGTTGATTTCACAAGTAAAATTGATTTTTTTTTTATAAGCGAGTCAAATAAAATTAATTAATTTATTCGAAGATTAATTTGTAATAGCTTATTTATTATATATGTCGTGTTTGAAAAGTGAACACGTAAAGCATTACATTTCAATTTATAATGGAATATTGAGTCGGTCAAGAGCCAAAAAAATCTAGGTCAGTTGAGCCACTTGACATCCCCATACCATACATGAGTAGGACCTTCTTGGCTTGAGAGGAAATTTAATTAATCTTGAAAATTTGGAATCTATATGTTCTTCCCCCACACGATTGATTAAAATTGTGTGGTTCATGTGGGATGTTTGCCTTCTTTATTTACAAATAAATGCCAAAAGAACAGCTACTATTGGTTTGATTCAATAATTATTCAGAAAGAAAACTAGAATTTTATTTATATGCTAGCTCTTTAACTTTTAATTTTAATTGTTCTGGAGTTTGAAACAAAAGGGTCGACTCGACTCGACTCGACTCGACTCGATTCATTTTCTTTAATCGTTTTCCGTACCCCATTTCTCCTTTCATGAAATATGATCATCATCAGAGCCGATCCTGAGTTTTTTAAAGCTCAATGCAAATTTTCTCAAGTGTGCCCCTTTATACAAATTAAATAAAAAATAAATAAATTATCAACTAATTATTTTTATTAAAATTATAAGAATTTACAAAAGATAAGGAATAACACTTTAAAATGTCATCGAAGCAAAGAATAATCACATGTACCTACAAAATAAAAATATCAATAAAATCGATAAAATTAATGAAAAACTCACTCTAGTTGGCAAATTTTACTGATTACACAATTGAACTTTTAATTTTTTAAATTATCCCATTAAACTAATTATTATTTTAAAATTAGTTATTCCGTTAAAAAAATAAAACGGACGCTAATTTTTTATCTACAAAACTAATGAATTACCCACTGTAGTTGTCACGTTTTACTGATTACACCATTGAACTTTTAATTTTTCAGATGACCCCATTAAACTAATTAAAACTAATTATTTTAATATTTTTAAAAATTATTATTATTTCCAGTAAAAAATATTAGAAACTTAAAAAAAAAATCCAGAAAATGAGTAAAGTTTCATAAAATATAGATTTAAAAAAATTAAAGTTTTATGAAACCTTACTGATTCTTAAAAAAATCTTTTTTTTCTTTTTTGAAAATAAAGTTTTTTTTAATTTATATTTTATAAAATTGTACTAATTTTTTAAAATATGAAGAATTTTCCATTTTTAAGTGAAAATAATATTTATTTATAAAAATTATTATTTTCTTTTTTGAAAAATTGAATCGATTTTCTATTTATCTTTTAGTGTTTTTTTTTTAATTTCTATTTTTAGTTTTTTTTAAAAAAAATCTAATATTAAGAATGGGTCATTATGTTATAAAATTAAGTAGACATTAATTTAATTTAAAATCACTTTAATTTTTTGAATATGAAACTCTACTCATTTTATGAAGGGGAAAAAGTTTCTAATATTTTTTACTTCAAATAATTATTAATATTAAAAATAATTATTTTTAATTAGTTTAATGGGGTAATTTAAAAAATTAAAAGTTCAATGGTATAATTAGTAAAATGTCTACAGTGGGTAATTCATTAGTTTTGTAGCTAAAAAACTAATGTCCGTTTATTTTTTTTAATGGAATGACCTAATTTTAAAATAATAATTAGTTTAGTGGTGTAATTTGAAAAAATTAAAAGTTCAATGGTGTAATCAGTAAAACCTACCAACTACAGTGGATATTTCTTTAGTTTTGCCTATATATATATATATAGGCCGGATCCTGTCCGGGAGCCCGTTTAAAATTTGGACTTTTTTTTTAAAACAACTATTTTTTTTTTAATATTTTATGGTACTGAAATTTTTACATAATACAGTGTTTTGGGTATGATTTGGATACATATAACAAAACATGTATGTACAGTCACATTTTTTGTTATATGTATCCAAATCACACCAAAAATCTTGTATTATGTAAAAAATTCGATTATATAAAATATTAAAAAAAAAATTTAATTATTTTAAAAAACAAAAATAAATAAATATGGGTTCGAATTTTGGTTAGGTCCAAAGTTCATGGATTTTTTTTTTTTTTTTTTTAAAATAACTAAAACTAAATAAATAAAATTTATGGAATTGAATTTTTTTTCATAATCTGATATTTTGGGTGTGATTTGAGTGCATTATAACAAAACATGTATGCATGCGATGCATGCGGTTGTACCACCACTTTTTTGTATAGGTATTCAAAACACACCCAAAACATCATATTATGAAAAATTTCGATTCCATAAAATATTAAATTTTTTATAGTTATTTTAAATAAAAAAACAACAAAAAAAAAAAAGTAGATTTTGATCGGTCAGTCCGGACTGATCCGTTACAGATATATATATATATATATATACGGTCAGGATCAAGAGCATTCTCCTTAAATAGCATTTCGTTTTGGAGGGATGCGGTGACATTTTTATAAATACAATGCCATCGTGTATTTACAAAAATGTCACCGCGTCCCTCCAAAATGACGTAGTTTTAATAAAAGAATGCTATTTAAGGAGAATGTTCTTGATAACTTTCCGCCTTAAATAACATTCTTTTATCAAAAAGACGTAGTTTTGGAGGGATACGGTGACATTTTTATAAATACAATGACACCGCGTATTTACAAAAATGCCACCGCGTCCCTCTAAAACTACGTCGTTTTGATAAAAGAATGTTATTTAAGGCGGGTTGCTATTTAAGGAGAATGCTCTTGTTCCTGACATATATATATATATATATATATATATATATATATATGTGTGTGTGTGTGTGTGTGTGTGTGTGTGTGTGTGTGTGTGTGTGTGTGATGAATGTTTAGTGTTGTGTTTGGTTTTTATTTTTAAATAAATTTCTTTTTTTGCTGATAAAATATATATATATATATAAATAATATTGAGCTTTGTTGTACATTCTGAATGTACTGTTAGTAGAGGTAAGTCGTGTTTGTTTGTGTCTGAATGCCTCTTACTTCATGTGATTTTGATTCAATCAAAAACAAATTTTGTTTGATAATTATTTTTTTTGCCTCTTGATGCCCTTAATCGTTAAGTCAAACTCAAATCTTAACTATTAAAAACTGCCTCTTAATAGTTTATTTAAAATTTATGAACAAAAATAGCCACAATAAATATTGTACTCCTTCAATTTGAAATTTTAAGATCATTGAAATAAAAAATTTAAATAACTCAGAGTAAAAATAATAAAATACTGTCATTCAGATGTTTTACACTTTTTAGTTATTCATATACTATTTCATTCAGATGATCTAATTTATTAAGATGTATTAATCATTCAAATTTTAATTACTCAATTTTATCAAACATCAAGTCTATCAATGGGTCAAATCATGATCTTAATTTGCTCTGGCTCAACTAATTTTCTTGGATCAGAGTTCCATAATTTTTGAGCCATTGATTTATGTTCTTCATTTATTGGATCAAAATTACAAATGCATCAGATCATATTGCATGGATCAGAATTAAATTTGTTTTTGGAAACTGCGAGTCATACCTACGCCAAATACAATGCAATAAGATCAAATTTAATTTGACCACCGATCCAAAACAATTTTTTTTTAAATTGTAAAAATGTACGGTCATATTCTGTTCTTTTTTGTATAAATGATATATATGGAGATAAGCTAGACAGTGTTTGTATCCCTACTTAGTTCCTAACTATTTTTATGTATCCCCCCCCAACCCCCCCCAACCCCCCCCTACATGAATATTTTTTATAGATATAAAATAATGATTATATATGATGCCAATTACTTGTTCACAAGCTCCTTCAATTGTCCCTGTATATTATGTTTGCTCCATTATTGAAGGTCCTGAACCTTCTTTGCAGTTTCGTTTTACAGCTTCAGGAAAATTACGTTTGAAACGGTATATGTTGTCCCTGGATGAAGAAACCAAATATTTTTTACGAATCTGCAAAATAATTTGCAAACCCAAATATTTTTTACGAATCTGCAAAATAATTTGCAAACCCAAAATTACTGTACTGTGCATGTATGTTAATGTATGTATGTATGAGCCGGGTTTCTCCAATCTAACTATGTTAATGTATGTATGTATGCAGTACAGGGGTTTAAATATTTTGCAGATTCGTAAAAATATATAAAAAGTGAGCAAAAATGAATATACCGTTTCAAACGTAATTTTCGGAAGCTATAAAAAGTGAATCAAAATCAAAATTACGAATCATACATACATACATTAACATACATGCATAAAAAATATTCATGTAGGGGGTGGGGGGGGATACATAAAAATAGTTAGAAACTAAGTAGGGATACAAACACTGTCTAGCTTATCTCCATATATATCATTTATACAAAAAAGAACAGAATATGACTGTACATTTTTACAATTTAAAAAAATTGTTTTGGATCGGTGGTCAAATTAAATTTGATCTTATTGCATTGTATTTGGCGTAGGTAAGCAGTTTCCAAAACAAATTTAATTCTGATCCATGCAATATGATCTGATGCATTTGTAATTTTGATCCAATAAATGAAGAATATAAATCAATGGCTCAAAATTATGGAACTCTGATCCAAGAAAATTAGTTGAGCCAGAGCAAATTAAGATCATGATTTGACCCATTGATAGACTACCATAAAATCGAAAGTAATTAAAATAATATATATATATATATATATATATATATATATATATATATATATATATATATAGAATCTTAAAATTTCAAATTGAAGGAAGGCAATTTTATCCTTTTTTGTTCATAAATTTTAAATAAACTATTAAGAGGCGCTTTTAATAGGGCAGCTTAAATTATCAAACATTCTTTTTGATCAAAAATCGGCGTAGTTTTAGAGGGGCGGTGACATTTTTTCAATGTACAACAAAATCTGGCGGTGTCATTGTATTTATAAAAAAAAAAGTCATTTATATCCCTCAAAACACTCTACGTCTTTTACATAAACACAATGTTATATATAATATATATATATATATATATATAATATGTCGTGAACAAAGAAAGATTCTCCTTAATAGAATTATCGAAGCGTTTTTAGAGGACGCGACTTAAATAGCATTCTTTTATTAAAACTACGTCATTTTTGGAGGAATGGCGGTGACATTTTGTAAATACACGATGGCATTGTATTTATAAAATGTCACCGCATCCCTCCAAAAACGAAATGCTATTTAAGGAGAATGCTTTGATCTGACCAGATATATATATATATATATATATATATATATATATATATATAGAATGGATCGGTCCGGAGTCCTGGACACGATCAAAATCTGACTTTTTTTTTGTTGTTTTTTTATTTAAAATAACTATAAAAAATTTAATATTTTATGGAATCGAAATTTTTCATATCTGATGTTTTGGGTGTGTTTTGAATACCTATACCAAAAGTGGTGGTACACCGCATGCATATTTGTACATACACATTTTATTATCGTGCACTCAAATCACACCCAAAATATCATATGAAAAAAAATTCAATTCCATAAATTTTTATTTATTTAGTTTTAGTTATTTTTAAAAAAACAAAAAAAAAATCCGCGGACTCCCGGACCTAACCAAAATTCGAACCCATATTTATTTATTTTTGTTTTTTTTAAAATAACTAAATTTTTTTTAATATTTTATAGAACTGGAATTTTTACATAATACAGTATTTTTGGTGTGATTTGGATACATATAACAAAATATGTATGTACAGTCTGTGCAGACTGTACTACCATTTTTTGGTATAGGTATTTAAATCACATCCAAAATATTATATTATGAAAAAATTTCAGTTTCATAAAATATTAAATATTTTTTTTTAGTTGTTTTAAAAAAAAAAAGCAAAAAAATAAATAAAATTTTGGTCTGTTTTTTATCAGGTCCGGACTCCCAGACCTGATCCATTCTATATATATATATATATATATATATATATATATATATATTTGTATATGTGTTTGTTTTAGGAAATAAAATCAATGATAATCATTAATCACATATATGATCAAAATGTAATATTAAATGGTTAATTATTACTGATCCACCTGGGCCAGTTATTTTCAAATAATGGACTTTTAGTCTAAAGAGTGAGCCTGTTGGATGTCACGTTTACAAGGCAATTGCCTTTAGAATGTAATCCAACCCAATAATGGCGGCTGTCGCATTTACAAATTACAATTGCCATTAGGATGTAGTACAACCCAATAAAGCACCGTCTATGTTACCAATGGCCCATTTTACAAGTATTGAGGATACCCAAATGGTCCTTATGTCGACTTATGTGAATATACGAAATGGAAAGAAATAAAAAAAATAAATCACATTAATTTAGTCGATTGAAATTTTATGTTAATTGCAATTTAACGTTGTCATGAAATTTATCGATATACAAATTGTTTTTCATTTTATTAATGTAAAATTTTTATTTCATCATTTTATCTATCAAAATTACATTGTATTGTGTTAATTGCCATTGCGACAACCACAACGCAATTGTGTCTTTTTCTATACACAAACGTGAGTGTATATATATATAAATTATTGTGTTTTTTGATTTTTTGTCAATTGTTTTTTATTGTTTTTTTTGAGTTTTTGTCACACATTCTTGATTAGCCCATAAATAAGGTATTTTCCCTCCGTTGTTCATTCTTTATGGAGAGCAAGTAGATGCCCAAAATTATCAATAGGGAATTGGGGATTTTGTGGGTATGGAAAATTGGATTTAAAAAAATCCCACCAATCTAATTGCAATCGGGTACCTGTAACACGAATCAAATAGTTTGATTTGTACTTGATCGACTAAAAGTTCGATTCACTCGAAATATAAATGATTCATATATGAGCAAATTTTAAAATTCGATAAATTACTCGAACCTCTTCAAATTACAATTTTCTATTAATATTCGGATCATATTTACTTAAAAAATTCAAACTGTTCGGACTCAATTTGAAATCGTTAGCTAAACAAATCTCAATCAAATTTTATTTCATACTCGATAAATTTTATGAATCAAATCTGAGTCTATACTCAATACTTGGTGAGTCTATGACAATCTCTTGAAATAAAATCTCACTTTTTCTTAAACATTGTGATTGCAAAAACTGACTGTATAATTATGCAAACAAAATTAAGTTTGCCTTGATAGTACGCGGTGCGTGACATTGTGGCATAGGTTTATAAGTTGTCGTGTTCATGGAAAAGTTTAGAAGGATAAATTTATAGTCAATCTATGGATTAGGAAATCAGTATGCTAAAAAGTTTCTTTCTAATGGATGATGATCTAGAGGAGATTCAACCGTTCTTATCCTTATTTGTTATTATTTGTTCTTTATTAATTTATTATTATTTTAAAAAATTCTCATTTTAATTTATTATGTTGAATTGATGATGATCGGTATCAGTAATAAAATTTATAAATAGAGGAGATCTATTTGCAAAAGAAAGAGAGTAATAAATACATTTCAATCTAAAATGTGTAGATAAAATTTAACTAATTTTAAGGAGGAGAATAAATGGTAAAAAAAAAAAATTTAGGCGCCAAGGCTGACAATAGGTTAGTATGAAATTAATTTTGGTCAACTCTGTTTGCGTGTGAGTATTGTATTGGTCAATTGACCAACTTACTGTCAAGTTAACTTTGGGATCCAGAGAATTGGAAATTAAACTACAAAGATATAGTCACGACGTCGTTTGTTCCTTCCACATCGCGACAAATAATGATGAAAGACAAAATACAGACAAACCGCAGTTCGTTTTCTCAAGAGCATGCTAGCACCGGGAAACCAACCTAGAGAGAGAAAAAGGGTTTTGTTCGTCTTTCCGATCATCACTTCATCGACTTTCTTAGGAATCTGCCTGCAGCAATATTGGTAATAGATCGCGGCTCCAATTTCATGTAATTGTACTTAATTTTTGCGTGTTTTTCTTATTATTGCCCGATTGGAATGATTGGTTCTATTATAAATTTGTATGGATGGTCTGTCATTCTTTTTAGTGGTTGATCATGACTTAGAATTAACTTATAGGGTTTAATCTGAATATTTTGATTTTACATATGAAATGTTCTTTTAGTAATTGTATGAAATATTCTCATTATGAACTTGTTCAGTATATGTTATGCCCTCCAATATACAGTTTTTCTTGCTATTGTTGACAATTATTTTGTCATAGCATTTTTGTAATGGTTCTATTAATATATTACTGGATTTGTGGGGCAAATTTTCGGAGGTATAAAAAATGTAATTTTTCATCAGAGGAAAGGGGAATTCAAATTCATGCTAGAAAAGTTAAGGAGTGGTGAAACTTTTGGTATATGTTTGCAAAAACTTGTTTGTATTTTTCAAGGATTAAAGCATTGATAAACTGTGAAATTTGCGGGGATTTTCCATAGTTTTAGGAGGCAATGTGTTCTTCGTGGTTGGTACAATTTAGTTAATTAATATTACCATTTGATTCAACTGAACTGAGAATTCATAGTATGAATTTTTACTTGCTAACTGACGAGCTTGCTTGATTTTAGTTGAATAATCACACTTGGCTGAACATTCAAGCTTTGCAGATTGTATATGAAATCAATTCGGCTGTGGTTCGTATTAGTCTACCTACAGTGTATGTGTTGATTTTTTTCCATTGTGACTAGGACGGAGCTTATATTCTTTGCAGTATTTTCATGCATTGTGTTAGTGGGCAAATTACTTGGTGCTAGTCCGTGTACTTTTTGAAAATATTTTAGATTTATTTACGAATGAGGCCAAAAACATTTATTAACTTTGTTCGTTATGGTAGAGGTTATATTTATACCAAATGTAAGCAGTGTACTTGATGGTAAAATTTATTTGCAATTGTTGCTTTGATGTATTTTAGTTGAAACTCTTAATTTCTTGATTATGTACCTAGGACGGAACCTTATATTTAGATCACAATTTTAGAATTTATCCAGTTAGAGTGAACGTATATATTAGATATAAACTTATTATTTATTCAAACACAAGTCCTTTCTTCCCTGATGCTCACTCATCTAACTTCTGAAAGAATAGAATAGAAAAAGTCAAAAGGCTACTTTACTAAAAGCTCGTACATTTCAAGACAACGAAAGTCTAAAATAGTAGTTATATTCTCACTTAGAATGCGAATGATTTAATTGCACGAGTTTCTAGCTGTATTTAAGCATATTGGTGAGTATATGATTACAACTCCCCCTTCCTCATACCATTACGTGTTTGTTTGGAGCTTATTTTTAGGCTCTTATCACAACCTTTCTGTAGTGTATAGGTAAACAAGATTCAAACAAGGAGTCTAGGGAAATAAAATGCTTTACTCTTTAAAAGACAAAGAATGAGAGAATAGAAATTGGTTAACCTAGAATACCTAGGGTTTATGATTGCTGAATTTCAATGTAACTCAAGCTTTGCATCCCCATTTTTGTTATTAAAACTAAAAAGCTCCTAATTGTAGTGGTTTATATATTCATCGGTTGTATCATTTCATCTCTTCCACCCTAGTTTATTTTACTACACTATTCATTTTTAATTTTTTGATTAAAATAATGAATTATCATTTAAATGAGTATTGTTTTTTAATTGAGGTAATAAGCAAAATAATAGATTCTATTAATCCAGTCATATCAGATGTATATACTTCATATTTTGTTTTTATGATAAGTTTTATAATTCAACATATCATATGCTAAGGTTTTGATATATTTTATTTGAAGAACGTAAATCCCGTGGTTAATAACCTGAGTACAACTTTGAAATGGCGTGATTTTTTGCAACTTTTATTCCTTTTGGTTTTCGTAACCCTTTTAACTTACTATTCCGGTGTGGCTTAACAGGAGCAGGTGTTCTTGGTTGTTGTAGTATGAAAGACTTCTGGGTCATGGGTTAGTAGCGTACAACTGCCAGTTGAGTAGTTCACTTTTATAGAGGTAGCAATTGATTTTCTTTACATAATCCCACCCAGCTATCACAATGTGGAACTTTGCATCCAATTGTGTAGCTGGAAACAGTGGTCTGAAGAATGACTTTCATAAGCACACACTAGATTGCTCAGATGATGAAGTGTCCTCCAGCACCAGCAGAGAAGAGGGATTAGAGTGTCCTATATGCTGGGAGTCCTTTAACATTGTGGAAAATGTGCCCTATGTTTTATGGTGCGGACATACCCTTTGTAAAAACTGCATCTTAGGATTGCAGTGGGCTGTCGTGAAATTTCCCACTTTACCAGTTCAGCTTCCACTTTTTATCTCCTGCCCATGGTGCAACCACTTGTCCCTCCGTCTGGTCTACAGGGGTAACCTCAAGTTCCCTCGTAAGAATTATTTTCTTCTTTGGATGGTTGAGAGTTTGAATGGTGATAGAGGGAAATCTCATCATGTCTACTCTGGAGATCCTAATGCAGGCTGGCCATCAAACACCAAATTAGCATTGGAAAGTCAGGAAAACCAGTCTAGCATACGGAGGGGCCATCAGTCAGAACCATCAGGATCAAATCATGATCATGTTGATGTGGATAATTACCTCGGTGCGGAGAGCTTACATTCTTCCCTGCGGAAGTCCCTGGTTTTCTTTGTTAATTTGACAACCAAATTTCCGCTGGTACTCATATCTCTTCTGATTGTGTTGTATGCCATTCCTGCCAGTGCAGCCATCTTAGCAGCGTACGTACTCATCACTGTTCTGTTTGCGGTCCCATCGTTTCTCATTTTGTACTTTTCATATCCTAGTTTGGATTGGTTGATCAAGGAGATATTCACTTGAGATGCAGTACTTTACCATCAGTAAGCTCTGGGAATATAATGTTGTCCTGATAATATCTTCTTCTCTCGATTCAAAGCTCGTTGATGTGTAATTTGTCGACTCTACTGTTTTCTACGCCCTCCGGTATTTCCGTTCCTTGTCGTAAGGGTTAGTCTTGTTGGATCTTTCCCCCCGATAAATAGTCTTTTTGGATCTTCATTTGTATTATGTTTGCTCTGGTAGTATATAGTTGGTTGGGGTGGTTGTGAAACTAGTTTTTGTTATTCCTGTTTTACAACCATTGTCTAAGAAGTGAATGCCTATGCTACCAGCATTCTGTATAAGAAAATGCTCTTGCAAGACTGCTGTTGAAAGTGATGGGAGCCCATTTATATTTGAGAAGCATATGTTTTATGTATGAACAAATATAATCTACATTATATGAATGTCTTCTCTTTTCTTGTGTATATGACAAATAGATGTTTTTCTTTTTTCTGTTGCATGGATTTATAATGGAGCTATCAAAAAGTTTCTGGCAATTGGATTATAATTTCACAGGCTATGCATGCCCCCCTATGTAGCCCCTTTACCCATTTGGCACCCCTTTTAGTGGATGAAGAAAAGAGAAGAAATTCATGGTCTAGTGGCCAAGTAAATTAACTAATACTTGGCTCAGTTCTGAAAAGTAATTGATACTCCAAACTTGTCTTCAATGAGATATTAAATTAAACACCAATTTTTAATTCAACTCAGAGAGGGGGGGGGGGGGATATGTTATAATTCTGGTTACAAAAAAATTAGCACACAAGCAATCTGGGTAAGTTCTACTAAAAGTTGCATTAATAATGGTCTTAAAAAGTTATTTTTTTTGGGGACTGTTTAATCAATATGATGCTATAATTGTACCAAAATTTGGTAGAGGAGATTTCATTTCATGATCTTTTATTCTTTTTATTTTATACCATCCACAATATAATTCTTCAAAGCCAAGCAGGACAATCCATCTTGGGGTTTCCACGTGGCACAATTGTAACCTCCAAATTGAAAACTTTTGCGTACAAAATCTATAAACCCAAAGAATCATCATCCAGCATTCTGATTCATAATCTTGCCCCGGAGAAACTTCTAACTCAAAAATGGTGGCAGCAATAGCTGTCCACTCTCCAAAATCTACTGTATTGAAGAACCCAGTTCCATCAAAAGTACTGAACTCAATTTTTCTTGGCGCGTCCCATTTGAAGAGTCTCTGTTTACAGTTAAAACCCAGTAGAAAGAATAATACTAGACTAGTGGTTGCTTCTTCAGGCACCTCCACAACCGCCGCCGCTGATGGCGGTGGAAGGTTTTATATAAACATCACTGGATTTCCTTTCCCTCTTGGCCCTTTTCTCAATAGGCGCACTATCAGAACTGAGGTTAGCTTCTCCACCTTTACCTTTATTCATGTGTATCTGTATGTTTATATTACTTAAAAATTAAGTTGGTCTATTAGGTTTCAAATAATTTATTTCCTTTATTGGTTACCTGAAGCTATGTAGGGGATGCTTCAGATGGAAATTGTAAATGTTTCCATCGTAAATGTCTCATTCGGCATCCTGAACTATGTAATAAGTATGGTATATTTAATTTTAACTATATAATAAGTATGGTATAATAACTATACTGAAACTGGATAGTAGAGCACCACTGTGCAGAGTATGTTAGGAAAAAAATGATATAATATTGAAAGACAAGAATCGATAATCCCTGTCCTTAAAGTGTTTATTGTCTTCTACCAAAATAGGTTTTGCCAAGGGTTCAGACAATATACCTCCTCCAGGATATATGTCAAGTCTACAAGGTTTTAGATATCTTGTCATAGCAAATTCACAAAGAATCCCACAAATACTACTTTGCTAGAGTTCTAGTTTTCTAAGAACAAAAAAGTGAAGAAGATAAGATACCATAGACTGACCATATCCTTATATCATTTTTCAATAAACTAAAACTGATACTCCCTCCGTCCTAGGATAAAAGTCCTGGTGGACTTTTCACGCATATTAAGAAGAGGAATAAAATGACAAAATTGTCCATAATAATGTCATTAAATATGGTGAGAGAATTAGAATAAGAAAAGTATGAGATATTTAATGCTACAGGCATAATAGGAAAAAATGTGTAAAAGTTTGGTTATTAAAAGAAAGTGGACATTTAACATTGGACAACCCAAAATAGTAATAATAACTTTTATCCTGGGACGGAGGGAGTATAATATTAATTATGCATTCATAAAGTTTAGTTCTGTTTAATTATCTTCAACAACTAAAAGAAATTCAAACAGTCTTATTTGAATTTTAAGTGCACTCAATTTGACTCATCCTACAAAGATAGGCACGCAATCGAGCCGTAGACAGTCAACTGAAATCCAATCCACGAAATAATTTGATCTATGGACAGCATCATTGTGGTAAAGGTCATTGATCGGACGATACTCCTAGCGACGATCGACGCGTGCCTAAAGCGCAATGCGACTTTTTATGGTTTAACCCGACCCGTCTGGTGGGTGGGTGGTGCGTTGCGCCACATCGTTGGAAGTCTTTCCTTTAGTACCATAAGTAAATAATACTATTACTCATATACTAATTAGTAATAAATAATATTATTTCTCTCCTATGCAAGACTAAAGGAAATGAGTTTTTTCAAACATCATAGCACCTTTTCAAATTCCCAATTTTATGCTTAATTAAATAACATTATATAATTCCTACTTGAATCAAATAACATTGTCTCTTGTTCTTCACATGAAAGACTATAAGATTACACTATTAACTCACTTAAATTGTGTACACTATTGGATTTAAAATAAGTCCAAAAGTAACAAAATTAATTGTTAAAAGTGCTCTATTTCTAACAGTGTTAATATAATAAGTATGGTATATTTAATTTTAACTTGCCATCATGTTTAGGTAGTATGCAGAAAAAATTATAAAGCCTACTAAGATACCCATCTTAGGTACAGTTCTGATATTCATCTTATGGTAATAGGTTTAATGTAAAATGAAGTTTTGATTAGAATTTCTAATTTTTCTTGCTAACTCTTGGTGTCAATTAAATTTCAGGCTTTAAAAAATTCCATATGGCTATTCGAACAAGAGCAGGCATTGGGATTCAGTAGTGTATCAACAAACATTCGCATGACTGTCATCAAGCTAAAATCTGGAGGATTATGGGTTCATGCACCCATTGCACCAACCAAGGAGTGCATTCAGGTTTTTACATGTTTTGTTCTCAAGTTATATTCATTTATCTACATTCAAAGTAAATACATTTAAGATACTGTAGTGGCCCTTTATATGCAGTTCAAGACGATTTGTAGTGTAAATTCATTCATCGCAACTACATTTTTTAATAGGCTTGAGCACCCTCGCTCTTCTCTTTTGGCTGGTACAGGTGGCCTGTATTTGTCATGCCATTCTCCTAAGAAAAGTGGTTACATGCTTTCTGTACAAAACTGATCCCTTCATCAGTTTGATAAACATCTTATGTTGAAAAACACGTGCCACATTTGTAAATGCTTGTCAATAATCCCAATTATGTCAAATAAAGAGACTGCAACATCTGATTTGTACACCTACTCCCTAGCACGATATGATCAACCATCATCAAGTTAACCAACATAACACAATATAATCAAAATGTGCATAACTCCGTAATTTGTGGCAGTATGTTTGTTAAGTAATTAGACTTGCCATATCGTAATGTTTTGTGTGCAACTCTATCATATGGTCTCATAAAATATCTTAGTGTAGAAAAAAGAATTTTCTATTCTTTTGGGAAAAGGTAGAAACTTATACTAATAAATAAATTTATCTCAGGGTATTTCTTGCGAATCTCATATTTCTATGCTAATCAACATGTAGAACCTTATGTTTATTGTGATTTCTTTACCTTTCCAGCTAGTGAAGGAGTTAGGAGCTCCAGTAGAGTACATCGTTCTGCCTACATTTGCTTACGAGCATAAAATATTTGTTGGTCCATTTTCCAGAGAGTTCCCTCGAGCTCAGATATGGGTGGCCCCAAGGCAATGGAGCTGGCCTTTGAATTTGCCGCTTGAGTTTTTCGGAATTTTTGGTGCCAAAACATTAAAAGATGAGGACTTTTCGACTCCATGGGTTGATGAGATTGAACAAAAAGTTTTGAGCTCACCTGAAGTTGGTAATTATGATCTCTACTGGATTGACTTCTCAAACCTTATATTCATGAATTATTAGTTTGAACTTTGTCGTTATGGACTATTTCAGGAATTGGACCATATGTGGAGGTGGCTTTCTATCATAAGCAGTCCAGAACGCTATTAGTGACAGATGCTGTAATCTTTGTCCCAAGGCAGCCACCTGATTGTATTAGCAACAAATCTCTATTAGCATCTGCAAAGAATGGTTTGGCTGTTAAAATTCTTAGTAAAGGAAAAAAAGTTCCTGAAGAACCAGTTGTTGATAACAAAATGAACCGGCAAAAAGGTTAGTCCCATGAAGTAAAAGCATCGTGTATATTGTTTGTTGGGAATACAACGTAAAATCGACACTGATCAACATGAGGGTGATACAGTAGAAGCATATCTGTGATCTGTGCTATAATAATTTTTTGGGTGCAGGGTGGGAAAGAATGGTTCTCCAAATCTTGTTTCTTGGCCCATCAAATCTTCTGGAGCCCAAAGCCAGCTTTGCTAAGATGTCGCAGAAGCTAATTGTTTCACCCATTGTTAAGACATTGGTTTTTAGCAAAGTTCCTGAAAAGGCAAGTAATCCAAATTTTTATAGGATTCAACTTGTATGCAATATTCATGATTTTTTTTTTCTTTTTTGGTTTTTCGGTGATAAGTTGCTTTACACATTTTTGGGAGGGTGCTAATAAAAGCACATCCTGGCAATAAACCTGTCGTAATGTGATTAAAGCCATGTACTGAGTGCTAGACAATTTATTTTAGTTGCATTCTTGGTTAGAAACAATAAGCCTTGTTTTTAACATTGTTCTGTGATTAGTAAAGCTATTGTAACAAATCAAAAAAAAACTTGTACAGATAAATTAAACTTTCGGGGAATTGAAGCTTTGTTGAGATGTTTCTGACTTTGGATATTCCTGCATCTATCAAAATATCAGGTCAAAGATTGGATCGACAGCATTGCAAGGGACTGGAGGTTCAAAAGAATAATCCCTGCTCATTTTTCCGCTCCAATAAACGCTAGCAGGTCAGACTTTTTGGCGGCATTTGCATTTCTTGATGAATTTTTGGATGATTGTTATGTTACCCGCCCTTCACTCTCCCTTCTCTTTGCATCTCTAATGGGAAAGGCTTCCAGTTACTTTCCTCCAGATGACATGAAAACATTATCATCCCTTGATCAGTTTTTAGTCTCAGTTGGGGCAGTGAAGAAGACTGTCTCAGGTCGGAAGCAATGACTAAATTATAAACTTGTAAATTTTTCTGGCGACCTGTTAAATTTGAAACTACCAATACATATATTGCACTTAATAGTGGAATCTTGTAAACAAGCTTAATATTTCTAATCCTTTTCTCAAATGTAAAGAAAACCTAGGAAGTGTGGTGTTATATGTTTGTTGAAAGTTGTTTTAAGTGAAAATGCAGCAAGGAGTTGTTTGGAAGCTCAGCAATGTCAATTCCTACTATTTTTATTCCTCAGTTGGACCTTTTCGGTAAAGGGAGTCAATCTTGATCTGTTGGTATTACTTAACAACCAAGCTAATATAAATATAAAAAAAAGGAAAAGTTGTTGCGCCGCAGAGTAAGCAAATAGGAAATGTTCTGTGCATCTGGATGCTTGGTTTCAACTTTCAATCGAATTTGAATAATTTATATATACGGTCCGGATCAAGAGCACTCTCCTTAAATAGCACTCCGCCTTAAATAACACTCTTTTATCAAAATGACGTAGTTTTGGAGGACGCGGTGGCATTTTGTAAATACAATGCCACCGCGTATTTACAAAAAAATGCCATCGTCCCTCCAAAACTTCGTCGCTTTTGATAAAAGAGTCTTATTTAAAAGTGAAATATTATTTAGCGAGAAAGCGTTTCGATCCTCTCCATATATATATATATATATATATATATATATATATATATATATATATTGCAAATGTATAATGATTAGTGGTTGAAATCATTTTTATTCTCTGAGTTTAATGTCCACTGGTTATTCCAGCTCCTATGGTCTCTGTTATACATCATTATGGGCCATTTCATTAACCACTTCTTGTTCAGTTGAGGAAATTTTGTACTAATTTGCTAGGGATTATGTTGTTGCTATAAACTTGATAATATTTGGTTGGAGGGTCACCTTCCTGAACAAATCTCATCTACCAATATTGAACAGTTAAGAAAGGGGGGGAGGGGAGGGGAGAGGGGGGAGGGGGGGGTGTTGTATTTTATGTTAAATATTACAAAGTTAAAGGTTTTAAACGGATGCTTAATTTTGGGATATTAAGTGTTTACCGTTTATATACCAACGACTGATTAATTTTGGGGATATAAATACTGTTTCCGTTTGGGCATTAATCATCTTACCGTTTGGGGATATTAATTCTTTTTCCGTTTGGCGTTTGAGATATTTTACGCATTAAAATTTTCAGCAGTAAAAGTTGGACATATTACCGTTGCTATTTCTCTATATAAATAAGGCCGAGTACTATTTGTGAAAAGGGCACTTGACTACCACTGTTTAGAAAACCGGTTGCTGACATAAAGCTAACCTTATAGATTTCTTTTGTTCAATTGCTAGCATTATTATATAGTAACCAAGCACTGTCACTTCAAAATTCTATCCCATACACATTATATATATATTGTTGCTGCCAATCTTTATATATAGAAACACTATCATTGCTACTTTTACTTTATAAATATATATATATATATATATATATATATATATATATATATATATATATATATATATACAGTTTCCTTAATTTGTACACATATATTATATACATTGAATATTTATATATATATATATATATATATATATATATATGTGTGTGTGAGGTACAATATTTGAGTTTGAGTAAAGAAAAATTAGAAGTTGTTCTTGGTCATTCAACTATTTCAAGTGCTGATTAGTTGGGTGAAGAACCGTTGAATTCTGGAGTAGGATTTCATCAGTGACCTTAGCACCGAGAAAAGTTCTCCGAGGGGCGAAATTTCTACTTAAGGACAATGCACTACACGCCTCTGCTCAAAATTATTCGCTCTAAATCGATAAATTTATTTCTGTCCTTCTTTTATTTGATAATTGAATCCTATATTTTGTTCATATTTATCCAGGGGGTGTTAATTGGCTTTGTGGGCCACCACCAGAACTGAACATGAAAATGAAAGTAGTCATCTTTTCTTTCTCAGTTGGAGCATGCAAAATGAGTTTTTTTGTGGTGTAGAAAGAGAGAATCCAAGGTGTGGACACTCAATTGTACTAGACCTACCATCATTTGCAATTATCAATTATGCATTGTTAGTAAAATTGTCCAAAACTAGTTGTTTCTTTTTTCTTTTCTATTTGCTGTATAAAAGTAATTGTTTCCCCCATATAATGTCACTATGCTTTAATCCCTAAAAGCTTGCTTAATAGGATAAATAAATAAAAGAGTTGTTATATGTTGTAAAAAAAAATTGTCCACTTACAACATATGGAATAAGTAATTATAAGGTCGGTCAATATTATCAAATATAATTATTCACTTAACTCACAATAAACTCACAATAAATAAGTTGACATAAAATCTGAAAATTTTCATAAGTAAGTAAAAGGAAGTCATATTTTTCAACTTATTTAAATAAAGAGTTGTCACAAAAATAAGTTAACTTATCAAATAGAGAGGTAACTGGATTGTGACGCCCCCAAAATTAGGTATACGTCATCCATCTTGGGTCGTCACTTACATGGTACAAAATTCAAATACAAACTAATAATACAGCAGTCGTGTAAAATACGACAAAACATATGCTCTGAGTTTAAATACAAATATTGTCTTCTGATAATATCCACTCTCGAATAAGTCCTCATTACATTTATTGTCACACTATTTAATGTAATAAAGGAGGACTACTAGCTAATACTATCATCCCACCATCACTCCATTCCCCGACTCGTCCCAAATTCGCCCCTCATTTCCCAAGAAGAAACGGTGAAAGAAAAGGTGAGCTAAACTATCCCAAAGAAGAAATATTATGACTAAGATAATGCAAAATAAATTATCATTAGCCTCCAACAATGTTAAACCGATAAAATACAATAGACATCAAGTTTAATCATGCGGTGAACAAGCAATCCATTAAAAGAGTCAAGTAGAAAATAAAATCTACTATCTTTTATGATTAAAAAAGTTTTTCATCACTTTTATCCCTGAGACTCGGCTCAATAAATAATCCACATCATTAAATCATCCCTGCACTACAGGCCAAGAATATTATTTTGTATCACGACCACGAATTATCCATGCACTACAGGCCAAAAATAATCGTGTTTTCATCAATCTGGCTCTTGATTACGCCCGTGGCGCCCCAAAATAGGTCCATTCCATCCAACCCATTCTCGAAGTCGCCAAATACATGGTATGCGTAAATAACTACAACTTTATTATTACAACATATAAATCGTGAGTTTAAATACGAGATATTACCATCTGTATAATATCCACACGCAAATAAATCCCCATCATAATTATTGATACATTATTTTACAAAAATGGTGAGGACTACTAAACAACTCTCTAGAACCTTCATTTCATACCCCGACTAAGACTTTCGCTACATTCTCGCCTCCGAGAAGAAAAATGGAACAACAAAAAAGGGTGAGCTCAACTAGCCCAAGAAAGAACATTATGACTAAGATAACATAGAGCAAATTATCGTTAGTCTTCAACAGGAAAAAATCTAATAGAATACAATAGACAACCAATTTTAAATCAACAACTGCAGCGGAAACAACAATTCATTAGAAGAGTTAAGTAGAGAATGCAAACTACTATTTTCTATATATGAATTTAAAAGTTCATCGTCGATATTTTATCCTGTAACATCAATCAATATATATCTTGAATCAAATATTCATCTTTGCACTACAGTGCCAAAGATATTCATCATTAATCATGTTCATCTAAACACTGCTCATCTTTGCACTACGCCAAAAGATATTAATCGATCGGTTATGTTTATCTCAACACTGCTCATCTTCGCACTACTACGGCCAAAGATATTCATCAAGAAATCATTCATCTTTGCACTACAGGCCAAAGATATTCAGTAATATCATCATTTAGGACTGAGGATGATGGAAAATATTTTAAAAAAAGCGAATCCAGTGAAACAAAAGAACAAGTATTAAGGATTCGTACTTTAAATAATCCAAGTTCAAAAATACTTTATAAATAACCAGATTGGAGTAAAATTCAAAAATGAAGATCAAAACATAGATCCAATCAAAGATAGGAACTATAACAGACAATCTTGGACATAGAAAAGAAAATTTAATTTTTCTGTGAATAGTGTCGTATTCGTGAATAGTGTTGTATACGTGAATAGTAACTCCGACACCAAAAGATAGAAATTTTACAAAAACATCATCATGCTTCGTGAATAAGACTTCGTGAATAAGAACTCATGAATAAGAACTCGTGAATAAGAATCATGAATAAGAACTCCCGACATGAAAAAGTTCCAAATTTGATAAAAATTTCAAACCAATATTTCGACATAATGATATTGAAGAAATAATATCATTTTGAATAAAATAACATCCCTTACCTCGAAAGACAAGATTTTTAGTTGAAACACCTTGATCTAAAGCTATGACTTGAACTTGCACCAGATATAAGCAATACCAAAGTATACTCAAAATACTCACAACAATACGCTCGATAATATAGAGAGATAAAACTTCAGCTTACGTGTGATTTTAATTCTAACCTAAGACCTTATTTATAGGAAAATGCTTAGAACACCAAAGTAGAAAATTTAATAAATTAATATTATTTATTTTTTCTACATCTTCCTACGCATCAAGCATCTGAATTCAGCAACTTGACATGTGTTAAAGATGCCCATCAAACACAAAAAACGTTTTTCTTATTTAAATTATTTTAAACTTCCAAAAATTAATTATTTCGGAGCTTCGGAACTTCAATAATTCATAATAATTAGCTCTTTAATTAGAAAAATTCAAAACTCGCGATTTTCCATAAGAAATTCCATTATCTACAACTTTGCAGAAGGAAGTTTTTCCAAATTCCAAACAGAAATTGACCGAAATCCATAAACGGACGATTTTACAAGCTATAATCAAATTTCAGTCAAGAAATGGGTCTACCGACACACAAAATCTATTTTTAATATTTATTGCAACAAAAATACTCTTTTTCCTTGTATACTCATATATCCCACATTCATTATAAAAATATCACCATTATTATATTATTAAAATATAATAATATATTTAAATTAATTATTTTATCAGAAAAAGATAAAATTTCAATTTTCAACAATTGTCACTTTAAAAATTTTCTCCATCTATATCCACATAAAATCAATATTTTTCTCATCATATAAATCAATAATTAATTATTCACAAATAATATTACGTAATCACAAAGATCGACAACCGTGCCGCTCCTGAGAAAGAGGGGCTTTCCAATAAGGATCTCTCTCTTACCTGGGCGCCGCAATTAGGTGACCAAACCTCTCCTTAGATGTAACTTTCTAGACATTACCAATAATGTTATCCAATAATATTATTAAGATAATATGAATTATTGTCTCGATAATGGAAAATAATTTAGTAATGACAATTTATCAAAACAACAAAGAATATAAAATATAAATGCGTGAATTATTGAATCAATAAAATAAAATACCGAATAAAGAATTACTGTAACAATTATCGAGTAGGCCTTCACGTAAGAATCAATAATTGGTGCAATCTGCATCATCTCAATAACGGACAGTATTAGTGTGTTTTAACCACCGTATTCCAATAATAGATTAATTCAGTGAATAACTACGCCAAGTTATTTATAAACAACTTATATTTGTCGCTTTCTTCATCCAATCACTTTTCGTTATGGGGCCCACAAAAGACTGTGCCGTCATACGAATATTCTCCGACAGTACGAATATTCCACGACCAAACGAATATTACCCGACAATAATGAATATTTTATAACCACTTGCTTATTCAAATATTTATGTATTTTACCCATAACTATCCACATTAATCAAATCAACCCTTACTATTTCAAAATAATAAATAGAGGAAAATAAATTTCATTTATTAATAATTTGGGGTCTTACAACCTCCACTCCTTATGAAATTTCGTCCTCGACGTATGTACCTGGTGTTTCGAAAAGATGAGAATACCTCACTTTCATTTCCGCTTTCCAACTCCCGTGTCATTTCCTCAATAAAGATGGTTTCTCCACAAAACTTTAACTTGTGGTATAATCTTAAGTGACATAGGACATGTTCTTTCCTATCCAAGATCTTGACAGTACCTCCTCCGTGACGTTAAGTCTTCTATTATCTCGTCCGGTTCTAACTCAATGACGTGGTTCGGTCGTCCACATATTTACGTAACATCGATACGTGAAAACGCGTTATGAACACGCGCCATACTTGGCGGTAAAACGAGTCTATAGGCCACACTTCTATTCGATCGAGAATTTCAAATGGATTAATAAATCGAAGGTTTGAGCTTTCTCACCTCACCGATTCTCGCTTTTGAAATAACAACTTCTTGCACCTCCTTCTTCAAATTCATCACCTCGGTATATAATTTGAATAACTTTTAACTTTATCGATTAAAGTCGATTATACTCGTATATCATCACGTGGGTACCTAGAGTTTTCATCTCTATCTCTATTATTTGTAAATTATATGAAATGAGTCTTTGACAATATCGTACTCAGATTGTATACGATCTTCTACTCAACACGCCACTACCACGCGTTCGCTTTTCCAAGATGGCATGGTCGTAACATGTCTTTGAAATGAGTCTCCTCTTGAGTTCTTCAAGCTCTTCCCACATTCCTTGCTTCCATTCAATTTTGTATCTCTACGAGTCACCAAGTTAATGGAATAGCGATTCGAGAATATCCTTCAACGAATCTCCGATAATAACCAACTAAGCCTGAAAAGCTACGTATTTCGATTCATCGACTTAGGTTGTTCTCAATCGTGACTCATATCCCAACCTTGGATAAGACGTTAGAATGACACCTATCGCTTTACTATCGCATTTAATATGGTGTCTCCTACGGAGAGTGCGGCTTCGGTGCATTCCACAAAGGAAGTCACCGGATAAAGGCTCAGTACCAAATTTATAGTTGAATTTTTAACTCCTCAAGTTCAATAGAGCCATTCGATATGAGATTTTAGAAATGAGTTTTGTACCGGTTCAAAGTCGATACAAAATTTAATATCCGCTTTGGGAGTAAGTAAGCAAGAAATTCTTCAGAAATACGTCGGAAAAATCAATAACAACAGAATATTATTCAAATCGACGTGTCTTTATTCAAATCCATAACATGGACTAAGAAAACTTGACATCCGTAATAAACGAATGACTTCATGGCTTGATATGAAAATGTTTGACTACAATGGTTTGATTGCTTGAATTCGAATAACAGGTTGCTTAGGAATATGAAAACTAACAACTTTACGAAAGTAATCAATTTCGGCATGATGAGTAGTTAACCTTAAAATCACATCAAAAGCAAATATCTCTATAGAAATAAGGTTAACAGGTAATGTGATAGTGCCAACATGAATCAAGCAAGATTTCTAAACAACGGATGTAATGAAAGTTTCTCCTAACGGAGTCTCCATAAATAGGTCAAAGTCTAATTTCTCTGTAGTCAAGTTCAAACGTTGAGCGCAAGCAAATAAAAGAATGGGTAGAACCGGTATCTAGTAAGGTATAAACTTCGCAAGAATTTATAATTAACTAACCCGTGCTAACTTCGTTCGGGTTCCTCGCATTTTGACCGGTCACGACAAATGCTCTTCCAGGAACCGTTGACTTTGACTTTTCTAGGACATCCTTTTGAGTCACCATTCCCGCTGGACTGGGTTTCGATACCGTACAATCTCGAGCGATATGTCCTTCTTTCCCACAATTATAGCATACCTTAAACTGTTGTGGGCAGTTTGGGCTGATATGTCCCTCTTTCCCGCATTTGTAACATACGACCGGTGGCCTTTCTCCTCCCTTGGAACCAGTTGCTACTGGCGCTGACGTCTTCACATGGTCGTTGTTGAATCTCCTCTTTTTAAAATCTCCTCCCGACTCGCTTCTTCTATTTCATGGCCACGATTACCACCAGAGTGGTTACCGCCTTTGTCCGTATTCTTCTTTCTCCGCTGGTTATCGTTATTCTGATGACTGATATCTTCGGTATGATCCTGGTTATGGTCCGAGTACGAGGCGAAGTTCGCGGATGTTCACAGGAGGTACATTGCCAACCTGTTGCACGTTCTCCTCGTTGGTAAGTACATGCATCTCCACGGTCTCATTTACTCCAATCATTAATATTCTCGATCGACATTCTCAAATCACCGCCATAAAACAAGGGTTAATTAAGGAAATTAATATATCACATAATATCGCTATATACTAACCAACTAACAAATAAGCTTAGGTAGGACACACTAATGAATGATTTACTCTGCCTCCCCTCCTAGTTCTATTCCCCGATCTCCGCCAAAGATTATATCCCTAAGCTCGATACCAACTGTGACGACACCCCAAAATAGGTCCATTCCATCCAACCCATTCTCGTGTCGCCAAATACATGGTACGTAAATAACTACAACTTTATTATTACAACATATAAACCTGTGAGTTTAAATACGAGATATTGCCATCTGTATAATATCCACACGCAAATAAATTCCCATCATAATTATTGATACATTATTTTACAAAAATGGTGAGGACTACTAAACAACTCTCTCTAGAACCTTCATTCCATACCCCGACTAAGACTTCGCTACATTCTCGCCTCCCGAGAAGAAAAAATGGAACAACAAGAAAAAGGGTGAGCTTTCAACTAGCCCAAGAAGAACATTATGACTAAGATAACATAGAGCAAATTATCGTTAGTCTTCAACAGGAAAAATCTAATAGAATACAATAGACAACCAGCTTTTAAATCAATAACTGCAGCGGAAACAACAATTCATTATAAGAGTTAAGTAGAGAATGCAAACTATTATCTTCTATATATGAATTTAAAAGTTCATCATCGATATTTTATCCTCAGTAACATCAATCAATATATATCTGAATCAAATATTCATCTTTGCACTACAGCCAAAGATATTCATCACCGTCATATTCATCTAAACACTGCTCATCTTTGCACTACTAGCCCAAAGATATTAATCGATCGACCATGTTTATCTCAACACATGTTCATCTTTTGCACTACGGGCCAAAGATATTCATCAAGAAATCATTCATCTTTGCACTACAGTGCCAAAGATATTCAAGAATATCATCATTTAGGACTGAGGATGATGAAAAATATTTTAAAGAAAACGAATCCAGTGAAACAAAAGAACAAGTATTAAGGATTCGTACTTTAAATAATCCAAGTTCAAAAATACTTCATAAATAACCACATTGGAGTAAAATTCAAGAATGAAGATCAAAACATAGATCCAATCAAAGATAGGAACTATAATGATAATCTTTGACATAGAAAAAAAAATTTAATTTTTCTGTGAATAGTGTCGATTCGTAAGTGAATAAAGGTCTTGAGATACGTGAAAAGTAACTCACACCAAAAGATAGAAATTTCACAAAAAATATCATCATCATAAGACTTCGTGAATAGTAACTCGTGAATAAGAACTCGTGAATAAAATCGTAAATCAAATAATAGAACTCATGAATAAGAACTCGTGAATAAGAATCTCAAGCATGAAAAAGTTCCAAATTTGATAAAAAATTCAACCAATATTTCGGCATAATGATATTGAAGAAATAATATTATTTTTGAATAAAATAACATCCCTTACCTCGAAAAAGACAAGATTTCTAAATGAAACACCTGATCATAAAGGCTGACTTGAACTTGCACCTGTAGTATAGCAATACTCAAAGTATACTCAAAATACACACAAGAATACGCTCGATAATATAGAGAGAAAACTTCAGTTTTTGGTGTGATTTTCAATTCTAACCTAAGCACCCTATTTATAGGAAAATGCTTAGAACACCAAAATAGAAAATTTAATAAATTAATATTATTTATTTTTTTCTACATCTTCCTACGCATCAAGCATCTGAATTCACCAACTTGACATGTGTTAAAGATACCCACCAAACACAAAAAATATTTTTCTTATTTAAATTATTTTAAACTTCCAAAAATTAATTATTTCGGAGCTTCGGAACTTCAATAATTCATAATAATTAGCTCTTTTATCAGAAAAATTCAAAACTCGCGACTTTCCATAGGAAATTCCATTATCTACAACTTTGCAGAAGGAAGGTTTTCTAAATTCCAAACAGAAATTGATCGAAATCCACAAACGGGCGATTTTACAAGCTATAATCAAATATCAGTCAAGAAATGGGTCTACCGACACACAAAATCTATTTTTAATATTTATTGCAACAAAAATACTCTTTTTCCTCGTATACTCATATATCCCACATTCATTGTAAAAATATCACCATTATTATATTATTAAAATATAATAATATATTTAAATGAATTATTTTATCAGAAAAAGATAAAATTTCAATTTTCAACAATTGTCACTTTAAAAATTTTCTCCATCTATATCCACATAAAATCAATATTTTCCTCATCATATAAATCAATAATTAATTATTCATAAATAATATTACGAATCACAAGATCGGGCAACCAGTGCCGCTCCTAAGAAAAAGGGGGGCTTTCCAATAAGGATCTCTCCTTACCCAGCAAGAATTAGGTGACCAAACCTCTCCTTAGATGTAACTTTCTAGACATTGCCAATAATGTTATCCAATAATATTATTTAGATAATATGAATTATTGTCTCGATAATGGAAAATACCTTGTGTAATGATAATTTATTGAAACAACAAGTAATATAAAATATCAATGCAAAGAATTATTGAATCAATAAAATAAAATATCTTTGAATAAAGAATTATCGTAACAATTATTGAGTAGTGCCTTCTTACGTAAGAATCAATAATTGATGCAATACCGCATGCTTCTTGTTCAACAACGCGTATTAGTGTGTTTTAACCACCGGGTATTCCAACAAAGATAATTGTGAATAACTACGCCGTTATTTATAAACAACTTATATTTGTCGCTTTTCTTCATCCAATCGCTTTTCAGTTATGGGGCCCACAAAGATCAAGGCCATTGTAATTTAATATTCTCCGACAGTATGAATATTCCACGACCAAACGAATATTTCCCTACAATAATGAATATTTTATAACCACTTGCTTATTCGAAATATTTGCGTATTTTACCCATAACTATCCACATTAATCAAATCAACCATTACTATTTCAAAATAATAAATAGAGGAAAATAAATTTCATTTATTAATAATTTGGGGTCTTACAATGCCATAAAACAATTCATCTTTGCACCTCGGTCAAGAAGAAATCCATAGCCATAATCATACCAAAAATATCGCCCATCAATGCACTACTTGCTAATGAGGACTTTTAATTTTCACATCATTTGTAACATTACTACCATGATTATACCGAATAATCCTCAGTCATAATCATACCAAGTCCATCTATGCACTACAGAATTACCAAAATGACTTTCAATAAATATAAACATGAGGATGATGACAATGATATAAGAATTCAATTAAACAAGTTCAAGAATTAATTTGTCCAGAACCAATAACGTCCAAATTGTCAACATGATCATCGCTTTGTAGAGTAAAATTCAAGAATGTTCGAAAGAATATTTCCATGAAAAGATATTTGGATGAAGCGCAAATATCAAGGATATTCCACTAATTTCATGGAGTATAAAAGTCAACATTTTAATCAATTGAGTATAATACCGAATGGAATAACAAAAGAAATCACCATGCATGTCAGTATTGGCGATAGATAGTTATTCCAATGTAATAATAATAACGGAACCAGTCAGGTGAAATTCACACCGACGTGATGTTCCAACGTAATAATAAATGCGAATAATAAATGATGGAACCCGGTCCCACGATATAGACAAAAAACAGGATATTCCGGCGTAATAATAAAGACGAAATAATAAAAAATGGAACCAGTCCCACAGATAAAGACAGATGGGATATTCCGATGTAATAATAAAGATGTAAATAATAGAATAATGTCACCAAGTATAGGGTAGCCCAAGAGTATACAAAGTTATTCCAATGAGAATAATAAAAATGGAATAATGTAAGTTCTCTTCTTTAATACAAAAAAATAATATCCTCACTACAGTAAAATAATACTTGATATAAGAGTAGTGAAGTAAGAGAAAACTTTTCTTATATCTCTCTATAGTCTCTCTCTATAGTTTCTCTCTGTAGTTCAAAGAATTAAGTAAAAAAATAATGAAGGAATGAGCTTCATTTATAGAAAAATGGAATGCATAAGAATTAATCCATGAATTCATCCAAATTGATTTACTTTAATCGACGGTCCATATTTAAAGAAAAATCTTTTAAAAAATATAATAAATTCTATTTATATAAAAGATTTTTATTATGCAAATACTATGCATAATAAAATATAATATATTCTATTTATAGAATAACTTTAATAAAGTATTTTGTTTTATATAAAAAGATTTTACTATGCAAAATACTATCGTAATAGAATATAATATATTCTATTTATGTAATAACTTTAATAAAGTATTCATTTTATATAAAAGATGTTTCTATTTTATTACGCTAATAATACTGAATAAAACAAAACTTCTAAATCAACAATAATTGAATCAAATAATGTGAGATACTACGCAAAGAACTATCAGTAGCAATAATTGAACAAAACCGGTGACTTCTCACATAAGTATCAATAATCAATACCGTGTGCTACTACTTGCAACAACGCCAGACATCTTGTTTCTTTACTATCGAGTAGTTCAACAAAGATCAACCAGAAAACTTTCGTAGTTATTTTTAATAAAATATTTTTGTCATTTTCTCGAATCCGACAATAATTCCGTTGTGGGGTCCACCAATGATTGTGTTGGTTGCATTTATTTAATATTCCTCGTTAAAACGAATATTCTCCCACCAATCGAATATTATATAACAACTTGCATATTTTACAAAATTTATAAATACTACCCACAACTATAACATTATATCAAATCCACACCATAATATTTAAAAAATATTTCGAGAAAATAAAATCTTTATTCATAAAATCTGGGGTCTCACAAGGATTATCTTAAAACTAGCTGTTCAGATACACAGACCTAATAAATAAATTAAAAATAAAAAAAGTCATAAAAATATTAATATCATATATATATATATATAAGAGAGAAACTTAGGATTAAATTATTTTAATAAAAAAATATATATAATAAAAATAGTATATTAAGATTGTGTGAAACATATCAGCCGCTCATCAACCTCTCAACAAACATGAAACATGGAGTCGGTATAATAATATTTGAGTTTGGCACGCCGTTTCTATATATTACAACTTTTATAAGAAAACATTAATTTTTTGTATCATTTCAAAATACACAAGTAAAATGACTTGTGAAAATATAAATCATACTTTTTTCAAAAATAAATAAATCTCCTTTAATTCTATTTTTAATTTTTTAATAGGTTGATCGAATAATTTAGAAGGGATGGAGTATAATTGAAATCATCTTAGATTGTGTTTGATAAACCTGAGAATTAAGATCTGAATGATTATGATGTCTTAATAAATTAGATCATCTGAATTTTTTTGAGGTCTGAATTTAAAAAATTGTTTGATAACTAAAAAGTAAGTTATCTCTTAATGACACTATTTTACTATTTTAAAGGTTAAAATTTTATTTAATAATTTTAAATATTCAATTTAATAAAAATGAGTGCATAATATTGTTGAATATATTTATATAAAAAAAAATTATCAAAAAAAATTCATTAAGAGGTACCTCTTAATTATTAAGATTTCATTTTTTGTCTTACCGATTAAGAGACATTTAGAAGTAACAAAAAAAACAGCATCAACCCTCTTAGCGAATAAAAGACAATCAAATGTAAATAAACATCACCTAACCTGACTTTATCCGGACCCTCACCAAAATTTCTCATCTAAGCCCCTAAGATTAAAAATGTATCTCTAAAATTAAAATATAAATAATATAGATTTCTCATAAATAAATAAATTCACAATAAAATATCACATAAATAAAAACAAACTTTACGTAAGAAAGAAATAAACTCATTCGAAATGAAAGTCGAACATAAAACCTAAAGGTTTCAGTGCCTTTTACCACTTATTATCTCTGAAAACTCTTTATCTTTTTCGTTCAGACCCAAATAATTGTTTGATAAAAAATTTGTCACATCTGTAAGCCTCTATTTCGGTAAGACATGGAATCAAGTCCGGATGGAAGAGAGGAACATCTGAACTCTTTATTACAAGAATACCCTCACAAATTTATCTCATTTGCCTTTCTTCTTCTCTCCTCTGTTCTTGCAGCCCACCGGTGATAAAGCTCCATAGATTCCGGCGAAGATCAATTAATGGAAAGCTCCGGGCTCTATGAACCGATCCAAAGCTATAGCTGTAAAACAAAGCCATGACTGCTCACAATGAAGTTAAATAAAAACCAAATCACATCTACATCTCAAAATTTGGGCAATTTTTTAAAACAATAAAACCTGGATGCAGCAATTTTACCGATTGAAAATATACTTTCCAGTAATTTCCAAACCTAAAATTATATAAATATATATATGATGGAAACACACAAATAGTTCAGATGTTAAAAGAAATAGGAACAGAAAAGAAATACTACCTTAATCAATGACAAAGGAGTTCAGATGTTCATTCAAATATAGATTTGTATGACATCATTTTAATATTTATTTATATAATTAAATTTTTTGAGTAAAACTAATAATTTGATTGTGTATATAACAAGGTTAAAATCGTAAAATACAGTTATTCAGATATTTTAACAATTTTAATTACCAAACAGCTTTATAAGTTCAGATGCAATTTCATTCAGATGATCTAATTTATTAAGACGTCATAACCATTCAGATCTTAATTACTTAATTTTATCAAACACTACTCCGCTATTAGGCTAAGATCGGCGAATGATGATTTTTAAGGGACATTAAAGTCAACGTCAAAAGTCAATTGAGTCGCTTGAAGAAATCCAATGAGATTTTTGTCTTTTAAATGGTCAAATTGAAATTTAATGACAACTTGAAGGGACGTTTTTGTAATTTAAATTTAAAAATAGAGTTAATATTTTCATAAGAAAAATTTCCATTATTTGAAAAGTAAATAAAACTCAAAATTATGCGAGTAATATTTGGTTAAAAAATATTAATATTATTTCAGAAAAGTATTAACTATTTTTTTTTAAAAAAAAGTTTATAAAATTAATTAAAAAACTAAATACCGAAGAATGGAACAATAAGCAATAAACCAAACAGAGCATAACCGCTTTATAGTCTGCTCTTGTCACGCAAACACGCGATACATTGAGGAGAATATAATAATATTCTGGTCGGTCCCGCTTTATAGTAAAATAATATTTTGGTCGGTCCCGAAGTTTTCAGTAATTATATTCCCCGCCCTTTCTCTCTCCCCAAAGATTCTGAAGCCAAAAGCGAAACGCAGTCTCATAAGAAAAGAAAAACCCCTCAGAAACCCAAAAAGCGAACACATTAAAAAGGGTTGCTTGCACGATCTCTGAAGCAAAAGATAATAACAGAGAAAAGGTGGGGTTCTTCCTCGACCTGCCCTCATTCATTTCTGTTAGCCTTTCTTCCTTACGCGTTGTGGTTTAGCTGTGAGAGGAGAGGAGAGAGAAACAAAGAAGGAAGAAGAAGGTACGCGTTTCTTTCGGTTTCGGTTTTAGCTTCAATTTCTTCCCCCAATTATTTTTTTCAGTATTTAAAACATGGGTTCTTTACATTTCTCTCTATAACTCTATTCGAAAACGGGTTTTCCAAAATTTGGATATTGCATAGCTCCGCTCCGCATGAGTTTGCTTGGGTTTTGATTGATTTGCATTATGTAGTGTCCTCTTGTTGAGAAGGATTTCCAGTCGAGATTTCACAGATAAGGTGTGATTTTGATGCGGATTTCTGCGAGGTTTTAAATTAATATAGTATATGTTAACGTCAGGATCTTTCTCCACGTCCCAATCACGTAAGACGTCCTGATCCTGCACAGTAAACACAGTCAACACCGAAAGCTTGACGGCGGTTCCGTCGGGGATAGTTCAGACGTGAGAATTAGTACGTGTTCACAAAGTTAACAATGGAGGAATGTATGGTCTACAGTGTATTGAGAGAGAGATAATAATTCTCAACATTGTGTGTGTATGGGAGAATATGAATAATCAATATATGTAAAGAACGCACCTCTATCATGGAGAGCTTCCTTTGCTATGTTATACTATCCTCGCTTGGATTATTACGCCACCCACTATCACCACCGACACCTCCTCCGACCGATGGGCTCTCGCCGATTGTATAAGGTTTATCCATTGCTTTTGGCCATTTTTTTTCTACCGCCACGGCCATGATCTCATCCACATTAATGCATGGCAGAACCTTGGTCAACCGTCATGCTTTTTCATCATCACAAGTCAAAGTAATGATATTAAAATATCCAATGGGTCAATCACTGGACCGAATTTTACTTTTAAAGATTAAAACGGATACAATACGGTGGATGGGCCCAATGGTTTTAACGAAAAATAAAGGCCCAATGGATTCTTCATATGAGTAGCCCAATGTACCCGCCCCCAAAAAATAGAAATATCACGCCCAACATTGCCCCCTAGTTTTTTTTGTTAAACAGAATGTTTAATAGAAAACTATGAATGGCCTAAGATAATTTAATAAAGGTCCATAGTGAGATATAATTGAAGTGTATCCAATCGTTATTCACGAAATAAAAGGAGAAGAGGATGGAGGCCCAAATCAGAAAAACCCTATTTAATAGATACATGGACCCGGAACCGGACCCTTCCCATTCAAATTCCAAATCATCAATAGCATTTAATGAGCCGGCCTTGAACACCGTGTAACCGTCAGTATAAAAGGTAACTTTATCAACTTTGACAGTTTTACCTGCTCATTTGAATTTCGAGCGCCTTCTGAACTCTCTGACTTTCTGAACTTTCTCCTTTCTTTCGCAAATAATCAACAATGGCTTCCCAGGATTCTGTACAAGGTTCTCCCATATTGGTAACCCCACTCACTGCTGTTCCACCAAACCCTACCACCGCTGCTCATGAAGGAGCCTCGACACTGAACCCAAAAGTGTCGAAATCTGATAAGAACCCTCCCCCCATAAATCCCAAAACCCCCTCCGAATACTACAGGAATACTGAGCGATTCTCGCACGCCAACACTCCCTCGATCGTCACAGAGGCTGAACTGAAGAGAATTCGGTCCCGATACCACATCCCGGATACCCACGCAGCCTAGGGTTCTAGATCCCATGAGAAGATGTACCAACGACCAGGAGGGTTGGACGGTAGTTCCTGTGACCCTACCGGAGAAGGGGTTCGTTTCCCTCTGATATCTTCATAGTAACCTCATTGGGGTTTACGGGGGTGGGGTTATTTTCAACTAGTCTTCAAAACTCGTACATTCACATCTTGGTCTTCGTGGCCTCTCTGCCATGAATTGGGCGTGAGCCTCCTCGACTCCTTCTTTACGATATACAAAATAGTACAATCTAGGGAGAAGGGGGTTCAAGGCCATTAAAGACATTCTCCGAAGTCGGGAGAAGTTCGAGAGGCGTTATTTGTAAACACGCCTTCTCGAGCAACAGTGGCATGCATGAAAAATGGTTCTACGTCAAAGGCCCCAAATCTCTTCTCTACCGAATCGGGCCATGACGAGAAGATCTCTGCTTGATTTTGGCGACATTTCGAAGAAAGAAAAATGGAAATGATGGAACTTTTGACAATTTCCCCGAGGAGGAGTGGAAGTACGGACTCCTCTCGAAGCGAAAGTATTATCGACCATAAATGTAAGTATCGGTCTATTTTATATGTATACGAAATTTTTTGAAAACGCTTTTATGATGTGGATTCTAACACGAGTTGTATTGGTTATCAAAGATCTTTGATCAAACCGAGCTCTTTTAGAGATAAAAGAGCTCAAGATTTTTGTCCGGAAGCCTTCTAAGTCGTTGAAACTCAGCAAAAGAAGGTTCTCCCCGGCCGAACCAATCCGGAAACATGTATGATTTAATTCCAAACCGACGAACCGTAGTCAAGAGGTTCCCTGCTTTGAAGAAGAGACTCTCCGCCTCGCCGTAAGAGGAGGCGATCGAAAAACCCGCACAAAGACCTTTCCAACCCCTTCCGGTTAAGCCCTTAAATCGAGCCAACCACCACGCGTCACACCCGACGAGGAGGCCTACTCGATCGTTTCGATCGAAGAAGCATCCTCCGCACCAAAAAGTCGAGAAGCAAGATAACGCCTTTCGATCGGCCAAGAGCTTAGGGGTGCCCCATCTTCGATCATACCCCTTCAGACCGCTGTAGAAATACAGATTAGCGAAGAAGGTGATCGAGGATGAAGTTTATCCAAACCTCGCCCGGAAGAGGAACGAACACCGACACCACCCAAGCTCGTGCGTCGGTCACTCCTCTACAAGAACCCAAATCAAACAAATCTCCTCTCCCGAGACCGTGTAGATGAACGAACTCACTGACTCTTCTCTCGAAACAACCAAATTCCTTCCCCGAAAAGGTCAAGACCTTTGCCGAACGGCGGAGTCCTTCGTCGGTATATCATGCCGGTGCCGTGGGATCTCCGACTATATGGCCTAGATTCAATGCTAATTTTCCGCTTCGACCTATTCGGGGCCTTCGTGAAACGGCGACGATCATAGGTTCGATGATCACACGGACGGGAATTTGCTCGATGAAGGGATGAGCTATTTGGCTAAGGTAAATAATCATTCCTTTATTTTTCTCGCCTTCATCCTTAATTGTATATCCGGATATCTTGCTTGAGTCTTCGCTCCAAACATATGCGGTTAATCTTTGTCTTTGGGCGTTTGCGTCAAGACACATAAATGGGGAAGCCGAGGAAGATTTCATGCGACAAAGAGATCAATATCTTTGAGATCGACCTTGGCTCGAAAAAAGGTCGATCGAGAGACTCTCTTCAAGTCATCGATGGCCTCCAACGAGACTTGGATAGAGCTAAGATGGATTGAGGACGTCGGCGATGAAGTAAGGACCCTGAAGATAGATAGGTTAGGCGCCTCTGAAGCTAGCCAACAAACTTTAACCGATCTCGAACGCCGGCTTAGTGAAGAAAACCCGTCTTGAGGGCAAAAAATGAGGAGTTTTCTTCTACCAACCGAAGCTTCGCTATTCAACTTGGCGAGACTCAATCAAAGGCCCAGATGAAGGATTTTAGACACAAGAACAAACGCCACAAGCTTCGTCTTAAAATAAAGGATCTTGAGGAAGGGGTCCTCTTACGACCAAGAGCTTAAAGCGACATCTGAGTGAGAATATAGAGACTTCGGACGAGCTTAACGCGTCGAGATCATGAAAGTTTACTCGGAAGGCTACGAAGATCGCCGGAGAGAAGGCAAAGAAAATTGTCTCACGCTTCAATCTGGACCCAACTCTACTCAACTCCGAAGACGAAGGTGGTGCCTAGGTGTTCTTCCCCGCTTTCATTCGACTTATGTAAAAATTTATCTGCTTAAACATTTTACGTTTCTATATTAATGTATTTTTTCATTCATGAATGAATAGTCAAATGAATGTTTTAGTTTTCCTGACGAATTTGCAATCTCTTTAATTGTGAACTATGTTCTCTAGTTAGTTTCTTGTCAATAATTCAATATCGATAAAATGAACCTAAACAAAGGAATCGCTTAAGATATATAATAGTTAATGTATGAGACGAAGGAATTGAATTTCATGGATGAGATTTACCTTAACTCGAATGAAAGGATCTGAATTCAAACACTTGAGGATTTAACTCAAATTGTTAATTAACAATTAAGCATGTCATATAACGTATAAAGTGATGTTAAAGAACGAGGCATTCAACTCAACACTTAAATAAAATAAAGTACCACATACTTCATCGGTTCAAAGTGTGAGATCGGTCATTTGTTTACCACTCGGGGTGAAACAATTATATGAAAACCAAGATATAAGGACCAATTGTGACCATTGATTTACCACCCCGGTAAAATCAATATAGATCCTTCGCTCACCACTTTCGGGGTAGAAACGACAAATAAATTTCGCCATCGAATGGCCAAGAAGTCCTACCATTCCTCCTTACACCATAGTGACCATAGGACAAAATAGGACCAGGACCAATAGTGACATTGATTTACCACCTGTAAAATCAATATAGATCCTTCGCTCACCACTTTCGGGGTAGAACGACAAATGGGTCGCCATCGAATGGCCAAAGAAGTCCTACCATTCCTCCTTACACCATAGGGACCATAGGACAAAATAGGACCGGACCAATAGTGACCATTGATTTACCACCACCGGTAAAATCAATATAGATCCTTCGCCTACCACCACGGGTGAAACGACAAATGGGTCGCCATCGAATGGCCAAAGAAGTCCTACCATTCCTCCTTACACCATAGTGATCATAGGACAAAATAGACCAAGACCAATAGTGACCATTGATTTACCACCACGGTAAAATCAATATAGGATCCTTCGCTCACCACTCGGGGTAGAAGAACGACAAATGGGTCGCCATCGAATGGCCAATTAAGTCCTACCATTCCTCCTTACACCATAGTGACCATAGGACAAAATAGGACCAAGACCAATAGTGAAAAAGTGTCTTTTTATTGATAATGAACAATAATATACAGACTTCCGATGAGTTAACTTGATCTTTATTGAAAGTATTTAAAGCTTCGCCAACAAGTGCTGTGTTTTTTGATTTGGAACCATCTAATGCCCTTAACCTAGGTAAGTGCTGGTTGGGATACTTCGATCACCTCATATGGTCCTTCCCAGTTTGGCATTAACTTTCCCGTGTTTTGAGGTGTAGAAGCTTCGGCTACTCTCAAGACGAAGTCTCTTACTCGAATCTGCGAAGCTTGACTCCTTTGTTATAATGCTTAGCTACTTTCTTCGTTGATAAGCGACCAATTTAAGTAGAAAGCAACTTCTCTAACTTCTTCTAGAGATCCAAATTGGCCTTCACCCTTCGTCATTGTATATTTCTTTGTATTGACCGACCAAGACTTGAGATCCGATTTCGACAGGGACTAAGGCATCGATACCATAGGCCACCGAAAGGTGAATCCCGATGCAGTCCCTCGCAGCGATCCGGTAAGCCCACAACACACGAAGCGACCTCCTCCGCCATCTTCCTTTATCTTCATCTAGTCTCAAGGCTTTGATCTCGCTTCGTATTCTGTTGGTCACCTCAACTCGCCATTTGACCGTGGATGAGCCACCGAGGTCTTTTTTATCTTTGAATCCCAACTCCTTTAAAATGCTTCAAATTTTGATCCCACGAATCAAGTCCGTTGTTCGATATTAATACTCTAGGGATCCCGGCGAAACACTACTACTCTTTTATGAACTTCAAACATTCTTGCTCAGAATTAACCAAGTGGCTTCCGCTTTCTACCCACTTAGTCATGTAATCAATAAGAACTATAACAAAGCTAACCTCGACCTTTAGCTTTAGGCAATGGACCCAATATATCTACCCCCGACGTAAATGAGGGTATAGAGATAAAATCGAGTATAGCTCTTCCGTGGTGATGTGGGATCTGGATCGCTGAGTTGGCACTTTTCACATTTTTGATATACTCTGTAGCTTCCTTGAAAATTGTAGGCCAATAAGATCCTTGTCGAAGTACTTTGTAAGCCAAAGATTTAGCAGCCCGTATGATCACCGCAAATGCCCTCGTGAACTTCCCCAAGAAGAGCATATTCCGCCTCGGATGGGACCCGGACACTTCAATAATGGTGAAGAAAAGGCCAATCGATAAAGATCCCCATCAATAAGAACAAAGTTGGCGCCTTGTATTTGATCTTCTTTGCTAACATCCGATCCGGGCGGAAGGACGCCATCTGCCAAATACTCGATGTCTGGGGTCATCCAAAGAGCTAGATCGCTTCGATACATCATCGCTTCATCTTTGAACACTTTCATTTGTTGCGAAACTTCCAAGTAAATCGATCCGTTAAAACATCTCGCATTCAGTAGTAGCCAATTTCGACAATGATCGTCGATAGAATTGTCATTACGCTCTATGCCCCGAAATTGTGACGAAGCGAAATCTTCGAAGTCGGTCCTTTAACTCCGCCAAATACTTGATCATCCGATTTCCACGAGCTTCATAGTCCCCGATAGTGCTGACAACCAACCGAGAGTCATCAGAGATAATAAGGTTCCTAACCTCTGACTTTTGCCAATCGAACACCCGCTAAGACCGCTTCATACTTTGGCCGTTGTTTGTTTGCTTTAAATCCAAATCGATGGCTCGTTGAACTTTGAACCCGTCCGGACTTGTCAAGATAATTCACCCCCACTAACAGCTAGGGTAGAGGAACCATCTCGCATATAGAGTCCAAACATTCTCGCTCCTGTTGAAGAATCGCAATCGCCGACGGACGATTCAACTTCCCAGTAACTTCGGCATCTGCTTGGTGAACGAACATTCTATTATGAAATCGGCGCCAAAGCTTGGCCTTTGATAGCGTTCGTGGATGGTATTCGATGAAAAATCGTGACAACTCCATTGTCCACGCCGCTAACCTTCACGAAACTTCGGCTTGCCCATCACCTTCTTCTTCAATGGTCGATCCGTGTAGACAACCAGAGCCGACCTTGAAAATACTGTCGAAGCTTCCTACTAGCAATTATCAAGGCGAAGGCAAATTTCTCAACATTTGGATACCTGGTTTTAGCATCTCGCAGGACGTGACTGACATAATAGACCGGATCTTTGCTCTTCCATCGATCTCCAACCAAAGATCGCTTCCAACCGCTAACGAACTTGCCGCCGAGATCATGATATAAGGTCTCTGCTGGAATGGGTTTCACCAATAAAGGAGTCAAGAAAGATACGCCTTTATGCTCGGAAGGCGTCTTCACACTCTAAAGTCCACTGAACGTCTTCGCATTCTTCTACTTTTCAATGTATCAAAGAAAGGAAGGCACCTCTCTGCAGATTTGGCGACGAACCTCCTTAATGCTGCAATCCTGCCAGTCAGACGTTGGACATCTTTGAATGACTGAGGAGTCTTCATGTCAAGAATGGCCTGAATCTTCTCTGGATTGGCCTCGATACCCCTTTGACTAACAAGATAACCCAGAAACTTCCCTGCATCGAGGCCGAAAGTGCACTTGGCCGGATTAAGCCTTAGTTGACGATGACGGACAGTCTGAAAGCATTCCTCTAGATCGTCTAAATGACTCTGACGAACGTCGTGTGTTTTTCACGATCATGTCATCAACGATACCTCCATGTTCCTTCCCAAACCGCCATCGAAGATGAAGTTCATCATTCTCCGTAAGTGGCTCCAGATTTATAAGGCCAAAAGTCATCTTCAGAAGCGACACCGAATCGGTAATAATAAATCTTGGTCTTTGGGATGTCCTCTTTACACATGGATATTTGGTGATAACTCAAAAAGCATCCATAAAGCTTAGTAATGCATACCCAGTGGCATCGATAAGTCGATCAATATGGGGTAGAGGATAAAATCCTTCTGACAAGCTTTATTGAGGTTTGTAGTCGATGCAAACCCGCCATTTTCCATTCTCGCTTCGCACCAACACCACATTAGCCATCCATTCGGGATAATCAATCTCATATATAAAGTCGGCAACCAACACTTTTGCTATATTTCTCGATCAATGATTTTCACGTCGTTCAAAGAAAGATCCGTCTTTTCTGCCGAACCAAGCTTCTTCAAGGATCTACATTCGTGCTATGCTCGGCCATCTTCCGACTAACTCTGTGCATACCCCTTGGTTCCCATGCAAAAATATTCGCATAAGCAGTACGTAAAGAGTTCTATGAGATTTGTCCAAGAGGTTACGGTAGACTGAACCGATCTTCACTGTCTTGTCCGGCTTTCGAGGATCAATTCGACCTCTTCCGTTTCCTCCGGCAGAATCACCATCGATTCGTAACTACTTTCGGTAAAAGGCTCGATCTCAATTGTCATCGCCGCTTTTGTTTGTCGACCCCACACCCGAGGAAATAATGATTCCTAGTAGCATCGTCGGGCTAGATCCAAGTCCCCCGCCACCTCTCCTACTCCATGAGCCGTGGGGAACTTGATTTTGAAATGAGGGATGGAGGTCACAACTTGGAGAGCAGTTAAAGTAGGTCTTCCCATAAGATAAAGTTAAATTCAATCAACGTGCACACAATATAGAATTTACACACTATTTTGACACTGCATTGGGTCTTGTCTTCAAGATAACCGGAGTTCAATAGTGCTCGCAACTTTGACAGGATCATTCATTGGCCGTATAAAGGAGCTTCCTCCCCGACCTCCATTTTTCGCCCATCAAGGTGCATCCTCCGATAGGCGTGGGCATCTGAGATATCCATCTCAAGATCCATTATCTATCATCATAAACTTCATGTCCACCGTGCCCACTGCGGCAGTGATCACCAAGGCCCCTCATGCGGCTCGATGGGCTTCAAGGATAGTCGGTTGTCGGTAAATGATAGACGATCCGGGAATGGTCTATCTGCTTTCGAGGGAAGATCTGTCATCAGCCACGACCGAATTCGAGTAAGCCCTTCTTTCCTCCCTATCAACTTCCTCGGACCCACCGGTTATCACATCGATAACATGCCTTGGCGGCGGCGATCTTTGGAGCCCTCAACCGTCTGAACAACACGGTTAACGCTTACACGATTATTTACTACCACATACATCTGCACTAACAAGCCGTCTTTAATCTTCTTCTCCACAAAGTCTTTCAATTGCAACACTTTTCGTTAGTGTCGTACCATCTACTGATGATAGCCACAATACTTACGAGAGTTACCTCGCCAGCCGGTAGAATTATCACGGGGTGGCTCAAAGAAAGGTTGGTTTCGATTTGATCCAAAATTATCGATTTATCGGTGTTTAGTTTGGTGTAGATCTTATTCACCTTCGGGTAGAATGGAGGGATGACCGCTTCCTCGCCAGAATTATTGTACTTTTTCGAATCGCCTCTCTCGTCCATCATTATACCCCTGCTTCTCCTCTGCTTTCAACTTTGGGCTTAGAGCCAATCGACTCTTTCCTCGACCAAAAGAGGATGTTTCAGTCGTTCATAGCTTCTTCCACAACGATGTAGCCTTCGCTTTGTCAAAGGCTTCGACCAAGCTCTTCTGATGATTGAACATCAACTTCTTCACCAACTTTTCTGGACTTTACTGATCCAATCCATTCGGAACAAACCTACGACTGAGATCATTAAGATCGGACACCGACCGATCGCTTCTCCTCGAACCTCTTTACATACCGCCCAAAGATTCACCCAGTAAATCTACGGATCGTGCCAAAAGAACCCGTAGGCTTTCCTCTTCTTGGTTGCTCCCGGCAGGCGTGGAACTTATCACAAAGTTCGGTCCACGAGGATATGGAATCAAGGCAAAGTTCCCAACCACCGCCTCGCATCTTTTCTTAGCGTCGTAACAAAGGTGTGGCACTTGGCGTGCCGGTGAAGTCGTAATAGTCCATTAAGCCCGGCCGAACGCTGGCTATAGTCATAAGGGGTCCCTGCCCATCGTAACTTTCCATGCGAGGCAATTTTTTAGTGATATCCGCCTTTTCTTTGAGAATATCCGAGGAAAAAGGGGATGCTTTCTTTCCCGGAGCGTCCTTCACCTACTGGACCTCAGCCAGTTGCTTTCTGAGCTCTTTAAGCTCCTTTACTAGAAAATCAACGCCTTCAGGCTGTGGGGAAACCTCTTTCTCATGAACAACATTATGTCTCTGAGAGGATCGACCTCCTCCTGCCGATCCTATTGCCCTAGAGGGACTTCTTGATCCGCCTTGGTGACACAACTCTTTCCTTGTGGTGAGAATGATCACGTTGATAGTCCATTACCCGGACTTGCACGACCTCCTTCGACCGCTCCTTTGTTGATAATCATCTCGATCTTTGAGAGGTAATTCACCATTATCGCCTTCTTGAGGCCACGGGAGTTCGCTTCTCGATCTCCTCCTACTTGAGAATGATCCTTAGAAACACGCGTGGGCAACGCTTCGGCCTTACCTTACCCTTTCGCCGAGTCTCCTCCTTATGCCCACTTCGTCTTTTCAGATTGATCATGGCTAGATGCTTCGTCTGCAATTCCGCCACCAAGAAGCATCATTTCGCTAACTATATCTTCTCTTTGCTTTAACAGACCGCCACGGCTCTATCTCGCTTCGTCGTCGCCATCTTTGCTAACTTGGCGAATCTAACCTCCTGGCTACTTCTATGATAAATCTTGGTTGGTGAGCCTTCCACCTCCTCGACCATGATCTCGCTCTCATTCGCATCGAAAACCAATCTTCGTCGCCCTTGCCAGAATCTTCTGACGGAGATCCCCGAATTATGCTTAGAAGCCGTGTTTCGTGAGCACTCTTGGAAGGACCTGACGATCCTTCATCAAACACGAGGCAATGTGATTTAGCCAATGCTGACCATCGCCGCCCTTTCCGTGTACCATCCCTACCTCCTCATCTCTTCAAAGTAGGTTAAACGATTGTGATTGAAAATTTTAATGACACTAGAACTCAAAGGGGCCTCCTTCTAGCGCCAATGTTAACGCCAGGATCTTTCTTCACGTCCCAATCACGTAAGACGTCCTGATCCTGCACAGTAAACACAGTCAACACCGAAAGCTTGACGGCGGTTCCGTCGGGGGATAGTTCAGGCGTGAGAATAAGTACGTGTTCACAAAGTTAACAATGGAGGAATGTATGGTCTAGTGTATTGAGAGAGATAATAATTCTCAGTTGTGTGTGTATGGGAGAATATGAATAATCAATATATGTAAGAACGTACCTCTATACGAGGGCTTCCTTGCTATGTTATACTATCCCTGCTTGGATTATTAAGCCCACCCACTATCACCGACATCTCCTCTCGACCGATGGGCTCTGCCATTGTATAAGGTTTATCCACCGCTTTTGTATCTTGTTTTCTCTGGCCACGGCTATGATCCCATCCACATTAATGCATGGCAGAACCTCGTCAATCGTCATGCTTTTTTCATCATCACAAGTCAAAGTAATGTGAGATATTAAAATATCCAATGGGTCAATTCATTTGACCGAATTTTACTTTTAAAGATTAAAACGGATACAATACGGTGACTGGGCCCAATGGTTTTAACGGAAAAAATAAAGGCCCAATGGATTCTTCATGTGAGTAGGCCCAATGTACCCGGCTCAAAAATAGGAAATATCACGCCCCAACAGTATATATAATTGTGTGTGCGCATGAATCATATTTTTGTTTGGTGTTATTTATTTGATGTGCGTTTATAATAGGGTCATTTGTTTGAGTAGAGATTAAGATATGTCAATTGTCTAGGTCTTGAAGAATTCAGTTTTACTCTAAAGTGAAGCTAAATCATGAAAGTATGCTTTTCTGAAGTTCTTGTTTTCCTAGTCTCCTTTTGAATTTTGCCAAAAGTAAATTCTGGACAGAAAAATCTTGCATTTTGATTGTGTTTCTTTTACCTTACTATTGTCTGTTTTCATATGTAAAAACCTTATAATTGTTTTCTTATTACCTAACCAGTCACTTTGTTCAAACATCATATATAAAAAAGATCTTTACATATGAAATGTTGGTAAAAGACATGGTTTTTTCCGGTCCTGAACTACAGCGAACAACCATGATTGTTCACCTAATCATTTTTGCCACTCTAGCTAGATATTGGGGTAATGTAGTAATGCCTGTTTTTTATTTGTGGCTTTCGCTATGCCTGCGGTTGTTTTTTATGTCCTTTTGGTTGATAGAAACTTTTGTTATTGATTGTTGTCTGACAGAAAATGGTGTTCTTTAGATAAAACTGCAAAGAAAATAAAACGTGGACTGAATGGAAACCAGACTTCAGAAACAAAAGTGCCATGGTACATGAGCATTTTTTATATATAACATAAAAGCTATTATTAGGTTTATCAGTTTATGTTTTTGATCAAATAGGTTTACCAGTTTCTAATAATGTACGTTGAGTCTTCCCCAACCCCCTCCTTTTTTGAGTGTAAGTGCTATATGTAACTATGACTTTGCAAGATGAAAAAGAGTGGAAAATTTATCATCTTTACTGAATATCTGAAAATCTTAGCTTGCCAAAACCAACAAGTGTTGGTGTAATTGCCTTTTTTCTTAAATATTAAATTTAAATAAATATAAATTCTACATGTCAGAGTGGGTGAAGTATATCAAGGTATCACTTTTTTCTTGTGTTCTATGTGTTCTGGTTCACTTTTATTTGTTAGTTGTCATTGCCTGTAAGAAAATATTCTTTTGTTTAATTTTCAGTGTTTTGGATTTCCAACATTGTTGCATTTTCCCTCTTCCCTTTTCATGGCTGAGGAGAGTATCAAGATACTGTTCACCCCAGAAATAACTAAGGATAAAGGAAATCCAAGAAGAAACTCAACAGGTATACCAAGTCTTTTTATATAGGGGACCGGATACTCATCCTAATTATCATAGCACTTCAGTTGCTTCATGCCGTCATGCAGGTATTGTCAGAAAAGATTCTACAGGAAAATCAAGTTCTCCAAACTATCTCAGAGCTTCAACTGGTTCTTGCCATGATTTCTGTAAATATGGCAGGGAACATTCTTTTGCAGTCAAGGAAAGGAATCCTATACCAAAAAGAGCGATACCCCCTTCTGACAAGAAAAGGAATATAGGATCTGAAGTTCTAGCAGAGAAAAAGAAAATATCGGCTGTCAAGCCCATGCCTTCTACTGATTCAAAAATTCATTCGCCTGAGCAGAATATAATACATATAGTTCCATCCGAGAGGAAAAAAACATTGGCAGTAAAGCTCAAGCCTTCCCCTGATTTAATTCATCATTCAACAGAGCCCCCTGAAATCATCAAGCAAGAAATTTTGTTGCCGAAGCAAAATCCATCAAATACTAAGATAATGAAAGACAAGGAGATGAAGATGACTTCCTCTTCAAATCGTTTTCCAGCTCCAAAATTCAAACCTGTGACGGTGAGGCCATCTTCTTCCTCTACTGCTTCAGTAGGGTCAAATGGCCCTAGAAAAACTGTCATCGAGCCTGGAAAAATATCTGGAACTTCCAGAACTGCGGTAAAGAAACTACTGGCGCCCCCAACTGCTTCGTTCTCCCCCAAACCTTCTGGCAGTAGTGTTGTGAGCTTGTATACTAGAAAATATAGCAGCCTGAAACTGGTATCTCCTGTAAAAAAGTATCAGTACAGAACATGGAAAGCTGAATCCAAGAAACCCGAGAATGACAAGGCACAGAAAGCTGAATCCAAGAAACTGGACAATGACAAGGTTCAGGAGAAAATCTTGTATGTTGTTGGGGCAGAAACCGAGAACAAAATTTTGGAATTTGTTAAAGGTGATGGTATTATTCAAATTTCTCCATCTTCGTCTCCATTGTTGCAATCACCCAAGTTGTTATCCCACCCTGATTCTCAGTTTTTGTCATCTAATGGAGATGATGTGAAGTCTGAATATACTGATAGAGAAGATCTAGAGCAGTGTGAGTGTACCGATAGAGAAGATTTAGAGGATTCTGAATATACTGATAGAGAAGATCTAGAGGAGCCTGAATACACTGAAAGCGAAGCAGATGAATTTATTTCTGAAAATGCTGAAGTTGTAAACATCAATGAAGTTGACACGTTGAAAGGAAATCACAACCAAACTACAAGAAAGGGCAGAGTAATTCCTTCTGAAGAAAAAGATAATGCACTGGCAAAGTCACAGTTCAGGAGGGGCAAAATAGTCGACCTTCAGAGTGAGAATAATGTTCCTAGGAGGCTCAGATTTAGGAAGGGAAGGGTGGGGGACAGCAATGACAGCAAGAGTTATGCTAGAAGGAGAAGTTTTAAGAAGAGAGAAGTTGGTGATGAGAGAAATGGTGGTAATCCTAGGTCTGAAAAAGTTGTTTTGAGGCATCAGGATATGCAGCAGGGAAAGAAGGATGGTCAGGGTTTGTTTAATAATGTAATTGAGGAGACGGCCAGCAAACTGGTTGAAAGTAGGAAGAGTAAGGTCAAGGCTTTGGTGGGTGCTTTCGAGACGGTGATTTCCCTCCAAGATAGTAATAAACCTTATACACAAACAGGCACTTGAACACCGCCGATGAGAATTTCTTTATTCACAAGGCTTTGGTTTGTAAACAAACTAACCAAAGCTTGTTACAACCTTGAATAATTGTGATTTTAGTACACTGCTGCTTCGTTTGGGGTTAGAAAGTGTGGATTGAGTGCTGATGTTTTCTTGATGGTATGTAGCCTTGAGTTTTCTAATAAAGGGAAGGTTTTTGATGATGTTGGTGTTGTTTAAGAATATCCCTTTATAGGAGGGGAGGAGGGGGGAAGGGAGGGTGGGTGGGGGCATTTTCAGTATTTTGGGTAGTCTCGTATTAAATGGTAAAATGGTAATTTCCAGATTTCATAAATGGTTTTTTCTTTTTCAGTTTTTGGATTAACTTTTCTTTCAAATAAGATTTACATCCCTGCCAAATAATTTGAGAAATGGTGAATAAAATTGTTTCTCTTTTTAGTAGTTCTTCAGTTCCAACTATTCTTTTTTCATTTTTTATAACACACAACAATTTTAATACATTTGAATTTTTTTTTTTTAAATGCGGTGAAAATGAGAAAAAAAAAAGAAAAATCACAAAAATGCCATAATACAAGCCCATGCCAAACGCTGTCGAATATCAAAACGTTATGAACAAGTTAGGCAGACATTTTTATTAGACATGAATATTGGATATTTTCAGTTTTTTTTATTTTTTTATTTGCAATTCTCAAAAAATATATAGTATTTATTTCAATATGAATTTTTATAAAATATAATATTTTAGGTATAATTTGGATACATATTCAAAAACAGAGTTATACAGTCTATATAACTTTATTTTTGTATATCTATCTAAATTATACCTAAAACACTATATTTCGTAAAAATTTCTGTTTGAATAAATAATATACATTTTTTGATTCACAAGAAAGGAAAAAATAAAATAAAATTTGCACATAGTCCAATAAACCGGTCCAACAAACCTGTCTGTAATTTTGCACACATACGCAGTATCCTGGCGGTCTTTATAAAACAATGACAGCCACTCGTTGAAAGACACACGTATAAATAGTTGGACCCACACACATGCTTGCACAATTCACCTACTAATTTGTCTCAACTGCATTTGTCCGTGATTTAATAAAAGTAACCTTAAGGTATATCTATTCTTTTTTTAAATAATTTTTAATTTCCTCCTCCTAGATATGGAACCTGGAACCCCTCATCTTCTTCACACTCTCTCTCTTTCTGTCATTTCCGCAATAGCTTACACTGCATATATGATTCCATATTTTTTCAGTGGACGAAAGTAACCCTGTGGAATTCAAGATTCTTGAAAGCGATTCTTGCATGTTTCTTGGTAAATTCGCAGGGTCAATAAATTGCTCTTTTCAGTGCATGCAAAACCCTAATCTTTGTTTGTCTTCTTCATCCAGGGAGCTTACGTTGCTGTTAATCTAGAGGCGATGCTTGAAAGGAACTTCTTATGATCAGAGGTATGTGGGGTTTATTAATTTCATGTTAATTGCGATCTGTTAATTTTAACCTGCTTATGTTGAAATTAAGCTGTGTTGTTTGGTATTTGATGTGGATTTCCTTGGTTTTATAAACTTTTCTTTTTCTGAAAGTCAATGTTTATTATCTGTAGTTATTGGAAAATTAGAAGGGTATTTGGTTGATTTTGGTTAGAATAAGGTTTTGTAAACTGTTCTTTAGTTTTGTGATAGCTACTGATTCTGTTGAGTCTTGCTTTGCTGCTTGCATGAGAAGAGTTAAGAATTTATATTTCCGGTATATAGAAAATTATTATGAATTTAGTTGGTTTTTAGTTTGATTTTTTTCCAAAATGAGGTCATTTCAATGTTGAGCGGCTTTGGATCTGAGTTTTTGAAGGCTGTCTACATGCTACCAAACTGAGAAAATCTAGTTATTTAACATGAACTGTTACTATTATAGTGAAAATAGAAACTTTTTAACATATTTCCTGCTAATTGTTCATTTGTTTGGAACGGACATGGTTATGGCTAATACTTGATATACTACTCTAGCAAACTCACTAGAGTAGTTTTGTTCGAGTTGAAGGTAATTGAGCTTCGATTTCCCTCATAAATTCTGTAAGTATAGTCCAACTTCAGCATATAACTTTTTATGAGATCATTATTGGTGGAAGATTTTTGATCTGGAAAGCTTTTGAGTTATAAATACTAATTGAAATATAATCCTTTTCCATTTATAAGTGTACTCGTAAGTCTTAACAATCAGTATACCAACTGCTGAACAAAATTTTAGCTAAAAATGAAATACCACTCTGATCTATCAACTTTAAGGGCTACTCTTAGCTCATTCATAAACAGTACCACATGTATTATTGTTTAATTTGTGAAGATTCTTATACACCTTTTTGTGTCTGCTCAGTATGTTTAGAAGTCCTTGATTTATGTTTCTTTTGCTTTCAAAAACTTAGGCTGTTCTGTTGCCTACAACTGATTTCCAAACAAATTCTTAGTGGTCAGTCTTACTCTTTATGCCATTTCCTTTGTATTACCTATTTGTGGGGGGGATACTTTTTAAGCTGCCTTTCAAGAGAATTGATGAGAATTGAAAAAAGTTTTTAAATGCTTTTCGCATAACTCCTTTTCTTTTCTTTACAGTTAGTAGTTGTTGATGGGTAAATCGCATACACGTGGCGCCATGTGACTAGCTATGACACATCAGGCCATGGTCACCGACATTTAGGAAATTATGGTTTTGGTGATTTGAGCACAACTGCAGTTGTTGTGTTGGAACTATACAAGGCTCTGTGTTTCTGTAGCGAAGACATGTCAGCCATACTTAGCTAGCAGCTCTTATATTGAGAAGAAAGATGAAAAGAAACCATACTGGTCCTTGTCATAAGGATCACAACATGTGGCAGACCTTTATTTCCATAACAAAATGGATTTTTTTAGCATAATCTTGTGACCTCATTTTCTCTGTTCATATCCTCTCCCCCCTCCTCCATCCATAACCTAATTTGCTCTTCCCCATGGGAATTATGGACCTCCATCTAAAGCTCATCAACATAACCTATTTCAAAATCTTTATTGCTTTAGTTCCATGAAGCATGTTCTGCTTGTATATGGCTTGTTTGGTGCTTTAGGAATTGATTAAGGCCATTGTATTTATTTATTTACTCCCTCCGTTCCCCAAACGGATGACTAGAGGTACAAATTGTTTTATCCAGATAAAATACATATATTTAGTATGGTCCATTAGTATAAAAAAAGTACTCATCACTTTATATAATCTTGTGGGGCCACTAAGGATAAATTTGAAATTTTTTTACTCTATTTCCTTAATATGTGTGCAAATTGTACTTTGCTCACAGAGGGGGTATTTATTATTTACTCATTTATTGTTATTCTTGTTTTGGAAATCTAAATAACACAGTTCATTTAATATTCTTCTAGTAGGATCTTATTTATGATTCACACTTGTCTGCTAGAGAGGTTTGGCTATGATTATTGTTAAATAAGTAGATCAAGCTAAGGTTTTCAGATTATACGAGTATGATTACAATTATTTCTGTTGTTATTAGTAGGTGGAACATGACAATAATGAAGGTTTATCGTTGCATACACTCAGTGAGTTGTGTATGCACAAAAGGACATCTAAGTGAAGAAGTTATTTTCCTACTTCTTCAGCATTTGAATTGGAATCCTAAGACGATTGCGAGTCTTTCTTCTGTGTGCAAATGGTTTGATGATCTTGCTAAGAGAGTACTCTGGAAGGAATTTTGCCGGACAAGAGCTCCAAAGATGATGCTTGATCTACAATCTAGTGGGAGTCACAGTGTTGATGGAAATTGGAGGGCACTAGGGAAGCTGCTTATTTATTGTTCAGGATGTACCAAGGGTGGTTTGTTCAATAGCATTCATATTCCTGGACACTTCGTTTATAAGACCCGCTTCTCTCGGACCTCTGGGAAAAGCTTTCTTTTACCTCAATGCAGATCAGATATTTTATATGTTTCTGACCCTTGTGAACATCTTGACAAAGGGGATGAGGGAGATGTGGGATTTTTCAGGGGTGTTTTCAAGTCTTTTGCGATGTCAAAGGTTCGGAAGATGCTGATTGGAAAAGGAGCTAAACTACATCCTACAGGAGTGTGCCCATATTGCAAGGCAAAGTTGTGGAGCATGCTGCAAGCGAAGATGATACCGCAAAGTGCTAGCTGCAGGTTAGGTGCTTATGAAGATTGCATCGAGTATTATGTGTGTCTCAACGGACATGTTCTTGGAATTTGCACCCTCTTGCCATTGTCTGATTCAGAAGAGGCATCTGAGCTGGAGTGATATTTCGATGGAACGCGGATATCTTGTTGCACAGGTATATGAATCTTATAACTTTGGCACACTAGGTTGACTTTTCGTTTATCAAATTTTAGGTTTTCAGTCTTTTGACTAATCTCATTACAATTACAAATATGATGAAACTATCTACCCAGCAGTAATAATTTGTATACAAGTAACTGATAAAACACGAATGTCATGATTTATTTCTCAGTTTGCTCAGAAAATTTATTAAAGACATCCTTTTGCCTCTCCCATTGGACTGCTCACTCTACTTGGAGCTTAATGTTAAATTAAATGTTCCTCCCACCCCCCAAAAAAAAGAAAGAAAGAGAATTGATATTTCCACAAGTGAAAATGTTAGTTCCACAATGTCCCCTCTCACATGTGAATGGACTCCACTTACTATTCATGAGAAGGATCTTGTGGAACTATCATTTTTACTTGTGGAAATATCAATTCCAAAAAAAACCCCACCTGCATCATATGTATTGTAATTTATCCGAGGTATTACATTTTACTGTTGAACAGGTGTTGAAGAATTTCAAATCTTCATTTGTTTGTCTAGTGGTGGATATGGCAAGCTAGACGTACAAGGGCTCCCCTTTTCCAACTTTTTGGAGAAAGCTACCCAACATATGTGATATATCTACATACTCAACATATGTGATATATCTACATAAAATTTGCTGTTTTGTTCTCAACAGAGGGATTTCAAAGATTTAGATAACCATTTTGGTTCATCACTGTTCACTTGGAATTTATTACTGTGAAACATGTAATTCTATGTACATGTGGCTATTATGTGTTTAAATTGTCAGATTGGATATGTAATATTGGATCTGTAATATTTTAATTTTACTCATTCGGTTCGTCACAAGTCATTGGTTTACCCATAGAGATTAACATATCTTTTCTCTTTCCGGTTAGGTTTGGGGTATCGGTTTTTTCCTTCTATTATACTCCTTCAGTCCCAAGATTAAAGTCTTTATTACTATTTTAGGTAGTTTCAAGTTAAATGTTTAATGATTTATTTTTTACAATAATTTGTCTATAATACCTTTATTATTAATTGTTATATTTCTATTCTCTATACATATTTATGGAGTATCATTAGTAATGTGCATAAAATTATGTAATTAAATGAGAATTTAAATATGAACAATTTTGTTATTTTATCTCTTTCTTGATATGCGTAAAAGTCTATTAAGATTTTTATCTTAGGAGGGGGAGGGGGAGGGGGAGGGAGTAGCATATTGGTGTGCCCTTGTTAATTGTTTTCATCATTTTGGTCACCTGACTTGTTCAAGCATTTAGGTTTACACTGGCAAGTGCTTGTTTTCATAATTTCATCGACAGCACCAGTTTTTTTTTTTAAAATTATTTATTAAATATTTCGTAGTGATCAGGCTTGAGAAAAATTGACACAAACATCTAAGCCAGGTGTTGTGTGCATGCAACAATTGCATTAAAAAAGAGCTATCTTGTTTGGGTATCCTCCTTGTTTGATGCACCAGGAATCATCATCTGAATTTTAATTTCTTTGGGCAAAATAGAATATAATCTAGAATCAAAAAATTGTTTAAACCTCCATGTGATACAGTAATTTCATAATTCTAGTTTCTAGCTACTATCCACCTGCAAACTATGCAAGACAATTAAATTTGACTACATTCATCTTGTGAAGTTTTCTGTTGAATCTGCTCAGGTACAGCTTCTTCAAACCCGAAATCTGTACTACTCGTTGGGCCAACGTTAACTTCAACCTTCCTGTTAGGAACTGGAGAAGATGTGCGTCGTAATACATTCTGTTGAAACTGCTCGTGTTCAGCTTCTGTTTCAAACTCCAGGCCTGTAATACTCATCGTGCCGACGTTAACTGCAAAATCAGACTTCCTGTTAGGAACTAGAGAAGATCTCCATCTCTTTCTTTGGGACAAAACCCTTATTTAGTAGGTATACCATTGAAATCTTTGAAGTTAATTCAGAAATACCCACATGTCAAAAGTGAATCCCAACTTACAATCGCTACAAGCTTCTCCAGGAGTATAACCGAGCTCATAATTAGTAAAGCAATCCCAATATTCCTATTTCTAATAGTGCACTTATTGGATTGTTCAAATTGTCTATGTGAATTGTGACACATATGAAAGGATCACATAGTTCTGATTGTCAATTTCTTAAATGTTGTGAGCAGAATGAAATATACTAGGTTGTCAATTGCCAAATGACGTTAATTAGGGTTTTATGCAAAAAAGGTTTAGTAGGAGAGAGAGAGTCAATATTTACAAACAGCACCCCTCCCATCTAATTTTGGCATGAATTTCTTTATATGGTCTTCTGCTGCGTCCTCAGCTTTCAGTGACCGATATACCCTCTGCTAATAGTGCACTTCTTGAATTGTTCAAATTGTCGATGTGATACATATGAAAGGATCACATGGTTCTGATTGTCAATTTCTTAAATGTTGTGAGCAGAATAAAATATACTAGGTTGTCAATTGCCAAATGATGTTAATTAGGGTTTTATGCAAAAAAGGTTTAGAAGGAGAGTGAGAGAGAGAGAGAGAGTCAATATTTACCAACAGCACCCATCCCAGCTAATTTTGGCATAAATTTCCTTATATGGTCTTCTGCTGCGTCTTCAGCTTTCAGTGTCTCACAGTCAAAAGAAATGTAAATCTTTCTCTTTCCATTCTTTTGGTCAAGCATTTCCACAACATCCTTCTCCCATCTGTCTTAAATTGAACGTATTAGGATGAAGGAAGTTGTGTCGGTAAGGAAAACATATAGAAAAGGAATTTTAAGGCATACTGGATGTAAATGATATCAACACACAGATACAGACACATAGATAGTTGCATAAATATCATAATTCTAGTTCACCCATATTCAAAAACTATGTGACAACTGCTTAATCCAATTATAGTTTTAAATTCTGATGGATCCATAGATCTCAATTGTTTATAAGCCGACTTTTTATAAGAAAATGTAAGTAACTATGAAAAGCAGCAAAGAATGTTGATTAACTTAACTGTGCCTAGAGAATGTTTCACAGATGGCTTACCCATGTGCATGATCAACATTACATAACCTAGCAGCATCATGTCCTCTGCATTCCACCACTACATCCCGTTCTCTCTTACTCTATTATAAACATAAAAACATTACAGGCAATTCAATGATTCATCATTCATCTCCAACTCCAAAGCAACAAGGAAAGAGAACAGGAAGCATTTAACTTATTACATTATAGTCGGTGATTGTGAGCTTGATCAAACGGTAGTCCTCACCCCTGCTGCACTCCCTTTCACAGGCTATTTCTTTTATCAATGAGAAAACATAAACATTTAAGTACAGAAAGGGCCGCAATATTAAAAAACAAAACCAGAACTGTGCCTAAATTGGTAAAAAAAATACAGGTAATTGAAGAAAGCAATTAAGATATAACTTTACGGAATTGTATGATAATGAGAGAATAAAATACATGAGCTTCCACCGAGTAAGCCAGTCTAGTATTCACGTATTACACATTTACACTGAGTGTCGAGGAGAATTATCAAAAGCCATACTTTTCCATACTGCAAATAAAACTAGTAACAGTCCACAAATGTGTGATTGCTCATGGGTGGGCACTTTGTATCTTGTTTATATTTGTACGCAGAAACATAAAGTGACGGGTTTAAGAGTAAGACTAGAAACTAAGAAACACATATATTTGATGGGTGAGATATTAAATTATACATGGATATATATACACACATAAATATATGTACCAGTGCCATGGAGTCCATAACAGACTGAATCCGGAAGCTGAATAAAGTGACCTGAAATTGAGCCAGAGGGTAGCAGTGCTATCGATCCCACCCCTTTCAGTACCTTCCCTCTTTCTTCTTTTTCTTCTTCCTCATCTGCAATAATAATACCACAAGATACACACAGTTACATATACATAAAAAACACACATATATATATATATATACCTATTATATATAGATACACACACATACCCATTTCCACAAAGCTCTTCAATTTCTTCTGTGTCAGTTAAATAGGGTAAGTAGCGAGAAGAGAGACGGAAAAATTGATTGAGCGAACTCAGTGAAGTAGAGTAGAACAAAGAAAAGAGGCCGGAAGCTTACACGCGCCAGTCACGTGACTAACTAGTTAAAACTTAAAACCAATAGCGAGCAATTTATAACGGAACGACGCCGTTACCTTTCCTAACCCTTTTGTAGTTTCAAGATATTTTTCCTGGAATTCCATTTCTTTCTTCTCGCCTTCTCTCGTCCAGAGTTCTGATAGAGCTTCCTTCGCGCCATAGTTTATCTTCAATTTTTGACTTATGTAGTCAAATTATAGCCCTTTAAAGGTAAATTTTTCGCTAAAAGCTGTGTCTTTATTATTTTTGTAAATTGATATCGTATTGTTACAAGGAGGGTTTATGGTAGAACAATTAGTTAGTGTTTAGTTTGTTCCACCACTATCTGTTTCTTGTTAGAGTCTTTTCTTCACAAATCTTTCAACTTAGAAAGAGGGTTATTAACAAATTAGTTGTTCATGCTTTTGGGGTTAAAAATATGGTAGAAGCATCAAGGAGTTCACTAGCAATTACTATTGCATTTAATGGGTATAGAACCCAAGAGCAATTATTTACTTCAAGAGTTCATAAATTAAAACCCCCTTGTTGTCGGGCTTCTGGTTGTTGGTCCTATCTTCGTTTAGAGATTAAGTCAAGCAGAAGGAATGCCAAAATCAATGGCCAGAATGGTTTTGTGACACCTAGGATTGATAGGTTAGCTAGATCCACAAGTACGGATGATGCCCGTATTATAGATCACAAGGTTGCTAGTACTGAGAACACATTTGTTCAACAAGAAAAGGAAAATTTTGATGTTGGGTCTCTTGAACATAAGTTGCCTCCTTGGGGGAATTTTGCAATTCAAGATAGTTTGGAATTTCAAAGTGATGATTTTAGTCAGCCTTCAAGGATTTCAAAAGGGAAAGTGATTATCAAAGGGATCAGGTTACATTTTTTAGAGGAAAGGGATGAAAAGGTATTATCTGAAAGGATTTTGAGCCTTAGCAGGTCAAATAAGGTTGTAAGTGCATTGAGTTTGTATAGGTCCATGGAATTTTCTGGACTTCAACCTAATGTACATGCCTGTAATTCTCTTCTCACTTGCCTTCTGAGGAATCAAATGGTTGATGAAGCATTAATTCTTTTTGATTTTATGAAGGCGAGTGAGATGACTACTGGGCATACTTATAGCTTGATACTTAAAGCAATTGCAAGTGCTTGGGGTTGTGATGCAGCACAAGATATGTTTGAGGATTTGGTAGGGAAAAGTAATATTAAGAAAGAATTTGATGTAATCGTTTACAACACAATAATATCAGTTTGTGGAAAAGTGAATAATTGGGTTCAGACTGAGAGAATTTGGAGAATTTTGAAGGATAATGGCCATGTTGGAACAACAGTGACTTATCGTCTGTTGGTTTGCATATTTGTTCGTTGCGGTCAGAATGAACTAGCTCTTGATGCATACCATGAGATGATTCAAAATAGAGTGGAACCAGCTGATGATGCACTGCAAGCTATTATTGGAGCATGCTCAAAAGAGGGGGAGTGGGATTTGGCACTAAGTGTCTTTCAGAATATGTTGAACAGAGGGTTGAAGCCAAATGCAATTGCATGTAATGCGTTGATTAATTCACTTGGGAAAACCAGCAAGGTTGACCTTGCGTTTAAGGTTTATGGTATTATGAAATCTTTGGGACATGCACCTGATGCATACACGTGGAATGCGCTGCTTGGTGCCTTGTACAAGGCAAATCAACATGCTGATGCTCTTCAACTCTTTCAGAGCATCCAGGCAGGGCAAAGCTCTGTATTAAATTTACATTTGTACAATACTGCATTGATGTCTTGCCAGAGGCTTGGTTCATGGGATAGAGCTTTGCAGCTACTATGGCAGATGGAAGCCTCTGGTCTACCTATCTCAACTGCATCATATAATCTTGTAATTGGAACTTGTGAGGTTGCAAGAAGACCACACGTTGCATTACAAGTTTATGAGCACATGCTTCACCAAAGGTACCCTCCAGACATGTTCACTCTGTTGTCACTGATAAGAGGTTGCATTTGGGGTTCTCTTTGGGATGAAATGGAGGAAATTCTGAATGTAAGTTAACATCTACTTAAATGTGATGCACCCATCATCGGTTATTTGTTATCTAAGCACTTGGTCAAAGAATCTTGGCTTCCTTTGAAGCGTTTCCGATTTTGTATTTCTTGTTCCTTTTTTTTTTATAATAAATTATTTCACCTTACTGAAGTACTGCCTTCAAAATATGAAGTTGCCGATACAATAAAGTAATCAACATCTAACTCTATGCATTTTTTAACATGCAGCGGGTTCCGCCAAATGGATCTCTTTACAATGCTTCTATTCAGGGAATGTGTTTAAGAGGCAAGACTGATTCAGCAAAGAAGCTGTACATGAAAATGTGCGAAAGCGGTTTCAAACCAGATGGTAAAACCCGGGCATTGATGCTGCAAAATTTATCAAAACGCCCAGTTAGACGAACAAGAAGGTAAACCTTCTCATCACCCTAATTAAAGGGAAAATATTATCGGTCTTCTCAGCATCATGGCCAACATAATTTTTCCTTTATAAATTTCTCTCTTCTTTTAGGTTTAGAGTGACATAAAGCATGAAGGGGACGTTGCAAACTGATATATAAATATGGATAGGGATTTCAAAGTTTATGTGAACCAGCTGCTTGGACCAATGGGATTTACCAACTGAATATATTCCAGGTTTCACCTCTCTTCATATGTAGTTCCTACTGCTAGCCAAAATAAAAAGTTCAACTTATGGTATTGCCTGTCTACCCTTAATTGTTCAGGCAGAAGATCATACCACAGACTGGGAGGACTTGATGACAATATGGAAGTTGTTTTGACAAATGAATTCTTGTTAGCTTTGCAGCAGGGTTGCACCAAATCTGAAAGCTAACAATATTATGGCCACTAGTAAATCATAACTTACTCAAAGATAGAGTATCTGATGTTCTCAAAAGTTAACAATCACCCTCTTTGTAGATCTAAGGGAGAAACCATGTAAAGGGAAGAGGATTATACATGGAAACAGAACAAGAGATGAATTTCTTGGGCAGCATATTGATATTAATTTGACCATAGCTGCCATATTTAAGTCAGGTTCTAAGTAACAAGGAGCATTTTCTTTGTCGAAACTCAAGCGTCACAAATTTATGCAAAGTCCTCCAAGATATGTAGTTACTTATATGACATTTCCTGCTCCTTTGGTAAGCATCTTTTATTTCGAGATTTCAGAACTAGGTTTATCTTTAATTTTTTGAGCTGGGTCATGACCAATTCCAGTATGCTACCTCAGTTTTGGAGCTTTCTTGCATTTAATATAAAGCCCATAAAATGACAACTGGGGATTGCAGTTATATTATCTACAGGGATTGCAGTTATTATTTTTAAAGGTAAATATGTAACAACAATCTATCCTTTATATTTATAAATTTTATAAATAAAACTCTTTTCATGACGTTATTATATTATATCTAGTAAACATCTGCTTCATGCAAGACTTTCCAACGTGACATATCCATAAAGCTAAAAAGTAGGGATAATGAGATATTAAGCAGGTTTCCCACGCTCACAAATTTCAAAAGAGTGACAAATATTTGAATCGAAATATATTTTTATTATATTTTATGAACATTCATCATGCTCTTGAAACTAACTAGTCACTAAACTAGAGTGCTTTCTGAATATAATCTATGGCTGCTTAAACAAAAATGCTTCCCAAAAGCTATTTATTACTTGCGCAAATGTATTCTATACAAAATCAACTAGTAGCTTACGGTACAAGACTGGTTACACTATTGAATTTTAAAAATATGTAATTGTTTAATTAAATTTTTTTTAAATTATTAATTAAATCATTTTGTCAAATTTGTTGGACGGACATCTACTTTTATTATCCAAGTGTCTGTGCAAATAAAATGAAAAAATCAAAACAAAAATCAAAATAAAAAATCAAAACATTTATTAGAATAATACAAAAGCTTTAATAATTTTTTTCTTACGCTGGGTTTGGTTGTTGGAGAAGATGAAGCAAAAGCCTGATTTAGGAGAAAATGAAGCAACAACAGGAAGATGAAGAGCAACTTTGTACGAGCATGAGGAGAGAGAATTGAAGAAACCTATCTTCTTCTTATTGTTCCTCTATATGATTTTACGTATCTTCTTCAAATCTGAAATCTTAAAGAGGAAAATATTCGTGGTGCACTTTAAATGGGGCCACCTGCCACCATCTCCACCTTTTTCCTCGAGTCTTGACCCATACAAAAAAACCCTAATTTCTGCTTCTTGTTTAAGCTCTGAAAATGGTGCATATTTGTAGAAACGTAATCCGTTCACGATATATATTTTTGTGGCTTTTTTAATCCACATTTGAAAATAGAAGCTCAAATTTGACATCCGATTAATTAAATATTTTAAAAGTCGACGATCACAAATCACAATGGGGAACCCCTTTTTGCCGTAAGAATATACATAAAGTACAAGTAACATCAGACAGTCCGCGAGAAAGTTTGTGTTTTTTCTGCGGCAACATCTGAACCAGAATCTAATTTTCTAAAAACTAGCCTTTGCTGGGGACGTTGGCCATTGGATAATACTGTCACCTCCGTGTCTATCAACACGGTGTCCTCGTCCTTAAACTCTCCTCTCAAAATGCCCTTGGCAAGCTCATTTTCCACATTCTGCTGGATCACGCGCTTCACTGGCCTCGCACCATAGCTCGGGTCATATCCAAGACTTCCCAGGAGTTCGACAGCAGCGGCGGTCACTTGGAGTTTTATCTTCCGATCTGCTATTCTCTTTTGTACTCGTTCCAGCTGGGATACACAAGTGCATAAGATTTTTTAATCTAAAAAGAAGACTTTTGCGTAGTAATGAATCATTGAACTGATATAAGATTTAATGGGGAATCATCAAGTGTTCTTTCATTGGTAAAAGCTTTTTAATAATCTCAGGTTATTAAAATCAATAATGGACTTGCCATAATTTAGCTAGCTAGTCTTGAAATTTATGCTGTCCAAGCACAAGCTTAGAGGAATTACCTGTATCCTGACGATAGCGTTGATCTGGTCACGATCAAGAGGCTGGAATACAATGTACTCATCAACCCGATTCATGAACTCGGGCCGGAAAACTGACCTTGCAGCATCCATTACCCTTTGCTTTATAGTTTCATAAGTTGTCTCCTTTGAGGAGGCATCATCGTCTGTATTAAGTATGTATTGTGAACCCACATTTGAAGTCATAATGATGACAGTGTTGGTGAAACTCACAGTGCGACCCTGTGAGTCAGTCACTCTACCATCATCCAGTATTTGAAGGAACACATTGAACACGTCAGAATGGGCTTTCTCAATCTCATCAAACAAAATAACTGCATATGGCCTCCTGCGGACAGTTTCTGTCAACTGACCTCCTTCGTCATACCCAACATAACCAGGTGGAGCTCCTATTAACCTTGAAACTGCATGCTTTTCCATGTACTCACTCATATCTATCCTTACAAGGGCCTCCTCCGTGTTGAACATATAATTTGCAAGGGCCTTGGCTAGTTCTGTTTTCCCAACTCCTGTAGGACCCATGAACATGAAGCTAGCTATTGGACGGTGAGGATCTGAGAGACCTGCTCGAGATCGTTGGATAGCCTCAGCCACAGATTTCACTGCAGGATCTTGACCAACAACACGTTTATGTAGCTCTTCTTCCAAATGTAACAGCTTCTCCCTCTCCGATTGTTGTAGCTTGGAAACAGGAATACCAGTCCATTTACTCACAATCTCAGCGATATCACTCCCAGTTACTTCTTCTCTAAGCATGGACTTCCCAGACCTCATATACTCATCCAATTCCTTTTCTGCAGTTTCGAGTTGACGCTGCAAAGAGTTTAAGCTCCCATATTTCAACTCGGCTGCACGATTGAGATCGTACTCCCTCTCAGCCTGCTGGATCTCAAGATTTACCCTGTCAATCTGTACACAAAAGAATCATTCAGTCAACATCTGTATATTGTTTCCTCAAGTCTTCATCTTACTTACAGACTGTCGAAAGGTTTGAGTCCATTTTCATATTTCTAAAAATGTGTGCAAGGCTTAATTCACCGATTAGCATACTAATGACATTAAATTAATCCAAACATAAAGGAGAAAAAGTAACAGCTGTCTTAATTGATGAACTAAAAATATAAAAAACCAAAAGACTTGTGAAAAATACTAGAAACAACTGCCTACCTCTTCTTTAATCGATTGTAAGCGTGTCATGACAGATTTTTCATGCTCCCACTGCTCATTCAGTTCGGCTTGTCTCTTCTTTAAGAGATCTAACTCTGCCTCAAGTCGATTTAGTCTATCTTTAGAAGCTTTATCTGTATCATTTGTAAGAGATAGCCTCTCCATCTCTAGTTTCAATACTGAACGGTTGATTTCATCAAGCGCTGTTGGTTTTGAGGTGATTTCCATCTTAAGTTTTGCAGCTGCTTCATCAACTAGGTCAATAGCTGCCATTAAAACAGTATATCAGCACTCAACATGACCTCAAGTGCTAACACTTAGTTTCACAAAAGGAATTAAGCTTTCCACTCTTATGCAGATTGATATAGTCATACTTTCTACTAATTTTTATTAATAATTAAAGTTCACCAAAAGTAAGGAAAATGTAAATTTACACATTCTTTTTTCTTCTTGATATTTGTTCTAATTTCTTAAATTATATTTGTTTTTAACAGAAACTGCAAAAGAGGCATCAGTTGCCCTAATCTGTCAATTTGCAATTTGAAATATCATTCCATTTCTGCGAAACTAATGTTTAGCAGTTCCTCTAAAGACAATTATCTTCGAGTATATACATTCGCGGATGGCATGAAAAAAATTAAAGACACCACCCTGACAAAATTGAAAGGAAATTCTTTGATTCATTTCAGAACAAGCCATCAAGCAAGGAGATCATGAACTAATTCTATGCATCTTCGATGTTCGGAAATGGCAGAAACAAAATTGACAAACAACTTCATAAGGTATCTGACAATTAATTGCTGTGCGTTACCTTTGTCAGGTAAGAAGCGCCCGCTGATGTAACGATCTGAGAGAATTGCAGCTTCCACAAGTGCACCGTCAGAAATGCGAACCCCGTGATGTAGCTCATATCTTTCACGAAGTCCACGCAATATAGAGATGGTATCTTCAACCGTGGGTTGGTCAACATAAACTTGTTGGAAACGACGCTCCAGGGCAGGATCTTTTTCTATGTATTTACGATATTCATCCAAGGTGGTCGCCCCAATACATCGCAACTCTCCACGTCCAAGCATGGGCTTCAAGAGATTGCCAGCATCCATTGCCCCATTGGTTGCACCTGAAAGAAAAGTCAAATAAACTTGTTTTCTTCTAATGAACCATAAAAATTCTTGCAAGTAAATAACAAGAACCAATCATGCTAGCCATCAGATGCACTATGTAGCAATATAGAAAGTAAGAAAGAAAAGAAACTAAGGAGTGAAAGGAAGTCAGAAAATGAAATACCAAGAATTTAAATTGACTTGAACCAAGATATAGCTTTGGTTTTGACAATAAGTTCAAACTCTAACATGCATTTCAAGGAAAATAAATTGGAAAATAACAGCTTCTATGCGGAAGTACCTGCCCCCACAACGGTATGGATCTCATCAATGAAAAGGACAATTTGCCCATCTGACTCTGTTACCTCCTTGAGCACAGCCTTTAATCTATCTTCAAACTCTCCGCGGTACTTGGCCCCAGCAATGAGTGCACCCATGTCCAGGGATATCAACTGAAAGCAGAAATTAAATTACTTTAAACTCCTTAATAAAGCCCAATATAGAAACAACAAATAACAAAAGGAAAACAACACATTTGTGGAGAAGCTGACGGTTCACTTCTAGATTAAAACACACCTTTCGGTTCATCAAAGCTTGAGGGACATCTCCTTGCACAATTCTCTGTGCAAGCCTGTCAATAAGGCATGACAAGATAAATATATACGTTAGAAACATATTTCAGCAGCTTGAGCAAAAAAAAAAACAGTATAGTAAAACTAAACAATCCCCTCCCCCACATTCACCATACACACAGAAAAATATTTGCTTCTCTCACACTCCAACTCCAATCCCCAAGAGGAGGGAAGGTAACAGGTTATTTCTCAAATTTTGAACAAGTCCGCTGCAGAGAACCCTATCCTAAGATTGGAAATACTTATAGTAGGTGCTTACCATTTGAAGTTCTTCCTTTCATTTTATTCTTTTACAAGTTATATTAAAAACCATGAACATGAAGAATGCTTGAGCTCTCTTCCCATTTACCATCTATGGCTAATTGCAAGAAGAAAACAACTTTAAGCTTACCCTTCAGAGATTGCAGTTTTCCCAACACCTGGCTCACCAATTAGCACAGGATTGTTCTTTGTTCTCCTGGAAAGAATCTGGATGCATCTACGTATTTCATCATCCCTTCCTATCACAGGGTCAAGCTTTCCTTCTCTAGCCATGGCAGTCAAATCTTTGCCATATTTCTCTAGGGCTTCATACTTTCCCTCAGGATCTGTACCAAATTACAAAGACATTATTATAAATGGGACTACTGGAAAATGTCATAGAGAACATCAAGTGAAGAGACCTCTTACATAAATATTCAAAGAATGCACAAGACAAAAAGAAATAAACTATAGTTCAAAACAATATATAACCAATGGAAAGTGACAAGAGAATAACAGATGCAAAGTGCCAAAGGACCATGAACAGCTAAAGCTTAAATGCTAAGAATTGTATCACTTGGCAAGCACACATGCATAAGGGAAGACATTGGAAAACGGTTTCAGTGTTTGCAGAAATATCGAAATTTGGTCAACATTACATGATAAACCCAAAATTCAAATGTTACACAGTTCCAACAAAAAGATAATCAGAAGTTACCAACAAACAGGAATAAGCCATCTGCATTATAACTTGAAGTATAAATATACAACAAAATATTCACAAAGTAGTAGAAGAATATAAATCAGAGTTACCAGATACTCTCATTGACCTAACAAACCACATATTGGTACTTGTTTACCCAAACATGGTACTCTCACATACCAATACTCTAAATTTAGCGTACTGAAAAATTTCTTGGTTATTTAATCTATAATTGCACAAAATATCAATATTATAACTTAGTATTGGATACTCAAACATTACGTATGTACTGAATTATCTATAGAACAATCAACTTGTTGAAACAACTAAAACTCTACCATAAGCTTAGGTTAACTATACATAGATTTTACGAGAATTTTTAATTATGAGAACTTATATAAAGATACCCTAGCGTATCCAGTACCTATGTACCCGTATTTGTAATGTGTACCGAACGAATCATGTTACAGGTACCACTAATATAAATGATGCAAACAAAAAACTCATTTAACAGGAAGCAACAACAGAAATTTTAGATCTGCAAAATAACAATAAATGGTCCATGAAAAGAATAAGCATGTTAAAATTAAAGAGAACTGGCATTTACCCCCTGTTGTTTACCTTGATGGACTCCCTTGTTAATAGGCATATTTTGGACCAAAGTGCAACAGATAACTACTTGACATTCTGTTATCCTATCAGAAGTAAAATGTAAATTTCTTATAGGTATATACTAGGATTTTTGCACTTAAGACTCCTTGTGGGTTACCTAGTACCTTTAGTATATATACAAAGGGTATTTAAATCATAAATTAATTTTCAGTCACTATTGCAATTTAGTCCAATATACATGGCAGTTATGTGCGTTTTAGTGAATCACAAGGTGGTCTTCGCCATCAAGGTAAAACAATGGGGGATAAAATGCCATTCGTCTAAAAATTATATCGTAAGAAAAGTTGCTCATAATGCATGTTACCTCGTCTAAAATCTATCATGTAGCCAAAAACATAGCTTATTCGCAAATACTATTAATAAAATTCTTTGGTTACCTTTGTCAATTACTGTTTGGCTTCCCCTTATAGCTTCAACAGCATTCTTTAAGGTTTTTACTGAAATCTGAAAATCCTTAAACAATTGTTTTCCAAATCGTTTATCTTGCGCAAAACCAAGTACCAAATGCTCAACTGACACGAATGAATCATTGTACTCCTTCTTGTAATCCCTGGCTTGTTGTATTAGGGCTTCCAAGTCTCTCCCTAACATCGAACCACCAGACTCACCAAGAACCTGGTTTTATTTAACATGCATAAAAATAAACAGTTGATAAGTGTTAATAGGATAGGTATAAAATCAACATAATTGACAATATAATATACAATTCAAACCCATCAGTCTTATAAAGGCTGTAATTCCATCCAGATTATTTCCAGCCATATTTTTGTCATCAATGACGTGCTCAATATTCAAACTCAAACATTAAATCCTCCTTGCGTGAAAGCCATATTTATTAAGAAAAATAATACAATCCAAATCACACGGCTTAAGCTAAGTTATAATTTGATCATCATGAAATGTAAGTTTTTGCAGTTAATGAACCACATTTTGTTTCGTGTATTCCATCATCAATAATTCAATACCAATTGAAGTATTCAACACAGTGTTGTGTAATTGTATCTGTTAAATATGTCTAGTTGTTGTAATGAATTCGAAAACCAAGCAACCTACAGGTAGCACAAGCATGAATGAGCATAGAAACATATCTTCCCAGCCATTATAACCAAAATAGAGTAATACCTTTGGCTGGAGATTGATGAACTTATCAGTAGCTTCAAGGAGACGGGTATTATCTACACCAGCCTTGGAAAAGATACGACGAGCAAGCCCATTCTTCTGCTCCAACAGAGCCTTCATCAAATGTTCTGTCTCCACTATCTGATGCTTGTTCTCTTTCGCCACTTCTGGAGAAGAAACAATGGCTTGCCAAGCCATTTCCGTAAACTCTGCTTGAGTAATCTGTTAATACATCACCAACATCCCAGTATACCAAAAAATTAATCTCACTTAACACCTCCACAAATTAAAGATGCACAATTCCCCTTATTAAGTTTGAACATAGTTAAACAAAATACATACATTTAAAATAATTCAAGTGAGTAGTATTAACAAACAAACAATATGTATTTCAAACTTAATTACTTAAAATTGGAGAATACATATTTTATTTTTTTTCAAAAAAAAAATAAAAATTTATCGTTCACACTGTCACAGTCGCATACTCACAGACATCAATGAGATTCATTAAGTAACTAAAAGTTATTCAGAAGTACTGAATTATGTAATTCATATATCATATACATATATAAACACCAAGTAATAATCTTTGACTTACCCTTCCAGCTTCGCAGTGAACAACAAAGGACCTGGAATTCTTCCGCATCGCATTATTGTTTCTATTCAATCTTTTTGAGGAAACTGAATAATTTGAGGATTTGAGAACTGTATTAGACTTGGAAGAAGATAGGTTCACAACAGAGAGCAGTGACTGAGAAAACAAAGCGGCCCTATCAGAACAGGTAGAAGGAGGTTGAAGACGAAGGTGGGCGGCAGAGAAAGACGTCGTAGAAGCCATTGCCGGAGCTCGGACCAGCACAAAATTGATCGGGATAAACACCGTAGATGAGATTTTCCGGCGGTTTTAGCTATGGGGAGAGTGGTGAGAAGTGAGGGGAGGGACTTTGCGTGGGAATTTAAAAAGGGAATGGGGTAGATTTGGGATCAAGCGTTTTCCCGTAACTTCGAGCGACTACATATGGCCCCACCTACTAGAAAACAGACATCGAATAGGTACGTCGTCGTATTTGGTATGAAGTATACTTTGGGCCTCTTATTTATTACTACTACTCTTTAAAAAAATATAAAGTGAAGTTATATATTGTGATTTTTTTTTGTTCAATTATATTTACAGGAGATTGAATAAAATTATAAGAATAACTTACTATTTTACCTATTTAAGACTTATTATTTATATTTATTCACATTTTGTCAATAAAAAAAGTTGTACGAAATATCATTTCCAAAACATATATCTTTGTAATAATACTAAAATAATAGGCAAGTAATATTATATTCCTTCCATTGCAAAATATAATTTATTATTGACTATTTTCCATTTATTTTTTCTCAATAACAAAACTAAGCAGGCAAATTTTTTTGGTGACATTGTTTCTTAATTTAAATAAATAATAATACAATAATCAAAGATAATTAAAATGGATTTTAAATTTTCATTTTTTATTTCTTCCTCTTTACTTGTACATACATACATATTTGGATATAATAACAGCCAGCCCCTGTTAGAATCATCATACACACACAAGATCAATCATCTCAAGCAATTGCCCGTCGAAAATTAAAATAAAAATAAAAAATGAAACACCCAGTTTCTGATCAAACCGTCAGCACAGCTCCAACAATTTATGGGAGAATCATAAAATGCAAAATCGGATCCGGTTAACATGAAGTTTACTTTTTGGTAAGTTGGTCAATTGGCCAATAGAATATTAACACACATTTAGCCTCATCAAGCGTGTCGGTACTCTATTAGGTCGATTGACCAACTTACTAAAAATAAAGCTTCATCTTAACCACTTCTTCTGAATCATAGAACACCCAAAAAGTCCGCCATTATTCCAACAAATAAATAGTCAACTCACAAATATAAGAACTGGTTTTTAAAGTACAAGTATCTGTGTATGTAGTCACCCCTTGAATGAAAAACTAAGAAAGTATGTGTGTAATAAAACTTAACAATGAACAAAACAGGGACGACACTGATTTGAAAGCAACAACTATATGGACACATTTATCTCATCATAAATGTGCATCTGACCAATGTCCCTCGCGTAACAATTTGCCAACTCCAACATTATTCAACTGTAAGGATATAAAGCAAAGGCTAGTTTTTGCCAACACGATGAGGCAAGGCTACGAAAGGAACCAATGACTACCAACCTGCAAATGATGTGCTTGTTTCCATTGCAACTGCGCTTTACAATATAACACAGACACACTTGTTTTGCTTCGGGTCATTTGGAGCTTTCTTTTCTGTTAAATGAAGAAAGGAACATCAGTTTCATATGAAAATACTTTAATATCTAAAAGAAAAATAAATCCAGAACAAAGATGAAATCATCAAATCACAGGACAAGCTACTTCAGATACGAAATAACATTTGAACAGATGAAGTTAATATGTTTCACAAGCTTATTACTAAGTTCTAGAATATTATACAATTTGAATCGAGTTAAATCAGCCTTTGGTCATCATTAGCTCAACTATGGAGTAAGATTAAAGTAGTGTTTGATTACATCTGATCGTCTCTGAAAACCTTCGTATCTTTTTCACTCAGACCCAGATGGTTGTTTGGTAAAAAACTGATTGCCTCTGTAAGTCTCTATTTCGGTAAGACATGAAATCATGCTTGGATCGACTGCCCTCACTTCTCATATTCGTAGTAGATTTCTTCTACTCCAATTTTAAACAAAGAGACCATCAACGTCGTTCTTCTTCTCCGTTTCGATGAAAGTTCCGGCAAGATATCCTTCTTCCTCCAGCCTCACATATATTCTACAAGCATAAAGCTTGTTGACAATAAAGATCATATTTCTCTTTCTTGATTCCCACAAGTTATAGAAGAAATTGATTCTTCTAGATCCTCTTTTTATTCTTAATTACAGATGGCAATACAACACGTTTGAGTATCAGTTCTATTGGGTTTTTCTAGATGAAGAGTTATATTGTATAAAATATATTATATAAATCATATGCATAGAATACCATCTATTGAAGTAGAATCTATTTTATCATATATGAATATAATTATTTTTAAATGTTTTTAAACAATTCAGAGGGTTAAAATGGTAAAATATTATTATTTAGCCATTTTGAAAAATTTAGTTATCAAACAACATTTCTTTATTCAGCTACAATTTTATACAGACGCTCTACATTATTCAGATGTCTTAACTCTTCAGATTTTAATATTCAGTTTTATCAAACACAACCTAAGTTCATCCAACCCCAAAGTTATTGTATTCTTCAATCATTTGCATCGGAGATTTTTAGGCTTCAAATACTTTAGTCCGTTTTTGGGTTGTTTAACCTAAAAATTAAAAAAAAAAACTCTAGTCCTAACTTTCTAATTGTTCATTTAAAAAAAAATTCAAATTCTTTGATGTCTCAACTTATGAAAAGCTTTTTGCTCGTTAGTTTTTGAACTTTCCGTAGTCAACACAAACCCCTCTTATCACCCCTCTTATCCCATTAAATTACTAAAATGCTAAAATGCACTCAATTTCTCTCTTTCACCCCTCTTATCCCAAACCTAAAACCTAACCCCCAAATAATGAACAATGCTAGATATCTGTATCAACCAATTGGATGGAGGGATTATAGCATATTTCATACATCAGTGACAAAAATGGTATACAGAATACTTAAAATAATAATTTTACCTTTTTCAGGAGGCGGTGGTTGAACAACTACATGCATGGTTGTAACTCCCCCAGGAATATCACACAAGGGGCTTCTGCATTCTCCCACTGTTTTGTTGTTCTCCAATATTCTTCCAGCACTAATTAACTTAACATCCTTTACCGTCCTTGGACCATTCTCCCTCTCTAACAAAAGGAAAATAAGTTTGAATGAGCGACAACACAATTTTGAATTTCTGTGATAAGATGGGAACCAAGAACATGCACTGCGAAATTCAGAGAGAAGAATCATCATAGAATAGAAGTATACACAACGGTCACTATTAGATCTTTGACTTCTATATTAGCCGGTCCAAAAAGAAATATTTCAATCAGGTAATTCCCTAGTCTCTTTCACAAAGATTAATTTTCTAAGGCACTGACGCTTCAGAGCAAATATTATAAAGAAGTGGCCTGCTCGTTGAGACTATCTACAAAACTAAGGCCACCATCCCCTGATGATCACAAATATATCCATTGATCAAGTATCACTAAATTTCTTACAAACATATATATATATATATATATATATATATATATATATATATATATATATGTATTCACACACACTTGCAAGTTTAAGACAACAATGGGAAAAAAAGTTGGGGTGTGTGTTGTTGTTTTTTTTTTTTTGGGGTGGTGGGGGTTAAGAATCTCAACAAAGGTCTTGTACATAAGCAATAAGAAGTGTAGCTTCGGATCGAGTTTGGCATCACAGCCTGTAAGTGGGAAACATAATATTAAAATTAAAGTTATTTGCTGATACATACAAACACTTTTAAGAATATCCATTAGACAAAATGGTGTACCAGTATATGGTAATTTAAATTTCAGAGGGAAAAAAAAAATTATGTGAACTGCAAAACATGCACAAGAGAAAAAGATCAATAACCATGTCCCTTTCTATCATGCATGAAGTTTATCTAATCCCCATTCATGACCCTATCCACACAATTTTATACCATGGTTTGCAGATTCAATCATACAAATTCGTGGATTGAGTTTTAAAGTTTGAGGATTCATGTTTTTAATCCAAATCTTCCTAAATTTTAATGTATCAAAAGGCAATAGTATGATGGTCAAGAAGATACCCAAATATATGGAATTACGACTTTGTCTCTCAGTTTAACATTCCTAAGCCGAGATTTTCAAAGAAGAAGATGATGAGGATCGATATTTAGTATAATATCAGGTTGTAGAAGAAGAAAGAGATGAAGAGATTGGTGAGAAAACTGATACTAAGAGAAAGAGAAGCAGAAATGTAGTCATGAGTCTGACTAATCTGAGTAGTAGGCTCAGTTTTCCTCTTTTCAATGAAAACGTAATTTAACCATATTGCAAAAGAGCCAATTATATATAAAATCATAAAATAACTCTACCAAGTTATTTAATCACGTTATTTATTTCTCCTAGAACTATTCAATTCGGAAAAAAAATACGTGGACTAGTATATACCGAGTATTTGACTACAAGTGAATAATTATTACAACACACATATTTATACTTGAGCTATGCTCTCATGGCACTCTCACTCTGAACAAATTTTATATTTTACGGCCCTTGCTTACCCCCACTTGCTGTAATTGTCGAACACTCTGCTTTCACTCCTGCTCTATGTATTTAGGCATGACCGTACTTAGCTAAGTAAATCATATCTGACAAAATCATTAGTGACATGGAAGAGGGAGTTGACACCCTTTATAGGAAAGGTCATTAGTCTATCTGACTTGTTTCATACCACATTCTTTATAAGCCTTATTTTCAACAATTCATCTGTATTCATATAAAACTTTTTAAAATTCAGAATTATCCTTAGAATAGAACTGAAACAATGATAAAGTTTACATCCCAAATTAAGAAGTGCATAGTTAGGGATTACAATATCAGACACTGGGTTCTCGCTTTCATTACTAAGGAAATGATTCGAGAAGGGGACACAAAACATTAATACCATAGTCTGTTGCGGAAAGCTGCTAGTTTGTATATCAATTCCCTATGCAACCAAAAAACCAGGCTAACCTTTAGGCCATTGAGCAAGGATGCTTTCCTTCAAGTTTGCAACACTTGCAGCAGCAGGAAAACTCTTGGGACCGATGTCCGATCCATCTGTCAACCTGAACTTGATCTCGAGCTGATCTTGAACTCCAGACATCTACAAATTTCTTTACAAACTCCTAGTATAGGACACCAAGAGGAAGGATCTTCAGTTGGGCGGGTATTGTCCAACACCCCAATTTATCACCAGTCACCAACAGCAGTGAAAATGTGAAATATAAAATTAGGGTCTCTTAATTGATTCTAAATCCTCCGCTCCGTATTCTGAAAAGCTAAATTAGAAACAAACCACAATCTTTGAGCAAATTACAATAAAATCACAGGCTATCAACAGGGAAAGAACATATATTTAAAAAAGGAAAGACCCATAAATCAGCAACTGATTTCTAAGATTGGCAGAATAGGAATAGAATTCAAAATGAAAAAGCTTTTGAATTCTAATTTAAAGAAAGGAAAGTCAGCAATAAGAACACCCATAATTAATATGATATAAAGAAGGCAAGAACACAAAGTCTACAGCTTTTTGTGAGAGTGGGCAGTAGGATCTCTGACAGCTAATTCCAACAAACATAGCACTACCAAATTTTGCAAGAGGTAGTAAATCGACTCGTATATTAAAATTGGGTCACCTCCAAATTAAAAAAAAAGCCATAAAACAACTAGGCAGAGAATATCTAACTAATAAATATCAACGGAAAATAATTATGGGTAATCTTACTTGGCTCATGGGCTGATCTGGGTCGTCCTCGTTTTGCAAAAGTTTTGGGTTCAAATTCCCACAGATTAATTGAGGAGTAGGAGTAGGAGTAGGAATATTAGTAATTAATAACCAAGTAATATTAATTTTTTGGAAGAAGAGGAAAGGGATTAAAAAAATCCCCACGGGCAAAGGCTGTTTCGGAGTTTTTGAAAGTCTTCTAAATATTTGTTCAACTGTCAATGAAACCAATCTTCTTCTTGTGTCCCTCTCCTTTCTCCTTCCTATCCTCCCAAGTCTATGAAAAAATCGCCATATATATAATAGACGTAAGATTTATCCACAGTTCAAATAATTTTTTGAGGTAATTTAAAATTAGTTGTATTTTGTTAGATATATATATATATATATATATATATATATATATATATATATATATATATATAGTGCTTGCTCGTCTAGGACTGTTATTTTGGAGTGCTTGCTTGTCTATATGGAATATGGATGCTGTTTTGGAGCTATTGGTGGTTTTGAAGAATTTAGTTAATTTACGAGCAAACTTAATTCAAATACAAGTATACAACTTATTTGACACACAAACAAACGTTAAGTTTAAAAATAATATAATATGTTTAAACAACAATCACTACTGTTATAAACACTCTAAAAATACGGATATAACATTAAATTATATATAAGAATAAGAGCTTATTTGACATTTAATTTTAAAACACATTTCTCTTATCAATTCAGACTCAAATTACTCCATTCGGTCAACTTAAAATGTCTATTGTGGAACTCAAGTTATGTTTAGTGGTGATTACAATTTTTTATTCATCATTTGACTTTCTATTTGCGTATATAGAGCATTAAAGAATAACTAATCATGCACAACGAATAGAAATACAAACTTACAAATCACAATCTTAGTGCAACACCACACCTATTACAATGAAAAACAGGGAGAGTGCAATACTTCGTGTCACGAATTGACTTGCCAGTAGTAGTATTTATGCCTTTGTTTTGCAGGCGGGAAAACCTTTCAGATTCTTTTATTCAGGCTTTTGCAAGAATCAAACAAATATAAAACCCAAAATGGCACCTACAAATCCAATGCTTCTTCTATTAATCTATTAGTAAAAAAGAAAAGAATATACCGATAATAATCTGCTTCATAGGAAAATGCCGAAAAAGAGTTTCAATTAAAAATGGTTGGTTAGTCAGTTAATTAGTCGAGTAATAGGAATGCGTAAAAGAGCAGCCAGCTTCATAATCCATCAGATCAGAATCAACAACTCAACTCAACACTATTATTACTCCTACTAATAAATTAATGAGAAATGCCCTAAATTATTCTACAAATTGTCTCTCTAAATTATTCCTAATGGTGGTGTATTTCCTAAACCACGTCATACATGTGGATATGAATTATGATCCGTGGCCTGAGCAGACCATGACCTGCACTGCAGCTAAAAGATGAAACAACAATGACAGACAAATGAGTGAAACAACAGCGACCCCTCTCAACTTAATTGTTCATATTGGGAAAAAAGAATTTTCTGCACATTATAAATGTTTCTCATGAATAATCAATCCTACATAACAAATACCCGCATATAACCTAAGAATGTTCCCCCAACTAAATGGGACCTCCTGTAACAAAGCAAATCCCACGTCCTACCTACCACCTAAAATCACAATAATGATATACAAGGGAAAAAACAATGGGGTGATAGCAACAACAGCTGATGATCAAATGAGAACCAAAAACAAAGGGAAAAAAATCAATTTCGAGGCTAAGCAGCGGAACCTTATGAAGGACCGACCTGCAACCCTAGGTTCCTTCTTCGGAGCAATGATTTGTATGAGGGACAGCAATTATTTCATTCTACGCTCTAAGATATAGGGAAGACGACCTCCCTCAGAAAGGTAAAAGGAGTGACCTTTCCTCCATCAAAAAAGTAGATGGTGGAGTGTTATGTTACAGACTGAAAGAATGAATGGTCTCCCCTTCTCTTCTTCAAAAAGTGAGGGTGCATAATCTTGATATAATGCATTCTGGCCGAATTTCTGTTCCTCTCCTCAACCGAAGAATATTGACGGTATGTATTCTCTAGCTGCAAAAGAAACTAGAGGAAACCCCATACTGTACCATCTTCTTGTTTAAGCATCCTTTACCTGATATTACTACTACTCCAATATGTGGCAGTTCCTGATAAAATCATTAGAGTAGTTGACGTACTTTGTCCAAAATGGTCTGAGGTGCTCGAATCCTATTTCGAGCCATGGTTTTGCTTGGCCATTGTAGTGGATTACTGCAACCTTTCTTAAACTCTCAATATTAGTCTTGTTCTGGTAGCCCAAGCCCAGCATGTGCCATGATGGATCAATTGGGTGGACATGGCCTTTAAATGCGATCAAGGCCGGTGGTAGAGTTCCAAGCTTCCACATTGTAAGATTTGACTTCAGATTCTGCAAGAATGATAAAAATGATGTTAAACATTGAATCACTAAAGTCATGATATACACAGAGGAAAATTAATATCACCAAAACATGAGATCGCTCATATATCAATCTTGACAACTATTGCACTCCAAAAGTTGGGAATTCTATAATAACCGAAATAGAGGATGAACATATATAAAGTTCAAAAATATGACCTTAAAAAGTACAAAAGAAGAACAAAGTTTTCTCGTTTCACCAGATTAAAGATGCTTTATTTGCTTTTTGTTCAAGAGTATGTACAAACATGCTACAAATTATAGTATCAACAAGTTGAAGCACAGAACATACATGGATCATTAACATTCTAAGAAAGAAACAACTGCAATAAAAATTTCTAATTTCCCCAGCCCGACTTGCTTCAGAAGAGAACATAAAACAAGTGGTAACCTTGGTAGAATGGTCAGGCCAGAGTAAAGAAATGTAGATGCACAAAATAACATCAGTTTCTAAGAAAAACTGTGGCATAGTGACAATTATTAACACAAGAAAGAAATATACATATTTCTTAAACCCTTAAACCCACAGTGATGTGTACCCACAAAAAGGAAAAGAAAAGGGATAAAGTGATAATAACAAACAAATACAAGAGTATTTACGTGCTTACCTCCTTCAGCCAGGTGTGGTATGTATCTCTAATATTAGTCTTTCTCCACGCACGCAAGTCGAAGATATTCATACCATAAGCCCAAGCACATTCATCAGGATTCAAGTTCTTTGCTATGAGGGGATGCGAGAAGTTGAAGTAATTCCTCAAATGCTTAGACATGACCCAGTCATCATCACCTTTGCAAGTTTCAACAGCTCCATTGACCTTTCCACCAAGGTCAATTTCCCAAAGTGGAGACAAATCACGCTGAATTACAACATCGTCATCTATGAAAACCACCTTGTCAAGGTTGGGGAAGAGCTGGTACCAAGTCAACGTCAGCACTATGTTGAACAAGAAAAGAGAAGAGAAAGAAAAGAACTTCACAGAGAAACCCCAAAATACAATAGGGCACGAACCAAAATTTCCAATGCTTGAATTCTTAAGGTAATCTCCTACTCTTTTCAGTAGAATCGCCAGTCTTAAACCAGCATAAACAAGTTAACCATATCACCAGGATGAATTAAGCTAATTTAGTTTGCTTGGTTTTCTTGTTTTCTTGGTTTTTTTTATTTTGACTTTCTATAAATTAATCTTGCTTAGTTGCTTTATTATAAGCTCAGTCAAAATCCATTCATGGCTAGAAGCTTAAAGAGGCAAGCCCTATCAACCTCATTGAGATTTAGCTAAATATTATAAGTAGCATCCTAAAAAGTTGTTACAGCAAACTGCAACTCGTTTAGTTTGGCTTGTATATTTTTATTTTCTGGGTTTTCAGTTTGGTTTGTTTATGGTGTCGTAGTGTTAAGCCATTAACACGTGTTTTGTGTGTGTGCTTTTTTTTTTTTTTTTTTTTTTTTTTTTGGGGGGGACTATTAACCTGCAATTCAAACATGGCCAGGATGACACTCTAAAAACAAGTGCCACTAATATCAACCATCAAAATGTTATTTTTATTAATTCTAAACAATTAAAACCTTGCTGTTAATTCCCAAGAGAAGAGGACAACAGGAGCGTGTGATGCACAACTGATTACCTCTGGCAAATATATGCGGAGATGGTTGAGCAGAGAAATGTACTTTGGGCTTCTAGCCTGTAATTTGGATGCAAATGTTCGTGGAGTCGTATCGCTAAGATTGGCCCCTGCAACATGATTTCCATGGTAGTAATTCCGAATTCCATAATGGTTTTCCACAGCATCAAGAACTGGGACATTCTCTCTAGTTAACCACTCAAACTGATGAACACCTTTCACTTCAACAATAGCAGGGGAAACAGGATTCAAAGCAAACCAAGAGTGCATTCCTGCATAAGTTTTTTTATCCGTAATGACATGGAATACAATTTTATCGGGATTCATAGATGACTGGACGGCAGAAGTGACCACAACTGAAGCAGCCAGAATGTTATCAGTTGAAAAGACAAAGTGACGATAACAGTTGTCGGAAAGGATAGGGAGTAATTCAGGTGAAGGCAACTGTCTGCGTGCATGGGCATTGGAAGAGTACTCATCAGTCAGCCTGAGAGAGAGACAGTGAATGCCTTTTGGAACAGCACTAGCTGCAAAGTGTTTGTTCATTAGTTCTGCAAACTTTGATTCCCTTATCTCCTTTTCAGATCTCTCCATCTGTACAAAAAACAAGTTTACTTAGCATATAAGCCAGATGCAAAACATAGATTATCTGTGCCAAAAGCAAAGGAAATTTTACGAACTCTACATTGCATGAATTACACGGAGAAGATGCTGTTAAACATGTAAAACATTCTACACACCAATGTCTCGCACCTTAGAAATTCTTTTTGTACATAGCATAAATTCTATTAAATAAGCTACCAAAAGGAGGAGACACCTCATGACACCCAATAGAAATTAGAAGGGCATAAATAATCTTCATAATTTTTGACTTTTTGAAACCCTGAAAATAAACTTAACTATATAATTATAAGAACTAAGTCTGGCTATCTGAACTGCATTATTGCTCATTTTATCAAACAAATCTAAAAAAGATCTAACAACTAGCTAATTCTCAAGCAAAAGTCAATTGCTTAGCTATTTTTTACACCAGTAATACAGTATAGGGATGCTTATATTCTCTGAAAAGGATCAAATATATTGCCTTTTTTTTACATTACCAAATATGCCCCCACCCCCTCAATCTTCCTTCTCTGATAGGCTACAGGTATTTGGCGTCTATAATCTAAATTAGATTATTTTTTTATCATAATGTTTTTTACAGACTCAAAATGTACATGAATATATAATGTGCATGTTTGTGCGAGCCTATCAATATAATAACATATGGAGGGATGTCGCACTATCAATAAATCTTAAAAACTCAAACACCTCTTCACCCAAAAAGCAGCTAGCTATATACATACCAGGAAACTTGAGTGGAATTGAAGATTTGGATGCATATATAGTATATAAACTTTATTTAGTAATATGAAACTTACCATTCCCTTCAAAATCAGAGCGAATTCCTTTGCATTGTATTTTTTGCTTTTCATTTCAGAAACTAGTTGACTAAATGATTTGGGGAGCTTTAAGTCATCAGGGATATTCTCAGAGTTCACTTTATTTAGGATCTTGTAGAAGTCTCTAACCAATCTCTGCTGCCACATAAAGATTCAGCTTAAAATTAAGAAAATGAAATATTTGTTTTCCAAGAGGTCGTCAAGGCAAAAAATAGGTATGCTGAGAGTAACATATGAAGTAGGAAAACAGGATAGAAAAATTTTATTACCCCTGAATCATCAACCCTACCAAGAAGCCTTGGTCCCAACCGCCTGCCTAAACAATCTGAAGAATAAAGAAAAGAAAGGATGAAAACAATAGTCTGATATACACATGTTAACACATTTAAAGAGGCTGAGAACTTCATTTTTAAAAGAGGTAAATGTAGAAACATTTACAATCATGTTAACAAGATATAGATGTAAAAAAGTGTCCTCTACAAGGCAAGAAGATGAAAATGCAATAATAAAGACCATGATACCATATATACATCAACAGCCAAACAACATTGACAGATTCATAAACAAACATTTAAAGAACATTTACAGAAGAAAATCAACCAATGAACCAAAAGGTTGGCATGTCAAACGCGTCATTTAGTCTTGGAATAGATAATTAATCCTCTGCTTTACAGAAAAAGCATGGCAATCCATAGTAACGAACCAGCCCAAATCAGGTATAGAGTAAGGCTCAATAATTCAGTGTTACCTGGAACGTAGTTCGTTTCGGTACTCGGTACGCTACATAGCTAAGACGCGGTACGCTAGGGTATCTTTATATAAGTTCTTATAGTTAGGAATTCTCTTAGAATCTAAATAAAATAAAATAAAGCTAAGTTTTATGGAAAATTTTTAGTTGAATCAATAGGTTAGTTATTTTATAAATAGTTTAGGACAAATGTAATGTTTGAGCATCCAATACTAAGTTATAATATTGATATTTGTCTAATTATAGGTAAACTAAAAAAGAAATTTTTCGGTATGCTAAATTAAGAGTATTGGTATGTAAGAGTATTGTGTTTGGCTACGCAAGTACCAATATGCGATTTGCTAGGTCAATGAGAGTATATGGTAACTCTCCTTAATTCACATCCCAATAGAATCAACTTGGCCCAAAAATCATGACTTTTGTTACTATTGGTAGTAGAGTTGAGCCTTAAATTGTTGTTATACACGCACTAATCAAAGCCACAAGATTCGTTGTGGGATTGGGTATTACACTGAACACATATAAATCAAACCTTGAAAAGAGAGTATAATTCAGTCCAAATATGATGCAATCCAAGCAGAATGATAGTAAAACAAAAATCAATAACCGTTGAGCATCAATAAATTTTCTGCCCTAACAACAGACCAGAATTTGAACACGAATCAGTGTTTTCTATGACGAGCAAACTTATAGATTAAATCAGTCATTCATCATAAAACAACTGTCACAACGGCACAACCTATTGCAACCGATATATTAGCAAAAAGCAAGCTGATGAGAAAACTGAATCAAACCAAACATTTTCTCATATAATAGATAATGTTCGAATCAAACATTATCTCCTACATTATAGAGTTTCAGATCTCTCATAAACCTGGAAGCCTAAAATTCAGATAAAGGAGTGCTGATTTTGTTCCAATCAAATATAATCAATGAACTGAATTCACCGACAGTGCCAAAAATGAATAATTCAACAATGCCTTAGAAAGTTGGAAGCAAATCAAGATCAAGGTAATACAATTTCAGATAGGTTTAAATAGAGACTTATAAACAAGCAATCAATCAACATCTATTAATATTAATATTCGTAATGAATGGAAAGGGAGGAGTACCAAATGAGGAACACTTGTTGACGCCTTCAAGGGTAACAAGAGCAGTTAGAATGAAGACAAAAGGCAACAAAAAAGCGAGGATGAGAATCGTGTGGAAAAGTGTACGGTAAGAAATGTGGCGAGCTGCGACCTTGATCTTCATCAAGTCAATAAACCCATTGCTGCTCGATATCGTTATACTTCTCATGCTAGGTGAGAAGTGAAGCTGCATCGTCCCCTTCCTCTCCCTCCAAAACCCTAACTATTGATTCTCTACTTTCTCCCCAAATTTTGATCTGTCCTAATATTAATATCACTAACACTAATCAGAATCCCAAAAACGTTCTTCTCACCATCAGATCCACCGCAATTCGACAATCCCGATAGCGCCACCTCCTCCCTAATTGAACAAAAAAATTTCTCCGTTTCAAAGGGTCTCCTCGAAGACCAATGCATTGAGGATTTGAAAAAATAAATCACCAATCAAGGGTTTCTACTTTCTGTATATACACTACCCACATATATATATATATATATATATATTATATAATGTATGTATCTATATCTGTATATATGAATTGAAATCTGAATCTGAGTCTGAGTCTGAGTCGTCTTCTGTTTTCAGCTGCTGCTAATGATTACTTATCTCTCAAAGGTCTGTGAATTTTAGTTTTCTTTTTTATTTGGGAGAAAATAAAATTTAAAAACTGGTCCAAATTAATTAATTAACGTTTAGTCAAAACCGTGTTTGTTTGTCGTTTAGGAGAGAGAAATGGATGGAAATAGTGGTTTGACCTTGATAATAGGAGTGGAGAGAGTGAAGTTTGAGCTGGTTTATAGTTGTCCGTCCTAAGATTACGGGCGGGGTTCAAGTTTAGAGGTTCAGATTAGATTAGTTATTAGTTATATTTAGCTTTACGTTACACACTTTCAAATTTATATTACTATCATCAAATAAATTCGTTAATGAATGTATGATCACCCGAGATCAAATTAGCTAGATAGATAAAAGATATAGTTGGACCCACTTAGTCTCGGTAATTTTAATCAATTGATTAATACAATTAAAAAGTAATTTTTTTATACGCGTCTTTAGTCAATTAACAAACTTATCATAAAATTAATTTCATACTAATCGATATAATTCCTACATATATAGACTTTAATATAAGATCGAGGTTGATTAATAGTAAAGTTATAAAATGAATAAACAGTTCGTACTCGTTCGATTCAATTAAACCTTATTTTATATTCAATAAATTTTGTGAATCAAATCTGAATAAGTCAATATCCGACTCGACTCGATTCATTTATCCTCTTAATTAATAATAGTATAATTGAAGACTTCATATTGATAGAAAATAAATAAACCAAGCAAAGAAACTGACTTTGTTAGGCATCCTTGACGGCTTCAAAATAATAATACTACTATTTAGACATTGTTTATTGAATGGGTTAAAAATCATCTATTTAAAAGGCTCTAATAGTGGCAAAGCATGATGTGCCTGTTCTTTTAATTAAAATTTAAAACTTCAACAAGCCTTCACACCCAAACATGTACTGCACATTTCAGTCACAAATTATAGCTCTTCTTTATTTTCATATTATTTATTTTTTTTATTAAAAAAAACTTATAGACGAGATAAAAGTGTTAGTTACGGCAGATAAACTAGTTAAGACGATAAAAAGAGATTTGAACCCCCCTCTCCTCCCTCCTCCTCCTCCCTCCCTCCTCCTCCCTCCCTCCCTCCTCCTCCTCCTCCTCCTCCTCCTCCTCCTCCTATTAACAAGTCCTCAACTACCCCACCAGATACATTGAGGTTTAAAGATCTATCAAACCCACACAAAGAAAGCAATATGTGGGGGACCTTTTATGAGCATAACTTGCATATAAAAGGTAAATGGCACATGGTTTGTATCAGCAAGATGGAGACAATAGTTGAAACCATGGATATGCTTTATTCTAAAGCTTGGCTACCTATCTGCAAAGCTCAATACATATGTCAACATATCAATAGTTTTGTCCAAGTCCCCACTTCTTTCATACTGTTAACCTTAATTGCTTGTATTTCAGAGATAATTCCATTCTTTAGTATGTGTTTTCCTTTATAGTCAGGAGCATGCAGCAAAACAAAGCATATCAGAAACTTGGACTATTTTCACAACAGTAATCTATACAGACCCCAGTATCATCATACAAATTAAACTGTTATAAGGTGAAGGTTGTTAAAATTTGTATGGAAAATGGAAAATTATTGAAAGTGGGATTTTTTAAACAACTTTCAGTACTTTATGAAAGTAGATGTACCATTCATTGTACTAAACATACAATGTGCTTAAAAAGCAATAACCAAATTTCCCATATTTGAACTTTAAAGGGTGTATATGTGGGGGACCTGACATGTGATGCTACAACCCCACTCTCAACACTACCACTAATAATCATACAGCAGATAGAGACTGAAGGGAGTTAATGAATGCATACAAGTGCAACTTTCTGTCATTCAGTTGTACTTCTAAGAAAATAAACAATTTTCTGTCATTTGAGTTAATGATACACAGTTGCTGTTCATAAACCAAGAGAACTAGAAACTAATTCAAGCAAATTTGATTAATCTGTCACACAGAAATATAAGTAGAGCAACAAGGAGAAAAGCAAATGTAACATGCGAGTAAAAAGGAAAACTGGACTACATTGAAAGAATGGTATACATTTTGTCTTGATGTTTTCAAATGATATTTTCCCTAAATGAAGTTCATGTTAGAGTTCAAACTGAAGCTTTAAACCACAGTCCACAGCTAGCGAAGGATATATAGAATGAGAATACTGATGCTTATGTCCATGTTTTGACCTCAGACTTTTTGTCAATAACATCCAACACTCTTTGAGTGTCAAGAGTGTTTAACACGAAGCTGATAGACATTGGCATAATGGCATTGCTCCCTTGTACTGGTAGTCTAGTATGAGCACTTCTGCAAACTGTCAACTTTCTGCCAATTATTCTCTAGTGATTAAGGCCTCTTTTCTTCATGAAATTTAGGGCTTTTATGTTTTCAACCTGATAGTCTTTGCATGTGAATATACTCGTCCATCATAATCATGGAATGCCTGAGGAAAAAATCAGGGCAAGGATTTCGAGTTACTGTAACTTGCTTATAGTCATGATCAGTGTCAGAGAATTTTTTGAACTTCTCAAGGAACAAAAAATGTGTGGGCATACAAAAAATGTTTGGGACAAATTTATGGAGTCAGCCTCCTCTTGTAAAAAGACGAGAAAAATGCACCAAAACAAAGACAACTTGGAACAGCCCACAACCGAAGATATGCACTGTAAACCAACTCGAGGGATAAAATACATCAATACTCACAATTGAGGACAGGAAAGCTTATAGTATGCAACATATTACACAACTTCCCCATCGACACAATTAGGCATAGATTTTTGACCATATTCACTGAACAGCTATAAAGTTCCTAGACAACTGACTACGATCACAAACCATGTTCTGCCCCTTCAGTTTAATATTTTTAAAGATTTTTTCTTGCTCCTCATATCAGCTCTAATCTTCACAGGCAATGGAGCAGAGAATACAAAGCTTCCATCGTCATTCTCAATCAGGTCGCTTCTAGGGTCTCTGTCATCATCACTAATTTGGGGAGATTTGTATCGTCTGTGTGTAATTCTTCATCATCATCCCCAGTCCCAATTTCTCCAACGCCTCTGCCCAACTCCTCAGCATCAATTGAATCACTCCCATCAATGCTATTACTTTCCCCATTAGGATTTGACCAGTTACTGCTTCTGTAAACCATATAAACATTCACATTGTCTGCAAAACTAACATTTTTCTTTGCCTTGGCTTGAACCCCAGCATGCCTCTTCTTCAAAATCCCAGTTATCATTTGAGAAACTGCAGGCTTTCCATTAGTATATGTTCTAGGGTTTTCAAGCTCTACATCTTTCTCCTGATCTTCCTCAGAAAACCCAGAAAAGCCCTCAATTTTTTCAACCCTCTTCCTCAATTTCTCCAATAACTCCCTCTCCTCCCCTTTTAAACCCCTACAATCAGCAATACTCGTCCTTTGATCACTCTGAAAAACCCTAGATTTAGTACCGGTCCCACCAACTTTCACATTCTTCACTACTCTGCTTAAAAGCTGATGTCTTTTCATTGAAAGGTCATCAAGATAATCCATAAAACGGATTAATTCTCTGCTAATCGACCTTTTACTATCTCTAATCATCGGATCACCACTCTGCAAGAAAACCCAAATCAGACCTTGTACCAACAACATACATACACTATAATTGAATTGGCATAAAATATATGAATGAATAAGATAATTTTACCTGAATAGAGTCGAGCTTGTTAAGCAAGTCCATAGCTTTATGAGAGAGAGCTCGAGGGTCGTAGTGGAATTTGTTAGAATGATTATATTTGAGAGTGTTGAGAGCTGACTTGATAAATGCGAGGTCTTTCAGCTGCCGGAGGACTCGTGATCTGCGAACTAGGAAGGCTCTGAAGTGAGTTTGGATGGTACGGGCGGCGGCGTTCCGGAGAGGAAAGAAGTAGAAGAATGGTGGAAAATGGAGGACTCGAGGGCGGAGATGCGACGGAGAAGGGAGATGATAGTGGGGTTTATATGTTGTTGCTGTTGTTGTTCTTGGTGGTACTGGTGGTGGTATGTATGGGATTGTGATTTTTGTTTGTGGGTTTGAGGAGTGTAGTAGTAATATTGGGTTTCTTGCTGCTGATGGTGGGTTTGGGGGTTGAAGGAAGAATAAGGAGAGGGGATCGGGTGGGATTCAGGAGGAAGAGGTGTGGGGTGAATGGATTGGCAGTTGATAATGGGTTGGTGGGTTAATGGAGGGTGGTGAGATGTGGAGGAGCAGCAGCAGCAGGAGGAGGAGGAGGTTGTGGGGTGGCAGTCATATGCCATTGGAGGGCAATTTCTTTGTGAGTGACGATTTTGATGACCGGGGACCGGGGACCGGGGGTGTTGTATCCTAATTTTTTCATAAATAATTAAATAAAATAATACTACTGTCTTCCCTAACATGGGTGTAAAACAGAGTTAAATTAAAAATAAGTCTGCTATCATATCAAATCGATCATTTTATGTACATTTATATTTATATTTTGATGATTTACCTAACTTATCCTACACGTGGGTTATCAAAATATACATATAAATGTATGTGAACAGTTTTATGTTATAGTTGTTAAACTAAATTGATATATAGAGCTACTAGATTTTAATTTAAAAAGTTAAATTCGTCTTCAAATTCAGCTCGGATTTGAATTATATTTTAAAAAACTTTATTCAAATTCAACTCAACTCGAATTACATCCATTTTGGATTAAATTATATCCAAACTACTCGCGATTCGAATTTAAGCACAAATTCGAGTTTTCAAATAATAACTAATTTTATAATAGATATAATTATAAATTAAATTTGTTATTTTACTTCAAAATGATAAAATAAATTTATAATTACAACTTATAAATATAAAATTACAATAAAAATTTTAAAAACAAAATAAAAAAATAATAACTAATTATCCTAATTTTATTTAACTTTGTACATATTATAAGATAATGTATAGAGTATCTACTTGAATATATATCAACCAAGTATTTATCGAGTCATAATTGAAAATTCAAGTAGTTTGAATATAAACGAATCGAGTATAATTTTGTTTAGATTCTACTCATATTTTTATTCAAATTATTTTTATGCTCAAATTTTGATTATATTGTTAATTTTGCTCATATTTTTTCGAATGGATCGGAACCGAACATTTATAATCTTACCAACATAGACCTAACTAATCTGCACGGGCTTACATTTTTCGGATGGGTTTCACTTTGGGTCCATAACTCCGGTCAAAATGCCCCTGAAAGCCCAAATCGTACACCACAGTCCACAAAGGGCAAAGGCAATAAAAAAAGGGTCATTAACACTAATATACAACAATTAGAAAGTATTTACAAAAATAAAACATAAACAAAATAATTACAAAAATAAAATAACACAATATAAAGTTGCTAAAATCACGTATATACGTCAGTTACTAACATTAAACAATTATATATTCCTGTAAACAATTAAATTTGTTGTATTGAGTTCTTTGTCGGTCTCCATTAATCGACAATTTGAATAAACATTATAAAGTAATCAAATCAATATTGAGCGATAACCAAACTACATAATCTTAGTAACGGAAAATAAACCAAATTTTTACTGGCGGTTTGAAGGCCTAAATGATGGAATTTGACGAAAAAACCATGCAGTTCACCAATGGCTTCGTGATTTTGATCGTTGATCCGTTTCCAATGAAATTAGGCTCTCAAGAAAAAGCCAAAATCCGAACACTCCAAACTTGTGACATTATCTGATAATATCTTGACACGATATTACGATAACGAATTAATCTCTGCGATAATTAAGTTTGCATTAGTCGATAACGATTGACATTGGTTGATAACGATTAAATCGACATTAATCACTAGATAATTTTACCACGATAACCAAATCGAATGATATAATTTTACCACGATAACTAAATCGGCATTAGTCGGTAACCATATAATCTTTACGATGATATTTAGTAACCATTTTAAGCGTGAAACACTTAAGAAAGGTTATCGATATAGGAATTAAGTGAAAGCGAGTAATGTATATGCATATGAATCACTTACCTCGGTTGTAAGACCTCGAATTTAATTTGAGGTTATCAAATAATTGAATAATTTTATTTTATAAAATTAGAGGTCTTCTATTTGAGTAAGTAAGTGATTATATAAATATATAATATAAATTTCAAAAATTAATGACAAATCAAAAATGTTTGATTCTTGTCTAATATTGATTTGATTACTTTATAATGTTTATTCAGTTGTCAGACAATGGAGACTGACAGTAACCAATACAACAAATTTAATTGTTTACAGGAATATATAATTGTTTAATGTTAGTAACTATTAACCACATTGTAAGACCCCGAATTTTATGAAATAAAAGTATTCAATTTTTCTTATAACTATAATTCAGTAAATGGTTAAATTGATAAAAGGTTAAAGTTAAGGGTGATATATGAATTTTTTTCAAAATAAGTAAGTGGTTATAAAATACTCATTTTTGTCGGAAAATATTCGTTTGGTCGTGGAATATTCTTTTACGTAAGTGGAATATTCTTTCGGTAATAAAAGTGTAAATTTGGGATGGCGGGGAATAACAGGAATAATGCGGTGGTCTATAGATGTTGAGGGTGATGTGAATTTAACTTGGAAGGGTGTTTTGACACTTTATCATACAAGATGTCTAATGACATACAACCTCGTGTCATCATAAAACGCGGGGTTGTCTTTCATCCACTTCTTTGAGTATATCTACCAAAGACTTCTATACGATATGATCTTGAGAGTATTTGAAATATAACCCTCGATTAGAGGCAGTGGAGATAATCACACTAAAACTAAAGATTTTCTCTCTTTCTCTCTATTATATCGGCGTATTTTGTGAGTATTTTAGTACTTTGAGTATTGTTATACGGTCTGCAAGTTCTTTTCGACTTATATCCGATATTCGGTCGAAGTCTTATTCTTTTCCGAGGTGAAAGGGATTGTAAGGGAGATTATTTTCTTCATAAATGATATTATTTCTTGATATCATTATCTTTGAAATATTGGTTTGAACTTTTTATCAAATTTGGAACTTTTTCATATCGGGAGTTCTTATTCACGATTCTTATTCACGAGTTCTTATTCATGAGTTCTTATTCACGAAAGTCTACTCACGAGCGTGATGATGTTTTTGTGAAATTTCTATCTTTTGGTGTGAGTCTTATTCACGTGTCTGGCGACCTTTATTCACGATATCTGACCTTTATTCACGAATATGACCTTATTCATAGAAAAATGAAATTTCTTCTTTTTGTCCAAAATATCTATTCTGGATACTAGCTTTGATTGTATCCATGTTTTGATCATTCTTGAATTTTATCCCACTCTGGTTATTTATGAAGTATTTTTGAATGAGAATTGTTTAAAGTACGAATCCTTAATATTTGTTCTTTTGTTTCACTAGATTCGTTTTCTTTAAAATATTTTTCATCATCCTCAGTCCTAAATGATGATATAACGGAATATCTTTGGCCTGTAGTGCAAAGATTAATAATTTTTGATGAATATATTTGGCCTGTAGTGCAAAGATGACCTGTTGTTGAATATCTTTGGCTTGTAGTGCAAAGATGGTCTGTTGATGAATATCTTTGGCCATAGTGCAAAGATGGATTTATTAGTATGATTATGAGCAGAGGCTGTGATTTGGTATAACCATGATCTTTGATGTTTCGGGTAAAGGCAGGTGATGAAAGTTATCTTAAATCCACGAATCTGAAGAGAATTTAGAATCACAATTATGATTATGAGTTATTCATATGATTGTGGACCGAAACTGTTGATTGATGTTATAGGGATAAAACATTGTTGGTGGATTTTTAACGGGGAGAAGATAATAGATTTTATGGTCTATTTGACTCTTCAATGGATTGCTCATTCCATTTTATGACTATGGTTGAAATTTTATCATCTACCGTATGTTATAAATCTACGATTTATTATTGATGAAGGCTATTGATAATTTAATTATTTTTAGTCATGATATTCTTTCTTAAGCTAGTTGTCTTTCACCCTTTTACTTTACAATTCTTTTCGGTAATAAAAGTGTAAATTTCGGTTGAAGGGGATAACAGGAATAGAATGGTGGTCTATAGAGGTTGAGGGTGAGGTGAATTTCACTTGGAAGGGTGTTTTGTCACTATCATACAAGATGTCTAATGACATACAACCTCGTGTCATCATAAGACAGGGTTGTACTCATCCACTTGCTGAGTATATTTACAAGCACTACCTATATAATCTTGGTGTTTGTTTGGAGTTTAATTCCCAATTAAAGATAGTGGAGATAATGATATGTCAAGAGAAGACTCACCATTGGGAAGAATATGATAGTAATCTTCTCGTTTTTTTTTTAGAATTCTATTAGGTTGACGAGGATAATTACGTGGCCATATGATATCTACCATAACCTAAAAGCATGGCCTCTCATATACGAAGGTTTCTTTGAGCACTTCCCAAAGATTCTAATTTCTAAAACAGTTTTTGACTATACCTTTATGTAAGGTGTCATTATGACGTGCTACAGTTGGTATATATGACGCCCCAAAATTAGGTATACATCACCCATCTTGGGTCGTTCGAATCATGGTATAGAATTCAAATACAACTTACTAATACAACCGTTATGTCGTATACAATCGACAAACATAAAGCTAATGAGTTTGAATACAAATATTATCTACTAGAGATTATACAAACTCAAAAGGAGTCCTCATTACAATTATTATCACATTATTTCACGAATAGTGAGGACTACTAATGTTATCCTCTGAACCATCACTCCGCTTCCCAGACTTCCATCCGGTATATTCTCATTTTACGAAGAGAAACGGTGAAAAAAAGGGTGAGCTTAACTAGCCCAAGAAGAAATATTATGACTAAGATAATGCGAGAATAAATTATCATTAGTCTCCAACAATGTTAAACCGATAAAATATAATAGACATCAAGTTTAAGCTGCGATTGGAACAAGCGATCCATTAAAAGAGTTAAGTAGAAAATAAAATCTACTATCTTTTATGATTTAAAAGGTTTTCATCATTGTTATCATTTGAGACTCAAACAAATAAATATTTCACATCATCGAATCACCCCTACACTACTGACCAGGATATTCTTTAGTATCCGACCATAATTATCCATGCACTTCTACGGGCCAAGAATATTTGTGTATTCATTAATGATCATGATCATGCCAACAATCATCCATCAATGCACTACGGGCCAATGAGAACTTTTACCACATCATTTGTAACATTACGGTCATGATTACAATTAGAATAATCCTCGGTCATAATCATACCAAGTCCATCTATGCACTACTGACCCACGGATGACTTTCAACATAACATAAACATGAGGATGATGAAAATGATATAAGAATTCAATTAAAAAAGTTCAAGAATTAATTTGTTCAGGAACCAATAACGTCTAAATTGTCAACATGATACTGTTTTGTAGAATAAAATTCAAGAATGATCAGAAGAATATTTCCATGAAAAGATCTTTGGATGAAGCGCAAATATCGAGGATATTCTACTAATTTCATGGAGTATAGAAGTCAAAACTTTAACCAACCGTGAGTATAATAAAGAATGGAATAACAAAAGAAATCACCATAAATGCGGTCTTGGCATGATGCGAGTTATTCAAATGATTAAATAACGGAACCGGTCGAGCAAAATTTGCAATCAAGCAGGATGTTCCAACGAGAATAATAAAAAGCGGAACCGGGTCGGTGTAAAACACACAGACGGGATGTTCTAACGGAATAATAATAAAAAAGATCGGAACCGGTCCGGTGTAAAACACCTAAACCGGATGTTCCAATGAGAATAATAGAAGAATGTCACCAAGTATAGGGTGAGATCAGCATTATACGAGTTATTCAATGAATAATAAAAATGGAATAACAACGATTCTCTTCATGAATAAGAAAGAATAACACCCTTACGAGTCTACAACAAATAATATTCCCTACCTTAAGAAGAAGAGAGTCTTTGGATATATAAGTAGTGAAGTAGCGAGAATACTTTCTTCTTTACTCTATAGTTTATCTCTACAGAGTTTGGTGAATTAAAAGAAAATAATGAATGAATGAGCTTATTTTAGAAAAAATGAAATGCATAGTAACTAACTCATGAGCAATTCAAGATTGATTTACTTTAATCGACGGTCCATATTTAAAAGCAAAATAAAATATAATATATTCTATTTATAATCTAATAAAATGAATAACTTTATAAAAGATTTTACTATCTGAAACACTATCGCGAGCCTTATGCATAATAAAATATAATATATTCTAATTATTGTCTAATAAAATAGATAGCTTTATAAAAGTATTACATTTTTATATAAAAAGATTTTCTATATTATTACATTAATAATACCAACAAAACTGAGTGGGCTTATCACTTAAACATCAATAATTAATACTGGTAATATTTCTTGTCTGATCGATGCGTATTCTTTGTCTTTTAACACCGGGTGTTTCAACGATTAACGGTAAAACTTCCATGATTATTTTCATAAAAAGTATTTTTGTCGTTTTCTCGATCCGACAATAATTTCGTTAATGGGTCCACCAATGATTGTCTTGGTTGTCTTAATATTCCTGTTAAAACGAATATTCCCATTAAATCGAATATTATATAACAACTTGCGTACTTTACAAAATTTATAAATATTACCCACAACTATTATATCAATTTCACTCCATAATATTCAAAAATAATATTTATAGAAAATTCATCTTTATTCAAAAGTTGGGGTTTCACAAAGATATATTTGTATTCAAACTCACAAAGTGTGTTTGTTGTATTTTGCACGACAATTGTTGTAATAAAGTTGTAGTTATTTTCTTGTACCATGTATTTGGCGACTTCGAAATGGGTTGGATGGAATGGACTTATTTTGGGGTCGTTACATAACATGGTTGGTAACATTTTGATGGTGTCTGATAACCAAAATTGATGTTGATTAACAAAGTCGATTATCTTGTTGTTTTGATAACAAAGTCGATTATCTTGGTATGTAACGATATCTTGTCTAATCTTTGTCTTGAATTCTTGTTATACTTATTTGTCTTGATTCTTTGCGTAATATTACTAATTAATGTTGACTTGATTCTAACTAATCTTGACTTGGTTCTTTGCGTAATATTACTAATTAATGTTGACTTGATTCTTGACTAATCTTGATTTGGTTACTAAATAATATTATATTAGTTCTTGACTAATCTTGACTTTAACTTCTTGTATGTAACACTATAATGGTTATTGACTAATTACAGAATTAGTTCTTGTATAAAATTATAATCTTGACTTGGTTCTTGTGTAAAATATTATTTAGTGACTCATGCTGACTTGGTTACCAGCTAATGCAAACTTAATTACTACAGTGATTAATTGGTTACTGTATTATTGGTTGCTGAAGCATATTAATGTACACTTCTACTTATGTTTTTTATATTAATGGTTGTTTTTTACTGTAAAATGCAATAAAAAATGTGTTTATGTTCTGGTTACTAAATAGACATATGTTGGTTACTGTCGAATCTAAATTTGGTTATTGTCTAATGTTGTTATGATTACTGTATAATATTAGTGTGTTTTATATTGGTTTGATTTATATTGATGATTACTTATTGACTACATTGCTTAACTTCGTACAACTATTAGTCTTTAGGTGGTAACAAACTGATGCGGTTGAAGAGCAGGCGTGTCAATTTATATAAAGATTTGATCCAGTGAGAATTTGATAATTTTTGTCAAGTTTGGAGTGTCAGATTTTGGCATTTTCGGAGCCTAATTTCATTGAAAACGGGTCAACGATCAAAAGTCACAAGCTTTTGTGACGCCCCCAAAATTAAGTATACATCACCCATCTTGGGTCGTCAGATACATGGTACAAAATTGAAATATAACTTACTAATACCACTGTCGTGTACAATACGACAAAACATAAACTGTGAGTTTGAATACAAATATTATCTACTAGAGATTATACAAACTCATAAGGAGTTCTCATTATAATTATTATCACACTATTTTACAGAATAGTGAGGACTACTAATGCTATCCTCTGGACCATCACTCCGTTCCCCGACTCGTCCCGGCTATATTCTCATTTTCACGAAGAGAAAAAGGTGAAGAAAGGGTGAGCTCAACTAGCCCAAATAAGAAATATTATGACTAAGATAATGCGAGAATAAATTATCATTAGTCTCCAACAATGTTAAACCGATAAAATATAATAGACATCAAGTTTAAGCTGCGGTAGAACAATGATCCATTAAAAAAGTCAAGTAGAAAATAAAATCTACTATCTTTTATGATTAAAAAGGTTTTTCATTACTCTTATCATTTGAGACTCGACAATAAATAATCAACATCATCGAATCACCCACCCATACACTACTGGCCAGGATATTCTTTAGTATCACAACCACAATTATCCATGCACTACGGGCCAAGAATATTTGTGTATTCATTAATGGTCATGATTATGCCATAAAATAATTCATCTTTTACTTCGACCAAAGAGAATCCATAGCCATAATCATACCAAAAAGCGTCCATCAATGCCTTACGGGCGATGAGGACTTTTTCCACATCATTTGTAACATTACGGTTATGATTATATCTAATAATCTACTGGTCATAATTATACCAAGTCCATCTATGCCTTTCTAAGCTACGAGATGACTTTCAACATAATATAAACATGAGGATGATGACAATGATATAAGAATTCAATAAAACAAGTTCAAGAATTAATTTGTCCAAGAACTACTAATGTCCAAATTGTGAACATGATCTTTGCTTTGTAGAGTAAAATTCAAGAATGATCGGAAGAATATTTCCATGAAAAGATCTTTGGATGAAGCCTTGAAATATCAAGGATATTCTACTAATTTCATGGAGTATAGAAGTCAAAACTTTAACCAACCGAGTATAATAAAGAATGGAATAATAAAAGAAATCACCATGCATGCGATGATTGGCATAGACAGGTTTATTCCAACGAGAATACTAAATAACGGAACGAATTCGGGTGAAATTCACCCAAGCGGGATGTTCCAACCGAGAATAAGAAATGCGGAATAATAAATGATGGAACTAGGTCCCACGTATATCACGATGGGATATTAAAATGCGAATAATAAAAGCGAATAATAAAAGAATGTCACCAAGTATAGGGTAGCCCGCGTATACAAGTTATTCCAACAGAACAATAAAGAAATGGAATAACAGAAGTTCTCTTCTGGAATACAAAAGAATAATATCCCTTACGAGTATAACAAATAATATTCCCTACCGTAAAATAATACTTGATATAAGAGTAGTGAAGTAGCAGAAAACTTTTCTTCTATCTCTCTATAGTCTTTCTTTATAGTTTCTCTCTACAGAGTTCGGTTGAATTAAAAGAAAATAATGAAGGAATGAGCTTATTTATAGGAAAATGGAATGCATAAGTAACTAATCCATGAAAGGCGGTCCAGTTGATTTACTTTAATCGGCGGTCCATATTTAAAGAAAAATCTTTTAAATAAAATATAATATATTACTATTTATATAAAAAAGATTTTTACTATGCAAATACTATCTGAACCTTATCTGAAAACACTATCGTAATAAAATATAATATATTCTATTTATAGAATAACTTTAATAAAGTATTACATTTTTATATAAAAAAGATTTTCTACTATGCAAAACACTATATCGTAATAGAATATAATATATTATTTATAGAATAATTTTAATAAAGTATTACATTTTATATAAAAAGATGTTTCTATTTTATTACGTGAATAAAACAAAACTTCTAAATCAACAATAATTGAATCAAATAATGTGAGATCTTATCAAGAACTATTGTAGTAATAATTGAACAAAAGCGGAGTGACTTCTCACATAAATATCAATAATCAATACCATGTTCTCTGTCAACGACAACATCGTATTCTTTGTACTTTTACTACCGAGTAGTTCAACAAGATCAACGGTAAAACTTTCGTTGTTATTTTCAATAAAATATTTTATCGTTTTCTCGATCAAATGAATAATTCCGTTGTGGGGTCCACCATGATTGTCTTGTCGTCTGAATATTTCTGTTTAAAAGCGAATATTCTCCGAGGCCAATCGAATATAATATGACAACTTGCATACTTTGCAAAATTTATAAATATTACCCATAACTATAACATTATCTCAAATTCACACCATAATATAAAAAAATTATTTCGGAAAATTTGTTCTTTATTCATAAAATCTGGGGTTTCACACTTTGCTTTGAGTGAACTGCAGGGTTTTTTGATCAAATTTCATCATCTAGGCCTTCAAAATTGCATGTAAAAATGTGGTTTATATTACAGTTACTAAGATTATGTAATTTGGTTCTTTATCAATATTGATTTGGTTACTTTACAATGTTTATTCAGGTTGTTAGACAATGGAGACCGCGATAAGAATCTGACAAAAATTTAATTGTTTATAGTAATATATAATTGTTTACTTATTAGTAACCATTAACCACATGGTTGGTAACATTTTTGATGGTGTACATTAAACAAAATTGATGTTGATTAATATTTTAATTTTGAATTCATCATGAGTTATCAATATAAAGTAAACATATACAAGCTTTATAATTGATCTTGATCTGAAGCTTATAACGATCTTGATACAAACTTATAATTATCTCGTTCTTAACAAGCTTATAATTATCTATGATAATTATCTGCTACTTAACAAGCTTGTAACAATTGATGTTTGTCACGATCTGAAGCTTGTAATTATCTGGTTCTTAATAACGGTAACCATAATGTAACATAATAAAACAGATACCATATAATAATATGATAGTAACTTGAGCGGGTTTTAATGGTAACCAAAAGCGAAACATCATGTAATGAAACCTAGTTTAAGCAATCCATGTATACTTAAACAATTGCATATTAACCGAATAAAAAAAATAAAAAGTATCAAAATCCCACGTTGAGGACACAATAATAATGCCAAAACCATAAGGTAACATAAGAAGCAAAACATAATAAAGTAACTAAATAGTTATATAAAGTACTGAGAATATGTAAGATGTGTTTGTGAAAATAAAAGTAGAAATAGAATAGCATAAACCTTGTAGAATATATTTGAAGTAATTTACAAAAATAATACATCAATGTATACTAAGCAAATACATGATTTATTATGACTTGGGTTTATTATTTACAAAAATAATACATCCACAAACTAATGATGCCTTAAACTTCTTCATTTATCTTGGGTTCAATTTCTTGGTAATAATCTTGGGACTTCCATGTCACACCAATGTATAACTTTTCGAATGAATTTTCTATTGCATTCCTCATAGTAAAGATTCCATAAGCTGCAAATAAAAAAAAATAGATTCTGACAAATCATTAATAACCAAAACAATATTTATATCATAAACAGTTTACCAAACAAATACATTATAACCAAAACAACATATAAAAGTAACCAAAATCTCAATTGAGGGAAAAGAATGGTATCGAATCATAAGTTAACGATAACAAAAATATATACTAATGAAGTAACTAAACAGTTATATGTTAGTAACCAAAACATATATTAATGGTAACCAATACATAAACAACATATAGACCAAACAAAGTTTAGTCAACCCATATATTAAGCAAATATATGGTAATCAGAATAACAAAAAACAGTAAGCAAAATCCCAACTCAAGGAAACAAAAATGGAATCCAAATCAGAAACTAACAGTAACCAAAAACATACTAAAGAAGTAACCAAATATTTATATGATAGTAACCAAAACATGTTTTAATGGTAACCAATACATAAACAACATGTACACCAAAACCAGTTTAGTCAACCATGTATATTAAGCAAATACATAGTAACCATAACAATATAAAAAAGTAACCAAAATACCAAATCAAGGTAACAAACATGGTATCCGAATCTCAAGCTAACAGTAACCAAAACATAATGCAGAAGTAACCAAACAGTTATATGATAGTAACAATAACAAAATAATATTAATTATAACAGCGCCACATTTCCATAAAAAAATATTTATAATATGTGCTCTAATGAACTAATTCCAACATAAATAACAATAATTTTTACATATAACAACCAAAAGATTAATAATAAACTACAAAAACTCTAACTATACCTTTGTTAGAGATTCAATTTTTCTCCCAAAAAAAAAAAAAAAAGCATAAACTTTATAAAGTAGTACAATAATTCAAACACAGTGGCGAAATCTTGAGAATGCCATCTTTCTTTGATCTTGCCGTGCTCGAGGCAAAGTTTCTTCCAAAATTCCATTCCGATCTGGTTCCCGCATTGTCCCACTTGCAGTGTTATAATTTCTTTAGGCATTTTCTTCTCCTTTTTTTCTTCTTAAGATTTCGATCGAGGAAGACAACTTTCAGATTTTCTCTCTCTCCCTCCTTTGGCGAGGACAGTGTTTTAAAAAGATAGATCCGAAAAATAATTAGAGAAAAAGAAGGGTTAACAACAAATATTCACGCGTTTTCCTAAATTAAGGAATTCTAGTTGTACTAATATTATAAATAAATATGAAAAGTGTATTATTTTTGTAATTATTTTATGAATGTATGATTTTTATAATTATTTTTAAAAATGTACTATAATATGTCATTGTTCCATAAAAAAAGGGGTCCTTATCATCTAAAAAATATAAGATATGACACTTGATACCATCAGTCCGCTACTCCAACGAACTAAAATAACGAACCAATTGACGATTTTTTCCGTCGCTATAGCATAAAAAATCGATTTTTTATGCTATAACGACGGAAAAAATCGTCATTATAACCGGATCGTTCTTAGTTCGCTCCCTCTAATTCGCTGAAGAAAGCTGAACTTGATATCATTGCGTGTATAAATAAATATATTAATAGCGTAATTTTGTAATATTTTGAAATTTATTAAATGATGCTCACATAAAAATTGTGTGAGCCGTATACTTCTTGTCAACTATTCGATAATGTAAATATTAAATGAATTTTACTCTTATGTTAGAGAACTATTGTGAAATAATATTTTTATATTGTAAATTAATAGGAGTACTTCTTTTATAAATTAACTAATCACTGGAACAGACATAATGCGTGTGTAACAATTTTTTTTTATTATAATAATAAAATAAATAAATTATGGTAAAATCAAAAAAAATTACATTCATGGATTATTCATCATACTTCTTCATTTCAATAAGGTAACTGAAAATCTGTTATTTTAATTAAATGAAAAGAGATTATATAAAAAAAAATTAAAAATCATACGACATAAACTAATTTGACAAAAATGAAAAATAGATATAAAAAAAGCAGTAAAATTTTAATCGGATTTTAAGACTGTTTGTTTAGGACTGAATACATCTGAATGGCTGAATCGGTCAACCATTAAGTGCGTTTGTTTTAGAAAAAAAAAACATCGGTTAGATGATTGAGCTCAATAAAGTAAACAAATTAAAAAAATATTAACTATTAGATTAAGTAATATTAAATAAATTTATAACAACTTTGAATTTTTTCAGATAGGTAAAATAATAAAATTTTATCATTTAAATGTTTTAGACATGTTAGTTATCAAATAATTTTTTTTCATTCAATTTTTATCCAATACCCCCTTTGTTGAAGAATCACATTTTAAATATGGAGATATATATTTTAAGATATTAGAATTAGAGCATGCACAACAGATTTCATAATAAACTCTTTATCCCCAACTTTGAATAATATCTCAACAAATTATTATCCAACAATTTTCTTATTTTTATTTAACTCTTTATTTTAATCTCTGTATAGTATTTTACGAACTTTAAAATTTGTTGTTGCAAAGATTCGATCTCCAAACCTCCCACTCAAATTTCAATCCAACTGACCACCCAAACTACACAAGTTAGCTGTTATATTTTCGCAAGGATTATACTTTATAACCGAACAAAGAATTTTTTACAAAAACAGATTTTTAAAAAAACCGTTTTTTTAAAAGCAGTTAAAAAAGGTTTTTTAAAAAAAACAGATTTTAAAAAAAAAAGAATTTTTTTTATAAAAAACTTATTTTTTAAAAAAAAAACAGATTTATTTTTAAAAACACATATTTTATTTTTAAAAAGTTATTTTAAAAAAAAACAGTTATTTTTTAAAAAAGCGGATTTTTTTTAAAAAACACAGATTTTTTAAAAACATAATAAAATAACAAAAATAGCTTTTAAAAATTAAAAAAGTAACATTTTAAAGTTTTAAAAATAACAAAACATGATAAAATAAAACAAAAAATACTGATTTTAAAATTACAAATCTATGTTTTAAAAAAAAAGCATTTTTTTAAAAACACCTTTTTAAAAAAAATCATTTTCCTAAAATAAATCTTTTTAAAGAAATATGTTTTTTTTTTTTAAAAAGCTGTTTTGTAAAAAATCTTTTTTTATAGAAAAACTGTTTTTAAAAAATATCTTTTTTTAAAAATCATTTTTTTTAAAAAAAAGCTGCTTTTAAAAAAAACTAATTTTTTTAAAAAACTTTTTTTTTAAAAAAAACTGTTCTTATTTTATTATTATTGTGATTATTTTAATTTTATTATTATTATTATTAGTATAATTATTATTATTTAATTTGGGGAAAATTATTTGTTCGGTTATAAAGTATAATCCTTGCGAAAATATAATAGCTAACTTGTGTAGCTTGGGTGGTTAATTGTATTGAAATTTGAGTGGTCTGGAGATCCAATCTTATCAACAACAAATTTTTGGGTTAAAATTCAATATGCGCCACGTCATATATGTCACACTTAAAATAAGTCCAAATTTTTTTATAGAAAAGGGCTCAAAATGCGTTGACCAAAAGAAAATGGCTCAATACCCAAAAATCTCTAAAGTTCAGTGGTCACATTTACATTTTACCCCTTCCCAAAGTGAGGGAGTTTCTCTATATATACAAAATGATATTTGTAAGACCCCGAATTTTATGAAATAAAAATATTCAATTTTTCTTATAATTACTATTCAGTAAATGGTTAAATTGATAAAAAGTTAAAGTTAAGGATGATATATGAATTTTTCAAAATCACGATGGTTATAAAATATTCATTGTTGTTGCTGGGAATATTTGTTTGGTCGTGGAATATTAACTTTACATTCCGTGGAATATTAAATGCGACAAGTAGCGACCATTGTAAGTGCCCCATATGTAATAAGCTGTCGGATGAAGAAAACGACAACTTTGAGTTTTTATAAATAATGACGTAATTATTACTGTTAACATTTGTTGGAATACCGGTGGGTAAAGTAAAGTAAAATGTCTGGCGTTGTTGCCGATGATGCTTTGCGGTATTGCACATTATTTTTGAATTATTGATTCTTACGTGAAGACCTTTACTCAATAATTGTTATAGTAATTCTTGCTCAATATTTTATTTTATTGATTCAATAATTCTTTGCGTTGATATCTTATATTATTGTTCTTTGAATAATTGTCAACGCACGCGATTTCCCATTATCGGATCAATAATTCATATTATTTGAATAATATTATTAGATAACATTATTGGCAATGTCTAAAAGTTACATCGAGGAGAGGTTTGGTCACCTAATTAAGGCTTTAGTAAAGAAAAATTCTTATTGGAAAGCCCCTCTTTTACGGAAGCTATGCAGTTTGTCGATTATTGTGATTCTGTAATAATATTTGTGAATAATTAATTATTGATTTATATGATGAGGAAAATATTCATTTTATGTGGATATAGATGGAGAAAATTTTTAAAGTGACAATTGTTGAAAATCGATATTTTATCTTTTACGATAAAATAATATTTTATTATATTATTATAATAATGATGATATTTTTACAATGAATGTGGGATATATGAAAGTATATGAGGGAGGCGTATTTTTGTTGCAAAAGTTGTTTAAAAACATGTTAAACATGTCTCATGGGCCCATTTTTTGATTTGAAATTTGATTATAGCACAACGTAAAATCGTCCAGTATGTGAATTTGATTGATTTACATTTGGAATTTGGAAAAACTTTCTTCTACAAAGTTGTAGAGGATTGAATTTCCTATAAAAAATCGCAAGATTCGATTTTTTTGATAAATGACTATTTATTATGAATTATTGAATTTCCGAAATAATTAATTTTTGGAAGTTTTAATTATTTTTTTAAAGAAAAACGTTTTTGGTGAGTGTCCCACATGTGATAAAAGTGTTATGTTGCTGAATTCAGATCTAGAAAGGTTGACGTAGAAAAAATTGAATCATTATCTTGTATAATGACTCAATGACACTGCTGATACTACAGAGTAAGGAAAGAAATAAAAAAATTATAGTGAATGCTCTTAAAAGATAGCAAAAAATAAAAGAAAATTGGACACATAACAATAAGATTAATAAATAAAACAAAAAACAATCTATATAAATTAAATAATTTTGATGATTTGTATAGGGCTTCACTTACACTCTGTTTCTGAGTTTTGAACAGAAAAAAAAGAGAATAGAAAACTTAAATTAGAACAGAAAAGAAAAGAATATAAAACTTTAAGTTTTCCATTGTGTTGTTTCTGAATTTTTAATGAAAAATGATAGAAAATTTAAAATTGAGGACATGAGTTGTAATTTAAAATTTATTATATTAAAAGTTAAGGATAATATGAGAATTATAAAAATATTACTTATTCTAATTTCTTTTCCGTCCAAATCATGCCAATTTTGGACGGAAAACTTTGACAGGAAAAGTGGCCAAGTTTTCTATCCATTTTTTTTCTTTTCTGTTTATTAAAAAACTCAGAAATATAAGAATTAGAAATAAAACTTAAATATTTCATCTATTTCTTTTTTTTCTGTCCATTTTAAAACTCAGAAACAGAGCGTCAACCTTATGACATAACAATGAAATTAAGAAAAGCAAATAATAGCAACAAAACAAAAACTTGTCGGAAAAAAACAAACAAAAAATAATACTATAATGTAAAAGAAAATAGCTGTGAAATCCTAAAAGGTATAGGAGATAAACCAAAGGGAAAAATTAAAACTGAAGAGACACATGATTGAAAGATAGATGTAACTTAATCCAATAAGAATTGGACTAAAAATAAAATAAATTACTAACTTTTACTCTTCATGATAAAGCTAGAATTGGAGCGAACGGCTAGAATATTTCCTTAAAGTTATTACTGTCTCGAGAGTCAATTAAACATACAATAATACTAATTTGTTTTACATCAAATTGGTTCTTAGCCGTCAAATGAGGATCTTAAAAGTTAGTACTGCCCCATGAACAACCATTAAAATTTAAAAATAAACAAAAGAAAAATTTAGGGAATTAATATTTTTATAAATAAAAGTGATAGTTCCATAAGCTCATTTATCACATAAATAATAAATGGGTCTCACACTTATACCGTCGAATTATAATAAATAAGAACGAATTATAATTTTTTCTGTCACCCTCCTGACTTTTAAAAATTAAGAGAAAGATCATTTTTCTGAGTTTAGAAGTAAGGAATAGAAAAAAAAATATTTTTATTTTTAAACTACACTAATATTATATTACTCTCGCATATTATTTATTTTAAAATATTACTTTATCTAATATAAAATATCTAATTTTTTCATCCCTTCTCACCCCTTTAATTCTTATCATTTTGAGGGAATTTTTGAGAACCCAACAACACTAGGTGGTGTGTGGTGCTTTTGTTATTTCTTGAAAACAAAAGTTAATTTTTTAGTAGAGAATTGATATATTTACAAATAAAAATATTTTTTTATATAAATAATAAATGAGTATCACACTTATGTAACAATTTTCTTTCCTAATTTTAATATGTTTTTTCAATAATTCTAGGAGGGACATTTTTTTTCCTGACATTCTAGTGACATTATTTATTTTTTTGATTTTTTTGGTTGTTGTTTTTTTGTAGTACCTCTTAAAAATGTATAGTATTTATTCCAACTGAAATTTTTGTAAAAAACAATGTTTTAGGCGTAATTTGGATACATCTGAAAACATGGTTATGCAATTTGTATAGACCTGCTTTCTTGTGTGTATCAAATTACTCCTAAAACTACTTTTTTTTAAAAAAAAAATTCAATTGGAATAAATACTATTCATTTTTTGAAATCTACTAAAAAAATAACCCAAAAAATATAATAAAAAAAATAATATCGTTAGAATGTCAGTAAAAAAATATCTCCCCAGAATTACTCATTTTTTTATAGTAATTTTCAGCATCAATCTGACCCGTAACAAGATACTCTCGATTGTGATGATTTAGTTGAATTCCGACTCTTGACTATAAAAGCCAAGCTATTAGCCTATTACTCTCTTTGTTCATTTTTAATTGACGTTATAAGATTATAAATATAAACTGAGAAATGTAATTAATATTTTGTTTGATTGATTAAATTGAGTATAAAATTTTAAAATTAATTTTTAAAAATTTATTGAAAAGATAATAGAGAAACAAATTAAACTTTTGAAAAATTAAGCATTTAATATTTTTTTGAAATTTATAAATGACAAATAAAAAAAATAAAAATCTATCTAAAAAACAAATAAAGAAAAGTTTGATTATCTGTTTACGTGCCGCGAGAGAGTCTCGAGTCTCGAGTCTCGTGATTTGATAAGAGTTTTGAACGTGAAGACGAAAGAGTCCATTTCTCATGTCAGTATTATTAGTACCTGCAAATTCCCATTAGTATCATTGTATCAATCAGTTTATTTATCACTACCGTGAAGAGGAGTGAGAAAGGAAGAGGGGAGAGACGACAATGGCGAATTCTACTGCATATTCTGCAATTTCCATTCGGCCGGAGAATTTGTCGCATTACAGTTCAATCTCAAGGTTTATCGATTTCACCTCTAGAAACAAAACTTCCAGGTTGTTCTTCTTCACTAAAACCTCAGATTTGCCGAGGTTTAAAGGGTCTTTTACGGTGAAGAATGTGTCGAGTGAGCCGAAACTGAAGGATCTCGTCACTGAAGAAGGTCTGATCCACGAATTTTTGCTTACCGGTTTGTTTGAGAGTTATAGGCTTATTTCTGGTTTGTGCTTATATCATTACTGTCAGTCCAATCATTCTTCCGATTTAATGCGGGACTGCCAAACTTATTTTCAATATTAGTTTTGCTGTTTTTAAACTAAAGATAGAAATTTAAATTGTTAGATCGCAGTTCACAGAATCCATATTTTGTGAAAGCTTAAATCATACAGTAGTATTTCGTATGGAGAGAGAACTTTCTGAGTCTACTAATGTGAGCATTCTTTTGTTTTTAATAATCTTTTTGTATTTCAAAAGTACAAACATAAGTTTTATCTTTCTTTCCATGTCGGATGGTGGGTTGCAGCCATTAGCTTGAAGTGAGTTATGTATCTAGTTTCATATATTAGATAAAATTCTGAATGTATTGCTGTAGCCTGTAAGGGATTAAATTGGGTTTCCTTGAATGATAATTTAGGAGCTTCAGCTGATCTGAGTTGTTTCACACCTGATGCTGCATCGATCACCTCAAGTATCAAATATCATGCAGAGTTCACACCATTGTTTTCTCCAGAGAGGTTTGAGCTTCCCAAGGCATTCTTTGCTACTGCACAAAGTGTCCGAGACACACTCCTCGTCAATTGGAACGCTACATATGATTTCTGTGACAAGATGAATGTAAAGCAAGCATACTATTTGTCCATGGAATTTCTACAGGTTTTAAACAAGACCCCTTGCTTATTGAACTATCCATTACTGTTGCATTATTATCTACATTTGCAATATGTTGCTGTTGCATCAATGTTTACTTGTTTTCTTCTGAATATATACTATAACCTCTTTTGAATGAACCACTAATGTTGCATTATTGTCTGCTTTCTTAGGGTAGAGCATTGTTAAATTCCATTGGTAACTTAGAGTTAACTGGTGCTTATGGAGAGGCTTTGAGCAAACTTGGGCACAGTCTAGAGAATGTAGCGCAGCAGGTGAAATTTCATTACATCTATATATAATTTTGCTTTGATGCTTCTGTAATGCACCAGTTGTCAAATCTTTTACTTAGTGTTCGATATTTTCATCATTTATTCTTAAGTTGACTATTATTGCTCTAAACTTCTACTCATACATGCTCCATTAGTTTGTGGAGTTAAGGAGATGTATTATGCTTTAACTTGTTCACATAATCTAAATGATCTCAAACTAAGTGAAAAGTTAGGTTCTCAAGCTCTTCCCTGCAGCAAGCTGTAGCCTCGTGTTGCAAAAAATAAATGTTCTAAAAGGCGCTAGGCGGGAGGCGGGCGGCCGAGGAGGGCCTAGCGCCTAGGGGCCTAGGCGGGGTCTGGGCGGGATTTTTTATTTTAAGGTAATTTTAATATTTTATCTTACATTTATCCAAACAAAATAATAATATAAAACAAAACAATCTATAATAAAAATAACAAAGACCTTTTCTTAAAGTTCAAACACATATTCATATTGCTAATGTCAAAGTTCAAACACATATCCATATTGCTAATGTCAAAGTTCAAACACAAACATGCAATTGTTCAAAGTTTAAACATATTTTTAACGTATTAGTTTTATTTATAAACAAGATTGCTATTAAATAATAAAATTTAAAATTTCAAGAATTTAATTCAATATTAAAACTTAAGAAACTAAACATAAATTTAAGAATTATAAAATTGAATTAAATTAAATATTACAAATGTATCCTTATTTATATAATTTGAAGTTGGTACAAGTTCAAAAAATTACAACTATAATAAAATTATCCATTTTGACTTGATATTGTTCACTTCGTGTTTTTATTTGATATGCTACAAACTGTATTATGAATATGGTAATCATTAGAAAAATAAATATATCAAGATTTGGTTTGGGTAGTTATTAAAATAAAAAAATCTCTTGGCCTAGAACTCGCCTAATTTTCTAGAGGGATTTTTTTGTCGTCTAGGTGAGGCGCCAAGGGGGGCCTAGGTCCTAGGCGGGGCGCCAAGGGGGGGCCTAGCGCCTAGGCGGACCTAGGCGGGAATTTTTAGAACAGAGGCAAAAATATGGGGCTTGAGTTTTGCTTTCAATGAGGATGTTTCTTTGTATGGTGAGATGAGGTAAATGGTAATATTGTATACCAGAGACAGAAAAGTGGGTTGAGGGTTCTGAAAATTCTTGTACTACTAAAGTACCCAGTCCCAGTGGGTATGAATATTCTGATTACATAAATAAAATAACTTGTTATGGATACTCTCAGTAATTTAAAGAATTTTAGAATATCTTCTTTAAATTACATAAAAATGAATGCTAGCTTTTTGTTTATTGATGCTAATATTTGACTATAGACGGCTAATACATCAATTGTTATCGCATATATTCCTTGCTTTCATGAAAAACCTGGTGCATTGTCCAATTTGTAGTTCATGAAACTGCTTAAGCTACTTTCACCTGAGCTTATTTTTTTGTATGCACTTAATTATATTATTGAATATCCACTCCTCTCACCTCTGCTAAACTCTTTGGTTAATCAATAGGAGTCAGATGCTGCTCTTGGAAATGGGGGGCTTGGGCGGCTTGCTTCCTGTTTTCTGGACTCTTTGGCTACATTAAATTATCCAGCATGGGGTTATGGACTCAGATATAAGTATGGTTTATTTAAACAACTGATCACAAAAGATGGACAAGAGGAGGTTGCTGAAAGTTGGCTCGAAGTAGGACTTCTTTCTTCGTATTTTATTTGTTTTATTGTTAGTATTCTTAGTATAATTTAATGCAAACCATTTTAACAACACAAAGACACTAAAATACACTATGTTGCCGGCACCTTAGTGACTAAGTGCTACATTAAGAACTCTTTTCCTAGTTACTTTATAATAGAACCCTTTTGTCTTTTGATTAATTCCATTTTCTTCTTGTAGATGGGCAATCCATGGGAAATCGTGAGAAATGATGTCTCTTATCCCATAAAATTTTATGGCAAATTAGTTACGGGGTCAGATGGAAAGAGACACTGGACTGGTGGAGAAGATATAAAGGCTGTTGCATATGACGTCCCAATACCAGGATATAAAACTAAAAATACCATCAACCTCCGGCTGTGGTCAACTAAAGTTCCATCTGAAGATTTTGATTTAAACTCATTTAACGCTGGAGAGCACACCAAAGCCTGTGAAGACCAATTAAATGCAGAAAAGGTTGATATGCATGCAAGCTCGTTTATTATTTTTCTCATCGTAATTATGACTGTTCTCACTGAAAAGTGTAATTTTGGCAACATTTTGCAGATATATTGATCAGTCTGTTTGCCTGACCATGTTAATCTCTCTTGCGATGCTTAATTCCTGCTTTAATAGGGTCTGTGAAAACAAGAGGAATGATTTCTATAATGCTTTTGTATGTCATCAGATTTGCTTTATATTATACCCTGGAGATGAATCACTGGAGGGAAAGACTCTTAGATTGAAGCAGCAGTATACATTATGTTCGGCTTCTCTCCAAGATATTATTACACGTTTTGAGAAGAGATCTGGTGGGCATGTAAATTGGGAAGAATTTCCCACAAAAGTTGCAATACAAATGAATGATACCCACCCAACACTCTGCATTCCAGAGCTGATAAGAATTTTAGTTGATTTAAAGGGTATGAGCTGGAAAGAAGCTTGGGATATTACAAAGAGGTACTTCCTAGTATCACACAGTTTTATGTGATACATTTACTATATATTTATGTTTTCTTGTGATAGAATATGATGCATGTGAATGGAATATCACTGGATGATACAGAAATGTCATGTAAGTGGTAAGCAGTTAGACGTAATTAAAAAACTAAAGAATTTCCGGTGGACCATCCTTATTCTTTATGTCAACAAAGACCACATTAGATTGGGCCAGAACTAGTAACATTTATAGTGTAGATTTTTTCTATTCATATCACTTGTCTTTGAGCTCTGTTATTGGATTCAGAGTTCAGCTTATACACTGTTGTGTGATTGTGCTTAATCTGGAAAATTCTCATTTGCATCTGAACATATACTTTAATTCCTTCTCCAATGCATCTTTATATGATCTTCTAAGTCTCCCTATAACAAATCATCCATATTAGAAAATCAGAACTTGAACAAATGCAGCAAGATTTGTTAAAGTGATTCTCTTACTAAATCTACTTGAGCTTGGAATATTTTCAACTCGTGCAACAAACTAAGTTTGCTCACCACCTGTTGGTGAACATTTGTCAGAACTGTGGCTTACACAAACCACACTGTTTTACCTGAGGCATTGGAAAAATGGAGCTTTGAACTTATGGAGAAACTGCTTCCCCGACATGTTGAGATTATAGAGATGATTGATGAGGAGGTAATGCAAAATATAGACTAGTAAGCAAATCTCTACTCCAATTTCATTTTCTTGTTACTAACATCTGCTATTTTCTATTTCTACAGCTGATTCAGAATATAATATTTGAGTATGGTACATCAAATCCTGACATGTTGGAGGAAAAATTGAATTCAATGAGAATATTAGAAAATTTTGATCTGCCTGCCTCCATTGCTGATATATTTGTTAAGCCAAAAGAAAGCCCTGTTGTTGATCTCAATGAAGAATCAAAAGTTCCTGAGGGAGATGCATCCATAGATGACGAAGATGAATTTGAAGAAATTAAGTCGCAGAAGGAGAACGAGGTGGATCCGGAACCAGTCCCTGAGGGAGCTGCATCCATATATGACGAAGATGAATTTGAAGAAAGTAACTCGCAGAAGGAGAACGAGGTGGATCCGGAACCAGTTCCTATACCACTAAAGATGGTCCGCATGGCTAATCTTTGTGTTGTGGGAGGCCATGCAGTAAATGGAGTTGCAGAGATTCATAGTGAAATAGTCAAGGAGGAAGTTTTCAATGACTTTTATAAGGTAGACATGGCAGCGACGTTATTTTATATTTTAATTGTTATCCATGAGCTGTGCTTATGAGTTTGATGAATAACGTTGTTTACTTTATTTCTTAATAAGCATATGTGCATTTCTGAACAACTATCAATGCAGCTCTGGCCTGAAAAATTTCAGAACAAGACAAATGGGGTGACACCAAGAAGATGGATCCGTTTCTGCAATCCAGATCTAAGCAATATTATTACTAAATGGATTGGTACAGAGGACTGGGTCCTGAACACTGAGAAACTGGCAGATTTGCGTAAGGTGATATGTAGTGTCTTTTTTCCCCTTCTGTTTCTTGAATCACCTCAGTGACTGAATAATTTATGCTCACCATTGATATGAAGATGCATTACTCCTTTTAACTGTGAAGCGATTTATATTTATCTTTTAATTGGGGGTTGGGCAGGGAGAGGGTAAGAAGGATTCCTTTCCAACACTGACATAGTAACTGCTGCCATCTTACCACTAAAAGTGTACGGACCTAGACAATTTAAGACATATATTATTGAGTTGACCAAAGAAAATAGATGACCTAAAGAAAAAGCTGAAGTTAACAGTAAACAATGATTTAATTTGTGTAAAAAATCAAAGCCTCCAAAAATTGAGATATAAATTACACTTCTCCCATGGGACCGGCCGTGCTAGAGCAAGCCCGGCAAGTTAAACTGTGGGGCGCCATAATTCATATAAAAGGAATAGGAATGAAACTTCTCTTCCACTCACCATACGAATATGTGTCCATTATATTTAGAGAGTTAGCTTCTTCTTTTTTTGGGTTTTGTGTTTGACATCAAATGACATAATTATAATACTGAAATTTAGTATATTCATTACAAAGTTTACGCATACGAGCTGTCTCATTCTTATTGATTTGGTTATGCTAATCAGTGGTCTAATAGGAGTTTATTCAATAAACCAAGAAAGACTAAAAATACATACAAACACTTTAAAAATTCTTTCGACTTGGTTCAATATAATTCCTGCTGAACCCAGAACCAAGTGAACTTGATACATCTGGACGAAACTGAATCCAGTGCATTGGATATGGTTCAGTTTTTGGGTTGTGCTCTGCAAAAAATACAATGCAATACATATTGAACTTCCCCCAAATAGTTCTCCCTCCAAAAAGTACTTCTGGCAAATTGCCCTTCATCACTCCTTTCTCTCTATTTTAGTAATTGTGAAGCTCTAGAGTAATTTACTTAGTTTGATGAATGGGCAAAAGCTGAACTACGAGGTCCCTTAGTGAACTAGTAATTCATCGATCTTGTATTTCCCTCGTTGTCACGAGGTCCTTCAAGTTAGTGGTCAGGGTATTGCACTAATGTAAGCCACCAGTTGAAACTCATTTGTTACCTAATGATTTGCATGTTCAATTCAGCATATTGAATCTCACTGTGATTAAGCTTGATTATCAATTAGTGGATTTGTATGAACTCATTAGATATTTCTTTTACTTATCTTTAAGTCGATACTAAACAATTGGTTTGGTCAAACCAGCATTGTTGCTTGCTAGTGGAATTAACATGTATTTATTGTCATCTATTTCAGTGATTGCTACCTTTGGAACTTATGGCATGAAACAAGTCTTCCATTGCTCATCATATTTCTGTTGGCTGTATTAATTGAATCAATATTATTTTTAATTTTTAATGTTCTTTGTTATGTAATGAGTGCAAGTCCTAACCAAATTCAAGAAAATTTCTTCCCTAGTTTGCACATAATGAGGATCTCCAGAATGAGTGGAGGGCGGCAAAGAGGAGCAACAAGATTAAGGTTGCATCATTCCTCAAAGAAACTACAGGGTATACTGTGAACCCTGATGCAATGTTTGACATCCAGGTCATTACCTTTCCTTCTAAACTCTGATTCTCCTTATTATCTTGATGCACCATGGCAAATGGTTTAAATCAATATCAGCAGAAAGCATAAGAACAATTTTCTCTGTGCCTGTGAGGCTGACTTAAAATGTACTCCCTCCTATTCATATTAAATGTCTTTTTAGAGAGTTTCATTTTATTCTATATAAGTGTCGTTTTGGAATCCCTATACAATATTGCACTATTTTTTCCTAATTTACCCCTCTATTTAATATGCTTAGTAAATGCAATTCCATGGACCATTGTGGAGAGAGAAATAATTAATTAGGGATACAAAAGACATTTTGTGTTATTTCTTAATAAGTGTGCTTAACTCTAAAAAGACATTTAATATGAATAGTTAATATGAATAGGAGGGAGTATGTTTTACTCGCCAAGAGCTGGCAACTAACCATGCTGTTGTATGTTCACAGTTGTATTTTTTTTCAGTTTCATATAGACTGAGGCGTGTTACTTTCAGGTGAAGCGTATTCACGAATACAAGCGACAACTGTTAAATATCTTGGGAATTGTTTATCGATATAAGAAGATGAAAGAAATGGCCGCAGTGGAGAGGAATGGAAAATTTGTTCCACGGGTTTGTATATTTGGGGGAAAAGCATTTTCCACATATGTGCAAGCCAAGAGGATAGTGAAATTTATTACAGATGTCGGGGCTACAATAAACCATGATTCTGAAATAGGTGACTTATTGAAGGTATGACATTAAGTATTTTTAATAATATGCAAAATCATTGAATCTCTTACTTGTTGCACTAACCAACTGTTTCTTTCATCTTTATAATTCTTTGTGTGTACTGTTTAAGTGTGATACGCACATGCACATGTATGATATATGCTGGTCCTGACTCCATGAACAATCAGCTCTATGCCAGAGATCACAGACCAAAATATTTAAATTTTAATTAGACCTCTAGATCAATTATTAATCTTTGCAAGGAATTGTCCAGATTAGCTAGATAACTACAGACTTGTTTCATTTCTCTTACGATAATCTTGATTCTGGTGGTTTTTCTGGTGACAGGGCACAGGGGAGTAGCCCTGGATGCCCATCTCCCAAGAGCCACATAAGAGGTTTGAACCCATGACCTAGATGGAGATCATATGTCAAACTTACCATTGAACCAACCCTTGGGGACAGACTCCACAATGTTACCCTCTGTTAATACAATTCCAGTCTTGGTTGGTTGAAGTGGAACTCATGCGGTGTTACCTGAAACGTGGTACGTTTTGGTACGAGTACAGGTACGCAGTATGCTACATACATGATATGCTAGGAAATCTTTACATAAGTTCTTAGAGGAATTCTCTTAGAATCTAAATGTAATAAACCTAAATTTTATAGAAGATTTTTAGTTGAATAACAAGTTGATTGTTTTAAAAATATTTTAGTACAAATGTAATGTTTGAGTATCTAATACGAAGTTATAATATTGATATTTGTGCAATTAATTAAACAACAAAGAAATTTTTGATACACTAAATTTAGAGTATTGGTACGTAAGAGTATCCTGTTTGAAACACAGTTCACTAGGTCTATGAGAGTATTTGGTAACTCTGAACTCGTGCACTCAAGATGAGTCAGTATGACCTGAGATAGGATGACGTGACCTTGAAAGAAAGGGAATGATCAGAATAGTCACCTTAGGTGATCTGCATTGATGTGAAGTGAATAGTAGACTGAGGTGCTCTGTCTTGAATTCTTGAATACTGGGCACCCTCTTTATGAATGAGAGTTGTCTATTTATAGTTCTATACCTTGGGGAGTTCCAAGGTGTCCTTGCTGAAAGTTTCCTCTTTTGCATGGATTGGCCTGCCAATGATTGGGTTGTGCCTCTAAATAGCTTGGTCTTTGTTGGTTCTATTCAGAAGTGTTTATATTTATGAACTTCCTGGGTTGTTAATTGTCCAAACGTGAACATTTTTATGTACGTCACCCTCTAAACGTGAACATTCGGCTTTCCCTCACTCACCTAATTTAATTGGTCTAGAATACTGCTTTTAATAATATGCACTCATCGATGTCATTTGTCAGCATTCTTAATATTTTTCTATTGTCCTTGAAACTTTGAAATTTATCATTGCCAACATATCATGCTATTGTACTTGAGTTTGTTTAAGTAAATTACCTTTAGTCACCAGTGCAAACTATGCCAAGAGAGAGCAGACACTTTCTCCACAATGTCACTAACCTGATATGGGTTTTTCCTCAACTGAGAATTCTACTATGAATCTTTCCCTATGTATTTAATTTGAAGATATTTATAGTAACGTCTGGTTATGAAGTATCTTGGTTTGGTGATGCTTTCCCTTTTGATTTTTCTTCTCTTTCTCATCTAATTACCTTGTGAATACACTGGTCGAATGATTTTTATTATTATCTGGAAGTGCCTTTCAATCAAGGGATTAGCTGACAGTTCTTACTATGACTAGTTAGTCCAGACAGTTTGGTGGATTGTTTCCTGGAAAGACTACTGAGGTTGTCCTTAATTTTATCTAATATTGAGATATTTTCCTTTAATGATGTTAGGTTGTATTTGTTCCTGATTACAATGTCAGTGTTGCCGAATTGTTAATTCCTGCGAGTGAGCTTTCACAGCATATCAGGTATTTAGCGCACTAGTCTCAATAATTCAGTATATATTTCTGTTCCCCAGATCATTCAAAATGCATCCCCGAACACAACTGTGAGTGCTAAATTCCAAATGTCGTGATAAGGATTCTCTCTCTCTCTCACTCACTCTCTCTTTCTCTCTCCAGTACTGCAGGGATGGAAGCCAGTGGAACCAGCAACATGAAGTTTTCTATGAATGGTTGCATCTTGATAGGGACCTTGGACGGTGCTAATGTTGAAATAAGACAAGAGGTTGGAGAAGAAAATTTTTTCCTCTTTGGTGCTCAAGCTCATGAGATTTTGGGTCTTCGGAAAGAAAGAGCTGAGGGCAAGGTATTTCCTAGTTGACTAGACTTTCTCTCTCTAGTGCTAGTGTTTGTTGTAATTGGCGCTTATTGTCTCACCATTTTGTGCAGTTCGTGCCCGATGTCCGCTTCGAAGAAGTTATTGAATATGTTAGAAGTGGAGTATTTGGGCCTTATAGTTATGACGAACTAATAGAGTCCCTGGAAGGAAATGAAGGTTTTGGCTGCGCAGACTATTTCCTTGTTGGGAAGGACTTTCCAAGTTACACAGAATGCCAAGAGAAGGTTGATGAGGCATATCAAGACCAGAAGGTGAGAGATATATCATTCACATGCATTTCCATTATTGTTACTCTTGCATATGTTTATTGACTGATTATGTAATCCTCTACTTGCATGGAGTCTGTCATTGATTTGGAACCCCCGCATGTTAGTTAAAATCTAAAGTAAAGTTATATCGATTTTCTCATCAATCCAAGACAAAGTTCTTGGATTTTTCTACTAAATGTGTAAATGTATCAAATTATGAGACTTGATTAGACATGCATTACTCAATTGAGCGTTCACCTATCATGGAACATACCCAATTCTTTGTGCATGAATCATGGACCATTCACCATAACTAAGATTTACTATCAATAGGTGAAAGTATTAGAAAGTGTGGCACTTTAGATTTGGCAAGCTTTACGGAGCGTCCATAATGTAACAGCTAATTACATTGATGATCCTTATTGGTTCGTCCAGGGACGATGTATACGGTCATAATGAGATTACTCTACTTTTATCCATTTTCTTTAGATCTTTGATCTAGTTTCCCAGTAAGTCTGTAATTGTGATGTACACGGTATACGAAAGTAATATTTACATTACTTTCGATGCAATATTTTGGCTTGCTAGTGCATTATCATTATTTGCTACACAATTGACAAGTATGAACCGAACAATATCTGGTATGTAATAGCACATTGCTAGTTTTACCAAGTATGAACCGAACAATATCTGGTATGTAATAGCACATTACTATTTTTATGCAACACAATTCCCTAGTATTAACCAAAACCAATATGATTCAAACTTTCCCTCGGTGTTTCCTTTTCCGTTCTGTTGCATCGTTTTGTTTTTGTTGAAATGGCAATTGGCCTGTATGTAATACTGTGCATCCCTTCTATGTTTGTCGGACGGGGATAATTGATTATATATATAAAGCTTTGAAACAGAAAATGAATGGTTAGTCTCTATTCATCTATAGGCATGCGTTCATTTGCATGCATTTCAAATGCAAAATCCCTGTAATATCTAACTATTCCTAAATTGGGCAATCATTGTTCTGCAGAAATGGACAAGCATGTCAATCTTGAATACGGCAGGCTCATACAAGTTCAGCAGTGATAGAACAATTCATGAATATGCCCGCGATATATGGAGCATAGAACCTCTTGAACTACCTTGAATAATAATCCAAGAAAGTTTGTAGCATATTGTCATCGTTTGTGAAATAAATGTATCTATCTTGCGCTCCTGGAGATTAATAATTAGTAATGATGACAAATTAGCCACTACTGTGAATCTACCTACATTTCACCTCCAGTTTATGTCATGTCTCAAGAGCACGGTACTAGATGCTCTGTTTTCTTGGCTCGAAATTTTTATTGTAAAGCATATAAGGTTGTGTTTGTTTTCGTATGAAATATGCCTCAGATTCGTTCAGAGGAAAAATTTGTTTGATAAATTTTTTTTGTGCCTCTTAATAGGTTAAAACACAAATATAATTTTAAATTATTTTGAGGTGAGTCTGAATGAAAGTTGCCTTTTTTGGATTAAAATAACTTCTTCAATATTTCAAAATTATTTTTGTATCTCTAATTACAGTTACCAACCCCCTCTAACCCAACAGATCTGCGCCACTCAACACCATATCTGTTTTTTGGTAATCACCCTCGGCATTCGAAACACTGGATTTGCTTAATTTGCCTTTGGTTTTTCAACATAGGTGCTGATCTTGGTTCCCTATTTCATTTTTTCCTGCTAATCACCCTCTCACCAGCTTAATTTGCTATGGTAATCACCCTCTCACCAGATCTTAATTGCTTAAAGAAATCTGCATAAAAAAACCAGATCTGCGCCACCAAACACACAAAGCTTAAATTGCTCTGATAATCACCCTCTCACCAGATCTGCGTCACTCAACACAACTTCATTTTTTTTTTGTAACCTAAAAATAGAACAATCAAACCCCATATGAAAATTGGATAGAGAAGTAAAATAAAAGATTATTGTTGTGAATTTAACAATTTCCCTTGAAAATTGTAGAAAATTAGATTAAACCCATAGAGAAAGTGAAAGGAAAAAAAGTAAAAAAAAAAGAGTACTTACAAATTACGAATAGCAAGTCCTATTCCTATAAAAAAAGAAGAAAAAAAGTTGCCAATTAGCTGAACAAGAGTATGATCTCCGGCATACTCGGTTTTAAGTGGAATTGGGTTTTAAGCATTTGGAATACCATATCTCAAACTGAATGCCACTAAATGCAGAAAAGAAAAAATGGCTCTAGATTTATAAGGAAATGGATATCCAAGTAGACTTAAAAATAAGAACTTCACATTTTCCACCGTCAAAGGAGCAAAGGTGGTACTTCAAAAATTAATTCTCGGCTCGAAACTAGTTTCACAATTGGTTCTGTTCCATTTCTAGGCAGCCGTAGGAATGCTTATATCCCAGATGCAAGTTTCTTCATCAACGCAATATGCTTTTGCCCAGCAAGATGATGTTTGAAAACTGTATCACTATTGCAAACTACATTACATATAGCACACATCCTCACAGAAGCAGCTGCGGCTCCACCTTCCAAAACCTTCCTTGTCTTTGTCTGAAAATCTTCGATAGAGTTGGCTTCTTTCTTTTTTGATTTATGCACATCGCACCCAATCTTTGCAGGGTTCTCTGAAGGTCCAATTATTGGATTCTTCGACCCTGCAGAAGCAACAGGGGCTTGGGTAGGCATAGATGCTGCATTTAGTTTCTCCAAATTCTTCTTGTGCTTTTTTCCCAATTTATGCAGTTCCAGAACATCCTTGCTGTTGCAGCAAAGCTTGCAAACTTCACACCATGCAGATTGTACAAGCTTCGTCTTTTTTGGGCCTTTTATCCAAGTGCCTTTAGGTCGAATTGTTGGATTAGTCCACAAGGCAGAATTCAGAGTTGCAGCCAAAAACTGTTCTGATCCATTTGAAGGGAGTGTCCCACTCTATAAAAAAAGAAGTTTGATTACCGGTTACATACAAATAAAAAGTCTCCAACATTTTAAAGGAAAGGATGCACAATGGAGCAATTAAATAGGATTTATTTATCTTTTTTCTCCATTGTGACCAGTAAATGGTAATACCAACAACTCTAAACAGAAATGTTATTTTTTTGCCTCTATGGTCATCGACCCACCCTCACATGAACAAAATACTGAAGGCTCCACAAGTAGAGGGGTACAAACAAAATTTGCAAGCCAAACCTTACTTCTAACATTATCATCCACATAGTAGACTTTCATATTCATATATATTCTCGTCATAAAACAATTCTACCCACCTTTGCAAATTGCTCTGGTTTCAAAAAGCAATGCAAAATTTTAGGATTAAGAAAGGTTGCAGCATGTGTGCATGACCCAAGAAACATATTTCATGACCCAAAACTGTTATGAAAGCAATTTTTTCAAAATCAATAAGTACCTCTTATAAGTTGTGACAGAACAATCTACCATTCAATTAGTATAAAATGGAACATGATTCGCCTCCTGATTTAAGAAAATTGGGGGGATAGAGCAGAAACAGTCACCAAAAGGATCCTAAAATAACAGTACATAAGACATACGCACATAAAGGTGATGCAAAGAATAACTTACAAGTACATAAGGAATGCCTGTATTCGGGTCCGTATAATAAGATGCAGCTACCGATTCGACATTAACCGTTTGATAATGAGCGTAGGCCGCACCATCGGGTTGCTGGACCTCGTACCCGCTACCATGACTATGTGATTGCGGGTACGAGCTCAGAGATGAATACAGGTCAACTCCAGGGGGATTGAGGCCGGCCATGGATTTGTAAAGATCTACAATCGACAATTGAAGATGATTATTATTAGGGTTAGGGTTAGGGTGTTGGTGTAGAAGATGAGGGTGGTAATTGAGATTGTGTAATGAGGGGTTAGGGTTCGGCGGTTGCATTTCAATCCATCCACCGCCTCTACTCCGCCAACAAGAATAATCACTTTCTTACATTAACATCCAGTTTTTTCTTCGTTCTTTTTCTAGAAAGAGAGATATATAGAAGCGCTTTTGAGGATTTTTTTTTTTTTCCTTCTAGTAGGTTGGCTAAACTTGTGCAACCCAAATGTTAACAAGGTGCGCCGGAATGGGCTCATTTTGCTTTATATCGTTGTAACATACATATAAAAACAAAGATTCGATTAGCATAAAATTATTTTTTTGGTTAATTCATCAATAGAATACTGTCACTATTTTATTAGTTAATTGACTAACTTATCCCAAAATAAACTTCATACTAACCACTCTCTAAAAACAAGTTGTGAATGGTTAGCATTTGGTTAATATAATGTGGATATGTAGGTAAGAAATAATTTTTTTGCATGTCAAAACTGTATTGGTCTATTCACCGGTTAATTTAACTTCCTAAAAGTAATATGTGAAAATATAAAAATATACAAATAAAAGAAATAGCGACCTAAGATAAATTATCTTACCTCGCTTTTAATATAATATTATTTAATTCTTAATTTAATAATGTAACCATATAAATGTAATAAATATGCAAAAATATGAGATTATATAAAATTTTATTTGATTTGAACGATTGAAATATTGTTTTTATGCTGTATGGTTCTGGCCCAACGGTAAACTCTTGTCTCATGGTTCCATGAGGGCGAGGATTTGATTCTTCCACAACTCAAATTTTAATAATTAGTTTTGTCAATAAAAAATTAACGTCCATTTAATTTTATTAATGGAATGACCCGATTTCAAAATATTAATTAGTTTAATGGGGTAGTTTGAAAAATTAAAAGTTTATGTAATCAGTAAAATGTGTCAAGTACAGTGGGTAATTCATTAGTTTTGTCGTTAAAAAATTAACGTCCGTTTAATTTTTTTAATGAAATGATCCAATTTCAAAATAATAATTAGTTTACTGTAGTAATTTAAAAAATTAAAAGTTTAATAATGTAATCAGTAAAACGTGTTGGCTAATTCATTAATTTTGCCAATTAGAAAAAGTTATAACTAACATGGACATGGACTTGAGACATGTTACATGATTATGTTATTTCTCCACACAAAATACTATATTTACAAAATTTGCAAATTTAAGCTTTTTATTTTTTATAAGTCCATACCTCTCTTAAATAGTATAATTTTATTAAAATTACGTCGTTTTGAAGATTCTTTTAAAAAATAAGTGGGGCCGTGGGTGACATTTTTGTAAATTAAAAGAAAGCAAGTAGGACAACTTTCTTTTAATATTATTTTATTTTTCAAAACAAACAATATTAATAAAAGTGTGCTATTTAAGAGAGGCTATATATTTAAGAGAGATGTTATATATGTTGCAACAAAAGCTACTTGCAGATTCATCTGGCCTGAACTTGTCAATTAAATGGGGGCAAAGACAAAAACATGAGATGGCCCCTTGCCTCACTGCTGCTAACACTTCTTGTCGTACAACTTCTATGCAGGAAACTTGTGAAGCCCGCATGAGCTGGTGTTTGAGCTATAAATTTAAGTTTATTATTCAGTTGTTCAGGCTGTGAATGAACTCCACTAAAGCTAAATCATGCATATAGCAAATCTCTAGCTGTTTGTGAACCGTGAGTTGGTACATATGATGTGCCCAATTAACAGATGCTACCATGCAGTTTGAGAACCGAACCACCTTATCGACTAAAAAGAAAAAGACAAGGAGCTAAGATAGTTGTCATGTTTAAACGGTAGGTGACTAAACAACCACCTTCAGCTCAGATGCCCATCTGCCCATCTCTCTCTTTTGTGTAATTGTATATTGCTCTCGGGCACATCAAACCTTGAGGAAACCCAGCTCTAAACTAGATCAAAATAAACCAAGAGATATATAATACAAGAACAAAAGAACTAGCTTCAATATTTAGAAATATAACGTTCAACTTCCAGACAATGATGAATCAGTAAGTGTCTTCAAACGGTTGAGACTTTTGCATATCAAGAGAATGAAGGATTACAATATGGAAAAACAAAAGGAAAACTGACCTCGAAATGAATTATACTGAAAATTGTATTGTAATCTTTACATATTCCAGACTACATGGAAAACCTGGGTAAAGTAGAACCAGTTATATCAGTTAAAAATTGCCAGTGGCTCACACTCGCGGTTGTATCGAGCCCACCATGCCTTCAAACCATCATCAATTGTGGACTCTTCTTCCTCCAGAGTTACTGGAAAATTAAGATCCAAATTGTCATCAACACGATCAGGGAGCTCTTGGTCCATCAATATGATCTCTTTGCCTCTTCTTTCAGTTAGTCCAATGTAATGAGCTCTCTTGTGACCACCCAATGCTTGACCTGATGCAAAAACCTTGAAGCAGATTGAGCATTCATGCTCCTTGCTCCTTTTCATATCATAACTTGTCACCTCCACTCCACCAAGTTCCTGTTCGAGTGAATTTTCGTTGTATTTAAGCTTCTCAAGCTCAGAATCAGCTTCATTATATCCACAACTCTCCACCTTCAGCGCAATGCAATTATCAACTGTTTTATGAGTGGTCTTGCACTTGAGTTTGCGTTTCCTCCCAAAATCCTTCAAGAATTCTGAATCAGCAGTAGCATTTTGAACTTGATCATCACAAGAATTTCCCTTGAGCTCAAAATCTTGATCAACAAAGTTCATAGCCTGCAAGCCCAAATCATCTGGATCAAATCCAACTTCAGTCACTAATTCCTTCTTTAATTCTAGTTCAGTATGACTGATTCCCTTCTTGATATCAATACTCTTCTTGAATTTGTCACAGCTAAGAGAATCATCAACAGAAACTTCCAATTCAGCTTGCTGTTCTTCATTACAAGCAAACCCAGAATTAAACTTGCCAAATTCAGAATCTGAAACACAAGAATCTAGATTCTCTCTTGGTTTCTTCATCTTCCTTGCGTCATTTCCAGCCTTACTCTGAGCTTCAAGAATTACAGAACTATTATTATCTAAAGAAGAACTTCTGATCAAATCAAACTCATCCCAACTCCTCACACCCCTAGACAATATCATCAAACACACAGCCGCTTCTTTCACTTCATCAGTCTCAATTGCAGTAATTGATGAAGCCACATTCAAATTAAAAGGGTTTGAAGTAATCTTATTGTACCTTGTTCTTGATCGCTTCTTCCGAATTGGGCATGATATTTCACAGTCAGTAGATTCATTGGAGACCCTTAATCTTTTGGAGTGAATTCTCATGTGACCAAACAGAGCTCTCATTGAATCAAACTCTTTCCCACATTCTTTGCAGGCTGCAATTTCTTCCCTTCCTTTCACTGAATGGGATCTCATATGACCTGAAAGAGCTCTCAATGAAGGAAACCCTTTGCCACATTCTTTACAAAGATTTAATTTCTTCAAATCACCATGTTTCGAATCCGAAATCCTCCAAGATTTATTGGGGTTCTCTCTAAGGCCATTACTAGCTTCCCCAACATAATCAGGATCCAATTCAGATGACAATGGAACCTTCATTTCCTTCTTGAAACCCTCTCTTTCAGAGCCCAAATCGCCATTACCATTCTCCTCAGATTTTTCGGCAGAAATCAAGGCTAAATGACCCCTCATGTGACCCCCCAAGGACTTTCCACTAAAAAAACTCTTGTTACAAAACCTGCACAAAAAATTATGTTCTTCATCTTCTTCCATCATTTGATTCACAAACAAATCCTCAATGACACAAGACAAGCAAAAACCCAGATCAGAAAAAAAAAAACCAAATTAACAAAGAAACCCAAAATCCCCCCTGCAAAATGCTAAATCTCTATATCGTCACATATGAAAAGCAAAAGCTCAAGAATGCTCTTATGAAACAGGGGAAGTTAACTGAGACCCAATTCAGAAAACCAAAGGATTACCAGCTCACAATTGAAAGAGCACCAACCTAACTAGTTACTGGTTTCTGCAATGATCACTCGAAGAAAAAGCAACCTACACACACCCATAACGGGAATATTGAGTTTCAGGAGTATTTGATAAGCAAGAACAAGATCTGTGTACCTAAAAAGTAAAAACCCTCTCATCTCAATCACTCGTAATTTTCTCCCAACTAGTAATTTTGTTGGGAAATTTCTCATTAGTTGGCATGGTATACATCTCTAAGCAAAGGAAATTTATACTATATATTCTAGTGACGAGGTTGGTTGTGTGGCTACTGTTTTGGCCACCAATAGGTATTAGGCAGGCACAAACTAAAACTAAAACTAAAACTAAAATAAAGCCCCCCTTCTCGCTCTCTAAAAAGTGGAAAGGGCGTTCATTTCTTGGTGGGTGGCTTGTGCCTAGTAGAAAGCCTTGCATGGAAGCAAAGATTTAACAAGCGGACTCATTCTACTGGCTCATCTACTTAACTCTTTGGTCTCTACTATATTATTTTTAAGTCCTATTTGTTTGAATGCAAGAGTTCTAGACTTTGAATTTAGTCTTTTTTTTATAAAAAAAAATGATGATGGGGGTTTTAAAAAAAATATAAATGTGTCAACGGGGATAAACTTTTTTTTAGTAAGGATAAACACGTCTTTTTATCACTTTCTTTTTTTATTTTTATTAAGTGATGTTTCAAATTTTTATTAATTTTTTTCAAAGTAATATATTTATAAATTCGTACTCATTTTCCTCCATAACTTAGTCATGTCATTGTTCTTCATTGTTTAGATTTTTATACCACGTCTATACTCTCTAAGATGTACATATGAGATTCCCACACCATTTTAAATTACTTGAGAATTTGCATTTGTACAAAATAATAAGTATAAAATTTCAATTTATACTGCTTTTAATGGTTAACTGATCAAAACACCCAATGACAAAGTAAAATAACGTCGTAATTTAAAAAACACAATTTTTTCAATAAAGGACAGTATAAATGTAAGTCTAAATTAAAAAAAAAAAAATTGATTCAACAAGAATACTACTCAATTTTATATTTATTACATTAAATAACCCAATAAATAAATTCAAAGTCTTGGTGCTAAATATCCAAAAAATACCATTTATTAAACTTAGAACTTAAGATTCGGCAAGAATTACTATGATATGTGCACTATTAGTTTGCCTTATCATAAGACTTGATAATCTTCTTAGAGCATAATCTTTTTTTTTTCATTTTCAAATAAATTTGTACGCAGAAAGAATTCTACACAATTTTGTCAAATTACTAATTTATCCCTTACTAATGCTCACTTAGATTATTAAAATAAATGTTGGCATATTTTTTTTTTAAAAATGCACGTCATTATTTAAGTTAAAAAAAAGACTAAATTATTCCTCTATTTTAGAGTACAAGGACTATTATGGGGAAAAAAATTTGTACATGGATGAAATTGAAACCAATTGTAGAGTATAATGACCAAAATAGTTGTTTAGCCATAAGTTTTCTATCATATAAGTTTGATGCTCATTTACTATTTACGTGCAAAAAAATTTTTACTTGTGAAAATATCATAAGTAAGAATATTCTAATAATCTTTTTAATACCATAAGATATTAAGATTAAAATTATTTGAAGGAGTAAATATGAATGTAGATAGAATCTTTTTACTTTTGAAATCAAAATTTAAAATTAATTCGATTTATATAAGTTTTGAAAATAACAACAAAAAAATTTGTTAGTGGTGTTTTAAAAATAATTTAGAATAATTTCGGGTGTTAATATAAAAAAATTTAAAATTATCTTCATAAGTATTTTAAAAATTATCCATCCTCTATCCCTTAAGAAAATGTCACATTTGGTGAGTGATCGCAATTTTTAGGGTACACCCAAAATAGAAGGGCAGAAGTGGAAATTGGACCCCACCCCCAATTGAAGCTCTCTCTCTCTCCTTTGACCCTTCTTAAATTGGAAATGAGTCAAAATTAATGTGCATCTCAGAGCATATGGTGATCGTGTTTAATTAGATTTTTAACTTCCTAGAAGCATAACCTAACCTAACCTAACCTTGAAGGATTAATAATTAATATGAATAAGAAATTGGAATTTAGTTTAATAGGTAATGTAGTAGTAAGTATTCTGTAAACAGGCTGGCCAAACATGTCTCAGATCCATCCAGTTATTTTACATAACATATTTTGGGGTTCGGGGGATCCATTTAGCTGGCAAAAGTAACGTTGCATTGCATGGACCGAAACATTTATGTTATGTCCGAGTCTGACTAGAAGTGTATATAGAAAGTAGGCTCCAACTTAAGCTCAATTACAAGGAGAGCCTCGAGTTAGTTGTACAATTACAGAAATGGCACTGTAATATTCTGGACCTTGTTATATATTTTACTAGTAAATAGTTATGTCAGCATCATGATTTTGAATTTGATAATAAAAAGTCAAGAAACCTGACCTGATTTATGAGTTCTGGCATATCCATTCCACAAAAATAACTTGAGACTTTGCACATTGTAATTTTCTTCTTCATAATAATTTGATTTGAAGTTCAAAACTCTGCAACTATTTGTTAGACATGGAAAATATTTAAAACATTATTATGCCATCACTTGGCTTGGGATCAATTTTTTGTTATTTTCATATTACATGTCAAAATGCAAATCCAAAATGTAAGCTAAAACAATAAAAATTTAAAAATCAACAAAAACATTATTGCATGTGAATTTTTCTAATATACAAGTTAAATAACCCGTTATGTTTATTATCAGGTAAGTTTTAAATATAACATATTTGAGTGACACTTTAGTTGATCCCAAGTCAACTTAACAGTCCAATTATGGTAAAAATTTATTTTATTAATCTTTTTTATTAGTATAATTATATCTTCAGTAGTAAATGTGTACTAGAATTTTATGAAAAATTTAAATTTTGAACCGTTGAGTCAACTTTTGTGAATATCCAAATTTATGACCAAAAAGTCTTAAAGATAATAATAATGAAAGAAAAAAAAATAATAATATCCAAATTAACTCGAAATCAACTAAAATGACTCAATATTTGTCTTATTATATTTAAATTAACATGGTATTTAAAACTCATGTTGTTAATAATATATGGGAAAATAATAGAGAAATTTGAAAGCAATACACAAATAAGCGTGCATAATCAGAAACAAAAGAGTAATTAGAAAGAAAGAAATGATTGTGAATTCTAAAAGAGTAGGTAGATTCTACTATTTAAATTATTATCGCAGAATTAGGACACATAAAATTACTCTTAATTTAATTAACCGAACTAATCAATGACAATTTGATCATTCCCCTCCAAAAGTAACTACAATGTGGAATATGGAATAAATAAAGTAAACAGTGTCATGATCAGAATTAGTAGAAGGTAATAATATATCCAGCACAAGTTTGTCAGGGAGACGACCAAAATGGGCCACCCATCATGTATCCACTACTCTCAAGTAAATATATAAGCTGAGTTAAGTTTTATAGATTTCACAATTTTAATCTGTGTTTAAAGCAGACAAGGATCAAACCAACCGTAAGTTGAACAAAGAGTAACATACCAAAGGTAAATATCACCAGTAAAATGCATGAGAAAACACACATACTTGTAATCCAGATGGTAATAGTAATAGTAATAGTAATAGTAATAGTAATAGTAATAAATCCTAGGAGCTAATAAGAAAGGAAAAAAAGAAGTAGGCAACTGAAACAAAAAATAGTAAAGAATTAGCCGACTGCTTCATCACTTTCGTTCCAGACAAGCCAATCAATTGAAGCAAGACAAGCCACTCAATTGAAGGCATTGTATTTATGCAACAGCAGGCATGTCCTTGAGCCATGCATCAAGTGGCTTACCAATGGAGTATACAATGAAGCCAATCTCCCTCAGCTTCTCAACATCGATAACGTTCCTACCATCAAAGATAAATGCAGGTTTTTGCATGTTATCGTATACCTTCTGGTAGTCAAGAGTCTTGAACTCCTCCCACTCGGTGAGAATGCAAACAGCGTGGGCATCCTTCGTTGCCTCATAAGCATCCCAAACAACACTCACTTGCTTCACAGTGGTGGGGCTCATTGGCTGGAGGTGAAGGGGATGATCCCAATCAAATTTGTTCATTGAAAGGTCTCTTTGAATCTGATCCTCAGTCACTTGGGGGTCGTATATGCTAATCCGAGCTTTGTCACCCAACAACCCCTTGCAAACATCAATGGCTGGGGTCTCTCGGGTGTCACCTGTATCCTTCTTAAAGGCAAATCCTAGGATGGCAACTTTCTTGCCTGACACCGTGTTAAACATGGAGGCAACAACACGGTTTACAAAACGACTCTTCTGATAATCATTAATCTTGATGACTTGCTTCCAGTATTCTGCTACCTCAGGAAGGCCATTGCACTCACATATATAAACCAGGTTCAGTATGTCCTTCTGGAAGCAAGACCCACCAAAACCAACACTAGCATTCAGGAACTTGGGGCCAATCCTTGTATCCTTACCAACAGCATATGCTACTTCAGAAACATTTGCACCGGTAGCCTCACAGAGAGCGGACATGGCATTAACAGAAGAGATTCTCTGTGCCAGAAAGGCATTGGCAGCAAGCTTTGAGAGCTCTGCAGACCATAAATTAGTGGTGATAATTCGATCTTCCGGCACCCACTGGGCATAAACATTTTTCAATGCTTCGACTGCCTTCTGGCCTTCTGGGGTTTCCCGGCCTCCAATGAGAACACGGTCAGGTTTGAAAAGATCTTCAATTGCAGTCCCCTCAGCAAGGAACTCCGGGTTGGAAAGAATTTGGAAGCTGATTCCCTTGCTGTTATGGGTCAGGATTTTTTCAATTGCTTCAGCTGTTTTGACTGGGACCGTTGATTTCTCAACCACTATTTTGTTGGATTTTGACACATCAGCAATCATACGAGCAGCACTCTCCCAATATGTCAGATCGGCAGCCTTGCCTGCTCCAAGGCCCCGAGTCTTGGTTGGGGTGTTGACGGAAACAAAGACTATATCAGCTTCATATACATGTTTCTCCACGTCTGTGCTGAAGAAGAGATTCCTGCCTCGGCACTGCTTCACAACATCATCAAGGCCTGGTTCATAGATGGGGAGCTGGTCACTGTTCCAGGCTGCTATTCGAGGCACAGAGATATCAACAACTGCCACCTCAATGGAAGGGCACTTAAGTGCTATCACTGCCATGGTGGGCCCCCCAACATACCCAGCACCAATGCAACAAATCTTCACCATATTTTCTCCTTATGTGTAGTCTGAATAAGCAGAAACTCGTGTATTAGAATTACCTTAACATTATTAAAAAGCATTTGCTGATTTTATTATAGCACTCGGACTGTAGTTAACAGAAAAGTAGATCCAGAAATGTGTTTAACTACTAAATCTCATGCTAGATTATGTTAAACTGATAAATAACAGTTCAGGTCATGTTCTAACTCATTTTATAAATCTACGTTTGCCAAGTAATTTTTCATATTATCTCTCATACAGGATCCACCTCCCCATCTGCCCATCAATAATTACATCATAAAAATGGTTTGCATTAAGCTTTCTACCAGATCTGAATTGCTAAGAAGCACATCGTCACCCAAAAAAAAAAATTGTTTCTGGATTTCTTTAAAACAGGGGGGGAAGAAAAGGAACTGAACAGAGAAAAACTTGTAACACGTATGCCAAAAATTTCATATTACTTTATCATGAATTTATGAAAAACATTAAAATCTTATAATTCATTTTAGGACACAACAAGACATACATGAATTAAAACGGAAACTTGATTGATAGTGATTCAAAAAAAAAAGCAGCTACGAAATAACAGTTCTTTATAGTAAGTCAACACAGATCAGTAGAAATTTAGCACGCACCATAAATTAGTTTACATTACGGAGTGTCGGTGTAACACCATGGATATGAAACTGGAGAAAAATCTAGCTCAAATTTCAACTACCGTTCCCAAATTCCATTCAATAACATGGATTCGTGCAAGAAAATATACCTTAATTTAGCTGGACGGTTGATAAATCTGAAGTTTTAGATTTCAAAATCACGCAAACTAATTTGTCCAGATCCATTTTGACACAGGAAAATAAACCCGTTGGTAGTGATTAACTAAATGGCTCTAAACTAAAGTAAAAATATAGGAATCATGGATCCAGCACTACGTTAAGCAATGCCAATGGATCTGAACATCTCTAACAATATAGCACCACAGAAATCAAATATAACAGATCATTGAGTTAGATCAAGAACAACGATGCATTATTACAAAAAAAACATCAACATCTCAGATCAAAAACAAATACCAAAAAATAACAATAGAATCACCAATCAGCCATGAAATTGGAAAAATGAAACAATACAAGATTTAGAAATTAGATCTGAATTACCTTTTGAATCCTTCCTGTGAGCGAGGTTTCAGGAAGAAGAGGAATTAGTAGAAAGAGAAAGAGAAGAGAGATTTGTGGGTGTGGGAAAACTATATGAAAACAAAGAAAGCGGGTAGAAGTTTATATAGTGGTTCTACTTCCAAGATCTACCCTTGTTAAATTTTCGTGGCTCAACTCAACGCATGAAGACCAGCGCACATGACAACATCAAAGTCAAATGGTAAATATTGTGATTTACCAACTCATTATGTAGTAATTCATTTTTTAAGTGAGGTAGAAATGAAAATAAAATAATTAATTGCAAGATCAAATGGAGTATGATTTTTTTATTTTCACCTCCTACTTTTTCAAGTAATATTAATATTTTTTGTTTTAAAATTATAATAAAATAATTGTATAACATTAAATATAAATTTATACGCAAATATCGACTATTACTACTTTTGAAAAAACTTAAAAGAAGTTGGGAGTAAAAAGACTGGTTTACCCTTATAATAGTAGCAGCATAATGTGTCACGCGGTTTGATGGGTGATGCACCAGTCATGTGCGCCTTTCCGGGACGCTGCGCAAACAAACGTGCCGGGGTGGGCTTGGCCACAGAATCCAGCCGCTTGGAATCTGATGATCATAAAGTCTTCTACCATGCTGCTTCTGTTCCAAAAAGAGCTTTTTAAATTAGATATGACAATTTCATCTCCTATTGGCAATACAAATAATAGATAAAATTGTAAAACACTCGTGTCTAATTTTTCTTCAAAAAATTAAAAATATATTTTATAAAAGTATAAAATTCAAATTCTATAGTACAAATTATTAAAACTATGGTAAAATTTGAATTTTAAAGTATTATATTTAATTATGAAACAAATTCTTTTGAAATTACTCTCTTTATCCCATAATATATAACGTTTTAGAATTATGCACAAGAAAGATGATTGTATATTATTAAATATAATATTGATCATTTACCATATACTTATCTCATACTCTGTCTTTCATCTGTAATATTTTTTCACATTTCATGAGGAGTAATTTTGAAAAAATTATAACTAATTCTCCTAAATTATATAAAACGTCAAATAATTAAAATAATCTATAACTTGTCATATATTACTAGAGGGGTGAAATAATTTTTGTATTGAAGGTAGCTTCAAAAGCAACAATAATTATTGCTTGTGAACTCAAAAGAAACAGATTGAGTGAGATCTAAGTGATCAATCACAATTCACAACAACAACAAAAAATAAAATTGAATTTTTATTTATGAAATACATAGTGATAATTATTTAGTGTAAAGCAAAACAAACAAATAATTTCAATTGATTAATATGATATCAATAATACATAACTAATTTTGGCTAACTCACTAATTGATTTTGTCTTTATTTATTTTATGTTGCATATATTTACTTATACATTTCTAAACACTATTTATAATTTATTTTCTTTTATTGAAAAATTATTCGATATTTCTTTCTATTCACGTGTAATGTATATACAGTTAAGTCATTTGTATCATGTAAATTTTAATTCCACCAAATAGAAAAAAATGAAAGCAGCCTTTCAATAAAGATATTGAATTAAAAGGTTAGAAATAATTAATTTGAATAAAACGGGTAGGAGACGAAGATAGTGAGAATGAGAGTGGAGAAGAACAAAATTATAAGTAATATTTCCTTCATTTGTTTACTTACTTATAAGTAATAATTCCATTATTATAATTATTTCAAAAAATGTACTAAAATATGTAATTAATTCTAAAATGAATTAGTTTTGGACAGGTTATTAAGGGATGGTTTGGATTGGGCTGGGCCAAAACTAGCCTAGACCAAAAAGGTTGTAGTTTTATTGGACATAAGAATATTAACCCAAAACCAAAACTTACTTTTATTAGTTTATATGTGTGGATTGGACTGAGTTAAGAATACAAACCCAAAACTAGGCTACGCCATGGTCGCTTTTAGCCTCTGCGACAAATACAATAGCCATAACAGTCACCAATATCATCGTCACATTACCTTCTGAATCAGTCAGATCGGACGGTCCAAACTTTTTAAAATAGAGTTTAATATATAAATCCAACGCCCTTGAATAATGCCCACAAAAACTAGCCGTTACAAGAGCGGCCAGATTTCAACATTCTTCTTCTCCGCTTCTCATCTGATCCAACATAGATTGATTTGTCAAACACTAACCACACCCCATTCTCTCTCTTTAAACCCTCTCTTCAACCTCCGTCATTCCTTGACATCCTCTTCTTTTGCCGGTTATTTTCCGATGGATTTTAGCGGCAAGAACTACGGAACAGTCACCCCTGTGAAAGACCCAAAACCGAATCGATCTAAGATTTCGGAAATGCCAAAGAAATCTGAGAATTTGAATCCTAATTACACAAGCCCTGATCCCAAATTATCGAATTCCGCACCAAGTAAATCTGCCAAAAAGTCCCATAAATCAGCCTCGAAAAATCCTAACCCCGTTGCCTCACCGTCGCCTCGAAAGAAACTCCGAGAGAGGAAGTTTGTGGTGGCGAAGAAGAACTCCAAGAGAGAGAAATCCAACTCTTCGACAGTGGCGTGTAAGTGTAATATTGGTGGTAAGTCCCAGAAATGTCTCTGTGTCGCTTATGAAACTCTTAGGGCTTCTCAGGAAGGGTTTTTCAGAAATCGGGCTAATACGGATGATTACTCTGATAGAGCTGAAAATGGAGTCAAAGGAGAGGAAGAAGTGAATCCCATTAATCAGAACCCTGAAATTGCAGATGGGTATAAAGAAAATTTGGGGGAAAATGATTGTTTTGAGGAAAATGGATTGGATGAGACTGATGAGGTGATAAGTGAAATGGGGAGTACAACTATGAAGAGGAGGAGAGATAAATTGTTGGAAAAAGTAATGCAGAGTGTGCCTGAACCTGGGTCTGGTAGAGTGCTGAATTTGGTTAAGGCTTTTGAGAATCTTCTTTCAATACCAAAGTCAAAGGAATCAGATGAAAAGGAATCAGAAGATACCAAAAAGGGTATGAAATGGGCATTGCCAGGATTGCAATCTGAGGATCCTGAAACACAGGTCTCTTCCTCTTCATTCTGTCCGTCAGATTTTTTCCTTACATCAGAGAGTTTAGGATTGAACTCTCGGGTTGGCTCTTCGTTAGATAGCCATGGAAGGTTGGTATCAGTAAATTTATTGATGAACAAATTTAAAACATCATTTTTTTCCTAATCACCTTGATTTGGATTCTGATTTTGGTTTTGTTTTTCTTTTGAAGCTTTACTGTTTCAAGCAGGAATTCTGGTGGTGGCCAAAGGAGCAGACGAAATGTATGAATTATTGTGCATTCTATATTTGAGATTGAGAGAACTCATATGCATCTTTTGATGACGAATTATTAATATTATTATTCACAATCAATGCAGAGTCTTGAATCATCTGGGACATTTGGTGGAAGGCAATGGAAGAGGAGGCATCGCAAAATTACCTCGCAGAAACCGTTCAATCTTAGAACTGAGGTATGTTTAATTTGGTTTACCAGTGAGCTTGAATTCCTACTTTAGTAGTTTTATTAGGCTTGCATTAGCTATGGTAGCATCTTATAACACTTTGTTTTAGATTGAACGGTTGGAAGGGTCATATATTAGAAACCAGTTAACCTTGTACATTTTATATCATCTTTTGTTTTCTTTATACTTGTTAAGATATTAAACTTTCGGGAATTTATAAAATTTCCTTGATTAAGGTCATTTCATGAATTATATTTTGTTTTAGTGCTTCCATTTTTGCTTCATTTCCTCTAGTAATGGATTTCGTTGTAGCGAAGGGGAAGGTTGAAGGAAGAAGAATTCGTCAAGAAAGTACAAGAAATGATGATGGAGGAGGAAAAGCAGCGGATACCAGTTGCTCAAGGTCTCCCATGGACAACAGATGAGCCAGAGGTAAGCCTCACATCATATTCATATATTTGAAATAAAGTAAAGTTATTTTTTACAGGCAAAACTAACATTTAACCCAATGTAATTGGCACATTTTGTGTGATAACCCATTAAACTTTTAATTTTTGTAATTACGCAATTGAACAAATTAAAATTGTTAAATTGGGTCATTCCTTCAAATTCATTGGATGTCCGTTTATTTATAATATACGTGGTAGTTAAAAATTAAAAGAAAATATAACATAAACGACATGGAGAATAATGACAAGAATGACATGGCGTGTTACATGCCCCTCAGGTGACATATGTGGTTAAATTGCATATTCTTCAGAGTACTTTAGTAGCCATGGATAGATCTCAGCTTGTGAACATGGATGGATAATTGATCATCTTTACTCTCCCTTGCTTCTTCATTTAATCAATGTGCCTTCATCACCTACTATTGTAATCAGGTAAATCCATTCACAACATCTATATAACATCACTTCAATTCACCAGAATAAGCCACATACATGACTTCCGACAACCATGGACGGCGACACTTAAAACACCCAAATTCTCTAAAATAATCAATTTTCTTCACTTAAAAGTTGGAGACAAATCCAAGCTCCTCATTAGCTTTTTCTCTAGTACTCTCACATCAGTCCAATTAAAAACCCATCACCATCTCCTCAAATCGATCATCACAATTAAAGAGCATTAAGTTCTATTTTTTTATTTGTAGCAAACAAGTAGTTAGTTTATTGGAATCCAAGTAAAAATAAGACGGATGGGGTTTCTTTGATCGATGTTCTTGCATCACAATCTCCTTTTCAAAAATGATAAAATATAGGGAAAGTTCAAAATTGAACTCATTAATAAGGTCAATTTTTTCTCTCGAAGGGTTCAGTCCAAAAGATCATATGAAACTGGGTTCTGTGAAAATCAATATTCGATGCCAAAAAAAAAATTCAAATAAAAACCAAACAGACAATAGGTAAATAGTTTTAGTACAATAAAAACATCAAAGCACAGACCTTTGGGTGAGATTGTGGACTGTTTTCAAACCCAGATTCGTCAATCTTCATGGGTGAGGGAAAGAGGAGTGAGAGATGGAAAGATATAAAAGAGAAGATGAGAAGAAGATTCTCCATCAATAAAATCCAGCGAGTCACCGTGGCGATAGTGGTGACCAGATATTGCGCAATGGAAGAGAAGGCACGGCACTGTGAGGGTCTAAAAAAGCCGCAAGGTGGTGGAGAGGGCAAGAAATTGGAGTTTAAAATTGAAAGGGTCGAAGATATAAAGTAAAGTAAAAGAAATTAGTGTTCCAAGCTTTTTTTTACTATATTTATGCCACATAATTTGTCTTTTGTTTTCCATTTTTTTTTTGCATAGCCACGTAGACAAAAACTAGACCGGCTGCTTAATTATTTTGACAAAATGACATAATTTAACAGTTTAATTAGTTCAATGAGGCAATTGCATAATTTAAAAGTATAATGGGATATTGCACAAAGTGTGCCGAGTACAATGGGGTAAAGGTTGGTTTTGTCGTTTTTACAGTTATATCTTGAATTTGCGTGTTTATGATTATGTTGGATCTTTTTTACTTGATGTGTCACGCTGGATATGAACAACAACAAAAAAAAACTGAGAATTTCATGTTCATCATCAAAACAAATCCATAGTTTTCAACAGGAACAAAACTTACATTTATGAAAACATGCAGTGATGACCTTTTCTAATTAAGCTTTCAATTGTTGTGGCATGAGTTACCTCCTCAGCGCCTAGCAAAGCCTCCGGTTAAAGAAAGCACAAGGCCGGTTGATCTGGTACTGCATAGCGATGTGAGGGCTGTGGAGCGTGCTGAGTTTGACCATCAGGTACAACTCCTTTTCCTTTTCTATTGATAATTATAGCCATGATGAATTGCAGGCCCTTTCTATGCCTGTTTGTACCATCATTTATCAATTTGAAACAGTTTTAATAATCAATTCTTAACGTGCATATCAGGTGGTGGAGAAAATGAGCTTTATTGAGCAATACAGAATGGAAAGGGAAAGACAGCAGAAGGTTGATGATAGTTAGAATATATACATGTTGTTCTTAATGAATATATATATTCTTGTTGTTTGGAATATATATTACCCGGAACTAGTTGGCAGAATATATACCTGATATGCATTCTTGTCTCATAGTTGGCAGAAGAAGAAATAAGGAGGCTTAGAAAGGAGCTTGTTCCAAGAGCTCAACCCATGCCCTATTTTGACAGGCCTTTCATCCCCAGAAGGTATAACCTGGTACTTTTAATGACTATATGTGCACATAAACATGTTGCGGCTGTTTTATTTTCAGATCAGAGAGGCATCCAACTATACCGAAAGAGCCAAGGTTGCACCTACCTCAACATAAGAAGATCAAGAGTTGCTGCATGTCTTGGAGTGACATGTGCGCGCATTAGCAGTAGCTGAGAAACTGTGAGATGAAAACTTTTTGGGCCGGGGGCAAATCTAGCTGAGTGGTGGGAGGGAGGGGAAGCTGTGGCAACTGCCATAGCTGTATTATTTTTTTGTTGTATGTATTTAGTATATTGAATTCTTCAATTTTGTGGGTTGAAATAACATAATTTTGGAAAGGCATTTCAAAATATATTCCCTCCCTATGTTCCACCCAAAAAAAAAAAAACTTATTTACAGAATTTGTAAATATTAAGAATATAATTTTGTTTACATGTTATACCCTTAAAAACAATAAAATGTTAATTTAATTAATTAATAGTGCGGTGCATGCATGATAACAAAATTATGATGAAAAAAAATTAAAAACATTGTTTCATTTTATATTTTTGTGACGTAAACTTTGACAAATGATAAAAAATATTTTGAATTTATCTACACAGTGGAGTAGCACTCCAATTAAATTACCTTAATAGTAACTTAACAAACTCACCTTCAGTGAGAGAATATACTTGGCATATAATAAGCCAACATACAGTGAGAAATCAAGTCTACATATGATGCACGTAATGTAATAATAAAACTTGTACTTAACCAAAATTAAACCACCACCGACAATTTGTCAAAAGTTATATATACAATTATACAAAATCTACCACCTTTGACTAAGAACAACATATAAACACTATTTATCAAGGGTAATTAATTTATGGGGTTGATTGATTAACTCAGGTAAACAATTTTAATTGATTAATATGACATCCATAATAGAGAAACAATGCCCACAAAAACTAGCCGTTACACGAGCGTCCAGAGCTCAACGTTCTTCTTCTCCGCTTCTCATCAATAATGATCCAACAAAGATTGATCCTAACACTAACCTCACCCCATCCTGTTTCTCTAAACCCTCTCTTCAACCTCCATCATTCGTTGACATTCAATCTGCTGGTTATTTTCCGATGGATTTTAGCGGCAAGAACTCCCGAACAGTCACCCCTGTGAAAGACCCAAAACCGAATCGATCTAAGATTTCGGAAATGCCAAAGAAATCTGAGAATTTGAATCCTAATTACACAAGCCCTGATCCGAAATTATCGAATTCCGCACCAAGCAAATCTGCCAAAAAGTCCCATAAATCTGTCCCGAAAATCCCTAACCCTGTTGCCTCACCGTCGCCTCGAAAGAAAATTCGAGAGAGGAAGTTTGTGGTGGCGAAGAAGAACTCGAAGAGAGAGAAATCCAACTCTTCGACAGCGGCGTGTCAGTGTAATATTAGTGGTAAGTCCCAGAAATGTCTCTGTGTCGCTTATGAAACTCTTAGGGCTTCTCAGGAAGGGTTTTTCGGGAATCGGGCTAGTATTGATGATTACTCTGATAGAGCTGAAAATGGCGTCAAAGGAGAGGTAGAAGTGAATCTCATTAATCAGAACCCTGAAATCCTGGATGAGTATGAAGAAAATTTGGGGGGTAATGATTGTTTGGAGAAATATGGATTGGATGAGACTGATGCGGTCATAAGAGAAATGGGGAATACAACTATGAAGAGGAGGAGAGATAAATTGTTGGAAAAAGCAATGCAGAGTGTGCCTGAACCTGGGTCTGGTAGAGTGCTGCATTTGGTTAAGGCTTTTGAGAATCTTCTTTCTATACCAAAGTCAAAGGAATCAGATGAAAAGGAATCAGAAGATACCAAGAAGGGTATGAAATGGGCATTGCCAGGATTGCAATCTGAGGATCCTGAAACACAAGTCTCTTCCTCTTCATTCTGTCCGTCAGATTTTTTCCTTACATCAGAGAGTTTAGGATTGAACTCTCAGGTTTGCTCTTCGTTAGATAGCAGCCATGGAAGGTTGGTATCAGTAAATTTATTGATGAAAAAAATTTATAACATCATTTTTTTCTATTTTTTTCCCCTAATCACCTTGATTTGGATTCTGATTTTGGTTTTGTTTATATTTTGAAGCTTCACTGTTTCAAGCAGGAATTCTGGTGGTGGTCAAAGGAGCAGACGAAATGTATGAATTATTGTGCATTCTATATTTGAGATTGAGAGAACTCATATGCATCTTTTGATGACGAATTATTAATATTATTATTCACATTCAATGCAGAGTCTTGAATCATCTGGGACATTTGGTGGAAGGCAATGGAAGAGGAGGCATCGCAAAGTTACCTCCCAGAAACCGTTCAATCTTAGAACCGAGGTATGTTTAATTTGGTTTACGTGTGAGCTTGAATTCCTACTAGTTGTTTTATTAGGCTTCCATTAGTTAATAGTTATGGTAGCATCTTATAATACTTAGTTTTAGACTGAACAGTTAAACTTACAGATTTAGAAAGGGAAGCTTATGTTTTAACTCATGCGTCCTTGAATGAAAATCTCATTACTAATCAACTGACTTGCCTTATGTTAGCATCTTATATCATCTTTTGTTTTCTTTAAACTTGTTAAGCTATTATACTTTCTGGAATTTATAACATTTCCTTGATTAAGGGCATTTCATGAATTATAGTTTGTTTTAGTGCTTCCATTTTTGCTTCATATCCTCTGGAAATGGATTTCGTTGTAGCAAAGGGGAAGGTTGAAGGAAGAAGAATTCATCAAGAAAGTACAAGAAAGGATGATTGAGGAGAAAAAGCAACGGATACCAGTTGCTCAAGGTCTCCCATGGACAACAGACGAGCTAGAGGTGAGCCTCACATCATATTCATATATACTAATAAAATTTGTAATAGAAGTAAAGTTAGTTTTTACAGTTATATCTTGAATTTGTTGAGTTATGATTATGTTGGATCATTGTGAAAGTCACTCTTTTTTACTTGATATATGTCGCGTTGGATATTAAAAAAAACGGAGAATTTCATGTTCATCGTCAAAACAATTCCATAGTTTTCAACATGAACAAAACTTACATTTATGAAAACCTGCAGTGATCAGACCTTGTCTAATTAAGCTTTCAATTGTTGTGGAATGAGTTACCTCAGCGCCTAGCAAAGCCTCCGGTCAAAGAAAGCACGAGGCCGGTTGATCTGGTACTGCATAGCGATGTGAGGGCTGTGGAGCGTGCTGAGTTTGACATCAGGTACAACTCCTTTTCCTTTTCTATTGATTATTATAGCCATGATGAATTGTATCATTTTTAAACAGTTTTAATAATCAATTGTGTTCAAACTATATTTGATGCATGTGTTTTTCTTAACGTGCATATCAGGTGGTGGAGAAAATGAGCTTTATTGAGCAATACAGAAGGGAAAGGGAAAGACAGCAGAAGGTTGATGATAGTTAAAACTTCTTGTTGTTTAGAATATATATTACCTGTACTAGTATTTAACTGATATTCATTTTTGTCTTATAGTTGGCAGAAGAAGAAGAAATAAGGAGGCTTAGAAAGGAGCTTGTTCCAAGAGCTCAACCCATGCCCTATTTTGAAAGGCCTTTCAATCCCAGAAGGTATAACCTGGTACTTTTAATGACTATATGATACGTGCACATTAGCAGATTCCAGTGGCTGTTGCTATTCAGATCTTTGCGTACGGCTGTTTTATTTTCAGATCAGAGAGGCATCCAGTTATACCTACAGAGCCAAGGTTCCACCTACCTCAACATAAAGAAGATCAAGAGTTATACCTACTGCGCGCATTAGCAGTAGCTGAGAACTGTGAGATGAATGAAATCAAGTTGACTTTTGGGGCCAGGGGCAAGTCCAGGCAATTGCCTTGACTGTATTATTATTATTATTTTTTGTTTCTTTTTCTTATGTGTATAGTATCTCGAATTCTTCAATTTTGTGGGCTGAAATAATAACATAATTTTGAAAAGGCATTTCGAAATCACTTAACGAATGTTCCCTATGTTCCACAAAAAATAAAATCAAAATTACATTAACAATAACTTAACAAACTCACCTTCAGTGAGAGAGTATACTTGGCATATAATAAGCCAACATACAGTGAGAAATCAAATCTATATATGATGGACATGATGAATTGTAATAATAAACCTGCACTTAACCAAAATTAAACCACCACCGGCATTTTGTCAAAAGTTACAGTGGCTTAAGTTTGTAATATATGTGTCCATAACATTACAATTATGCAAAATCTACAACTTTGACTAAGAACTACATATAATATCAGAGGTAATTAATTTCTGGGGTTAATTCTTAAATCATTCATTAACTACTGCAATATATAAAGATGGAGGAATCCCAAATAACTGCCAATTTAAGCAAGAAAAGATCGCTCTTTAACTCTAAACTAGCTACAGATTGTATTTTTTTGTTAACTTTGGAGAGGTGGAACCCCTTTTTATATTGGAGGCATCAAAGTAACAATAATAAGATTAAAATCTTAAGAGAGATCCGAACCTAAACCTCTAATAAAAACATGCTATCACCATACAAACTATTTTCTTTGATCTTGACAAGCTCCTCCCTCTCTCTCTCTCTCTCCCTCTCCCTAAATATCCCATCAACACCATTTTCTGGCTGATTTTCTTTGCCTAAAATGGCCACATTTTCAGTTGGTCCTCAAAATGTACCGACCTCAGTGCGATAGAGTAGTAAATGGAAGCAACATGAGCGCCACCAAGCCAGCAACTCATCCTTTCATCTCTATCCGACTTCAAGACGACCTTCTTCATTGGCATCCCTCTATCAGGATCACAACACTTGCTCTCTATTTCATGTTAGTTTGGTTGTTGGATTTATCTATTTGATTGCGGGTAATCAATTATTGTTATTATATCATAAAAGTACTTGTATACATGTGTTTAATTGTGCCCATAAAGGTGCATTCGGATGGATAATTTTCAGTATAGCAAAACTCTTTGTTTATATGATTACTCTGTTTGTTACTTTGGACCACAAGAGGAGGAGGTACCATGTTTCTTTGCAAAAGTTTTACTCATGCCTAACTTTCTATCATCAGGTTACTGCCAAAAGTTGATTCAATTCTGCAATTCCACAAGCATCCTCGATTTCAACATTTATCAATGAAGTATCAGTCCTAGTCAAGTAAGTGACAAATAGTCCACACAAATGTGTTTGAGCAGAATGGTGAATTCAGAGTTGCAGCTAAAGCAGTTTGGTTGTAAGCTTACAATAAGAAAGAAGGAAGCTTTGAAGCCAGAAGCCTCTGCTGTCGTCACAATGCCACCCCAGTATGTATTTCCAACTCAACTGCCGACGAGCCAAATCAGCGCTCCTTCCGCGGCAAGTTCCCCAGCCCCTACTTCAGCTCCTGTAACTGAGTTGCCTGCTCAAAATCAAGTGATTCATCTCATCCGCCACTGAAATACCCCATGGCTGGAACTTTTTACCGGTCTCCTGCACCTGGAGAACCACCATTTGTTTTAGCAAGAATTTCTTCTATTTTTAAATAATGAAAAAGAACATTTTCATAACTACGGGCATCCTTTATTGATCTACATTTCTGCAGGTTGGAGACGAAGTGCAGAAAGGCCAGGTCATTTGCATTATTGAGGCCATGAAACTGATGAATGAAATTGAAGTACGTACCTCTTATCATAAATTAGTCGATGCTACCACTTTTTTGCAAGTTCATCCCTTGCAATTCTTTTGATGAAATACGTCTTGCTCTTACTTTTCAACTAATTCTTTGCTTGGGAGGATTTCTGTTCCTTATGGGCTATTAGTTCTCTATTTTCATTCCCCTTCCTTCTGCGAATATAATTGCATACGAGTAAGAAAGTGAGTGACTCTGGATTATTAGGATAAACTTTGCTGCGTACAGTCTAATCAATCCCTTGTAGTGTAAATATGATTCTTTTGAAATCATCCCAGAAAATAAAATTACGGTAGGATCAATAGTTTAACTCTAGTCTGAATTGTTGTGTCAGGCTGATCAATCGGGAACCGTAGCCGAGATACTGGTAGAGGATGGAAAGCCAGTTAGTGTGGACTTGGGTAATATCTCCCTCCCTATCGAACACGCGCGCACACACACTTCCATATGGATTTTGTATCTGATGTCCATGTTTTCCATTCTGCAGCCTCTGTTTGTCATTGTTCCTTGAAGAACTTGTATAAAGATTTTCCATAGGCTGAATCTGTTCTTTTTGAAGGTTTCTAAAAATACTCACACTTATGGCCCTTTTTTCGTGACATGTATATCATCAACCCAATAACAGTTAAAAGTTTGGACTGTGGCCATGGGATGGCATGGGGCATGGCAAAGCCTCCTTTTTGTTACAAACACATCTGATATTTACAGCCAAATTCTGTGGATCGATCGTGTTCGTCTCCTTTCTGATCTTTAACACACCTGGATCCAAATAAGCTCTAAAATGGTGCATTAGTACTACTATTACAAGGCAAGATACTTGGAAAAAATTTATACTACATGCGGAGCAGTTAAAAGTTATTTCTTGGCCAGAGACGTCTGGAACTTGACCGTTCATGTGTGCTTTCATTATTCTCTATATATATATCTTCCCATTAATCTGTTCTCACAAAATAATTTAAAACTAGTATCTCTAATTTTCGAATGGACAAAAGGAAATTGCATCTCTAATTTTAAACGGTGTGAATTTTGTGGGCAAGGAAATCGTACCTTGCTAGGGTTAGGGTTTTGTGTTGGCTGAGGAGGAGAGAAATCCACGAAAAGTGCGGAATTGATTGATTGATTGAAGAGGGGAGAATGGCGGTGGGCGATTATCTAACGACGCTGCGTGGCGAACTCTTAGAATCCGGGAACCGTGTTAGGGTAATGTGGATTCCAAGAGCCTTCTTGAGTCCTTCAAGTTGAGAGAATGTCCAAACCCCTTTGGTGCTTTTAGGTGGAATCTCCAACCCTTTAAGTCACCAAAAGGGTCTCTTTGATCTTCCAAGAGTCCAAGTCTTGAGTCTGAAGAGAAGTCTAAACTCTTTAGTGCTTTTAGGTGGAAAAATCCAAGCCTTTAAGTCACCAAAAGGGTCCAAGTCTTGTGTATCTAGAGATCCCCTTTCCCAATGGAATGGAAGGGGTATTTATAGGGTTCTCTCGAGAAAGTAGTCATGTGCAAGGCACATGCTTTCGAGGAAATTCGGAAAAACCCTTTAGTCATTAGAATAATGCCCATATTGCCTCGTCTTCTCTAAATGCCACCAATCCAATCCTCAATCAATTCTCAAAACGAGTAGCCACGAGTCTTCCTCGCCTCGGGACATGTGGAGGCTTATCCGGGTCTAAAGACATTTATTTCGACTTTTCCATCTTCATTCCATTAGGTTATCGCGAACCCTAATTTGCACATTTAATGAGTGTCGTGGAACCCTAATTGTGCATTTAATTCAATTAGGTCGTATGAACCCTAATTTTGCACTTGGGCCCACATTTGCCCTCAGCGAGAGTCGCATTCCCAAATAGACGATCGTGCAAGAAAATTATAAGCCTTTGAATGATTTTGCAGGGCTCTTTCTTGAATAAATTGGGAACTTCTCCAAAAATCTTTCCATATCTTGTCGATATTTGTTTCCTTATTTTTTTCTCGCAATGGAAACAAGGAAATATAATCAAATATAAATAAATTTTAATCTAATAAAATCCTTCTTTTGGTAAATCAGACCTTAATTAATATTATTTTTTTCGAAAATAAAATCAAATCTTAATCTTATGTTGGAAAATACAATCAAAGCTTTCTTTGTTTTGGAAATAAATCAAATCTTAATCTTATTTTGGAAATAAAATCAAAGCTTTCTTTGTTTTGGAAATAAATCAAATCTTTCTATATTTTGAAATAAACCAAATCTTTCTTTATTTGAAAGCAAAAGATTTTACTTATTTATACATATATATATATATAAAATATATATATGCGTATAAATAATCTATTTTCAAAAATTACCCTTATTGGGAATAAAACTAAATCTTCTTTATATTTAGCAAATAATATCTTTATATATTTTTATTTAGAAATGAATTCAAAGATACTTATCTTTTGGAAAATCTTCGCGGCAAAGGAGCATTCATTTCAAGCAGTTGATTGATAGAGCAACAGGACCTCAAAGGTATGAAGGGTAATGACCCTAGTAGTGAGGCTTACATAGTCGAAGACATACATGGTCAAGCTTCATATAGATTTTTTTTTTTTTTTAGGGGTGAAAAGAACGACCCATGGGTGGCCTAAGGCAAATATGGCCGCCTTTAGGTGGCCTAAGGCAACATGGTCGCGCTTTAGTGGCCTAAGGCAACATGGCTGGGGAACAATAAAGTTTTGGAGGAGCGATTACTATTTTAATCATAAATTTTGACTCGTTTGGAGTTTCGGCCCATAATATATCAAAACGAAGATATCGACGAGCCTATATAAAGCCAATATGGTCAAACCCTAGGTAGCCTAAGGCAACATGGCCGAACCCTATGGGGAAAATAAAGTTTTGGAAGAAGCGATTCTTATTTTGATCATAACTTTTGACTCGTTTGAAGTTTGGGGCCCATAATATATCAAAATGAAGATATCGACCAGCCCTACAAAGCCAATACGACCAACCCTAGGTAGCCTACTGGCAACATGGCCGAACCCTATGGGAAAAATGAAGTTTTAATGAAAAGATAAAGTTTTTGGAGGAAGCAACTACTATTTTGATCATAACTTTTGACTCGTTTGGAGTTTGAAGCCCATAATATATCAAAACGAAGCTAGCGAGGAGACCTACAAAGCCAACATGGTCGAACCCTAGGGGGCGGAACCTACAAAAATTTAATTTTTTTTTTTACTCCCCCAATCTTTCTTTTTGTCTTCCGAGCCCCATTACCTTGATTACATCTTGGTTTTTTCCTGGATAATAAAGAAAGACTTGACGTTTAGTCCACGAAGAACACGAAGGAAGAAAAAATGCTCTAGATGCGGTGAAAACCGCCTCAGGGAGCCGAACCTAGGAGCCGAACCACAGGGGTGAACCCTAACTCTTTCGACATTGTTTCATCTTCTTTTCGTGTGTTTTGAAGCTTTACTCTCTCTGATATTCCTCTTTGGCATGGTGAGCATTTCGAGCTCAAGTACTTTATTTGACGTCCCTTCCTCGCTTCTTTAGATCCCTTATCTTTGAACTTTTTTTTTTTTTGCAGCCCTCCCTGTTGAACATTCTGCAGACTTAGGGAACAACCAAGGAGGCCCCGCTTCTCAATGATTGGGAAAGGGTTCCCTCCTTTGGTCTTTTAAATCGTCTTTTGGAAGCAAGTCCAAACTTATGCCCGTCTGACTTTTCCTCCACCATAGAAGGAAGGCTTGTTTCATATCCAACGGCTTGTGGGAGTTGGGATGACTTCTTCTGTCGATTCATCTAACCACCTTCAAGAATAGCAACATTGGATTAACTAGCTACTTAGGAATCTTGATTATGTGGATAACTTTGCATCCAAATTGCAGGAACATTCATATCCAATAGGACCTACATATTCATCACTTCTTTGGGGTGAATGCACCTTTACTCCGGAGGATGTCTATGCCTCTTTTCGGTAAGTATTTGCCCCTGCTTGGCGTGAGTCACGCTTTTGGTGAGATGATCGCGCAAAATATTATAAGTGTTGAAGTCTTGATTCCAATTAATAACACTTCATGGGCTTGATGTTTTGCAATCCTCAAAAACGAAAGTCCTGGGAGAGGGAACCTCTGGGGAGCAAACCCTGAAGGGCGAGCCTTAGAGGAGCTCTCCGGGATATTTTGAAAATCTTCGATCTAATCTTTCTTACCATCTCTTGAAATTTCTCTTTCTTTTGAATCAAAGTCAGTCATTGAGAACCAAACATTTCGTGAAGGCTTCGATAGCCTTCAAGGCCCGATAGCCTCAAGTCCTCATTGATAGTGTTGAAGACCTGGCCGATAGCTTGAAGGCTGATAGCATCGAAGGCCCGATAATAGCCTTGAAGATCTCTTGATAAAGATCGAAGACTGCTGATGGCCTCAAGACCAAGCTTTAGGTATTCCTCTATCTTGATTCGACAGTCATGACCTTTGGATCATGAATCGTCAGAGTTCTTTTCATTTCTTGTATCGAAAAATCATGTACATTTATTTCATACAAACTAACACTTGAATCTATACTTTTCTTTTCTTTTTCCTTTCTTTTTTTTTTTAAAGAAATTTTAAAAAAAAGCGTTCAAGTATAAGTGAAAGTTTGTCAATTTATTGATAATAAAATTGTTTTAAACGAAAAGCATAACATTTCATATATAATAAATCTTGCTTTTGTCGGTGAAAGCATAACGTTCACCGCTTTTAGAGATAAAGTGTAACTTTTTGGGTCTGAGGGCTTATAGTTAGGTGCCTCATTCACTTTTGATGATAAAGTGTAACACTCGGGTGCCTCGTCACTTGGGTCATCCAACTTCTTGGCAAGTGCAGTCTACGATGACTTGAAAATGGGTGCCTCGTCACTTGGGTCATCCAATATTTTGCGAAGTCACGATCTACGAGGACTTGAAATCGGTGCCTCGTCACTTGAATCGTCCAATTTCTTGGCAAGTCACGATCTACGAGGACTTGACCACCGCTTTAGTGGACCACAATCTTGGGTGGTTTTTTTTTTTCGAATTCTTGTGCCTCCTCCCTTGGTCATCCAATTTACTTGGCAAAGGATATTCCCGAGGACTTAAACCACCATTTTGGTGGACCACCATCTTGGGTGGATTTTTAATTCATATGTAGTTCAAAGTTTGTTCGATGGTACGTAGAGCCAATATTTGAGTTCTTGACTTAGGGGACTACACCATGGGTGATGGTATTGCACGCTTTCTTCTCTAGTTCAATCTCCCTACCGCCAATTTCTCATGGTATATCCTCCGTAGATGGTAACGATCCATAGTGGAATGCCTCACGTATTGGTGGTATACATGTAAGTCGATCTTCTTTTCTTTTCATTTCTTCGATTAACCGACCGGGCCTTGAGGTTTCACCACCCGTGCTCGACCCATTGTTTGTCTGAGCTCCTGAACGCCTTCTCATTGTATGTGATAGCCTCTCCGAAACTAGCATTGTGGTATACTTGTCCCATACTTTTCTCTCGCTTCGTTCAAATTTCTCATTCTTCTCCCTCTTGCCCCTATGGTTTTGACCGAGAATCCACCAAAGCCACAGCTTGATGTCCTCTCTTGCTTCTTCCATGTATCCATCGCATGGGTCAGTGGAAATGTCATGATTCCCCAAGTCTTGTGCAAAAGATGAGAGGTCGCAAATGAATCTCACGCCTTGGTAATGAGGTAGGGCTTGAAGGCGTCTAAAGCACCATTGTTGTACATCTTAACCAAGTTCTTTTCTTCATTGGTTACTACACTTACACGTGCTTGGGCCTCTGAACTCAACTAACGTAATCTGAAAGCTCCTCATTCGCTTTCTTAAACCGCATGAGCTCTACAATGGTTACTGTTTACGCATAAAAAACTTCTTAAAATTGTAATTTTAGGTCATCCCAATCATGGATGACCCTTTTCTCCAAATTATAGTACCAATCAAGGCACTATCCGTCAAAGTCTTGTTGAATTCCGCATCAACAAGTTGTGGTTGTTCACCTCATCATATCCTAGCCACGGAGACATCGACTCTACAAACCCCGACAATATGTTCCTTGGCATTTCCTTTCCCTCCGTTGTATTTTGGAAATTGTGGCGGATGCTCAATATACCCTGTCGGGTAAGGTTGCCTCCGAATGTGTGCAGGGTAAGGAGGAGTAAAGTCTAACTCCGAGGGTCGAGATGTCTGTCTGCGAAGTTGATTGATCACGTCGATCATATCATCCTTCGTCACGTACTGGCTTGTGGCGTGAACTCTCTGGGGTGTTGTGATATACTGCTGCATCGGCAATGTGTATGGTAGAGAGGTTGGTTGATGCACGCTTGCATCATGCACAACTGGCACTGGTGGAAGTTATTGGCTCATTCGCTGGACATTGCTTGGAATGTTTGGCATTTGCACCTGTAAAAATGATGGGATGATGTTCGTTTGAGGTTGGCTTGCTTCCAACCTAGGTTGTGGCCCGTCACCACCGCTTCGGAGCTCCAGTTGATTCTCGGAACCGATTGACTTTCCGTCAATGGAGGTACAATCTGGTTCTCTTTGTTGTTGCTGCCATTGTTGTTGTCCTCCACTCCTACTTGTTCTCCATGCGAATTGCCTGGGAACATGGCCTTGAAGGTAGGGATCTGCATCAATTGCTGGCGGAAATTCCACATCTCTTCTTGCTTCCTTTCAGATCTCCAAAGATCATGGCCATCATCATACCTTGTCCTTCCCGTGCTTCCTTCAATGCTTTGAGCATCTCCAGGTTACCAAAGATTCATTTGTTCTCCACTTGCATCCTCGTCTTGCCTTTCTGCGTTGGTTTGTTGTTGATTGGCCATGTATAGTGATGTTGAACTCCTTCCGGCGTCTTTAATAAGTGGTTGGTCAAAATCTAGATTTCGCGCCTTGGAATGCTTGAGTTACTTGCCTTGGAACCGGATCCGGTGAGGTAATGCTATTTGTTGGTGAAGTGGCTCTTCCTGTAGTTCTCCCACTTCGAGTTGTGGGCATACCCTTCACGAATTCTACACCTCCCAAAGAGTCGTCGCTTAAAGAAATATAAATGGAAATCGTACCTTCTTTGTGGTTAGGGTTTAAGTGTTGGTGAGGAGGAGAGAAATCCACGAAAAAGTACTAATTGATTGATTGATTGAAGAGGGAGAATGACGGTGGGCGATTACTCTAACGACGCGTGGCGTAACTCCTAGAATCCGGAACCGTGTTAGGTAACAGGATTCCAAGAGCCTTCTTGAGTCCTTCAAGTTGAGAGAATGTCCAAACCCCTTTGGTGCTTTTAGGTGGAATCTCCAACCCTTTAAGTCACCAAAAGGGTCTCTTTGATCTTCTAAGAGTCCAAGTCTTGAGTCTGAAGAGAAGTCTAAACTCTTTAGTGCTTTTAGGTGGAAAAATCCAAGCCTTTAAGTCACCAAAAGGGTCCAAGTCTTGTGTATCTAGAGATCCCCTTTCCCAAATGGAATGGAAGGGGTATTTATAGGGTCTCTAGAAAGTAGTCATGTGCAAGGCACACGCTTTCGAAATTCGGAAAAACCCTTTAGTCATTAGAATAATGCCCATATTGCCTATCCTTCTACAGCCACCAATCCAATCCCTCAATCAATTCCCAAAGCGAGTAGCCTCCACGAGTCTTCGCCTCGGGACACGTGGAGGCTAATCCCGGGTCTAGCACATTTATTTCTGACTTTTCCATCTTCATTCCATTAGGTTATGCGAACCCTAATTTGCACATTTAATGAGGTCGTGGAACCCTAATTGTGCATTTAATTCAATTAGGTCATGTGAACCCTAATTTTGCACTTGGGCCCACAAATTTTAATTACGTCAACTAACTGCAATACCCACAAAATAAGAGAACCTATATAACATGCACTTTGTATGCTCAATAAACCATGCATTGGAGCAAATACGTAACATGTTCATAATATTATGTACGACGCTCATTGGGCAAACCGAGTGATTAGGTCAAACAGAGGAGGATTTAAAAAAATAGTTGGCACTTCAAAAACATACGAGAGAGAGAGCAGATGTATACTCAAATCGAGGTCAGATTACGATATATATATATATATATAGAATGGATCAGTCCGGACCTGATCAAAAACGGACCTTTTTTTTTTTAAAACAACTAAAAAAAATTTAATATTTTATGGAACTGAAATTTTTTCATAATACAATGTTTTGGGCGTGTTTTGAATACCTATACCAAAAAATGGTGGTACAGTCTACACAGACTTTTGTTATACGTACCCAAATCATACCCAAACCACTGTATTATGAAAAAATTTCAGTTCCATAATTTTTATTTTTATTTAGTTGTTTTAAAAAAAAGCAAAAAAAAAAAAAAGAAGTCCGATTTTGGTCCTGGCCCCGGAGTTCGGACCGATCCTACTTCTCTATATATATATATATATATATGGGTTCCATCCACAAGAACCCTTTTTGGCTCATGAAATTTCTACCGAGCAAAAAATAAAATAAAATAAAATTTCACAGGCCAAAAAAGGATTGCTCACACGAAGAACCGTTTGCTCTGAATGGAACCTTTATATATATATATATATATATATATATATATATATATATATATATATAATGTTTTTGATAAGTTTTACTCATGCCTAACTTTCTATCATTTCCACCATCTCCGTATCGAAGCCTCTTAACGTCCCACCATGGAACTTTTTATATATCAAAGAGACTCTAAATAATTATATATTAAAAATATAGAATAAAAAATAGTATGACTAATTTAGCAAAAAAATTAAAAAATAGTATGACTAAATATTAACTTATCGTTTTATATTAATTTTAGTATTTTAAAAAGTCCTTTAGTTATTTAATCATAGAATAAATTCTAACTTAAAAATAATATTTAGGATTTTATTGTTAGGTTTCAACTCAACTTTAGACTCTAAATAACTATATATTAAAAATATATAAAATAATATCTTGAATAAATAATAAACTATATTATAAAGTATATATATATATATATATTAATGATTAAAATTTAGTTACTACTTGTAAAACCCCAACTTTTTGAATAAAGATGAATTTTCTATAAATATTATTTTTGAATATTATGGAGTGAAATTGATATAATAGTTGTGGGTAATATTTATAAATTTTACAAAGTACGCAAGTTGTTATATAATATTCGATTGGTCGGAGAATATTCGTTTTAACAGGGAATATTAGTACAACGACACAATCATTGGTGGACCCTACAACGGAATTATTGTCGGATTGAGAAAACGACAAAAATATTTTATGAAAATAACGGCGGAAGTTTTATTTATTAATCTTGTTGAACTACTCGGTAGTAAAGATAAAGATGTCTGCATGGTTGCGTAAGTAAGACACTAGAATTATTGATGCTTACGTGAGAAGTCATTCAGTTTTATTCAATTATTGTCGATATTTTATGAGGTATTTTGTTACTTATTATTTAGATTCCCACTCACTCATTTTTTAAAATTATCGAAAGAAAGTTATAAAGTATATATATATATATATATATATATATATATATATATATATATTTGACATGTGTGTGTGTGTGATAGTGGATTTTGGGGAAAGTGGGATGAATGATTTGGGTGGAAGCATTTTCAACCGTAAGTGGAGAAATGGTGGAGTGATGGGTATATTATATATATATATATATATATATATATATATATATATATATATATATATATATATGATGGTGGTGTACTATATGTAATATATGTATTATATATATATATGTAGGTTGGATAATTAGCAGATGTGATTTAAGCAAAGTCATGGGGAGTGATAACTTGGAGTAATTTACGTGTGTATATATATATAATATATAATATATATTATATTTTATTTAAAAGATTTTGTTTTAATTATGGACCGTCTCGATTAAAGTAAATCAATCCTAACCGTTCATGAGTTAATTCTTATCTGAATCCATTTTTCTATAAATAAAGCTCATTCCTTCATTATTTTCTTTTAATTCATTCATCAAGCTTTAGAGAGAAAATTATAGAAAAACTATAGAAAAGTATTCTCGCTACTTCCCTCTTATATTCAATTTCTTTTACGGTAAGTGGGTGTTATTCTTTCTTATTCATGAAGAAAAGCGATTTGTTATTCCATTTCTTATTATTCTGTTGGAATAACTTTTGTATCGTGGTCACCCTATACTTGGTGACATTCTTCTATTATTCTCATTGGAACATCCTCATGCGTGTGTTTTACACGGATCTGGTTCCGCTCTTTATTATTATTCGTTGGAACATCATATGCATGTGTTTTACACCGGACTGGTTCCGCCTTATTATTATTCTGTTGGAACATCCTCGTCTGTGTGTTTTACACCGGACCGGTTCCGCCTCTTTATTATTTCTGTTGGAACATCCCGCTTGCGGTGCAAATTTTGCCTGTCACCTGTTCCGTTATTATTATTACTGTTGGAATAACTTGTCTATCTGGTACTGCATGCATGATGATTTCTTTTGTTATTCCATTCTTTCTTATACTCGGTTGGTTAAAGTTTTGACTTCTATACTCCATGAAATTAGTAGAATATCCTTAATATTTGCGCTTCATCCAAAGATCTTTTATGGAAATATTCTTCCGATCATTCTTGAATTTTACTCTACAAAACAAAGATCATGTTGACAATTTAGGCGTTAATAATTCTGGATAAAATAATTCTTGAACTTGTTTTATTGAATTCTTATATCATTGTCATCATCCTCGTGTTTATATTTTATTGAAAGTCATCTGTATTCAGTAGTGCATAGATGGACTTGGTATGATTATGACCAGAGATTATTCGGTGTAATCATGGCCAATAGTAATGTTACAAATGATGTGGTAAAAGTTCTCATTGCCGTAGTGCATTGATGGATGATTGTTGGCATGATCATGACCATTAATGAATACACAAATATTCTTGGCCGTAGTGCATGGATAATTGTGGTCGTGATACTAAAGAATATCCTTGGCAGTAGTGCGGGGGGATTCGATGATGTGAAATATTTATTAAGTCGAGTCTCGGCGATAATAAAGGAAAAAACTTTTTAATCATAAAAGATAGTAGATTTTATTTTATACTTGACTCTTTTAATGGATTGCTTGTTAAATTGCGAGCTTAAACTTGATGTCTATTATATTTTATCAGTTTAACATTGTTGGAGACTAATGATAATTTATTCTGCATTATCTTAGTCATAATATTTCTTACTGGGCTAGTTGAGCTCACCCTTCCTTTCACTGTTCTCTTCAGAAAATGAGAATATAGTTGGGACGAGTCGGGGAACGGAGTGATGGTCCAGAGGATAGCATTAGTAGTCCTCACTATTCTATGAAATAGTGTGATAATAATTGTAATGAGGACTCCTTTTGAGTTTGTATAATCTCTAGTAGATAATATTTGTATTCAAACTCACAGTTTATGTTTTGTCGTATTGTACACGGCGGTTGTATTTGAATATTAGGGATTCGCTTAATGGTTTATCCAAGATCGATAATACTTCATAATAAACGATTTTGAAGTAGAACTCAAAATAACGATCAAAACATGGATACAATCAAAGATAGTAGCCAAAATAGACATCTTGGACAAAAGGAAAATTTTCATTTTTCGATGAATAGTCTTAGTATTCGTGAATAAGGCCATATACGTGAATAGTAATCCCACACAACAAGTTCCAAATTTGATAAAAGTTCAACTAATATTTTGGCATAATGATATTGAAGAAAATAATATCATTTGCAAAAGAAATAACATCCTTACCTCAAAATAACCGTATTTCGACATCGAATTTTGGTATAGTCTTGTGAAACTTCATACCGTATAAAGAACACTCAAAGTATACTCACAAGAATACGCTCGATAATATAGAGAGAAAAAGAGAGAAAACTTGTTTTTAGTGTGATTTTCAATTCTAACTTAGCCCTCTATTTATAGGAAAATGCTAGAACGCCAAAGGAGACTAAAATAATAAAATATTAATATTTTAATTTAAAATTCCTACGCATGCTTTGTTAGGCCAAGACCAAATACCACCTTGGAAAATTTCCAAAGAAATTTCACATGTGTAATCACACCAACCAAAGTGGGTCCCACCCATAAATTTAATAAAAATTATTTTATTTTCCAAAACTTCAACAATTCATAGAAAATAGACTGTTTATCAGAAAAATACGAATTTTATGTCCATTCTGCCTGAAATCGAATTCTCTACAACTTTGTAGTTTTGAGTTTTTCCAAATTCCAAACTGAAAATATCCGAAATTCACAAACGGATAATTTTTAATACTTCTAGTCCGACCAAAAACTGATAAAACACCTCAACATTAATTCCTTCAATCATAACCACATAAAATAAATAAATCCATCATTTATATCAAATAAATATTTTATTATCATATAAATCAATAATTAATTATTCACAAATAATATTACAGAATCACAATTATGATAATCGGTAGCTCCTGTGAGAAGGGGGACTTTCCAATAAGGATTTCTCCTTCTTGCCGCGAATTAGGTGACCAAACCTCTCCTTGAGCGTAACTTTCTAGACATTGCCAATAATGTTATCGATAATATTATTCAAATAATATGAATTATTGATCCGATAATGGAAAATACTTGTGCGATGACAATAATAATAATGTAAATATCAACGCATCAATTATTGAATCAATAGAATAAAATAATGAATAGTAATTATCGTAACAATTATTGAGTAGTGCCTTTCACGTCATTTAATCAATAATTCAACAATCTTGTCTTAATACTGTAATATTCTTTATGCAACCACGCGTATTATCAGATTTTAACCACCGTGTAACCCAACAATGTTAGTTAATTGGTAATAATTTACGCCGATTATTTATAAAACTCAATCTTTGTCGTTTCTTCCATCCAACCGCTTTTCCGTTATGGGGCCCATGAATGGTCTGCTGCTGCCGCATTTAATAATATTCCCATGACAGCAAGAATATTCCACCATCAAACGAATATTCCCCGACAAAAATGAATATTTTAATAACAACTTGTTTATTTTGCAAAAATTGTACATTTCACCCATAACCAAAGCATTATATCAAATTACCACCTTATTAATTAAGAATAATAATTAGAGGAAATTCGATTTTATTTATAAAAAGTTGGGGTCTTACAACCTCCCCTCCTTATGACATTTCGTCCTCGAAATTGACGTACGTACCTGGTTCCGTTATTATTATTCTGTTGGAATAACTCATGTCTATGCAAGACCGCATGCATGTGTGGTGATTTCTTTTGTTATTCCATTATTTCTTATACTCAACTTGGTTAAAGTTTTGACTTCTATACTCCATGAAATTAGTAGAATATCCTTGATATTTGCGTTTCATCCAAAGATCTTTTCATGGAAATATTCTTCCGATCATTCTTGAATTTTACTCTCTACAAAACAAAGATCATGTTGACAATTTGGACGTTAATAATTCTGGATAAAATAATTCTTGAACTTGTTTTTATTGAATTCTTATATCATTGTCATCATCCTCATGTTTATATTTTGTTGAAAGTCATCTCGTGGCTCAGAAGTATGTAGATGGACTTGGTATGATTATGACCGAGGATTATTCGATTGTAATCATGGCCGTAATGTTACAAATAATGTGGTAAAAGTTCTCATTGGCCCGTAGTGCATTGATGGATGATTTGTTGGCATGATCATGACCATTAATGAATACACAAATATTCTTGGCCAGTAGTGCATGGATAATTGTGGTCGTGATACTAAAGAATATCCTCGACCGTAGTAGTGCAGGGTGATTCGATGATGTGAAATATTTATTAAGTTTGAGTCTCGTGATAATGATGATGAAAAAACTTTTTAATCATAAAAGATAGTAGATTTTATTTTCTACTTGACTCTTTTAATGGATTGCTTGTTCATTATAGCTTAAACTTGATGTCTATTATATTTTATCGGTTTAACATTGTTGGAGACTAATGATAATTTATTCTCGCATTATCTTAGTCATAATATTTCTTCTCGGGCTAGTTGAGCTCACCCTTCCTTTCACCGTTTCTATTCAGGAGATGATAATATAAATTTGGGACGAGTCTGGAGAATCGGAGTGATGGTCCGGAGGATAGCATTAGTAGTCCTCACTATTCTGTGAAATAGTGTAATAATAATTGTAATGAGGACTCCTTTTGAGTTTGTATAATCTCTAGTCGATAATATTTGTATTCAAACTCACAGTTTATGTTTTGTCGTATTGTACACGACAGTTGTATTAGTAAGTTGTATTTGAATTTTGTACCATGTATTTGACGACCCAAGATGGGTGATGTATACCTAATTTTGGGGGCGTCACACTACTTCTATTTCTAATAGATATTTAGTTAATTATTACTAAGAAATCAATTCTAACTTAGATATTAATGATTAAAATTTAGTTGACTTTTAAAACTAAAAATCATAACGTCATGTTCTACAACAATATGTTCTTAAATATATAATTATATATTAAAAATATAGGAAAATTATTATTAGTACAATATTGTTATTAAAAAAAACTTAATATATTATACAAAATATATTAATAATTAAATTTTAGTTATTAATTTATTTCATGATATAGCATACCTTTAGTTTATTATTGTAAAACTAAATTAAAAAAACTATCACGAATATTAAATTAAAACAACAAAAATCACATTCACCCGTTTGTGACAATTGTATGTGGTTTATATTTATTTATTTTTAAGTAAATGTTGTAATTATTCTAATATCAATAGTAAGTTATTTTATGAAATTCATAGTTTTTTTTATAAACATTATATATATATATATAAATCAAATAAAATGTTAAAAATAATACTATTTATAAAATAAAATCGTACTTTGCACGGGGTAGTTGTAACACCCCCTTCCCGAATAGGAAAGGGAGGTCACGTGCAAAGCACAACAATCCTCAAAATTAGTAAACAGAGCACTAAAGACTTCAACTATGTAATAATGATAACCATCAATAAGGCATTAAATACGATTCTCAACATAGAGTCAAAATAATCAAAACCTAAAATTCGAATCCACCTAGATGGTCAAAGGCAACACTCTCATCACACCAGCCCTGAATCACCCCTGCAAACCTGCCGGAAGAAAAATACAGCATGAGCCAATTGCCCAATACGGATACAGATATACAAAAGATATACGAAAATAGCTGAGACAAAATATTGAACAAAGCCTTAAGTGCAAATACGAACGAAAGTATAATATCCAAAGATCTGAATGGAATATATCTGAATCAACGTAATGAATATATCTGAATCAACGTAATTGACGAAACAAATAAAAGAATTAAATAAATAACGAACTGAAGTGACTAACTTAATGACTTGAACTGAACAGAAACCAACAAAACTAATCAAATAAAATAATAGACTGAAACAAATGGTTGGAGTTATTTTATCTGAATGAGCTCGAAGTATACCTTGCCACATAAAAGTAAGTCAAATGATGCCACACAGTAAATCACACATTGACCGCGGATCCAAATGTCTGAAATCGGATAGGTGTGTTTGGCACAACATCACCAATCCGCATGAATGTAAAACTAGGTTAACCCATACGCCTTCCACAACAAAACACCAAATGATCCACTTCTCCGAGAGCCAAAACGGAGACGCCAGTGGACTAATCACACCGCCATGGAAAGTGTCATGTCTCTCGCGTGCAAGACGACATGCCGCGTGGTACCCCACGGTGGTTATAACTTAGTATACCCTACAAGATATTCTAACAAAAATATCATGTCACAATACACGCGACAAAATACCAACAAAAGGGTTCTATATGTATATGTTGAACCAAATCAAATTATAGTCACAAGGTCTCAAAAAGAAGGTAGCAAATAATGTATCGCTTCTACAATTATCAAAAATAAATACTAAACATGATATCCTAATTCAAATAGTACAAATACGAATCATGTGTATCAACTCCAAAATGAAACTAATATATTTATTTCACATGAAACAATTATGTGAAATCATAACACAATTCAAAATAAGGAAACAAATTAACGAATAAATCAAATTTAACAAGACTGTCGCTGAAAGAGTACGGAATCCGTACCTAATACTTCCAACCCATTTATAGCACACTCCACCAAATCTTATCCTCAAATGCCAACGATATTAAATACGAAACGTCATTCACAACCTAAACATATTTACCTCAATTTAAAATAATCCAAACTAATAATCCCCAAAATAATTCATAATCTATTTAATATGCCTTTAATCATCGCCTTTTATCAATTACTAATACTCCAAAATTTATATTCCAAAAATAACTCTTTAAATTCCTTCATTCGAACTAATTACACAAAAATTAATTAATATCTATAAATTAAATTACTAATTCTAAATTTACCCATTAACAACATAAAAATGTTAAATTTATTATCAAATAAATTTTATAATTTTATCAACAAGATTAACGAGTTGAAATTAATATACATAATTTTCAATTCAATTCGGTAATTCTGCTTGTAAGCTTCATAGGCAAATATTAATTAAAATATAATATATATATATATATATATATATATATATATATAATAATAAATCACTTGATATATATATACATAATCCTCATATACATATTATTACATAACAGTGTCTTCCATTGTATCATGATAACAAATTTTTTTTTCTCTCCAGGTTCCGCATATATATATATATATATATATATATATATATATATATATATATATATATATATATATATATATATATATAGCCTAATGCCTTTATTTATTCTACCAAGGCAATCTGATAACTTATATATATATTCGGCAATTCTTTTATAAATCAATTATTGATAGTATAAAGCATACACGATTTACGAAGTTTCAAGATTAAATAAAAAAATTTCATTCACAGGTATCATACACTTAAAATTGTAAAAGACCAAAATATATCAGTAACTTACAATTCACTTTCTCCTTATCCTTCTCTCTGCTTCCGCCTCCTTTTTTTCTCCCAATCACGTATTAGAAATAATGCTAAAGTAAATTAGGTTTAACTATGTATTTATTTATATAACTGATGAACTCTCCTAATTTGAATAGAATTTTAATTTTATCCACACATATAAATTAAACCAAATTAGTTTTAAGGCCTAATTTTATCAACTTAATTTGTATCACTTATTAATACTCATTAGCCCACATAAATTAAATACGGGTTGACCCAAATAAAATCAAAATCCAATTAATATGTTTTAAATTTAATTTTTTTTTCCGGGTATTACAGCAGTAGTTAATATGTTTAATTAAAGCCCAATTTAACAACTTGGGTGTTTTCAATAGGGTATTTCAGTAATTTCGATGAACTAGGTATATTTGCACCAAAATAAATTGATCGCCCCAAAACTAAGCTCTACATTCTTCGAACTTCTAATACCTTCACTAGGGTTTCAGGCGATTCCAACTACAGGTTCTGCCTGCCAATTGCCCCAACTCCTAATTAAAAACTGTCCAGGTACTAAATTATTATGTCTACACAAATCATGCATTGCATTGCGTAACAGTGAATGCCTAAGTTTAATATTTCGTTTATTTCGTAGAGATATGTTCGTTTATTTGAACGATAAAGTAAATTTCATGCCAAAAGATTCACAAATTTCATGTTATATCATGGCAAACCGAGGGTCTTGGTATAGTTTTTCCCCCTTCTCTTTCTCCTTTTGATAGGTAGTATATGATTTGTATCAGGAATAGGGATCGAGCTTATCGCTTAATTTAAAACATTAAACTCTATCATTTACTATTTTGGGCATTGTGTGAGTGCACTGGGATTTAGACTTGGCTTAACTTCAATGGCTTACATGAGCAATTTTTTTTTTAATATTCTGTTTGTTGTATTGCATCTAATTTGTGTGCAGTTTCCCTTAAGCATGTTTGCGAGCTGCACCTCTATCCTCATGCTTCTGTTTTTGTTTAGTTTGTTATTAGAAAATGGCCCATAATTGAAGGGGCATGAAAACTCATTTGGGTGTTTGAATTAATATTTTATCTGAAGAATCTCCTAAAGCAATTCTTTTATTCAAATAATTTGAGTTCTATAGACATCCTAATGATTAGGTCACTTATAAGATTTTTAGAAAGTCAAACAATAGGTAAGACTGAAGCATCCTTTTGCATACTGATTTGAATTTGTCTATGATTGCAGATTAGTTCTGTGTTTTATTTTAATTTTGTAAATACTGATGTTTCTAGCCATTACAGATGAGCCACTCGTTGGAGCATTATTTATCAGATAATCGTAAGTCTTTCTCTCTCATACACCCTCTCAGACACATGCATACATTGTAGAGTTACTCATGTATCTTAGTCTCAAGCTATCTCCAGATTCGGTGCGCACAAATATAAATTTGTTGCAGAAATGTGTATCCGTGTTTCATTCCTTGTATTCTATCAAAGTTTCTATTTAATTAACAAATTACTTCTTATTTTTGTAAGAAGAGCATGTAGTCAAAGGGTCTGAGGTTTTCGTTGGTGGTTTGGCTCGTACTGTAACTGAAGACAAAATAACCGAGGTCAGTCTTCTACTCCTTTATTTGGTTATTAACTTTATTTTCTAACTTTTATTTTAGATGAGCTTTACCTTAGTTGTACTGATAATCATATATCTGAGGCATTAACCTACAGTCTTTTATGTGTTTTTGCATTTGGCTTGATCAAATCGGATGATCCGAGTATTTCTGTATACTGGTTCGGTTAACTGAGGAATCTATGGAATCTTTTTATATCATTTATTAATGGAAAAGCAGTTGACCAAAGCTGTTTTTTAATTCCACTATTCAAAGAGAAGCTCAAATTAACACACACAATGAGCGCGTATTTGACATATTTATCAGTGGTCATTTATTTTGTTCACTATCTGTATCCATCTATCATCATATTCGGAAAAAAGTTGACTCCAATAATCACTGATCCCACTAGGACTATCTTATACATTATGCGACTCAATAAAGGATGTGTCTTACTTGATGCTACAGTGGCTAGAACTTTCTAGTTAACTGAAGTTAGCATTTAGAGGCTCTTTTTAGTTTATCATCTACTGTATCTCGTGGATCTTTCTTTCTAGTACAAAATTAAGTCGAACCCTAGGGGTTTGACTCAATTTGAATCCAAAACACAGAGATTAACTAGCTAATGAAGTTGGTCATAGGATTTGTTGAAGAAAACAAGCTTTTACAGAAGAATAGGGGTGATTATGGATGTATTCAAGTAAAGAACAGTAACAATAAAGAGGAATTTAGGAATGAAATTGCTAAGATTTAGAGAGAACTTGGAGATAAAAGACGAGAGAGCTTTATAGAGATGGACCAAGCCACTCTAATACATGTTTTTTGATTATGTCACAACTTACATGCTCCTTCTACTTATACTACCATACAGACTAATGCTAAAGTAAGCCACTAATGTGCTTTGTAGCTAACATGCTCCTAATGAACTAACCATGTTCAATGTACACTTCTAATTCTAGAATCGTTCAACTTAATAAAGTAACCTTAAATTCCGTACTCTTTCTTGCAACAAGGCCCTTGGCCTTACACTTTCCGCCCCTCAGGGTAATCCGTGAACTCGTGAATTTAAGAACTATTAGGGGTCTCTTCCTCACTTTAAATCTTATAGGGAGGCAGACAATCTGCTTTAGAATTCTCTTTCCCTTTCTTGTCACATCCTCCAAGATCAATAGCTATCACCTTGAAGTTGCACATCTTAAGTCAACCTTTGCATAACAGCTTTTCTCTTCCAATTGTGATGTAGGAGGAGCCCGTGAAAGTTGGTTAGAACAACATAAAAGGCTTTAGAAGCCTATATGAATTAGAAGTTGTATTTTAATTAAGTTCTTTCGTATTAGAGTCCAATTTAGGTTAAGAAAGTTGTTTAGGAGTATTATAAATAGTGATGTACTTTATTATTGACATTGAATGATTAATTGATTGAGTTTTGAGTTAAAATTATTGGTGTGATATTAATCCTTTCCCCCAAAACCCTCATCCCCATCATTTTGGTATCAAAGCCAAATCTCAAAACCACCTTCTGCCGCCCCATCCTCTGTCCCAAAATCATTGTCCCATCATCTTAAAAAAACTACCAGCCAAACAAAGCCTTATACAAACCCTAAACCATCTCCCAAACCCAAATTTCAGCCAAAAAGTATCAGCCCCAAATCGCAGCCATCATCTCTAACCCTCAAAACCCTAATTTTTTTCAGTCACAATTTCAGACACAAAATTAGTCTTAAACCAATTTTAAAACTTAACCTTGAACCACCATCCTAGTTGACCCACAACCTACAAATCCTAGATCGCAACCTACTCATCATCAGGAACCTTCCACAAAGCAACCTCAACTGCAACAACCGTAGCCTACAAAAATCAGAAACCCAACACAAAAAAAAAGTAGTAGGAGAAACCCAACACAAAAAAAGTAGTAATAAAAGAGGTTGCTGTCATGTATCTCCTCAAGAGCTTTATTCCTTGCGCCGCTTTGCTCCTTGTTTCTTGAGTCCTATTACGTATCTGTATCTTTATTAGTGCATCTCATGGCAAATCACAGTTAGGCACATCATAGTTTTGTAGTTTTTTAGCTTAGTTCTCATAATTTTCTTAAATTTCAAAATAGTCCCTAAAATTTTACATATCTGCCCCTGAAGTTTCAACACTTTCAGTTCAGTCCCTGTTTTTTTATATTTCCTTCACTTAAGTCCCTAGAGAAAAAGAAAAGAAAAGTAGTCTATATTTGTATTCACAGGAACCATGGTTAATGCTGCAGAGATCAACGCCAAGCTTGATAATTATATGTTACAACAAGACGAGCGTCTCAAGAGGATTGAAGACTCGATCACAACACTTACTGCAAATGTCCAGGCCTCTATTACAACACTTACAGTAAAAGTTGATGTACTCACGGAACGCGTAGATAAGGGACAGATGCTCTCAAGAATTTTGAAGACCCCCTCTCGGATCTTAATCATCGGAGACTACAACAACATGACCCTAATCCACGAGTTAATGCTCCAGATCATAGGATGAATGCAGTGGATAGAGGAGCAAAATTAGATGTTGGAGATTTCAATGACGATAATAGTCCCGAGACATTCTTCGATTGGATTCATAGTTTGGAGAGCTTCTTTCGTTGGTATGAATTATTCGATGAAAGAAAACTCTTCTTTGCTAAAGCGAAGTTGAAAGGGACAACTCAGATTTGGTGGGATTAACATCAACGAAATTTGTATACAACTGCGAGAGATGGGAGGATATGAAAGATGCAATGATACGACGTTTTGTACCTTCGGATTATAAGCAGCCAACATATTTGCAGTTAATTGACCTGGTACAAGGAAGTTAATCTGTAGCTGAGTATACTTCAATGTTCTATAGTTTGGTTACACGGTCTGAATTTCCTTGGGTTGAAGAAGTTTTAATATCCATGTACTGTCGAGGATTGAATCTAGAGATTGCAGGTGGTGTAGCTACAGGTAAACTCTTGCTCTTAGATGATGCTGTTCAAGTTGCCACCCAAATAGAGGATAATTTGAAAAGAAATTTTGTTAGGCCTCCAATATAAGTCCAAACTCGGAGGGAGTGTACTTTTGTGGAGGTTGTTTTAAATAGGTCAATGGAAAGATCGTCAACAAGCCCTTCAGCTACTAACAGGCTTAACCGTACCCCATGTTCTTCTAATGCTAGCAACAATAATTTGTCTAGGTGCTATAACTGTCGTGGTTTTGGTCACATGTCTTTTGAGTGTCCTTCCCCAAAGGTGAATGTTGCCTCTTCTCCCTCTAGGTAACTGGCTATTGTTGACAAAACGTGCGGAAAAGCTGACTTCAATGAAGAGGTTTACAAGCCTATAGACGACGAATATGAACCTGATGAGCAAGATTTAGAAACTGATGCTCATTTGGAAGGATGTTCAGGTGTTCTTCGACCTTTACTTGTTACCCAACAAACATAAGGATGATCCTAAAATTCATCGTGAGAGAATTTTTCAGACGAGAGTCATATGTGCCGGACAAGTGTGCTCTCTTGTGATTGATACTGGGAGTTGTACGGATGTTATTTTTGAGGAAGCAGTTAAGAAACTTGGGTTAAAAGTTGAGCCTCACCCGGAGTCATCTGGAGTCGTATGATGTTGCATGGATTACCAATACAAAGTTGCGGGTTACCCAGAGGTGTATGGTTACATTTTCCGTTGGCAAGCTTAAGGATAATGTTGTGTGATGTTTTACCCCTTAAAGTTTGTCATATTATCTTAGGGCGTAAATGGCTATGGGATCATCACGCGCAATATGATGCTCGTGCTAATATCTATTCGATTATCAAAGGCACCCTTACTTGCGCTCTCGACATGCCCCATTTAAAGCTTGTAAAGACTTCCTTGGTGATTCGACGTGATTATTCTTGTGTTGATAACTCGACAGAGTCGAGTTTTTTTCCGCAGAGGAGAAATGATGTAGGACGAGCCCGTGAAAGTTGGTTAGAACAATATAAAAGGCTTTGGAAGCCTATATGAATTAGAAGTTGTATTTTGATTAAGTTTTTTAATTTGTAGTTATCATATTAGAGTCCAATTTAGGTTAGGAAAGTTGTTTAGGAGTATTATAAATAGTGATGTACTTTATTATTTGGAGACATTGAATGATTAATTGATTGAGTTTTGAGTTGAAATTATTGGTGTGATATTAACCCTTTCCCCCAAAACCCCCGTCCCCATCACATTGTAGTAATTTGCTTACAGGCAGGATCTTGCTTATGCTCTGTCTTGGTACTTTCTTTAGGATCAAAAACCAATACCAAGAACTTAGAGAACTCCGTACATATCCCTAACATTTCAACAATCCATTGGCCAATTCATAATCTTTTGGTGCATCAGTTATTTCCTTCTCCGGTAGCTGACTCAACCACGCATGCTGTGAATTTTCTTCTTCCTTTACTCATTATGAACAGCTTGGTATAGCTTTCCAAACCACATTACATAGATTGGTGATTACTCTTTTAGACTTTTCAAAGAATTCATCAGGATCTTCCTTCCATTGGAAGGCATTTTTCTGCGTAGATTAATTAATGGCCTTGCAGTGGGACAATAACCCTTAGCAAACATCCCTTAACATTACCCTATCTTTAAGTTTCGCTGGAGTAGAATTTGGCCGTTTCTCTTCCTAGGACTTGGGAGTTATAGTTATAGGTAAAGCAGAAACTTAGGATGCAACTTACTAGCTTTCTGTTCTACATTAGAGTTAATGACCTTAAAGTGTAAGAGGATTATGAGCCCATGTTCTGGGTGCCTCAATCCTTTGGCAGAGGACTTACTGTTGATTGTTATAAGAGCTGATTCCTTGCTTTCTTTGTAGTCTGTAGGTCAATCTCTTTGTTGTTCATTACAAGCATAATTTGTATTGTTAGGTAGTCAAAACTCAAATCCAGTTGTTTCCTTTGAACCCCTAAAATAATATCATAGCTTTTAAAAACTTCTCCTTTCCTTGACAATAAGTATGTGCACTCAAATCTGCTCACAGTTTTTCCACTATTAGCAGTAGAATTTTGCACTACTTGAGTGGCTACTAATATTCACCCTAAAGTTGTGGGTGTGAAGTTCTAGAATCTAGTAATTGGGGGATATTTCCATCAATGAGCATTGTAAAAGACTATCTGCCCACGACCTTGGGTTACAAGAGTTGGTACTCTCTGGTGTCACTTGGAAGGTTTAGATTTTAAGTTGATTTTAGTTTATGCGGTTGGTTTCTTTTTGGGGTGGGGTCTGGGGAAGTTGGTTGGCACTTAGAAATTTCTTTTTGGGGTGGGGTCTGGGGAAGTGGGTTGGCAATTAGAAAAAGCATCCAATATAATGTTAACCAGAGAAAAGGGAAAAGGTTTCTTTGTAACTTACAAATAATTTGGAAAAAGGTTTATTTGTAACTTATAAATAATTTGGAAAAAGGTTTCCTGGTAACTTATAAATAATTTGGAAAAAGGTTTCTTTGTTGTAACAATGTGCAAAATTGCTGAACCTTATGAGCACTATTCTTCTTTAAGGCCCATTTTACTTTAGTAATAAGAATTGAGTAACGCTGGGGTCCTAAATGTGATCTCAATGATTCATGTTTATTTCATGTGGGTTCAATACTATGTTGTCAGCCAATGTAATAATGACAACACCAGACCCCTAGCATTCCTCTTGGGACCAAAATTTCCTATCAAATAAAAAAACATTAATTACTGTTAAGAATTAGTGAGTTGACTTTGAGGATCTAGGGTATGTGTTTTGACTGAATTTGATTGGATAAACCTGTTGTTTGCTTCAGGTATTCTCGACTTGTGGGGAAATTTTGGAAATACGACTTATAAAGGATCAGAATGGCAGCTTGAAGGTTTTATATTACTCAGATGTTTTGTGCTTGTCTTTTCTTTTGTTTTTGTGTGTATTTTTTCTTTCATTCTTATCTTAAAGTTATATATTGTTTTTTCATATATGTTACAGGGGTTCTGCTTTGTACGTTTTTCAACAAAAGCGGCTGCTGACAAAGCTGTGAAGGAAAAATCTGGATTATTGGTAAAAGCAAAGATTATCCATTATAAACACTCTTTAATTGTAGTTATAACAATGTATTTAAATATTTAAAGCATGTCTACACATTCTATATCCACATTGCTAATGAAGAACCAATCGATATAGATGGTTGACTTTATTCCTCCTCCCCAAGTTCTGCGCAGTTGTAAGAGCCTGTCTAAGCCCTCAAGGCCTCCACCAAGAAGAATATTATGACTTAACTGAAAATGAATCAATTTCTCATCCTTCCATTTCATGCTCTTTTGTATAACTTCAATTTGTAGTAATAATCTTTATAACTTCCTCTTTTGCAAAAAGTAAACATGCAAGGCACTGAGGCCTCTTTAATAATTTTGACAACATGTATTAGTTGGGGAATCTCTTTTATGGGGTTCTTCATCCTGAAATCTACCATTTTGAACTGGATGTGACCCTTAACCCCTTCTAATTTTCTTCCACAAACTCTTCTATTACGCCACTCTTGGAGGCAATGTTCTAAAAGGCGCTAGGCGGACGGCCGAGGGGCCTGGGCGGGGCCTAGGCAGTTTTTTTTATTTCAAGGCAATTTTAATATTTTATCTTATATTTATCCAAACAAAATAATACTCCCTCCGTCCAAGGATAAAAGTCCTTATTACTATTTTGGGTTGTCCCATGTTAAATGTCTACTTTCTTTTAATAACCAAACTTTTACACATTTTTTCCTATTATGCCCGTAGCATTAAATATCTCATACTTTTCTTATTCTAATTCTCTCTCCATATTTAGGGGGGTGTATTCAATTAAGATTTTTAAAGACTTTTTTTAAGTGACATACTTTTGTAGAATTTGTGGGATTTTAATGACTTTCAAAGACTTTAAAGACTCTTTTAAAATGACTTTTATAGACTATGAAATAAGTAACAGACTTTTATAAACTTTTTATCAAGACTGTGATAGACTTTTGTATACTTCTAATATATCTTGCAACTTATATTAATTGTTAATTAGCCCATGTGTACAATATCTCCCTATTTTTTCATGAACTAGAGTAAATCTCATTATATTATTGTGGCATGAGATTTTATATATGTTGAAAGCGTTCATATTATTCTACTCATTTCATTCATTTTCTAGTAAGAAAATGAATGAAAAGAATTTAAAAGTCAAATAAAGTATAGAAAAATAGTCTTCCTATTAAAACAGAATTTGTTTGTGATTTTAATTTATAATAAATTCTTTTCTTAAAATTCAGATTAAAGGACTAAAAGAAGAATATTTTTGTGCTTTTTATGTATATAAAAATATTAATATATTACTATAATATAATACATTAACCAATCATGTGATTCTATAATAACATTCAAAAATAAAAATTAATTATTCTATATAAATAAATATCTTTACCAAAAAAAGAAGTGAAGAATAAAGTACTTTTATAATAAGATCCGACAATGAGCTTGAAAGTCACATATTACTCCTTTCATCTCTATCTATTAGACTTTTTAGAGAGTAAATTTTATTCATATTTATTTGATGTTAATTGTAAATTTTATTTATATTTATTTAACTTTTTAGGTATTTGTTTACTTATTAATATATCTTGTTAATTCTATTATTATAATAAATCTAATTATTTTTATGGCCCAAATTTTACCATATTATTTATCCATCACATATTAATATTTATTAGCATATATAAAATAAATAATTAGTTTGACCCAATAAAAGACAAAGTCCAATTAATAATTAGTTTTATCCACCTTTGTGTTTATTTGAAAGTCTTTAGAAATCTTTAGAGATGAGGTCAGACTTTGGATATGGGTTGATAGTTATAATTCTTCTAAAGTCTATCAAACTCTACCATTTAATAGAAATCTGAAAAGTCTATGACTTTTTGAATACCAAAATACATTTATAGACTTTGTAAAAATCTTAATTCAATACCACCTAACTTTTAAAGACATTAAAAAAGTTATAATTGAATACCACTAAACTTTTATAAACTCTTTAAATGTCTTGATTGAATACACCCAAACTTTTAAAGTCTTTAAAAGTCTTTAAAAATCCTAATTGAATACACCCCCCTTAATGACATTATTATGGGCAATTTTGTCATTTTATTCCTCTTTTTAATATGCGTGAAAAGTCCTCCAGGACTTTTATCCTGGGACGGAGGGAGTAATATAAAGCAAAACAATCTATAATAAAGATAATAAAGGCCTTTTCTTAATGTTCAAAAACATATCCATATTGTTAATGTCAAAGTTCAAACACATCCATATTACTAATGTCAAAGTTCAAACACAAACATGCAATTGTTCAAAGTTTAAACATATTTTTAACGTATTAGTTTTATTTATAAACAAGATTGCTATTAAATAATAAAATTTAAAATTTCAAGAATTTAATTTAATATTAAAACTTAAGAAACTAAACATAAATTTAAGAATTATAAAATTGAATTAAACTAAATATTACAAATGTATCCTCATTTATATAATTTGAAGTTGGTACAAGTTCAAAAAAGTACAACTATAATAAAAGTATCCATTTTGACTTGATATTGTTGACTTCTTGTTGTGATTTGATATGTTACAATCTATATTATGAATATGGTAAATCATTAGAAAAGTAAATATATCAAGATTTGGTTTGGGTAGTTATTAAAATAAAAAAAGCTCTCCGTCTAGAACCTGCCTAATTTTCTAGAGGGATTTTTTTGTCGCCTTGGGCCTAGGTGAGGCGCCTGGGGGCTTAGAGACGCCAAGGGGGGACTAGGTCCTAGGCGGGGCGCCAAGGCGGGGCCTAGGCGGACCTAAGCGGGGATTTTTAGAACAAAGCTTGGAGGTCCATCTCCTTTCTCCCTCCCCAAATTTCTTTGTCATTACTCTTCTCCACAGTCCTCAAACCCAATGAATGATCAATTAATCTCAATTAGCAAGTCAATTTAAGCTTGCTTTACTTGATTTTTTTTAAAATATTAAATATGTATATCTTTACCATAGAGTACTTGTCAGAATGTGTATGTGTCAGAATGTGTATGTATATATATTAAAGTATGCCAGCTATTGTATTGAGTTTCACCTATTGCTCATTTCATGTGATGATGAAGAATATTGAACCAATTATTTTAGGTAGAGAGAAGAATTCGAGCCAGTTAGCTGGGCCACTAGAGAAGCTACATATAAGATTGTGGGGTCAATTGACCCCACTGAAAAAAAATAATTGCTTTATAATGTAAGGTAAATTTTAAAAAATTTAAGTATTATATATAAATTGACCCCATTAAAATTTTATAAATTTTCTACTATACGGGGTCAAATTAAAAATTTACGACTTTATCAATCAAATTTTAACCACATACGACCCATATCCTCTCAATATATGTATATCTCTCTATAATATTTTAAACTAAATAATAATCTAATATATATTATTTTTAAAAATAATTAATGAATTAATTACTTATGAACAGTTGTGATTTAAAAAATATATTATGAGTCAATATAGTGTATATATACCATATAATATTACTTATTATATTGTCATTGTAATATAGTATGTATATATACTAGCTATCACCCGCGCGTGCCTCCGGCACTACACTTGCAACAACTCTGTTACACTGAAAAAGTCTCACCTTTTATTTGAAGGAGCTCCAACAATTATACAACTTCCTGAAAACCTTTTTTTCCCTTGAAGTACCCTTGATTAATTGCCTATCCTCACAACTCCCTGAAAACAAAACAAGATATACATGATGGTTTATCATACACTAATGAAGATATATATTAGTATAAGTGTAAAACCTGGGGTATACCACTTGTGTGTGTGTTTGTTTGCTGCTTGGCAAGGAAAAGCAGTTTCTTGTTGACAGTTAGAAAAGTCCAAACGAACTCCTGCACAATAAAAAACACAAAGACAACAAAATTAGGACAATGATATGTATACCTAAGTTATAACTATTACTCCTTTCTTACACCATATATCAATGATATGTGTACCTAACTACCAGTGATCATTCATAAAGTTCATGAGCTACCAACCATTTATACCAACTAATTATGAGCTAATTCATATTCAACTTATTCCCCACCTTCATGCATTATTATTATTGGGATATAAACTAAATTTAGCTAATTATTATTATTAGGATATAAACTAAATTTAGCTAAACAAAATCAACATACTTGACTGCATACTTGAAGAACAACATGGATGATGAATTCAGTTTTGGAGAAGGTGTATCCCATTTCATTAGTCTGTTTAGTAAAAACACTATTGTGGGAAAAATTAGGCACCAACAATTATATGACCCGACCCGACCAATCAATCTTCCAAAATTTAGCCAGATTGTAGGGGAGAGACTCTTGAATGAAAAATTTAGTACAAAAGTTTCCAATATCTTTCATTTGGCAAAATTGATTTGTAATGGAGAAAGGGCATTATTGTCTTTCCATCTGGAAGAAAGGCACTAATGAATAAACCAGTACGTCAATAGATAATCGCCAAATTTCAATCAATTCATATAAAAACATATGAATATGTATAACTGCTCAAACCAGTAAAACCAATTAATGTTCATCCCAAATTCAATATATGCCAGTAACCAATTAATGTTCATCCCAAATTCAATATATGCCAGTAATCAAAATGAATAACTGCTCAAACCACAATCATGAATAAAAATTAATGTTCAAATTTCAATTCAATATATAGATATATACATATTCAATGTATGCTCAGGTGTAGGCCAAAATTATTTCCGATTTATGCTCAGCTAAGCCAAAATCAAACTTTTTGGAATTCTCTAAATTCCAATTGTTTTGAAACATAGTGTAATTAAGTGTTTACCATAAGCTAGAGGAAGCTACCACCTTATAACCAAAAAGTTGTTGTAAAACAATGTATAAACAGTAATATCCAACCAAATGACCACTGCATCCACTTTAACCCAACACTAAGCAATAGTTTTTGCATATATGAATTCATTTGTGGGTAGATAATCAATCATTTCATTACTAATAACTTGAAAATTTGTAGAGAAGCCTCTTTCTGTAGAATGGTGAAAAATGTGCATAGATAAATAATATATAGTACTACTAAGAATGCTAATTCCAATAGTTAAAGAAGAGCTCTTATAATTAGTAGCTCTCTTCTAACCTTATTAGTACCATATGTGCTTCTTTGTTGGGTTAAAATTCCATACCTAGGAAATTTGCATTCCTTTTTAAGTGTATAATTCAGAGGATTGACGAAATTTGTCGCCAAGGCATATAACGAAGAAACTTAATACAACAAAACATAGTTGCTCACTATTTAAAGATTTCCCCCTTTTTGTATATAAAAAGAAAGAATCTTCAATTTAGCATTGCAGAAAAAGAGATGAGATGAGATTTCCACTATATTGAGACAACCCATTTTTAGATCATTGAATTAGACTCAAACATGCATGACACCCAGATTAACTCTATCCCAAAAAAGTAAAAGAATCTAGTAAGAAAAAACTCAACTCTGAGATCTAGATCTCCAATAACCCATCAATTCCACTACAAAAATGTGATATAAAGCTACCCATTATCACAAAATCATCATCAAAAACAGAAATTAATGCAACTTTTCATACAAAGAGCATCACATTAATTACGGTTTTCACTAATAATTGTACAGGGCTTTCAAGGGACGACATGGTGACACAATCTTTACAACCCGTAGTCATTCATCTCCAATCAATGTACGGATGTGAACTTTAACTTTCACACAGTACAGTATTAAAGGGGGGGGGGGGGGAATCATACAGAGCTACATTACAATTGAGCACACATTACACATGCTATCAACAAAATACAAAAACCAAAATGGACATTGCCCATGAAATCTCAAGCAAATTGATACGCTCATAAGCTCAGATGATAAAATTTGACTTGTATGCAAATACCTAGATGACTTAAATCTATCTATGGAGAGAGCAATTAAAGAGAAGAAAATTAAGAACCCATATTAGAATAACGATAAGATTTCCCAAAAAAAAATACGAATTAAGAATTTTTGAGTGGAGTTTAAACAGTAAATAAGATAGATTTGAAAGTCAATTTGGGGATACAACAATGAACATCAAATGATAGTAGTAAGATTCAGTACCATTTTGGGCAAAAAGTGACTAAAATAGTAGTAAGATTCAAGAATAAAAGAACAAAGAGGCAAGAAGATTAAAACATTACATGACAAAATGTCAAAATTCATCCGAATATTAAAACTATCAGATAAAAGAAGAACACCCAAACAACAAATGGTCATAAATAAAAATATGAGATACATAAAATGTTACACAATTTTAAAATTTTCAATAACCATTGATTCAACTTCAAAATGACATCACGACTTGTTATCTTGAAGTAATGCATAGAAAATGAACAAATCCGAGTCCAAAATGATAGAAAATGAAAATGAACAAATGCGACAAAGGGGTAAAAAATAAATAATTCAAAATGATAGAAACAAATTGAAATTACCGTTGAAGATACTTTAGTTGAAAAGGGTGTTAAAGACCCAATTGATGGTTAAAAGAGAAGACCCAAAGAAGCATACATTTTGTATCTCATTATCTCTCTCTTAACACTCTGTGTATATTTGTATGAACTCAGATCTCATTTTGCTAACCCTTACTGCGGCTTTTTTTATTAACTCATTTATAAAATGGTATGCGATTGAAATTGAAAATTACAGATGTGTTTTTGGGTGTGTAAAAAGGAGAGAAAAATTAAAGAGGCAAAGAGCTGCTTACTTACAAAGAAAGAAATGGAGGAAAACTTTCCGTTGAACAAATATGTATAAGGAAGAAAGAGAGAGAAGAGGCTGCCTTCCATATTAGGGCTTGAGCAATGTTACGGACATGCCAGGCGATCGGTCGGTGGAGACGACTACTGAAGTCAAATAAAGATGTATTCTTAACGGGAAGAACCTTGACATCATCCGCTCTGGCGTCGCTCAGATGATGAAGAATAGGACGACGATGAAGATGGGAGAGAAGAGGAGAGTATTTGGTTCGAGTATGGGAAGAGGAGGGAGAAGAGTGGGTTATATGTATATGGAAGAGGGATACGAACGGTCTGATTTATGCTAAACTTTTAACGGTCTTGATCTTTCTAAAATTTCAAAAACCGTTCTATTTTGTATAGATAGATATGTGTGTGTGACCCGAAAGTACAAAACTATTAAAAAAATTGGTTCGGGGGCAAAATCCCCGCCAAATTGTTTATAGCTTAGTAATAATTTTGACCCCACTGGAATTTTGGCTTCGCTACTGAGCTGGGCTGACATTCTGAGTATTTAAAAAGTTATAATTATCTTTATGTAATGCCAATTAGCTTTGCTATCTAACAACCTTTTTAATATGATACTTCTAAAATAAAATGTAATCTACCTCATTCTTTTTTCTCATCATTGGACTTGGCCTGGCTTGTGGTTATTTGTTAGTAAACATCATGCTTTTATATGCCATATAAAAATCAAAGCTAGTTACCTTACTCACTATTTTACTAATACATTAAAATATATTTCATTGAGATAAGTGCTTCCTTTGAACAATCTAACCTTTCCCTGATTTGAACAAGGTAGGATCTTCCAAGAATGCAAACAATATTCCAACATAAATATTACTCATTGGTTCTCAATAAGTTATACTTTTGTAAGTTTATTGAAGTTAAGGTTTAATATGACCAGTGTTAGTGTTGCTTGAAACGTGGTACGAATACGAGTATGAGCGGTAAGCTAAAACGCGATACAGTAGGGTATTTTTATATAAATTTTTGTAGTTAAAAATTCTCTTAGAAAAATGTAATAAACCTAAATTTTATAGAAGTTTTTTAGTTGAATCAACAAGTTTATTGTTTTATAAATTTTTTAGTGCAAGTGTAATGTTTGAGCGTCCAATACTAAGTTATAATATTGATATTTGTGCAAATTATAGGTAAACAACAAAAAATATTTGGTACTCTAAATTTAGAGTATTGGTACGTAAGAGTACCTTATTTGAGGATACAAGTACCAATACGCAATTCGCTAGGTCTATGAGATAACTTTGAATATGAGTAACATTTGGAAGTTACTTATCTTTTAAGTTGTTAAGTGATAGGTTATTTTTCTTGCATCTCTTTAGGCTTCTGCTATGTGGGCATTTTGATATATCTCTGTGGCTGATTTGTGTAGAGATTGGAGGGCTGCACTTTTTAAGTGTTCTTTTTATTTCTTTTTTTTTTAGTACACTGAGGTTGGACTTCTTGTTCCCCCTTTTTTTGTATCGTTTCTTTTCTATTAATAAATTTTTTTCTTTTATAAAAAAATGGCTACCATTTGATATAATTGTAGTATTTTAAAAATTTTGGTTAGTTGATATAAACTCTGCTTAAGAGTTGTAATCAGATTACATATTCCTGTTGTACATCACCATATTGTCCATCACCATATTGTCTAGACGGAATTTGGACTAATTTGTTGATATCTCTGGGCCTTTCTGCTTCAGCTAGACGGAAAAAAGATTGGCGTGCTCCCATCAGTTGAACAGGATACACTATTTTTGGGGAACCTTTACAAAGGTTTGCATTTTTAATTTAATGTACTGCAATTTGTTGATATAGGGGATCATTTATTAGTTGTCTGATTTGTTAGCCTTTTGGAAGTTTGTTAATTGCATCCCAAAGAATCGTTGGTTATTATATATATTTTTTTATTTAATGCACTGCAATTTTTTAGTTTGTTAGTATAGGGGATCATTTAGGAGTTGTCTAATTAGTTGGCCTTTTGGAAGTTTGTTAATTGCATCCCAAAGAATTGTTGGTCTCGAGACATAGACTGCATCTGAGGCCATAGCAATGTTATATTCTCCAACATGGTGAGGTTTAGTTGGCTTACCGGTAATTGTAATGTTCTCAACAATCCAAAGGCACGTGCTTAGCCAAATTGGTGCTACTTTTTTGTATTTGTTTAAGATATCTATATCTCCTTGAATTTGTTGTCTCTATCATCTGATTATTTAATTTTGGGGTTTATGTAGCTTTTCTTGGTCTGCCATTATTTCTTTCTTGTTTTGCAACAGGGATACTTTCTAATTTGTTAATCAGTTTGTTCTTTTCTTATTTCAACTGATTATCTTCCATTTTTCTGCACATGTTTAACTTCATCTTTTTATCTGCTTCTGTATACCTGTTTTTGTGTTTGACCTCAGGTTGGAGTGCCGAGGAATTCAATATGCTTGTGCGACAGGTGCACCTTTAATTGCATATATGGAATTTATGTATTTATAAAGGTGACATATCTGATAGTGTTTTATCCCTCTATAGGTTTTTCCAGATGTTGTTTCTGTCGATCTTGCGATGCCCTCTAGTAGTGGAGAGACTCCTCCTGGTCAAAAGAAACAAAATCGTGGTTTTGCCTTTGTGAAGTTCTCATCACATGCTGTAAGTTCCTTTCTATGTACTTGTATTGGCATCTCATTCATGAATCTGTGCTCTAAGTATTTCGAGGCACTATATGATATTTGACTTGCCTGTTCCATCTCAAATCCTACAGGGTAAAGGCTCAGTTTCGTGGTTTTGATTCTCGGTTCCAGCTGCAATTTATACTTGTGTAATTGTAGACCCCAAAAAAACTGTTAAAGCAGGAAGAATCTTTTCAATAAACATAAAATTTCATAAATTGATGCCAAGACTAGGTCTTAAAATTTCCAAAATAATCTCAAAATTTCCAAAATTATCTCAAATTTGAATCTTAGGTAGAATGGGATAGATTCTCTGCGTGAGGTGTGCTAAAATTCTTTTTCAGAGAATCTCCTAATTGTTTTGTAACTTTTGTTACCAGTACGACCTGCATTGACATTCACCAACATCCGAAAAATAACTAATCAAATTACCATTGGGTATTTTTTTAAATATAAAAGGAGTTTTATCAGAAAGAAGAAGAATAACAAAGAGGGATGAGAAGGAGTCCTCCAAGAAATACAAAGTGGTATTTCAAAATGGCTCGCGATCATTCCTGTGAAAAATATTTTATACCCTAAATTTGTGATGATTTCTCGTCGCCCCCCAAGGCCCAAACTGTGGAATCACTGTCAAGCAAACTTTGAAACTATGATTTCACTTGAGATTGTTATCTGGTTAGTTAACTTGAAATTACATCCACCATGTTGCTCATGACTTTTGCCACCATCCATTTGTCCCCTCACATATTCATGACCATTCTTATGAAAAGAGGCTTACATCCCTACTTGTTCGTGATTTCTCGTGCCACTTGAACTGTCGATTCCCTCATTTGCTTATCAAAAAATAAATCAAATGATGTTGTTGACTTGATATGAATTCTTTAGTATTGAGTTCTAATGATTTTTCATGATCATTAGTTCCTCTCAAGTCACATCTTTGTTTTATTTTGAACTGTTTTTGTCAGTTTGATTCAGAATCAAGTAACCTATAATTCGTGAAGGATGCTTCTTGAATAAATGAAAACTGCATCAAATTATTTTGTTCAACCTCCTCTCTGATTGGTATTAATGACATGTTCTCCTTGATGCAAAACTACAGTTATCATTCGAATCTTCTGACTTCATTAATTATTGATATGATCCTGTTAAGGACACTTGTCTTCAAGTTATCTGTTTAAGTTCTTGTTGAATCTTCTGCATTAATTATTGATTTGATCCTGTCAAGGACATTCGTCTTCAAGTGATCTGTTTAAGTTATGCTCCTTTTTCAAATTCTCAGAATGCATCGACATATAACAAAATTTCAACTTTTACCTTGATTTTACTACAATCTGTTCCCTATCTATTTCTGAAATAAGTTAGATGTACACCATGATAATATGATATCATTGAGTGTAACCTTTTAGAGCTCCCGAAGCTTGTCAAAGGATTCTTATCAGTATTGTTTGGGAAGTCCCTCCATATTTGATTTTTATCCATCATTGTCCGTGCTCCATGTGGTGTTTTTATTTTTGCTGACATCTGTGAAGAGAACATTGTTTGAGATGGCTTGTTTTTTGAGGTCATGGCTCATTTCCTTTTTCTTTTTTTGTGTGACCTTTGCGTACCAATTTACGGTTTTGTTTTTGAACTAAATAGCTTCACTTACAATATTTAAATAACACTATCATGTGTAGTTTTATGAATGAGTACTTTCTTACTTGAGAGTTACTTTTGCGAGGTTTCTCTTGAATTGCTGCTACTCTTGCAAATCCCAAGGGCTGGGAGAAATAACAGAGGCCTTGAAGTTGAGGAATAACCTCAAGGTCGTTGGTTTCAACTTCCAACCCCCAAACTTGTCAAACTTACCTATCAAAAAGTGAAAAAATAAATAGAAATTGCTTGCTATTCTCTCTCTCACTATATATATATATATATATATATATATATATATTTGTATATATTATATGTAAATGGTTATTTTGTGTTTCTCTCATCCAATTTCCTTGAACGGCTTTACAAGAATTTTTTGGCTCCATTAACAGCAAAGCAGTAGAATGGTTGATACCATCTCTTGTTACAAGATTGACACCCAAAAACTATATTTTGTCTTTAGGACTGTGACTTTAACAAATTGGTTAAGTTTCTCAAATAAGGAGTGTTGGTGATGATGCCACTCAAGCTTGAATACTTGATGAATTTTACAGATCATCTTAACTGTGTAATCTTCACCCCTTTTCTCCAAATATTCATATCATTGATGCACTGGCATCACATCTTTTCCAATCAACTGATTGTGGCACTAAAAATGCAATCTTTCAAGCAAGTTTATGAATCCCGTCTGCTAATATAGTCGTTTAGGTTATCTGATCCAAAATACACAATAATTTCAAAAAATTGAACCTACCTTCTTCGGAATTCTCAATTACAGGCTGCTGCACGTGCAAATCGGGCAGGTTCATCTCCAGAGTTTCTTCTTGGTGGTAAATTGCATCCAGCTGTGGACTGGGCTGAGGAGGAACCTGAAGTTGATCCGGAAGAGTTTGCCAAGGTGCTATTTTCATTTTGTTTTCATTGTAAATAACATCAAATTCTCTTTAATGTCATTGCAGCTTTAAATATTCGCAAATGGACTTGCAGATCAAAATTGCATTTGTTAGAAATCTTCCTGCTGAAGCTGATGAAAACTTCTTAAAGAAACTGTTTGTGCCTCTTGGAAAGGTTTGACATATATCAATTACTTGTCAAGTACTTTTGAGGTTTACAAGAATTAATTATCACCATAAGTCAGGCATCTTTCAGGTGGACAAAGCCGTCTTATCGAAGAAAGCACGCACTCCAGTTGGGTTTGTTCACTTTGCAAACCGATCAGTAAGTTGCATATTACCCTTTCTGTTTACTATGTCAAGTTCAATGTTGTGATTGACATTCCAAGATTTGGTTCTTACCTTTTATCGACAAATAAGCTTGTTTATGGTTGCCCTTAAATAGTATATTGTAGTGTGTGTGTGCGTGTGTGTGTATATATAGATATGTATGTGGTCTTTCTCATTAAGGTTATTTCAATGTAATTACATAAATCGAAAATTCTGTAGGATGCTTGGTAGAGGATAGTTGTAACCAGAACGTCTAAAGCTCTGCCCAAACATGATTAGAAGCAATATCTCAAAAAAGGGTTGTATATACCAATATTCCCACCTGCATTTCTCTAACTCTTTTGTTGACATGTCTTTCTTCTGGCCACTGATTGTATGTTTGTGTAAAGTAAATAGATATAAATAATGCCATCCATTTAATATGATGGATTGCCTCAGGCGGATGGAACACTTGGGATGTATGTGCCTTGTGCCTGTTTTTAGTATAGCAGTCTTTGCTACCTCTACCATATTGACGCATTAGCTTGAATAGGGATAAAGATTAAAGAGAGCCATATAATGATTTCTTAGTGAGTGGGTGAAATCAAAATTTGTAATAGCTTTTGAGACTACTAACTGCTTTATATAAATTATTCATTCATATAGCTAGTACTTTTCGTTGCAGACATGCATATTCCTGTCATTTGTCGAAATAAACCAACTTCTCTCTGTCAGTCTGAAATATAAAACTGTCATTGCCAATTATTGCTGGTGCAATTAAACTCTATAGGAGTGTGAGAGTGTCTTTATTTCTCTATACGAGTGTGAGAGTGTCTTTATTTCTGTAAGCCAAGCTGTTCGTCTGGGGTTGCATATAGATGCCATCATTCAGATAGGTTATATATTTTACTGTTGTACCACTTTTTGCAGATGATAACTTTGCTGGGGCTTATTTTGTGGTAAAATTTAAGCTTCATACTGTTGCAAGGGTTGGATCCGAGGACCATTTAGGTGGCAGGCTGAAATATAAAAAATTCTTGAATTAGATTTTATTTCTTGAGGATAATTTCAAGGGCATACTAATGTTTTCTCTTGTTTGAGTGAAAGAGGCTAATAGTTGAATACTTGAATTTGCTGAAGCGTATAGGGTTTGTCTGGAATTATTTAGATTTTACAGCAAATAAGGCTTAAAGGTGAGTTTAGAAGCTTTTATTTACTCGTTTTGTCTATGTAGAAGAAAATGGGGGTAGGGGAGCAGTTGATTATTTTGGTTCTGAATGCATGGTGGTGATTGCTGATGAATCGTCGTAGATGATAGCTTTCCTTGACATTGATTGATTGACTTTGGGGTTTGATGTATAGAGGAGTAAAAAATGGATAATGAGTCCTGCATGCCAAATTTAGTTATCATCAGCAGTACTATGGTTACTGGAAGTGACCAATTTGATGGTGTATATTTTGGTCCCAGTGGTCTATATAGAAGTAATTAAAAACAAATATGGTATGTGGAGTACATCTTTTCAAGCAATTTGATTCATTTGGTTTGTCCTTCAGCTTCAGCCTCGCTTAGCTGTTGCTTTTCTAAGGGGATTTACTTGAGAATATGTGAATAACTTCTATCCTGATGCCTGCTTGATGAAGGGATATATGCCAGCCTACTTCCATTGTGCTAATGGACAGAGATGCATGTCGGCCTAATGATCAATTGATTTGGATTGTTTGTTATGTATTAAATATTAATTTTGTCGATTATACTATGTAAATCTCCCTAGTGAATATATATATATATATTAATACACACACACACACACACATCCCACACACATATTTCTAGCATCAAGTTTTTTTTGTTCTGCAGTTGTCAGCTAATGCTGTTGATCCTCAATATAATGATTCTGTCTTCTCTGACCACAATTCACAATAGTATCTTGAATTTTTCTATCACTGACTTGGGTGTTTTTCTTAAAAAATAAAATTCTCAGTGCCCCATCATCGTAACTTCTCATTGTGCTGTTCATAGGAGCTTGATGATGCAATCAAGGAGATGAATGGAAAAACAGTCCAAGGACCAAATGGGGGTCCGTCATTTAAGCTCCAGGTAATCTAGATAATCAAGATACCGAATTTGTGATTTTTTTGCTGCGCAGTATTATGTAATTCAGTAGTTATCTAGCCTATCTGCAATAAATTTGGATGAATAATTTGGTGTGCTAACAGGTTGAAGTTGCAAGGCCTATTGATAAAAATAGGAAACGAGCTCGTGAGGATCCTCATGGCAAGCAATCCAGTAGTCATTCAAAACTTGTAAAGACTGACCCGGCTTTCAATGCCTTTGGCGGTCTCAAGGCCACAACTCAACAGGTGAGGTTCTCACTGCCATAGTTGTTAAGGCGTCGCCTAGGCGTTCAGGCGATGAAAAACTGATACGACGATGAACGCCTTGAGGTGGAGTTGCTAAGGCGGGCGCCTTGGGACGCCTTGGCGACGCCTTAGCCCAATCAAAGTATTTTAGAATTCTGATCTATTAACCATGACCCATCGATTAAAAACCAGGGAGAAATGAAATAAAACGCTAAAAAACTTATCAGTAATCGGATTCGACACATCTTTATCAGACTACATATTTGTGATGGTTGCAACTTTATTTTCGTGGTGTTTGTTGAATTCTTCATTTTTTTTACTAATTTTTAATATCAAGTGTTTTGTTTTTGGATTGTTATTGCTAAGTATTTACATAATTATGCCTTTTGTTATTCCATAGTGTTATGTTTTGAGTTTTAATGTATATGAAATAAATAATATATAAATTGCACGTTGTAAACGACTTGTCGCCATACAGACGCCATGGCGGTCGCCTAGGCGTCCAGGCAGTCGGCTACCGCCATGACTCGCCGTGGCGCCGTGACAACTATGCTCACTGCTGGCTGATCACCTAAAGTTCTACTTATTGTTTTCTTCTATCTTATACATGTGGAAATTTCTTCTACTTATATGTGATTTGTGCACATTGGATGACACTTGAAAGCTTGTATGATATAGACATTTAAATTTAAGATGGCAAGCATAATTACAGAAATACACAAAGACAATGGGATACACACTTGTATCTATTCGTTTCAGCCACTTTTGACTAAGCTCATTTTTAAATATGATGAGCAAGTCCATTACGGTTATGGAGATTGCTTCAGGAATAACTAATTTAGTAGTACTCGAAGATCTCTTTTGCCAGTTTCTTTGTTAGTATTGAAACTAGAGTAATAGTTGAAATTCTCTATTGCAAGAGAATGGAGGGATTTCTGTGAAGGGTTTGGTAGGTATATGGTATGACCAAGTTGACGATGATATGCTCTTTCAAGTTAGGTGAGGCTTGGGCTTTACCTGTGTTATAAATGAATTACATATTAGAAATGGATGTTGAGGTGTGAAGCGATGAACATTGGGTTGTTGAAGGATGACTTTTTGTTACATAAATGCAGTTAGTAAATTATGCAGCTCTAATACAACCACCAGTTACTCTGCCTACATATTATATATATGTACCAGACTTGCACCTATACGGTAGTAATGTGTATTGAAAAGGGAATGGAGATTAGATTAGTGTCATCTTTTCTGAGTTGGCAAACTGATTTCTTTCTATTAGTTTTTCTTTCTTTCTTTCTTTTCCAAACACCTGCTATCATTGTGTAGCAGTCTTTGCCTTTAGTGATGCATTGCTCTTTAAGGAGTATACTGAACTGGATTGCCCTATGTAGTAAATTTTAAATCACATCTAGACTGGTTTTTAGGTTACTTTGTAATGTTTCAGGAAGTTGCAGGGGTCTCGGTGCTACTTTGAGTATTCTTATATTGCTCTTGTAATTTTGCTAATATTGTGTTCTGGTTTTCCAGTTTCAGGAACCAGTAGCTGCTGATCCTTATGAAGCTGCTGTAGTCTTGTTACCTGTAGCTGTTAAAGAGCGTTTACTTCGGATCTTACGGCTTGGTATTGCTACTCGATTTGATGTACGTCTTGAAATCATTGATTGATGTGTTAATTATTGTGAACTTGATTATTATATTCCTTTCAGCAAATGCTTCCTTGATACTTTGCTTCTTACTCAACATCAAGTAACTTATGCTTACGACCGTGTTACATGTTTGATCTGGGTTGTGGTAAATTTCATCCTTCTCACCAAATTGAGATGCACGCAACTTGGCTATGAAATTCTTTCTCCATCCTCAGGATCTTTGCAAAGTTGTGTAATACTTGGTCTATTCCAAAATACAAGGTCATTAGTCTTTTTAAAGCCAACTTGAAACATTTTCAAATTCAAAATTGACTTGATTCCTTTAATTTTAGTCAGTACAATAATTAATATTGTAAACTAACTAAAGAGTAGAACTGAATGTAAGATTTATTTTTTCATAATTTTTAATGGATTATCTTAATTTTTAATTTTAAAATATCTCAAATTGACTTTCAAAATTAATATTAATCTTATATTTTGGAACGGTGGGAGTTCTAATTAGTTAGTTTAAGACTGTCTTGTGTTCTTTTGCATGTGTTATTGTAATTAACTTGTAAAGGAAAAAGAGGGTAGGCCTTGTGAGTGATCATTCACTGAATATTGGGCATATTTTCACGTGTTGGTGTGCGCTGTTAATTTCTTTTCTAATATCGGTCATTTCAGTATTAATTTTTATTTTTTTTTGTTATTTCAACTGTTGGGTTTGCCAAATTGAGCACTTGTCATTCATCCCAGTTATTGACAGTTAAATATTGACTACCTTAAATTTTGGTTGTTCTCGACAGATAGACATTGAATGTCTAACCAGTCTCAAGGAACTACCTGAATCTACTGCAATATCTATTCTTGATCAGGTCCAGCATAATCACATAATTTTCGTATTTTGTTTCATAATGCTTTTATTACTCCGCAGTCCCTAATGCCCTTCAGTTTGCAATTTGAATATGTGATGCTACTGTTGCATCTCTTCTTTTGTATTCTTATTGTTTTATTTCTTCCTTTTGCAGTTCATGTTATCAGGGGCAGATAAGCATAATAAAGGAGCATATCTTACTGGGCTAATCTCAAGGGTAAGCAATTTTCATCCATGGATATAAAACATTTAAAATTCTTCTGGTCTCATTAGCTTTTGTAAAGATATCCTAGTAATTATGTGCAATTTTCTCTCATGTGCAGCACCAGGTTGATAAACTGGGACTGTATGGACTCCTTCAAGTTTGTCAAGAGTAGGAGATATTTCTCTGAAGGAACCAGAACTGTCCAGCTTCTCTAGTAGGGCTAATGTGCCGGCTTTTGATTCTATTGCCTCACATCTAGGCTTGACAGCTAGGTTAGAGACCGATTTCTGGGCAAGAATATATTTTTTATTGTGTGCAGTTTTTATCTTTTGTGGAATAGGTAAGCTGGGCTCATTTGTGGGAACTGGAACCAGCAATGTTTGAGGTTATTCCTCTAGGCCTCAACCATTTCTCCCATTCCTTGGGGTTTTGGGGTTCTGTATTTTATTCTGCATATGTACATTCTGTAGTTTCCTGATTTTGAGCTAAAAATTTCAAAATTGTAAGACACAACGTAGTTATGCCTCCATTCTGTTTCACCACTGCTTGGAGTAGTCTCTCTCTGGCACACAGACACACAATGGAGGTGTCTGCTGGTCTAGATCATAGGTGGTTTACATTAAAAAAAAACCTCGATTCAAGGTTCCTTTTCATTTTAGTAGGCAAGCATTATAGTTGTATAATATTCTGACAGCATGTTTACCTGCTAGGAAATTATAATTTGCAAGTTGTCACTCGCAAGTCACAAGTTCTTCATTAATCTCTGTATATATTTCTTCTAAAATCTTGTGGAAGGAATTGATTTAGTTTTGAAGTAAGCCATTGACATATGTTGCACTATTAACTTGCTTGTTCATGTTGGTTCTTTATAGGTCTGATGGACATGCATCTCGTTATTCCTCCATTTATTTTGATTATCCTCCATCAAGTCGAGCTTCTTTTGGAAGAATGCAGGATGCAAGTCCTGCTCAGTTGCACCAAACCCCAAGCTCTACACTTTATGGAAAAGTTGGACCGGGTTCTCACCTTACAGCTGTTGCTGACCATCGACCTGCACGCCCACAGATCAGATTTGACCCTTTCACTGGCGAGCCTTACAAATTTGACCCCTTTACCGGTGAACCAATCTGTCCTGAGAGTCCACCGCGTCATTTCAGAAGCCCGTACTAGCTTCAAATGCAGTTTAGTGATGGTAGTTTATTTGTGGTCATCAATTTGAAGTTGATTGTTAGCATCCACATCTGATGGCCATTAGCAGGTCCCTTCTACCTGGTAATCTGGTGTTGTATACGAAATGTCTAATTAATTATCTTACATAAGACATTAAGAAGAATTATTTAATTTGATCGGCAGTTGATCTTATTTCTTATCAATCTCTCATTTTTCTACCTGAGATAAATATTGTAGTTTCTTCCCAGAAGAAGAGGGATGCTCTTACCTTACCTTCTTGATAAACAAGAGTGTGGATTTTAGGTACTATTAATGTTTCCCCTTTGGGTTCATGGTTTCTATTTGTGGTGTCCATGTTGAAATTGCAGAGTTTGTGAGAGAATGTTATTACATTTGTACCCAGTTAACAGTTAATTGGAGCTTACCCAATTTTTAAAAAATATAATATTGAGAACACTTGATATCTTGTTCTATAACCTTAAACATCTTTGAATTGCAATCTGGTTTCGTACTGTAATAACAATAATGCTCAAACACCTTGAAATTTGACAACTTTCAAGCTGTTTTTTGTCCCAATAATGCACTTGGTGGTTTTTGTGCAAGATGATTTGTGAACATCTAATCTTGCAAAGTCTTGCTGATTGATGCACTTGGTTCCGGGATTGACAAGTCTTGTTGATCGATCCACTTGATTCCGGGATTGGCTTGCCCAGTTGTGCAAGAAACCTTGGCTTAACTTTGCAAGCTCTTCACGTGATGCTTCTGAATCTACTTAATTCTTCAGGTCCAAAGGAAAGCAGAAGCTATATAGGTGATTCATAAGCGATTTGCTTTGGTGAAAAGAATACGTAATATGAAAGTGATGATGCCCATTGGATTATTTGCGGAGATTTGTACTTAACGAAGCATTAGTAATTTTTGTTGCATTTGAAGGACAAACAAATTACATCTGAAATGAATATGAAGCTAAAATTTGTATGTCATATAACACCATTTCATGTCCAAAAAAATATGGCAAGATTACACGAGTCCGCTCTCTCTTTTTACCATTTCCTGGCACATCTCTTGACACGGCATGTATTATCCCGTGACCTTGTCATTAGGCCCTAGGCCCTAGGCCCTTCTCAAAATACATTGCCAGATGAGCCAATTATATCCCGTGACCTTGTCATTAGGCCCTAGGCCCTTCTCAAAATACATTGCCAGATGAGCTAGGAATAAGGGGGAGGCATAAGATTGAAGCACAAACACGAATCAGAACCAAAAGACACTTCTTAATCAACCACAAAGTGTCCATGAATTAACAAGTTGGAATAACTGCATTACTATAACCTTTTATTGGTTCCAATTTGTTATGCATCTTTAACAAATGTTGACAATAGGCTTCATACGTAAAAACTAGAAAGAACAGAGAGGTTGCATAATTAATTCAGGAATATGAAATGAATTGCACCTCAGGCCAGATGGTGGACTATGTAATTGAAAACAATAACTGATATGCATTAATATTTAATCATGGATTTATAATAATTATGTACAAAATAAGG